>OZ017738.1:133522649-134205149 GCA_963969285.1 Odontomyia ornata | reverse complement strand
CATTCACAAATTTCTGGGGTCAAAATAAGAAAGGCGACCGAATTCGCAAAAATTGTAGGTAACCATACCGAGAGAAAATGACTTGTTCAGAGAACAAGTGAGAACAAGTGAAACAAGTAAAAATGGGCGGACTTAGGGTAACTTCGTCTTTACCCGAAGAGGCTCATGGCCCACAAATAAGAGAGGGGCAACTGGGTGGTGATGGAGCTCCCGCGTACCCGCCCAACCGGATCAAAATCCATAAATGTTGCAGTGGCAAGGTATTCCTCTTCTGATTGGAAAACTCATACAACTTAATTTGCATGAGCCTTCCTATCAGAGGAAAAGTACCCCGGTGACCAATTTATGCCATAGAATAATGCAATTCGATTACATAACCCTATGCCATAAAGAGGCACCATGCTCGGGCCACTCAACCCGCGAAGTCACCTGAAACAAAAGGAGGTTAGTTGGTGCCCGATGGCTGGCTCATTTCTAGCGTGGAGAGCCTACCATCGTACCGGGTCCTATACCCGGTCAGAGGAGGAGGAAAGGAAAGACCGAGGTTAGATTTTAACTAATCATTGTTTTTATTTTCTTGCAATGCAGTGTTTATCATAATACATATTAATCACTTAGTTTCCCACAAACAAATTGTCAAATTTAGCAACACCTAAGAATACATATGTATTCCATTTTGACTCATCGCAATGCGTACTCGTATATTATGGAAATGGTAATATATTTAGAAAAATTCAGTCTAGACAACTTTCGCTATGAATTTTTTTTTGTCAGATTCGCATTTCATTATTCAAATTCACGTAATTTATTTCGATTTTTAATTATTGTTTGTCACCTTTTTATTCTTCGTTTCAAGTTCAAATGACCCAGTAAAATTTATTCGACTTATTTGAACATTTTCTTTCATTTGTTTTTATTTTCTTTTTGAATAAAGGCGCGGTTAATTTTTGATTAATATGAAGGCAACGTATGTAACTCATAAAATAGACAAAAAATTTGCATACAACGGGATTTTCGGTAATAAATATAGTAAATAATAGAAAAATAATATAATAAATAATTTATAAAAACTGTGTACTTACCCACATGGTCCGTCGAGCGCTTGAAGACGATGCAGGCATCCTATCACTTAAACTTCGTCATAAATTAGCTTATTCTAATTGCTGTTGTGTTACACAGAGTGACAATCATGCAGAACATATTGAGTTTCACGTCAGGATGGTGTCACAGACACGATGTATTAATTCCAATCGATTATGCAAATCGGCACCGCTAAATGGATGTTGTAATCACCTGCAACATAAAACTATCCCGGGATAGCAAAATCACACTCCTAAAAACTGTAAGCTAATACGGATTGCAGTTCGAAGCTAAATCGAAAATAATTGTAGTAACTTCCGCGCGCATCAACACAATTGAATCAACCACTTTTGTTTAGTTCCCATTGAAGATGCGACACACATTCATCGACGAAGGTGGAATTTAGGGAACTCCAATGATAATTATGCAAATTTCCGATGCAATTACCAAATAAATTCACATCAATCTTTTAAATTGTATCACACAACACTTGAAAAATTTTTCTCCCCGAACTAACTTGTTTCTTTATCTTTGACACAATTTGCACAACAAGTTATTAATGAATTTACGCACGTAGCGGCCCGATCTCGCTAACAACCCGTTTCTTCTTCTCTACCAATTCTTCACTCTATTTTAACTAATGTCCCTTTCAAAATAGATGACATAAACTAGTTTGCCCGCAGGGAATATTCTATGCACGATGCGACTCTAATTTTCTAGGAATTTGGATTATCAGTTTTCTCTACACTCATTATAACAAAACACATCGTTCAAAGTCAGCTTGAATTTTGATACATGTCCCAATGAACTTGGTTAGAAATCGACTTCTCTTGCACAAGAATTCCGAGTCTGATGACAAAAAAAGGACGGCCGACATTTGAAAATTACTTTCAGTTGATATTTCTCATTCAACACGAAGCTTTATTTTCGAGAAAATCGACTCGACAATCGACACATAACTCAATCAAAACAATTTTAAATGTCGTGTTACTTTGTCTGATTCTGCTGAAGCTGCAGGACCAATTGCTAATCTAGTTTTTGTATTTGGTTCTATCTGTGTACGACCCACATCTCTAACAACGCATGCATTAAAGTTGTGGAGCTGTGCCTATTTTCCCAATGAAATTCAGTTCTTGTTTATTTTCTACTTTAACAGCAATCTTTGCACAGCCGTTATTTTCCCATCTTCGATCCAACTGAGGAAAATGACGAACAACGGATTGATATGCACCAACGGATGTATGACCGCACTCAGCAATTAGTTTAGACTCATTAGAGTGCTCCTCTCCACGGAAATCTTTAGTAAAAGGCGAAAGATTTATTCGACACTGAAGAGAAGCCAGAGCATACAATTTCCCCCTTGCCCACTGTCAAATCATTGTGGACCACCAATATCATTTTAAAGTCTCCATTATATCACTCATCCACGTCGTTGAAACATACATTTATGTCGTTTTTTCATATCAATTATCACTAATCGAGACAATCATCACTTTTTCCCTTACTTATCGTCAATCATCACATGCTTTCGAAAAATTTCACCAGCATTAGCACAATTGGAGTTTTGCGATTAGTAAGTCACATCTACCGGCGCGGCTCTCGCCCGTCCATCCCGTCTGGTGATCCGTAAAAAACTCCAATCTCGAGCACTTACGCTTTGCAATCTCCTCTTAATTTCACTTGTGCTCTCGTGGTGTAAGTGCAAATCAAGTTTTTGGAATTGTTGCTGTGGTTTCATGTTTTGAGCGTATACGAGTATGGCTTGAGCGACGCGCCTGAATGTAAATGTGCATTCACTGCTGAGATGCATGGAATACGAAGTTGCGTTGGGTAGATTGTTCACTGATAAGATTTGTTACTAACAATTCTATGAGTGTAAATGTATATTTTGTACGTCTAGGATTACGATGAGCTGAGTGAGAGAATGTGCGTTTTACATACTTTCAAGTCATAGTAGAATTTTCTAGGTGGAAATGATTTGCTGGTTGTGTAGTGAATTAGCAGACCTGGTCTATGGTATGCATGAATTTCTTTTAACCCTTTGCCCGCGCTGGATTCGAATCGGGCATTTTTATTTATAGCCACATTTTTGGTTGTTGAAAATTTCAAAAAAGGCATTGGATATTTAAAAGAATTCTAACCTGCATAATCATTAATGTCTACTTGATTACCATGTTGTAGGGATGAAGGAGATAGGAAAGTTTTTCTATCAACTCATTTAATAATAGTATGATTTGTAAATATTACATTCTCCCCAAAAAATATTAACGGTGCCCTTAAGCTTCTTAAAATTTTACATTTATGTGGGTTGATATAAAACAGTTATGCTGATGAAATTTCATGGAAATCTAAACATAATCAAGTTCATTTCAATTGTATGGAGTTATAGCAACAATTGAGCGTGTTGATGGTTAATATATATTTTAAATCGACCTAGGTACTCTTATTTTCTTCGGGTTTACATGAAAATGTAAGTAATATTGTTTAACTTGAGCATGTTCAATTAGCTGAGCATTCAGGAATGTTATTTAATCTGGATCGGAATGGCGCCTGTTATGTACTTATGAAAGAAATTTTATGTCTTTTAGGTAACTTTGAATGATTTTTTATTCAAGTAATGGATGAATAATTTAAGTCATCGACTCGTGCCATCAAAAAACTTGTTCCGAATGCTAAGACGGTTACAAAATCCTTTTGGTAGGATTACTCTCGTATAAACTCGACATGTTTCACTCCTAAATTGTAGGTACTCATCTTCAGTCATGCATTAATAAATTCAATATTATGTTAATATCATGTACTCGTACCTTGACCCGAGGAGGTAACCCTTTTTTTGTATACAGGGTTGGTAGCTGTGAGTCATTTTGAGCCAGAGGTAATTTTATAATGAAATATGTAGGAATTTTTCAAAATAATTTATCAAAATTAACAATATTATTTTGCCTTTATTCATTTATTTTCAGGTTTTAATAAATTAACTGCCTTTTTGTTACATAAAAATAATTTTGTCTCATTGTAGCCACTTCAATGTACATTGAGTCAAATAACGAACGAAAGATAACTTAATAAACTAAGAAGTGTTACTTCGAAAATTCAAAAGAATATAAAAATCAACAAACGAAACATTACAGAGCCTAAAATACTTCAATGACTCGAATAAAAACTACAACCATTAACTACATTATTATATGTATATACACATATGTATATGTAAAAATAATCTTATGAAGATATAATCTTAGGATTGTTGCATTAGGGTGGTTTTGTATTTCAGGCACACTCTGACCGTACGTTCACCACATATCGGTTTTTGGCAATCACTGCAGATCATTTGGGTCTTCCTTCGCTTCACATAATAGCAAAAGTTGCAATACGTCTGGTTTGTAAGGCGTTGCTATGGTATTTTTGTACTTTCTGAAGCATCTGGCACTCCACGCCTCAAGATTGACTCACGAAGATTTGCTGGAATTGGGATAGTAAGCCGATAAGCCATCTAAGGTTCACTCAGAGTGCGCACCAACTCCACCATGAATTCAAATCTGGAAAGCGGTTTTCCTTCCCTGCGATCTATATAAAAATTATGTTGGTAAACTACATAAGAGTTCACAGCAGCAATGTTCAAAATGTTGTAGAAAAATGCCAGAGGCCACCTCTTAATTTTCTTTCTCGTATTAGTGTTCTGGCAGAGTCTATCTAGAACCTCCTTTGGTGGTATAACAATTGAGAATAATCTCGGCTTTTTGACTTCCAGGATTGACAGAAGCACCGTCATGAACGGTGGCTATGAGGCTTACAAATTTCTTTGTTGTTGGCTTATAAGAAACTGCTGCTGTATTTGACAAAAAAGCCGATAATCCATGCATTTTAACCATTGAATTTTATAACAATGAATTGAGAAGGTAATTCTTTTTAATTTTTTTGAACCGTTCCAATCATAGTTATTTTGAGGTCTTTCAGTAATGTTTCTGCCAATTATCCAATTAGCCAATTATCCATGGTCAAGTTTCTATTAGACCCGAAAAAGGTTAAATAAGCTTGAGGGTGTAGTAAGTGCCACTTGAGTTAGATCCTCTTCCAAGATAAAACCATACAATTGCACATATATTTTATTGCATTATCGCAAATCATTATTTTTACCCTATATTTATTGGGCTTGTTCGAGATGTACATTTGAAGTGGACATCTTCCACGAAATCCAACGAGCTGCTCATCTATTGTGAGATATAGTCCTGATCGATAGTTGGATTTGCAGTTGTTGACAAATCATTCCCAAAGCTGTGAAACACGAGCTAATTTAGTATTTCTTTGATCTCTCGTAATCTGATCATCGAACCGTAAGGCTCGTAGCAAAAACTTGAATCTAGTGTCTGACATAATGGCACCATGTTTATCGTGAATTTAGATGATTCTTCATCGTTGCTACGTGGTATAGAGAATCAAAGAGTCCCATCAATACATCTTTCATCAGGTTACCAGTTGTACTTTTACAGTGCACTTTTAACATTGACCTTAAGGTCTGAATTTGTTTATCCGTATTTTGTAGAATGACTGCCACGATGTCTTGAGAGAAAAAAACTTCCAAAGCACTCTAAAGGTGTTTTTGCGGAGCTTGCAACGCAGGATGTACCTGCCATTGTATGGATGACATTTTTACCCAACCCTTACCCTTCGCTCCAACATAGAATGAGTGACTTTTCATCGCTGCTATCTTCAGTGTGATTATTGGAAGACTCACCATTTCCTTTTTTACCGAAGCCTTGATGTTTTGTTTGTGTTTTTGGATGCTTTCTTCTTTTTACCCTAGAGTCTTCTTCTAAATTGTGGATCATGTTCGTCAACTCTTCATCGCCAATAATGTAATTTTCTAGCATAGGCTCATATTCTGATCCAGAATCAGTATCGGATTCTGACTGAAAATCATCTTCTGCTTCTTCATCCTAAGAATCCATATTTTCCAATATTTTGAGAATCCCCTTCTCTGTTAAAAATTTTATTTCGTTTGTTACATAAAAATAATTTTGTCTCATTGTAGCCACTTCAATGTACATTGAGTCAAATAACGAACGAAAGATAACTTAATAAACTAAGAAGTGTTACTTCGAAAATTCAAAAGAATATAAAAATCAACAAACGAAACATTACAGAGCCTAAAATACTTCAATGACTCGAATAAAAACTACAACCATTAACTACATTATTATATGTATATACACATATGTATATGTAAAAATAATCTTATGAAGATATAATCTTAGGATTGTTGCATTAGGGTGGTTTTGTATTTCAGGCACACTCTGACCGTACGTTCACCACATATCGGTTTTTGGCAATCACTGCAGATCATTTGGGTCTTCCTTCGCTTCACATAATAGCAAAAGTTGCAATACGTCTGGTTTGTAAGGCGTTGCTATGGTATTTTTGTACTTTCTGAAGCATCTGGCACTCCACGCCTCAAGATTGACTCACGAAGATTTGCTGGAATTGGGATAGTAAGCCGATAAGCCATCTAAGGTTCACTCAGAGTGCGCACCAACTCCACCATGAATTCAAATCTGGAAAGCGGTTTTCCTTCCCTGCGATCTATATAAAAATTATGTTGGTAAACTACATAAGAGTTCACAGCAGCAATGTTCAAAATGTTGTAGAAAAATGCCAGAGGCCACCTCTTAATTTTCTTTCTCGTATTAGTGTTCTGGCAGAGTCTATCTAGAACCTCCTTTGGTGGTATAACAATTGAGAATAATCTCGGCTTTTTGACTTCCAGGATTGACAGAAGCACCGTCATGAACGGTGGCTATGAGGCTTACAAATTTCTTTGTTGTTGGCTTATAAGAAACTGCTGCTGTATTTGACAAAAAAGCCGATAATCCATGCATTTTAACCATTGAATTTTATAACAATGAATTGAGAAGGTAATTCTTTTTAATTTTTTTGAACCGTTCCAATCATAGTTATTTTGAGGTCTTTCAGTAATGTTTCTGCCAATTATCCAATTAGCCAATTATCCATGGTCAAGTTTCTGTTAGACCCGAAAAAGGTTAAATAAGCTTGAGGGTGTAGTAAGTGCCACTTGAGTTAGATCCTCTTCCAAGATAAAACCATACAATTGCACATATATTTTATTGCATTATCGCAAATCATTATTTTTACCCTATATTTATTGGGCTTGTTCGAGATGTACATTTGAAGTGGACATCTTCCACGAAATCCAACGAGCTGCTCATCTATTGTGAGATATAGTCCTGATCGATAGTTGGATTTGCAGTTGTTGACAAATCATTCCCAAAGCTGTGAAACACGAGCTAATGTAGTATTTCTTTGATTTCTCGTAATCTGATCATCGAACCGTAAGGCTCGTAGCAAAAACTTGAATCTAGTGTCTGACATAATGGCACCATGTTTATCGTGAATTTAGATGATTCTTCATCGTTGCTACGTGGTATAGAGAATCAAAGAGTCCCATCAATACATCTTTCATCAGGTTACCAGTTGTACTTTTACAGTGCACTTTTAACATTGACCTTAAGGTCTGAATTTGTTTATCCGTATTTTGTAGAATGACTGCCACGATGTCTTGAGAGAAAAAAACTTCCAAAGCACTCTAAAGGTGTTTTTGCGGAGCTTGCAACGCAGGATGTACCTGCCATTGTATGGATGACATTTTTACCCAACCCTTACCCTTCGCTCCAACATAGAATGAGTGACTTTTCATCGCTGCTATCTTCAGTGTGATTATTGGAAGACTCACCATTTCCTTTTTTACCGAAGCCTTGATGTTTTGTTTGTGTTTTTGGATGCTTTCTTCTTTTTACCGTAGAGTCTTCTTCTAAATTGTGGATCATGTTCGTCAACTCTTCATCGCCAACAATGTAATTTTCTAGCATAGGCTCATATTCTGATCCAGAATCAGTATCGGATTCTGACTGAAAATCATCTTCTGCTTCTTCATCGTCAGAATCCATATTTTCCAATATTTTGAGAATCCCCTTCTCTGTTGAAAATTTTATTTCTCGCCACCTTATCTGTAGAAAGAAAGCCAAGTTGTTTATAACTACATAAAACGCTCATAATATTTTATTCTTATACGTGCTATTCATGGTATTCAAAAGTCAAAATAACTCATTGAATTTCATGTCATGATTGATAACCATAAGATAGAATGGCCTGCAAAATTTTACTTTAAAAAGTAACCTTAAGTCATTTCGACTCACTAAGTTTTTAAAAACTGGTTCTCATTTAACGACGGACTCGACTTTCCGATTTGCGTCCAACAGGCTCACGTGCACAACTGAATTGGCTGAGATTATCTGAACGCTCATATGTATAACTTCAGTCGTTGAGAGTGGGAAAAGATTGGACATTTTGAAGTGAGTCAAGATAATTCAGGTTACCTTTCTTGGGCTAAATGTTTGTTGGGGAAAAATAGCACGAATTTATTCAATCCTCTCATTTAAAATAGCCGCTATTTGCTTTTACAATTACTGATGTCACTAGTTGAACAAATCCCCAAAGGTATTCATGATAGCTATCATTCCTGAAAGTTTTATGCAAATTCTAGCAAACCCGTAATGTTTGAGTAGGTGAAGCCGCATATTGCTCCATAGCAATATGGTTCCATAGTAATACAGCGCATATTGTTTCATAGTAATACAGGAAAATTCAAAGCGCTATAACTTCGTCAAATACTATTCAATCTTTTTGAAATTTTCAGCGCAGGTAAATATTATATGTAGCCATTTGTGTATCAAATTTCATTGAATTTAAGGGTATTGTTAAGATTTCATTCAAGCAAATGTTAAATTGATAAATCGTACTATTACTAACAATTTTGATCGAGTTTCAACTTTTGACGTATTTGTTGTTGTTGTACTTATAAAGATCTAAATGCATAGTTTTTTTCAGATTTTTCGGATGCAACGAGTCCAATCGCGAGGGGGGTACGCGAAAATTTCGTATATTTTTCCTTCCCCTCTCGGCGCTTGTTCGGTAATTTTAAGACTTTTTTTCGAAAAAGTCTCATTCAGGCTACCAATGGTGCCCCTCGACAACCATTGGTGAAAAAAATTGTTTAAAGGTCACCTCCATACATGGGGAGGCCCCCTTTTAAATTCTTTTAAAAATGTTTACTCCCCAAAACATTTAAGAAGTCACTACTTCTGATCTTTCCACAAAATTTCATAGCTGTAGCTTCCGTAGTTTTGGAGAAAAAGTGCTTTGACAATACAGACGGACATAGGTCGTGATTGCAATAGGGTTTTGTATTTTAGTACAAAACCCTAATGAATGCATACTTGATAAATATTGTTATATGAGGCAAAAGTTTTCATACTGTATTAAAATGAATGATTTTTACTAAGCCTTCAAATCAAATCCGGAGTAAATAATATGTAGAAAAAAATTCAACACAGGGTTTTGGAGCATGACAAGCTTTTAAAAGTTTCAGCGCAGTCAGACCGTAATAGGGAGTGATCACTGAAGTAATGGAAGAACGGTCCTAGGGTGGGACTCAGCCCCAACAAAGCTTTGGAAAAACCCAATTCAAAATTTGTTGCTCTGGGATATACAGCTGGATGATTCATAACAAGTGTACATGTGTGAATGGGCCTTCACTCTTATTTATCACCAATTCCAGGTCCATATATTTACAGATTATGATAGTTTGGTCTTTTACAATTTTAACCATGGCGTTATACACATCAGCCAAATGTTTTATTATTGTTAAAACTTTTTACAAAAATAATGAATCACCAGTGCAAACATTTTGCGCTCTACGTGGATTTTATGATCCACCCATAAATTGGTCGACGAGATCGTGTGATTTGACTCCTTATGACTTCTTCCTTTGGGGATTTCTGAAGGATCGTGTTTCCGCTGATGCTCCCCAGACTACTGAAGCATTAAAAAACAATATTCGAGCCAACATACGCCTAATAACGCCGGAAATGTGCGAAAATGTCATCGAAAATTGCAATCATTGTTTGAGCAGCACGAGGTGCACGTATGCCCGAAGTAATGTTGTAAGGGACCAAATTTTCATAATAAATAAACATTACAGCTCAATCTTTACAAAAACTATGTTTTTTTCGACAAAAATGTGTGTACACTTTTTATGAATCACCCTTTATATATATACTGCAAGGTTTTACAGATCCTCATTACATTCAAATCACATTTTTTGGACAGTAAGAAAACTTAATTCCACATCCGCTATTCTTATTACCTAATTAGGGCTATTGGTTGAGTTTTGATTACCTAAATCCGTATTTACAAGCTTACTTCTTTATTCATAATTTCATTCTTATTAACTAATTAAGTCTATTAGTTTGGAGCTCTTATTACCTAAGTATGTCGGTGCTTATTCTCATGTTTACTGGTATCTTTCTTCTTTGTATGTTTTCGCTGCAGTCCAATTTTTGCCATTCTTGTATCGCTCTTATTACTTTGGTGTCGCTCATCGTTACTTCGTGACCATTTCTGACTATTTGTTCTGCTACTGACAATTCAAAGCTGATTCTACTAGCATTCTTTGCTACTTTGACGTCTTTAAAGTGTTCGTTGCATCTAAGTACCGCTAAATGCTTCGTTCAACCGAAGTACATCTTGTCAAATTTTGGACAGGTCACCTTATACCATAGAGGTATACACTGGAGACGGCGAGCTTTCATTGCCCATATAAAATATTGAAGTCTCTTAATACATGCTCAATACGAACAAACATTTCATGTCCGTATACTCTAATTTTCGAAAGCTTTTGGACTTTCACGAATGAGCTTACGTACGATTGTCCAAATTCTATCATTGTTCGAAATTAATTTCGAAATAGCTAAAAAAGTTCATTATTTTTCGTTTTCTCTTTAATGATCATACAGCATTTACAATTGTAAACAATGCCTCCAAATATTGTTCAACAAACTTCTTTCCTTTCCATAAAATCTACTAACAAACTACGAAGTGCGCCACATTCAAATCGTTTTCGATCGAAATCAACAATTGTGACACCCCTGATTTCGGAAATGATGTTTTAGCTGATAGAAAACAGGAAATTGACAATTCCCGCGAAAACTCCATCAAATATCGTAATTTTTAAAAATGTTCAATGAAAACGCTTGTTTCGGGTGGATTCTATAAGAGGTTTCAAAAATAAAGTGTTCAATGTGTAAACGTGAGCAAAAATGTGAGCGCGTTATCGAGTATTTTTCATTATTTAGGTAAGTAAAGTGCAGTCAAGGAAACAATTATGTGTTCGGGTATAATTTACGTGATGTTTTCTGTGTCCGTCCAGGATTTCGGTGCGATTCGTGAATGAGAACATAATTTCGAAGGTTGTGTGAATCGTGCCTGCTAGAAACGGTATATGGGAGACGCGAGTTTAAAGATTTTCTCGGTTGAAACAGATTTGACGCCGGTCATAGAATTCCGATAACATGCAACTGAAACTCGCTTGCATTTTAAGAATTTACGCCCTTCTTATTCTGATTTTTATTCCTACGGATTTAAATGGGCCTAAGTTATCCTTAAAGCTTCGTGTTGAAGTGATTAATTGTGTTTTTAAGTAAAAGTTCGTAATTATCAAAGAGCAAATTGCATGTGAAATAGATGTTGCGCGCAAATGTTGAAGTTTTGTTGGCTCCGTCCATAATGGTGTTAAGGTTAAATTGTTGAAAATGATTCGTTTTGTTATTGCGAAGGTGCTTGTAAAAGTTTCATGTATCGGAGTAAACATTTTAATTGAAAAACTTTGAATGTTTTCTAAAATACGTGATCTCGTACCAGTGCAGTGCACCTACAATATGGGAGCTGTTTTATTAATTTCGAAAACTGCTCGGTTGAATTTAAAAATGTTTTTCTAGGTTTCTGGAGTTGTGGTGATGGGACTGAATTAATGCCGAAATACATGCATGGTGGTTTAATTTGAAAATATTTGTTTCTTTACCGGAAAACGAAGAAAACCGACTTCAAAGTGCCCTACAAAGGATGAAATAAGTTTTATGAAAGTGATATTAAAGCACCATGCAATATAGCACAGCTTTTAAAAAATTTTATTCATCTTTCTTACTTTGGAGTCGGTTTTTTTTTTTAGCTGAATTTCTCAAGAGATATTTACCTATTGCGTATATATATATATATATATATATATATATATATATATATATATATATATATATATATATATATATATACATATGATTTATATATAATATAACGAAAATCGTGACTATGCTAGAGGTCACAATTTCGCTCCAATTTTCACAAAATTTTTAGGAAAGGCGTATTGGGTGAATATCTCAGTTAAGTTGTTTAACCAGCCAAATCGGTCGAGGGAAAACAAAATGGCGGCCATTTTAGACAAACATTTGTGATTTCATTTCTGACCAAACCGTGGCTCCTATTTGGATGAAATTTGGTACAGAGGTTTATTGAGGTGTGCGATAAATTTCACAATAAAAAATCCAAAGTCGAAACGTTTGAAACAAAATGGTGGCCGCTCAGACGTCGAAAAGCGTGTAAGCATTGGATGTTGTAGTTGTGACTAAACTTTTCAACCGATGTTAATGAAATTCGGTTTTTTGGTAATTACTGTAAATGCCTAAAGAATCATGTTAAAAAACTAGAGATCAGGTCTCCAAAAACAAAATGGCGGCTAGTTGAAGCTAGAAATTTCAAAGGCTTCTGAAAGACCCAATTTTGATTCGATGTGAATGAAATTTATTTTCAAGATAGAAAACAATTAGATCTAAATACTTTGCTATTTCGGTGCACAGACATGCTCAAGTTTCAAAATGGCGGCGATTCAAATATGCGATTTTTTCAGATTTTTGTGGCCCTCTAGTGGCCGAATTTTCCAATGGATTTTAATGAAACTTGAGACTATGGATAATTGTACAAAGTCCTAGAACTAAACAAAAAATCATCAAAATTGGATGAAAAATAAAGAAGTCGAAAATATAAAACCTAATATTTTTCGCTGTCATTTTCATTAAAAATTTAATACTTTTTACTTTTTAATTTTTGTCTAGAGGGAAACTGATTTGACTGAGATTGGACAAATTGACTGATGAGACTCTAAGATTGAAATATTTTTAAAAATCAAAAATCAAATGCATGCATTCAAAATGGCGGCCCACAAAGGTCAGAAGGTAAGCGCAATTCGCTATTTTAGTAGCAACTGTAGTAATGAATGTTTATCATGGAAACATTTTTAATGGCGTAACTTGCAAGTACAGGGTGCGGCAGCATAACTTCCTTTTTTCAAAATTCAACAAAACAAATTTTCAGCGGTACTTGTTTTTTATTTTTTTTTTTATACTGTTGTTTGACATGTAAAGTTTTATCTCACATGGTTTTAAATATCATATCTGAAAGGTGGCGTCCTCCATTGTCTATACACTGAGCAAACCGAATTCTGGCGTTTCTCATCACTTTTTCGAGCATAGCGATGGGTATTTTGGCCGTTTCTTCCTGAATGTTGGCCTTCAGGTCTTCCAGGGTCCTTAGGCGATTGGTGTAAACGCGGGATTTCAAAAAACCCCACAAAAAAAGTCGCATGGGCTCAAATCGGGGGAGCGCGCTAGTTACGTATCCGTTCAGTTTTCCCTCAAAAGAAAAAACCGCAAACCTAAGCGGGAACGTGCAGACAATTTCCTCAAATTTCTCACGCGAAAACAGAAATTGCTCGCCACATGCACTTGAATCAGCAGATTTACCTAAAAACTACAAAGTTCATTCTCACGCTGCATCAGCAGATTACCTGCATAAAAATCATTGGGATACTTGGCTTCGCCCCCAGTACCGCGACGCGTAAGTCGAAACTCTGGTCGACTGAATATCTGAATTGTAAAATTATTGTTCGAAGTTTTAATGTGTTTTTTTAATAAAAGTAATATTTGTGTATTGTAACCAAAGTGTTTTTATTTAAGTGTTTGCTACATTTATTTTTTTTTGGCGATTTCGGCCATCAGACACGTAATTGGCGCAGTCGGTCAACCAAAAAAAATTGAAAGTGTTTGCTTAAGAACCTCAATTACGGGAATAATAAAAAAAAAAGTGACATCAAATTCGAAAAGAATTAGTGCTTTAAAAAACTAAATAAAAATAAAGTGAATTAAAGTTCGATAAGAACTAGTGCTACTAAGATTCGAGAAGAATCAGTGATAATAAAATCTCATTTACCTAATCTACTCGTCAAAGGTGCTCCGAACAAGGTACCTTAGAATAAGTGATAAATAAAAAGTAATATGTGCAATTTTAAATCATTGTAAAATCCAACACAAAAAAAAAAAGAAGTGAAGTGAAGTGAAGTTTTGCATGTCTACGGACAATAGAAAATCCAAAAGGTGCAAAGTTTTTAATTCTGGACGGTGTGACATCAAAAATATAGAAATGGAAGAACAAATGCAAGCACTTCACCAGGCGCTTCAGGAACGTGACGCACAAATTGAACAACTTCGAGTTGCCTTGCATAGGATGACCATCCAACATACGGCGAAAGAAAATTCCGAAAAAATACTCAGAGAAGTGCGGTACATGAATACCTTCTCGGGAACGGGAGACATTTCTATAAACGCCTTCATCGCAAGTACGGAATATTATTTAAACCATGTGGTCGATCCGGAATACAAGAAGCTGGCAACCAGAACGATTTATTATGAAAAAATCCAAGGAGAGGCAAAGAGCGCTATTATCAACATACCGGAGCCGGACAATTGGGAGCTCATCAAAACAAACCTAAAGCTCAGGTACAAGCCGGAAATGGAACCAGCAGACATTTATAGGAAAATAACGACTATGCGAGCAAATTCGGTGAGTGAACTTGCCACAGAAATACAATCAATTAAATTTAAGTCAGATGAAATAATTATTTATTATAAAGATAACCCATATATTGATTTGAGTAATATCGATTCACTTCTTGTCAATAGTGTTAAAGAGATGACACAGGGTGTCCTTTTAGATAAAATATACAAATTATCAAATATTAATGAAATCTTATCAATTATGAGGGAAAGACGATTTGAAAATTCTTGCATAAGGCATGAATACAAACAAGGGGAGTCTTCCAATTCGTCTTCCAAAAAACCATTCAATAAACAATTTAAAAAGAATACACAAAGTGGCTTCCAAAGTATGAACCCAAATAATTACGGACAAAACGACAAACAACATACAAAAAACCAAACAGACAATGAACTTAGACCAGAAAATCATGTTTATAGAAGCCAAAGCCAACAAATTCGACAAAATTCTAGCTCTAATCCTAATCAAAACACTTCTGGTCAATATAGACCAAATAATTCTCAAGGACATTCTTGAAGATATTCAGGCACCAGGAGACATCAACCGGGTGAGCCCATGGAAGTGGATAACTTACAGGGAATGAGATCTGATGAAAATAATGTTTGTACCCAACCAGAAGGAAATTTCGTTGCATGGGATGAAAGTAATTTAAGTTCAAACCCAAATACGTATACTGAGAGTCGAATGAGATCAAACGATTATTTGGGCACAGAATGTAATTCATCCGAAAGATCTAAGTTTTTTTACAACTAGCCTCGGACGAATTGCCTTTGATTGAAATTACGATCTACCAAACAAAATTTCTAGCGCTTATCGATACTGGCTCTTCTTTTAGCATTATTGATGAAAATCTCCATCGATTCCGTAAAGTTCCAATTAAACCTCTTTACTTTACAACAATTACGGGAAAAGATGTCATTAATTTCGAAGTGCATACCCCGGCTCCCATTGAAATTAAACCGCAGTTAAGGGGTCATATTCGATGGAAGGTGAGAAGCCTGAAAAATAGAAAGTATAGTTTTATTATAGGGATGGATTTACTCGACGCTCTTGGAACAATAATAGACATAGAAAATAAGATAATTACTCTTAACGGACAACCAATTCGATTTTTTAACAACCCATATTCAAGTCAAGAAATATGTTGGCTCGAAACCACTTACGAAAATAACATGAAACGACTGAAGCTCAATCATCTGAATCCTGAAGAATACTGTGAACTTCCCAAATTAATTAAACAATATGAAGAAGTATTTTTCAAAGAAGGAGACTGACAAGTACAACTTCAATAGAGCATGAGATTAAAACTACAACAGATCAACAAATAAATTCGAAACTATATCGGTACCCACCAAAACATGAAGACGAGGTAAGACGCCAAATATTTGAAATGGAATCCCAAGGGATAATTCGGAAAAGCAACTCGAAATATTCAAGCCCTTTGATCGTAGTACCAAAAAAATCTGATAACTCAGGCGAAAAAAAGTACAGGATTGTAATTGATTATAGGAGGCTTAATGAGGTAACGATAGACGATAAGTTTCCGTTACCCGATATTGACTCTATCCTCGACAAGTTGGGTAGAGCACAATATTTCTCGACAATAGATCTGGCTAAAGGATATCACCAGATTCTTATAAAAAAAGAAGATATGCATAAAACTGCATTCGTAACTCCACACGGATTGTATGAATTCATAAGAATGCCATTTGGTCTCAAAAACGCTCCTGCAACATTCCAGAGGGTTATGAATGACATTCTTCGTGATTTCATAAACAAGACTTGTGTGGTTTACTTAGATGATGTTTTGATTTTTAGCACATCTCTAAAAGAACATATTAAAAATTTGACTGATATTTTTAACGTTTTGAGATCTCATAAATTAAAAGTACAAATTGACAAATGTTCCTTTATGCAAAAGGAAACAAATTTTCTAGGTCACGTTATAACAAAAGAGGGATTAAAACCGAACCCTGACAGTTATACAGAACATAAAACTTCCCAAGACGGAAAAACAAATTAAAAGTTTCTTAGGTCTCACGGGATACTACCGTAAATTTATTCGCGACTACGCTAAAGTAGCACAGCCAATGACAAAGTTTCTCCGAAAAGACAGCAAAATTAATATTAAAGATCCGAACTATATAGCGGCCTTTGAAAAACTTAAGACTCTCAAAAAAATTTCAACTAACTACGGATGCTTCCAATTATGCTTTGGGTGCTGTCCTTTCTCAGGACGGACACCCCGTATGTTTCGCATCTAGAACGTTAAATTGCCATGAGCGAAACTATTGCACAACTGACAAAGAATTTCTTGCAATCATGTGGGCGGTCAACTATTTTAGACCCTACTTGTACGGTAATAAATTTACAATATTGACGGACCACTTACCAATAAAATATTTGCATTCCAAATATAGAGGAAAGGATATCTCTCCCCGACATCAGCGATGGCTGCTTAAGTTAGGTGAATATCAGTTTGAGATAGAATACCTTAAGGGTAAAGACAATCATGTCGCAGATTTTCTCAGTAGACTTAATCAGTCGGAAGAAAATCTGAGCGAAGCAGAAAAATTAGAGACTAAAACAAACTCTTATTCGGAAATACCAGTTCTTTTCAATGTGGAAAATGAAGAAGAGGACACCATTATGGCAACAGTTCACTCCGCTGAAGAAGAATTACTCGACTATATTCCTATTAAAGAAGAGATAGTCAATAAGTATAAGACACAATTAATTTTGACTAATAATAAAGTAAAAGACTTCGAAACGATTCATAACAAACGAATAATCTATATTGCTGAATATGATTTTGAAAATTTGTATGACATTTTTCGGAGGTATATCAAAAAGGGTATCACTGGGATTTACTCCGAAATTTCAGATCGCAAATATAATATTGTCCAAGAGAAACTTCGCGAAATGTTTTCAAACGATGGAACGCTAAAATTTGTAAGATGTTCCTACAGAGCTCAGGATGTAGCTACTGAAGTGTAAGCAGTAAGACAAATTTCATTATATCACGTCAAAGAAAGTCTTCATTCAGGAATTCTAGAAACTTTCAATGCTATTAAAAACAGAATTTATTATCCTAAACTAATGGAACTCATAAATATAGTTATAAATCAGTGCGAAATATGTCAGGAGACTAAATACGATCGAAAACCCATCAAGCCGAAATTTCAAGAGACCGAGACACCAACAGATATTAATCAGATACTTTATATTGACATTTACATAATACTTAATCAAAATTTTTTAACGATTATTGACAAATTTTCAAAGTTTGGAACCGTATATTACTTGCCGGATAAAAATCACTTAACTATAATTGATGTACTAGAAGAGCAGTTTGCTAAAATGGGGAAACCTAATAAGATAGTGGCAGGCAATGAATTTAATGGTGTGACTATAAAGGATTTTCTCAATAAAGAAAATGTAGAGCTACATCTTACAAAAGCCCACAGTCATACGGGCCTAGCAGACATTGAACGTTTCCACTCTACACTTGTTGAAAAATTTCGTATATTACACCAACAAAAGAAAGGACAGTCCCCAAGAACCTTGATCCAGAAAGCAGCTAGAAATTATACTGAAAGGCTTCACTCAACAATTAAAGCTACCCCTATTGAAGTCCAACACCACAAAGTCGATCTTGAAAAAATCAAGAAAAACTTAAAAGAAGCCAAAGAAAAATGGCTAGAAAAATCGAACGAAAAAAGAGAAGACTATATTGAAAATAGGTCCACAGGGTTCATTAAAAACTATAGAGCCGAAAGACAAAAACACTTACCCAGGTTCAGGAAAGCAAAACTAGAAAACGTACACCCATCTAACATTAAGAAGCCAAGAAAATTTGCAAACATTGATTGTCATACCGAGAATATAATTACACAAGAACAGGAATTGACTATAGAAAAAGCTTTAAATAACGGACACCAAAATGACATTCTAGTTTCAAAATTTAAACTTAACATAACAAGACATGATATAAATGCACTACGGGAAGGAAACTGGTTGAATGATAACATTATTAACTTTTACATGAATTTAATAGTGGAACGGACACAACAGGAAACAGCAAGAAATCTGCCCAGTGTCTACACAATGAATACTTTCTTTTTACCTCGCCTTTTGCAAGGAGGTTATGTTGCTGTTCGTAGATGGACCAGAGGACTTGATATCTTTTCATACGATATTTTACTAATTCCAACCAATATAAATAATGTACATTGGTGCATGAGTATTATCGATTTTAGGGATAAAAGTATCAAATATTACGATTCCATGGGTCACCCAAACCCGCAAATCATCAAAACTTTAAAAGACTACTTAGAAAAAGAGTCCATGGATAAAAGAAAAGTTACAATTGAGGTTTCTGAGTTTGCAAAAGAAAGTTTAGCCGATACACCGCAGCAAACAAATAACAATGATTGCGGAGTGTTCAGCTGTATGATTGCTGAATACATAACAAGTAACTCTGAAGTAACGTTTTCACAAGAAAATATACCCTACTTCCGAAAGAAAATGATCCTAGAAATCCTACAAGGAAGAATATTCTCTTAATTTTTCAGGTTTTAATGGTTACATTGACGCTTCTACTAATATTGACTACACCAGTGACAGGACGACTAAGCCTACAAGAAATATCTGAACAGACGGGATTCATCGAACTTCAACTTGACAAAACGGAAATAGTTAGCAAATATAACATAGTTATCCATATAATAAATACAACGGAAATTTTACAAATCCTAAACGATTTCTCTACAAACATAGAGTATTTAGAAGGTGACCACAAACATTTGCTTTTAACAGAATTAACTCATTTGAAAAATAAAATGAACACTATCATTCCTAAAACAAACAGAAGAAAAAGAGGTCTAATTAATTTGGTAGGAACAACGCAAAAATGGTTATTCGGGACAATGGACGAACAAGACAGACAGACAATGGAAGACCATTTCAAGACGATGGAAACAAATTCACATAACGCAATAACAACACTTAACCAACAAATTGCAATTAACAGTGCATTTAACCAGACAATTTTTCAACTGAAACACATTATTGAAGCAGACCGCAAAACAATAATTTCGAGACTTAATACGATATCAAAACAGACAATTAACGACAACATGTACTACGACCAACTTTTTAAAATTCAAATCCTAAAAAGTAAACTGGAACATATCTTGGACAACGTAGCTTCTGCAAGACATGGCCTTTTGAATCCTAACATTTTAACAGACGAAGAAATCCAAAGATTTAAAATTGACTTAACAAAAATGCAATATATAAAATTGGGATTAGCGAAATTGGAAGATAACCTTTTGATACTTGCCATAAAAATTCCAAGTCAATTCATTCAGATAAATTTAAGACAAATTATACCAATGCCCAATTCAGAGCATAAAGAAATCGATTCTCCCTCAGAAACTATTTTTAAGTACAATGATATCGTACATACCTTTGATAAATCGAAATCTTTGAACGAAGCACTTACAAGTAAAAATTGTGTTTATAGTCAAAATTGTAAATTAGTTACGAATTTAAATACAGAAATTATTGAAGTTGACGATGAGACATTACTTATAAAAAATGCAGATAGAATTAATATTACTCAAAATTGTGATGAAAGAAAATTAACGCTAAAAAATAATGTTTTGATACATTTTAACAACTGTGAGATAAAAATTTTGGACCACTATTTTTCTAATGTAAAGGAAACATTTTTAGAACGATTTTTCTACCCTTCAAATGAAGTATTTAAAAATTTTACTGAAAAACTTACTTTAGAAGAAGTTGCTCTGAAAAATATCAAAAATATTGAAAAAATTAAAGAACTGGAATTTCACAAAAAAGTTTCCTATACGTGTAATTTAAGTTTGATACTCTTAATGATCATTTTCATACTAATTTTTTGCAAAAAAGGACAAAATAATGTTAAAGCAAATGTTAAAGGAAGAATTCAGGAGAATCCTCATTGTAAGGGGGAGAAGTTACGTATCCGTTCAGTTTTCCCTCAAAAGAAAAAACCGCAAACCTAAGCGGGAACGTGCAGACAATTTCCTCAAATTTCTCACGCGAAAACAGAAATTGCTCGCCACATGCACTTGAATCAGCAGATTTACCTAAAAACTACAAAGTTCATTCTCACGCTGCATCAGCAGATTACCTGCATAAAAATCATTGGGATACTTGGCTTCGCCCCCAGTACCGCGACGCGTAAGTCGAAACTCTGGTCGACTGAATATCTGAATTGTAAAATTATTGTTCGAAGTTTTAATGTGTTTTTTTAATAAAAGTAATATTTGTGTATTGTAACCAAAGTGTTTTTATTTAAGTGTTTGCTACATTTATTTTTTTGGCAATCTCGGCCATCAGACACGTAATTCGCTGGTCACTGCAAATCACCCCTGAGGGAGATGAGTCGCTCTGGGAAGTGGTCCCTCAAAACGGCCATTGATACCCTTGAAGTGTGAGCTGTTGCTCCGTCTTGTTGGAACCACATGTCCCCTAAGTCCATTTCATCAAGTCGTGGCAAAAAAAAATCCTGGAGCATGCTCACATAACGATTGGAATTGACTGTTACTGTCAACTGATTTTCTTCGAAAAACCATGGACCAACAATCCCAACTGATGAAATGGCACACCAAACAGTCACTTTTGGCGAATGCAGAGGCCTCTGATGGAGTTCTCGAGGATTGTTGGCAGCCCAATAGCGCATGTTTTGTTTGTTAACGTATCCATTCAAGTGAAAATGAGCTTCATCACTGTAAAACACAATCGCGTCTTCAGGGACGTTTTCGAGAAGCGCTTCACATGCATTTCTTCGAGAATCGAAGTCGCGTTCGGAGAGTTCCTGCGCAGTTGCTAACTTGTAGGGATGGAAATGGAGGTCATTGTGAAGAATTTGCCGTAAAGAACGATCAGATATCCCAAGGGCAGACGCATGCTTCCGCGCAGAACGCCGCGGAGATCGCAACATTGAAGCTCTTACTGCCTCGATGTTCTCACGTGATCTGACGGGCCGTGGGACTTCATTTCTTCTTCGCGTCACATTTCCGGTATTCCGAAAGGATTTAACCCAGTAAAGAGTTGATTTTCGGTCCGGGACACGGCCTAACGGAGCGACGTTGAAGTGACGTCTAAAGGCACGCTGGGTTGCAATCACCGACTTTCCGTTCGAAAAGTACGCTTCAACGGTAAATGCACGCTCCGCACTGTTCCAACGCATGATAGCGACTAACCAAGAGATGAGCAAAACTTTAAAATCACCTCTCTCGAATGAGACTACTAGCGCCGCGCTATAACAGTTAGCACTTTAAGGGCGGGCATTTCAAAAAAGGAAGTTATGCTGCCGCACCCTGTATTTATAAAACAGACCATTTTAGGGGATTGTAAAATATTTTTAACAATCCCCTATTGAAATCGCGATCTGTCTTTTCGTCTGCCTGTCCATCCGTCCGTGCGTCACAGCAAGTTTTCTCGCAAACCACATACTTGAATGATGAAATTTTCTTCGTAGGTCAAAAGTGGTACCCTCTCAAGCGTTTGCAAGAAAATTCCACCAGAATAATAATATCAGCACAAATGATAATTTTTTGGCTTTCTTTTTGTAGTAAACAATTAATTTTCAACCAGTGCATTCTCATAAAGTTTATCGTCAAGAGTATGATACGCCTTATCATATGATGAACGAAATTTCGACCCCAATTTCGAAATTAGCTTCGAGCCTATGCGAGTTATCACAATAGCAAAGGCAAAAGCTAGTGGCTTCATGAATTTGATCTTTCGCCGTCTCCTGTATATACCTCTTTGCCTTATAGACTCTATATTTTTCCTCCTTTATTTTTTTAGGGTATTGTAAAATCATTTTACAATACCCTACTAAAATCGCGTCCTGTCTTTCCGTCCGTCCGTCCGTCCGTCTGTCCGTGTGCCACACCCCTTTTTCTCGCAAACTACATAAGCTAGAAACATAAGATTTTGTTAGCAGGTGCGAAATGATGCCCTCTTCAAATTATCATCAAAAAAAAATTTATAAGGTGTTCGAGGGGGGCCTCCCAATATAGGAGAGTGGCCCCCCCAAAAAAAAAAGTTTTGTCGCATGTAGGCAATATGGGTATCAAATGAAAGGTCTTAAAAATAACTTTTCAAAATAGGTCTTAAAATGACAAATTTTGCTTTAAGGGGTGCAGGGGAAAGGGAAATGTACGAAAATTTTGTGTCACCCCCTCGCAATTGGACACCTTTCACCCGAAAAATCTAATAAAAATCACAGAGGCGAGACTTTAAGAGCACAAGGGCAACAAATACCTTAGAAGTCGAATTTCGATCAACTTTGTTCATAATAGTACATTTTCTTCATTTTACGTTTTTGCCTATGAAATCAAAATGGGACCCTTAAATTTCCCAAAAACTACAATTTAAATTTTTTGAAAGCAATTGTATGTGTTCTAAAAATTTCACAATAATGGAACAATAAACAGCTAAGTTATAGCCGATTGAATATTTAACAATTACAACAACATTAACACGTGATACTAGGGAGATACACGTTTGCAACGGACCTAGCCGCTATAAATATGTAGGAATTTTAATAAAAATTTTAGAAATGATTTGTAATATTGATGTGTTGTCATAACTAATTAAACCAATTAAACGACGGGGTCAAAACACTTGAAACAAAATGGTGGCGAATATAAAAATATAATAACTATAATAATTCTTCGAAATCAATTTATGGAATCTGTATATTAGGCAAGTTTTGATCTACAGAATATATTGTTTGATTTACTAATTGTCTTACAACAACCTTCTGGCAGGAGCACTCTCCTGCTACTTCAACTTGTTTTTACTTAGACTAAAGGCTGAGTGGCTGCCGACAGTTTGGTTTTGAAGGGCCCACATTTGTGGCTGTCGACAGTGGGTTTTGGGGGGACCACTCAACTTATGTTGGGTTTTCCTATTTATTTATGTATAAAAGCTTGTCGGGATTTATCGGCTTGACTACCTCTAGTTTCCTTTTTATTACTGCTGATACTATGAAATTGCAAATTGGGTGCTGAATTCATATTTTGTCATTCGCGGGAAAAACGGGAATTGAAAGAGATAATACGTTTAAGGGTAAATTTGTTTGTATTGAGTTGGCCTATATTGTATTGGGTTATAATAATTAAAAGTCGTTTGCTTCACAGTTCCTCCACTTGAATTATTTCACTGAAACTTGAAATTATTTTAGTTTCTTGTTTAGCATTTGTATTGAAAAATTTTCACTGGTATGTAAATTTTTAAATTCATTTCACGTGGTTTGTTTATTTTGTTTGTACTTGAATTTAATTCCATTATAAATTACTGTCCACATGTCTACTCATTAATTTATTTAATCAAATGTATATTTTTCTATGGAATCAATTCATGAAACATAAGCGTGTAGCAACTAAAGATTGTTCCGATCACTTGATTTCATTAAACGCTCTCACGAAATGATTTGAATACTAGATCAATTTAAAGATAAGACCTGAATATTCATCTGGATGCTCGGTATTGTTATTATTTTTGTTTCGGTTGTTTGAGCGATAAAAGATGTTATGTTGACATAACAATGGACAAGCGTTTGTTTGCTCGTTATTTATGTTTTCATTTTGCTTGCTTGTAGTTAATGTTTACTTGGACTGTTTGTTGTTTTGCATGTTAGTCAATTGGAACATTATATCTTTGATAAGATGTACGTTAAAGTATGTTTGAATTGTTGAGAACTTTATTTGGATGATTTAGAATAGACGAGATTAGACTTTGGAATATGGTCGAATTTCTCTGCATGCATTATTGGATGTGAATATTGTATTTTTGTTAATCAGATGATCAATGTAATTGACATTTTTAAATTTGAGAATACCGATCTAGTTTTATTGACAGTGTAAGAAGCAATGGTATCATACAGGAATGAGTGGTTTTGGATATCGGCTGGGAGGACAAATTTACAGCCCATTTAATTTTGCTACGCAATGCGCCACATTGGGGTATTTGCAAAACCGATGTCCTACCGGCTGCGCCAACTTTGTTGCAATACCAGCATACCCTATGTATACTGGCACGCAATGAGAGCTTCACATGAGGTGTAACTTATATATACAGGCTCCCGGCCGCAGAGAGGGATCTCGCTGTTATACCACTTATATGCTACTGGTTAATGCAATATTTTAAAAATGAATCTTTCTAAGGTGATCAATTTATTAAAGAACTAGTTAATGAGCTTTTATATCGGCATTTGGATGAATTTAGAGTTTTAATCAAGCAGTTAATTTATGTTTTCTTTGATTAGATTTGTAACTTCAAAAAAATTTAGAGTTTTAATTAAGCAGTTAATTTATGTTTTCTTTGATTACATTTGTTACTTCAAGAAAAACCAATCAATTAAAACTACAACTGTTACTCAGGCTGACGCCTTGAGCACGCAGTTATATTAACGAATCAATTGATTAATAATCCAACTGCTAGCCCCAGGCACAAACCCTTGGGAGGCTAACACTCGGGCTAACGCCTTGAGTATGCAGCCAGATTAATAAATTGATCAATTGTTAGTTCAACTGCAGGCCCGGGAATAACTCCCTTGGGGCGCTTATACTCGAGCGGATGCCTTGAGTATGCAGTTGAACGTATTCTTAATTCGCTTATCCCGGGCTAAGTGCCTTGGGATAGAGTAAGCTCGGGCGCACGCCTTGAGCCAGCAAATGGAGAAATACTTATCGATATACTTGCTTCTATAATTTTCTTTTATACTATAACTATGCTGACTTAATTGCTCACCAACTAAAATAATGAAAACAATTTACCAATAAAATGTTCAAAGTTCATCTGTGATGTTTTTTGTTTAAAGTATTTAATGCTATCTCTCTATGACTGGTGCAACCACAATGCTCAAACTTTCGCTCGATTTGCCTCATTACAAATGCGTGTAGCCAATTTGCTCCACTGAGGCGGTACGTTCGATTGCGAAGTCTTGTGTGTATATGTTTGATACATAACACGAGTACGGATACACACCCATTTCTGCTAATTCATGATAGGACCCCGTGCACACAGATGCTTTGATTACAATTTGCGGCTTTTCGTATATATATATGTTATCATTTACAGTACACAGAGAGAAACGACGGAAAACGAACCGAGCAATATTTGGACTGCGGCTCCCGTAACAATGGTCCTATGTATATGCTGCCAGTTTTTGAGGATATGTATGAAACGATGTAGCTGAAATCATCCTCTGAGTGTTTGTGGGCTTCCTGTGCATATCTAGTTCTAGCTCGTTATTACTACGAATGATCTGCTACTCTACAATGTGAATCGATACGATAAATTTTTTTGCTCTATGGTTTGCTTTTATTGAATCGTGCAGGCATCAATCTCCATTTCGGATAGCTCCAATAGCTTGAAACTACTTATGAAAATTCTTTATGTGTAGCTACATAATTGAGTTGCTTTTTAATAATGAAAAATTGTTAGAGAAGAAAAATGTTAGAAGAAGGTGATTTCGACGTATGTACTAATTCTTCTCGGGCCAATACTCTTATTAGATACACACCAGTGATAGCCTCCACATATATCCCTGACGACCAGGCTTAGAGGTGAAAGAACTAGTTTTAATTTTCCTCCTGATGCGAACTCCATATGTTTTTAAAACTACGAATTATGTTCAGGTTACATTTCTCCTGTGAGTACTTGTCTTTGCCAAACATTTTAATTGATCATTTCACCCTTTTTACATTTTTTTTTTTGCTCTACAGTGAGATTTCATTGCATCATGCAGGTATCGATCTATATTTCGGATAGCTCTAATATTTTGAAATTACTTATGAAAGGGATGTTTGCGAAAGCCATCACAGGTGTATATCTAATAAGAGTGGTGGCCTGAGAAAAATCAGTACACACGTCAAAACCACCTTCTTATAATATTTTTCTTCTCTAATAATTTTTCAGAGAAATAATTAAAAAGCAGCTCAATTATGTAGCTAAGCAGGTAATAAGAATAGCGGATGAGCAATTAAGTTTTCTTAGCGTCCAAAGAATGTAATTAAAATGTAAGTAGGAACTGTAAAACATTCCATATATAGGCAGGATAAGATGCGCACGTAGAGTCTGAAATTCGCTCCACCCAATAATCCACTTCAACTCCTCATACCCAATGCCAATTAAAACATTAGTCTAAATGGCACTTACCCGCTGGATTTTTGTATACTGGTTTACTTTCTGGTGTGATTTTTCCCCGCCACTCATGGAAGAACTCCGCATGACAGACAGATGATTCCTCCTTAAACAGTGCTTCAATTTACGCAAATCTGCGGTCTCGAGGCACTTCATA
Organism: Odontomyia ornata; assembly: GCA_963969285.1. NCBI lineage: Eukaryota > Metazoa > Arthropoda > Insecta > Diptera > Stratiomyidae > Odontomyia > Odontomyia ornata. Next base: position 134,177,908 of record OZ017738.1, on the reverse strand, counting down.
TCAAATCAACGTCCATACGATGCAACTAATATACCAAGGATAGGTTTTTTTTTGCCTCACCTAACCTCTTAAGATTTCTTGAAAAGTCTCCAACCTTAACAAACCCCCCTCCAAGCGACAAAGCAATCTCCGCCGAAATCATAAAGAATTGCGATCACCCTGAACTATTCCCCCAGCGTCTACTATATCTGCACAACGAAGGGCGAGTCTTTGATCCAGGTGGAAGAATTGCCCATTACAACACCACAATAGGAAATACCTATTCCTTCTCCCATGCACAATATATCAAAAATTAGTTACACGTAGCCCTCTCCATACAACCATTCAGTTCTTATATACCTTTTCCTCACCTTTCCCCACTCTCTACGAGTTAATTCTGTCCCAACTACTAACACCAAAAACAACTAACGATTTATTTTCAGGAATATCACCATGGACCGGGGCATCTTCATCACGACTCCATTAATTATTTAAATTATAGCTACTAAGGTGAAATGTAAATTATCACAATATTAATTTACTTTATATAAGGAATATTGTCCGTTAAAGTAAGATTAATCTGAGTCATTGTAAAAATTTACGGAATTCAATAAAAAAATTTTAAATTGTTTAAATTGTAGTTAGGAATCAGTGTACAGAATATGATGGAATGTTGCCGCGAAAATGTGTATCTACAAATAATAAAATAAAAATATAGTCGGAAATGGAAACCTGTCGATTTTTGTTTGGAAACGATGGAACAGTTTTTGTGGATCTCAGCTCTACATACAAGTTCTGTAGTGGAAAAACTGAGGTGTGTTGACATTACCAATGGGCTTTCGTAGAACTCCTATCCCCAAAAAATCCCTATCCACAAAAAAGGTGACAAGCGAAAATTATAGAGGCATATCACTACTTTGTACGGCGTACAAAATATTTTCAAAGATCTTAGAAAATAAAATCGGATCATAAACCAGCAGTATTATTGGGGAGTATCAAGCTGGTTTTAGAGCAGGCAAATCGAAGATAGACCAATTGTTTACAGTCAAGCAGGTACTTGAAAAGTGCTGGGAGTCCGACATAGACGTTCACGAAATTTTCGTTGACTTCAAGCAAGCATACGACAGTATTGATCGTAGCGTACTGTACCAAATAATGCTTTGCTTTGGCATCCCAGCCAAATTAGTCCGTTTTACCAAAATGACAATGACGTTGATGACCTCCCAAGTCAGCATCAATAACCAACTCACCGATGCCTTTGACAGAAATATCGGACTAAAGCAGGGAGATGGGCTGGCCCTATTGCTATTCAATTTGGCTCTAGAGTACGTTGTAAGGAAGCCACCTTTCGATACGCGAGGTACATTACTATTCAAGTCGAGCAAAATGGCAGCCTATGCGAACGGCATCAAAATTTTGTCACGGTCGTTAACAACTGCCAAAAAACTCTTCCTAAAACTCGATAGCGGAACAAGACTAATAGGGCTAGAAATTAATGAAAATAAAACAAAACTCATGACGCAGTCGAGGAAAAACACCTCAAGTACACAAAACATCATGCTTGACGAATATGTTCTTGAAAGTGTTAGCAAATTTGTGTATCTCGGCGTCAAAATAACGAAAACGGGTAATGAAAGATACGAAATACGCCGAAGAATACAGCTCGCACATAAAATATTTTTTTCAGTTCTGACAATCTTGAAGACCAGCTGCATACACAGGAGAACAAAGCTCCAAGTATACAAATCTATGATAAGATCTTTGTTATGCTATGGGTGTGAAACATGGACCCTAACCCAAGCATCCGCAAATATATTGAACGCCTTTGACCGACGGGTCCTGAGGCGAATAATCGGAGCAAAACTAGACGGGGACCAATGGTAAATGCAATACAACCATGAGCTGTATGAAATTTTTGACGATCCAGAGGTATCAACGATTGTAAGACCACGGAAACTGCAACGGGCCAGCCACATGAATCATATGAACGACAACGGATAACCAAAAAGGTATTCGTTGGGAGAACTGAAGGTCGGAGACCAGTGGGGAAACCCAGGAAACGCTGGTCTGACTCGGTCGACGAAGACAGTTTATCGCTGCTCAGATTTCGAAATTGGAGGACGCGGTCAATGGACCGAGACAGTTGGAGGCGCTGTTTGCAGGAAGCGAAGGTGTGAGAGGGGCTGTAGTGCTAAGAAGAAGAACTCCTAGAATATCAGAAATCAGCAATATAGCTCAGGCAGTTATGGAGTTATACACGTCAAAAGCCTAACTCACATCCGTACAACTAAGAAATTGGAAGCTAAAGCAATTAATAACTTTATTGATATTTAAATCACAATCGAACAATTTTTAAGATGCGTTCCTACTTAAATATATTGGATACTCTACATGTATAAATATGCATATATATGTGTATATAACTGGTTTTCCATTAGGGACATAACAACTTTGTATCTTTATATGAACACACCATTAAAATTTTTCAATGAACTGTTATTTTCAAAACGTTAATTAAAATCATCATTTTTTCATGGCAAAGTTCATGAACCAGCAATACTTGAAAATCATTAAAAATTAGTACCGAAATTCTGGGTAGGCGGTTGTAACTTCGAGAGCACTTACTCCAATTTCCACCAAATAATCGTCCCACCTGACAGGCTGTGCGTACTATAGTGAATAAATTCAAGTCCGAGTCCTAAATGGGAGTAATACAATGTGTTGGTTCGCTTGCACAATGTAGGAAAATGCTATATCCAGTCATTAGGCTATAATGAGTTCGGCTTGTTTTGTTCAAACGTGGACGGTATCATTGCTGATACAAAGCATTCAGGTCGCCAAGAGGAGGTATCTGTTGTTATTAACAATAAAACTTTTCAAACCTCTTTTGTATTGTGCTGGTTTTTTATTCGCTAGTTTAGTGCCTGGAAAATATACAAAATAAATTTTTACATTCATGTCTTGACTTTGAACACCAATGCTTCCAATTAGTGCTGATTCAAAAAGAGGGAAAACGTAATGTTTTTACTTCAGGATATTTTGACGAAGCTGTTGCCCATTTTCTAAGAACATTAATCGTTATCTTAGGCTTCCACAAATTTTTGCTACAATTCAGTGCTAGTATTTCACTAAAGAAAGCCTCAAAGGCTCTGTAGTAATTGAGTAATTAATAACAGATGAAACACGTATGTATATCAAAGACTACGATATTCTGAATAACATTATGCCTTGCATAAAAATTTGCTGAAGTTGTCAATTTTCTCCATCAAATGACCCAAGTTAAAGGTTATTTCAAAACCAAAGATGCAAGATGAATACAGAACAAGAAAATCAGGGAAAACAGAATAAATTGTTTTTCATGTAATAGGCAGGTGAATATCTAAAAATACTGTAGTGAATAAGTTAAATCCTTTTCGGACTTCCTGAGTCAAGCAAGAAAGATAACAAGCAAAATAGAATAACATTCCCTCGATGCTCGCTTCTTCCATTTGTTGCTGACATTTCCATGAAAATTCACTTCAAAAGGCATCACAATAATGTCTTTCACTCTTACAAGGCTTATTCAAATTGTAGTCTCGTTGGCTCGGTTAGTGGTGTATGCGTGAGAAGAAAACGAAGAGTACAGCAATTAAAATGCCTCAAATGGAAGAGTGTAGCGTGGGTTAAAAGGATAATTGCCCTAGTGTCTCCAGCAGAGCATTAATACTTGATGGACAGATGGTAAGGAGCATTGAATCCGGTTGAATTTTAGTCAGATTCAGGTGAGGGATTGACAGTGGCATGAGAAGTATTGTTTGTTCTGTCATGAGCAAAGAACCTGGTATACATATATACTTCAGTTACAACTACAGGCGTAATCATTTCTTTCATACGTTTGCGTCTCATCACTCAGTTTCAGTTGTTGGATGTCATGACTAGTAAATCTTTATATTCTCCTATACTATGCACAAATGTTTTATTTTGCTATTGATACTATCTCAGTTCTACAGTAAAATCTAGAAAATTTGCCACTTGGTGAGCATTAAAAGAAAATTGAATTCAACATATTTTTAACAGACTTCCAAAGCAAAGGAGTGTATTATTCTATGCCTATATTTTTTTTATACTTAACTGACTTTTCAAAGGCAAAAGGTTATATATTTGACATCCATTTTTTAGGTCTTCGTACATTTTTTTTACGAAGACCAACTAGTTTCACTGTCTGTCCGTGCGTCAGAAAAGTTTCCTCAGAAACTATAGAAGCTAGACAGCTCAAACTTTGTGAAAAGATCAGAATTGGTAGTCTCTAAAAAGGTGAGGTGTACCCAAACATTTTAAAATTTTTTGAGGGGCGTCTCTCCTTATAATGAAGTAGCCAATTTTTTTAAATCAAAGGTAGTCGAGCGAGGTTTTAAATAAAAGCACTTGATTAGGGCTTTTAGAAACTGAATTAAAAAAGTTATTTTATAAATCAGGATATCCAGGGGGAGGTAAAATGTATCAACATTTTATGTCTCCCACCACCACTTGCCAAAAAATCTGAAATTAATCACGAAGATGGGTCTTTATAGTACAAAGGCAACAAATACACAAGAAATCAAAATTCACTCAACTTTTTTAGTAACAATATGATTTGCTAATTTTACATTATCGCCCATAAAATCAAAACGGTACTTTAAGCTTCCTGAAATTTTGCAATTATATAGATTAATGCACACAAAATTTTATGGAAATCGAATCATAATGAACTGAGTTCTAGCCATTTCAATTGTATGCAATTACCACTAAAATAACCTGAGTTGATGATTGATCTTTCTCTCTTCTTTGCAGCCCTACAGCCTTTTTCGGGACTTCGCTTAGAGATAGTCAGAGTATCTCATTGTCATGATCAAATGTGTCGGCACTCCGCAAGGTGATATGATCATGGCCGTGTGTGTGTCCACCCAGCTGCGATATGTTGATGATTGTAACATATTTTGAATTGAACTCGGCATTCTTATTTTCTTCCGGTCTTCATGTAAATTTAAAGAATTGTGTTGAATTTGAATATGTTCAATCGGACAATCATTCAGCAAAATCATTTAAGCTGGATCAAAATGGCGGCTGCATTCTGCTTATGAAAGAAACTTTGCATCAAAAATTTGAAGGATTTCTTATCTAAGTTTGGATGAATAATTCAAATCATCGATTGACGCTGTTAAAAAACGTGCTTCGAATGCTAGGATGGTACAAAGATCTTCTGTTAGGAGCAATCTGCTGCTTACTCAACTTGTTTATTCTTAGGTGCACTTGCGAATAATTTTTGAACGGGATGGAAACTGTTTTCACTGAAGTTTTTGCTGCCATCTTAGTGGGACTCAAATTCAAGGAAGATAGAATTCGTACTTAGTACACAAGTTAAGTAGACAGAACAACGCTCATATCAGAGGTGTTTTGTACTCAACTCAATAATGAATAACTCCAGAAAAATGTTAACTATATCTAGTATAAATACATACTCGCATTTTAAGAAAAACTATTACTGCTCAATTTAAGCCAGCCACCGTTTTGTTGCAATTTTACTCACAATCAGTGACTGAATAAAATCTTAATTTTATCTCGAAATTTGGTAAGGCTCTAAGTCTAGTTTGTGGTCCGATAGAAAACTTAAGTGGTAGAGAAACCGTCCATTGTTTATGTTTCCCGGGTTTTCAAGTTGCTATTACTTCCGCATATACGATTTGGCTTAAGTGTAACTATCAAAGCATGGGAGTCATTCCGAGGACTACTGAAATGAATGAATTTACTGAAAAAATATTATATTTATATTTGCTACTATTATTAGCAAAGCTGAGTCAATTTCAACCTCTAAGGTATTTGTTCTCATTAGCAATGGCGGCGCAAGGCGTGGGCGACGTGAGCGACCGCCTATGATCTCGCGCTATAGGGGCCTCGCACTTAAGGGCCTTTTCTAACTCAATAAAATTTTGAATAGTATTGATACCAGTGAAAGCTGTCAATAATTTTACTCAAAGCTGAACAATAAAACCATTCGCATTGCTAGCATTTGGCGTGACGCATCAATTGTCCAGTCCATGGTATAGTATACTGAAACAGTGACCACGAGCAACTCAACTACAGTAAGGCATTTAGGACGGCTGAGGCCATCGGTGGCGATAATCTTAGCTTATAGTATTCTTTCGCAACCGCCCTCAATGTTGTCTCTGACATCACATATGCACTCCTATCTTCGGTGTCATATCCACAATTCTAGTGGAACTCATAATTGAATTGTCCTTATTGGATTTCTTGACCATTTCGGAGAATGCCAGCACACTTACGTGAAGTTCGAAAGAGGTATCCGATGGCATTTACTAAGATATATATATATATATATATATATATATATATATATATATATATATATATATATATATATATATATATATATATATATATCTCACTAAATGTTTGGGCTGGTAAATTTGCAAAATGGGTAAACACATCATTCCAATAATCAATATCTACCTTAAAACGATCTAAGAATGAGTTTTCTTTACCGTGGGAACACCTTTTAATCATGACAGTATATGCAATTTTTATGCAACTCAACTCAACTACAAAGTTTTATGTTATACACATAACGAACCTGCCATCATAAGCCACAGTTTATCTTAGTCAACACTTAACAATGGACTACATAAAGCGGGCTATCCGGTCTATGTATATAAGACATACGTGATGCGCCATCTAACTTGATCCAAGGACCATGGTAAATATCCCGAAACAAGTTTGAATCGGCTATAAGGTTATTTCCATCCCCCTGCTACTTCTGAGAAAGAATCGCGAGTATTTATTCATGGGTGAGGCCAAATGCTACATGCATTGATGAACATGGCAATGGCTATCAAAGGACTTCCATACATGCAAACGGCTCTGATTTCGATTGATTCGTGTCTACCTCCACTCTTTTTTCATGGCTCGCGAGACAAAGCAGGGTATCGTAAGCATTTCGATTATTTTATTATGAGTGAGAATGAGTAACATCGTGTTGAAGGTTTGAAAATAATAACTACCAAATTAATACGTAGTGATGGTTGATCAGCTCGATTTATTCAAATCGAATTTCAGTGAGCTACTTAAGGTAACTTTTCATAAACTAACTATAGACATGTGGAGTGACTGTAGGTATGTACGTAAAAACAAAATTATTATTTTTACTAATGGCTCAATATACGTTAGCCGACGTTCATCATGTCAAGCTCAGCCCCAAGAGAGGTAGAGATATCGGGAGAAAATGTGAATCTGGGCCCGCAAAAAAGACGAAAGAAAGCTGAAACGATCTTTAGGTTCAGAATTAATGAATTACCCAGAAAAAAACATCTTATAGCATGAAAAAATTAGATGAATTGATTTCTTTGACGTCAGACATTGCAACAGCCAATCCTTCATTTAATTTGGAAAGTACTTCAGATGTATTGAGTAGTAAGCTACAGTCTGAAGTTGAAATAGCGTCAAACTCTACCCAATTAGGTGGAGAGTGGAACTTTTGAACAAAAAATAAGATCTCGGACGAAAGCGACAATATCAAAGAAACGTTTATAAGTTCTGATCCAGGAATGTGGTCGTTTCCCTAACTGATTCTCAGCGTCAAGAAATTGTTCAAAGTGGCCCCATGCAGCTATCAAATAACAGCTATGATGGTTATCCCAAAGATTATGATCGTAGGCACTTTTCTAATTTTTTTTTTAAGAAGTGATGGTGAAATTCAACATCGTCGCTGGCTGGTTTATTTTAGTTATCAAAACAAAGTTTACTGTTTTTCGTGTAGACATTTTAGCACTTCTCTAACTCAGATGGTTCAGGGAGGATGTTGTGACTGGAAATGTTGAGACTGGAAATAATAATACGAAGATACCAGAGAATATACTCGTATGTACCCGAGAATATGTGCCATTAATGTTTCAATGGCTAACATTTGAGAAGCGGATTAACCATGGGAGCATCATCAACCTCCAAGCCTCACGTAATCTGGCATTCAGAGGGCATAAAGAATCTCTTAAAAGAGACGGTAGCGAAAATTCCGGCAACTTCATAGACTTATTAAAATTGCTTTCTGAATATGATCCCATGCTTCAAGAACACATGCAACGCGTTAGTGACCAACAACTTGTAACACATTATCTAAGTCACGATATTCAAAATGAGTTGATAAGGCTAATGGCGAAAAGAGTGACGGGAGAAGTGATTCGAAGGGTATAAGAGGCGAAATATTCTATTTTGCTTGGCTGCACATGAGACTATAGGCAAGTTGAACAAATGTCTGTTGTATTACGATTTTGCAACATAACAACTGGGTTTCATGTTGTCGCTGAGTCAACTGGGGACTACCCAACTTATGCAATACTTGAAGAATTAGGAAAAAATTGATAAGATATTCATAATTGTTGCAGCCACGGTACGATAACGTTGTGAGTATGGTAGGCATAAAAAACGGAATTAAAACTTGAGTTTTGAATATTCACTCACGGGCATTTTTTACACCTTGCGGTTGTAATAGTTAGAACCTGCTGTTAGTAGATACAGCTGATTCTCCCGTGGCAGCAAAAATTTTTTTGGTTTTATTCAAAAAATTTAATTGTTATTTGCAAGGTCAAGTAAACGCTGGGAACTTAAAACTTACTTTAAAACTTCTATCAGACACAAGATTTGAAAGCAGGATCGAAGCAGTTAAAGCCATATTATTCTAATTTGATGATGTTGTTGAATGTATCGAGAGCATAAAAAATTACACAGAAGAATCCTATACACTCAGTGATTGTGATCCAGTTCTAAATGAAATTCTCAGCTTAGAGATTATTATATCGTTACATTTATGGTATACAATATTATCCTTAAAAGTCACAAACTAACGAACTTGTTTCAGTAGCGAGTTGAATTCCAGAAAACTTTTCAAATTCAATTTTCTATATTTTTACTAGTAGGAGAAGTCTATATGAAAACGAGTTGCAACATAACAATTTGATGGTAAACGAATCTCACTCACGTTGCGAACTGTAAGAAAAGATGTTTAGCCAATTCAGCCCGTGATTAGAGTGATCGCCATTCGAGTGGTTGAAGATGGAGTGAAAGTTGCGCCGAATTTGAGTAAAATTAGTCCACTGGAATGGAAAGAATCACTCCCAAGAGGTGGCTGAACTGATACAAAGAACTTGGTGGGAGAGCAGTAAAGTGGCCGTTAGGGGTGAAGTTATTTAAGAGCGGGACGAATGACGTGCCTCGTCTTTTGATTTTCGGTTTGCTTGGTAGAGTGGTGGCGATTGAAAAAAAATGGAGGTTGGTTGGCGAGATAGTGGTGGAGGACTAACAAGAAGACGGATACGAGAAAAAAAGCTCAAACAAAGAAAAGGAAATTTGTAAGGAGGATTACGTAGTGGCAAAAATATCACTGGAATTGTCGACAGAGGCAGCAAACAAGGGGTCCCTTTGTTCTTCGTAACTCAGTAAGTGTAACTATTAATTACTTCCTTATTTTTGTTTGTTATAACCTTTGAGTTTTTTTCGTTGCACCAAATAACTCAGAAATTGAGACGGTAAATTTAAAATAACAACAGAGTATATAAAAGGAGATTTTTCTTAGTGGAGTTAGAAAGGGTCATCATAATTCATTTGGTATAGTTATTCTTGCGATATCAATTTTTCTTTGTGTAGTTAAGGAGAATTATTATAATTCGCTTGGTGTAGTTTGATTTTATCGCTTTGTATCGTAGAGAGTGTAGTAAGTGTTCGCTTTCGTGCCGCCGCATTCTTACTTGGCAGCTTAGAGCCTTGGTAGATAAGCAAGTGGCACCCCATGCCCGTCCCCGGACGACTTCAACCGGGTCTGAAAGCCTCGCTGGAACCTTTCCTTTCTAATCGTAAGAGAGGTTGCTAATATTTTTTTTGTGTTTTTCCGCTTTCCTTGCTTACTCCGTCATTGTTATCGCAATTTAAATAACTGATACTGAAAGATCTCGTCAGAAGCATTCATTTAAGTTTCCACTTTCTTCCGTGAAAATTTTTTAAGGAATCACATCATTATATAGAGAGCCCTCTCTTAAAACGGTTTGACTTTTTTTCGACCATGGGAAAAAGAGGAAGGAAAAATATTTTCAGATGACTCTAAAAATTAATTTTTCTGAAGCCACCAAATATCAATAAGAAAACTCACTGTTCATTTAAGCAAATAAATTTCCCTTTTTCAAATTAAAAAAAAAATCTTCTGCAAAACTACCAAAGATAGTATTAGAGCATATATTCTGGTAGCGTTTCGAAATCAAATGTTCACTTCAAACAAAATTTGACTTACCCTAGCATAGGAACTAGACGCCACTTTGTTTCAGAGAAATTCTTTTGGCGACTCCTAAAGAAAAACGTTGCTGATTAGTCTCGTATTTGTTTGGATTGTTAGCGTTCAAAAATTACGAGATACAATAGAAGTAAGCAGAAAAATTTTCCACTTACATCCAAACGCTTCAAAATAATTCATATGCATATAATTTGACTACTCTCTTAGCAGTAAGGTTTTAAGTACAGGTATTGCTTAACAATAGCAGACAGATTTCTGAGATCGCCCGAAGCAATATCTTCAGCTAATATTACAGCTTCAACCAGTGCGGAAGTATAATGAAATTTTTGGATTGCATTTTTCAGGGCTCTAGAGGTTAAAGTAACAGTCCCAATTGTTCAGTGAACTAAGAAAAACTCTAGGATTCAAATGAAATGGTACAACAACCTATCATCTTCAGGCCAATGGAATGATAGTAAATTAGAATTGTACCTTAAAGGCCGCTATAATGGCTCATCAAAATTCATCATGATCAAAAATCTTACCGTTTGGTATTTTGGGCTTGAGGACGATTTTTAAATTGGAACTCAAAGCATTTCCAGCTCAGCTGGTTTACGGAAAAAACATGCATTTACCAAGGGACTTGCCTAAAATTTCTCACGATCGGAATCTTCAAACGGATTTTGTTCCAGATTTGAAAGCTGTAATGTTAACCATTAAATCAATTCCAGCCTCAAATCACAAAGCTTTTAGGCTGAAAAAAGCTTAAAAATTTAGATAATTTCAAACGGGTGCTAGTAAGAATGGATACAGTACGCTCTTCTTTACAGCTCCCTAATCATAGACCTTGCAAAGTTTCAGTGAGACACGGGAAATATTGTAATATACAAATCAAAGGCAGAAGCTGCACCATTTAAATAGATAGAAGTGGATTCAAACCTTTCTTCTCTTGCATACCAGAACCTCACGAGGTTAAAGCGAATCAAACAAGATGGGTAGACAGGCCTACGCTCATGTCAGAAGGGTTTTGTACTCAACTTACGAAATGCAGTAACCAGCAACGAATAAAATCAAGAAACATGTCAAAAACGATTTTATAGGAGAAAATGTGAAATTCGAGAATCATACTATTATTAACAAAGTTGACAAATTTTGATTTCTGAGGTATTTGTTGTTTTTATACCCATGAGTATCCCTCTTGATAACTCACAGGTGTCCACCCGCGAGGGAGGAAACACATTTTTTATGTTTTCCCCCTGTGCCCCACTGAAGCAAAAACTGTCAGTTTAGGAACTGTTTTGAAAAACTTATAAAGAACTTTCATTTGATACTCATATCAGCTTCCTTTGTAGAAATGTTTTTTCAGTGGCCACTCCCCTGTACTGTAATCATCGATTCATGGTCGATTTTTTCGAATCCTAGAATGGTTACAAAACCCTTTTGCTAGGAGCTCTCTCCTTCCTCTTCAACTTGTTTCACATATGAGTATTAATTGTAGGTACTCATCTTCAGTCAATCATTAAATTGAATCAAGTGTTCAAAGCATGCACCTGAAACATTGAAGTTGGGGAAAAATAACTCAAAATTATTCAATCTTCGCACTTAAATCAGCCACTGTTTAGTTTTACGATTACTGATACCACTAGCTGAACCAATTCTTAAAGATATTCATGATAGCTATCATTCCTGAAATTTTTATGCAAATCCTAGCAAAGCTGTAGTGTCTGAGTCGGTAAAAAGTGCGTATTGTTCCATAGCCATATGTTTCCATATTAATACAGCGCATATTGTTCCATCGTAATACAGGAAAATGCAAGTCGCTTTAACTTCGTTAAATACCATTCGACCTTTATGAAGGACAGGACAAATTGACCTTATAAATAGTCATCCGTATACTGAATCCTATTGAATTTAAATGTACCGTCAAGATTTCATTCAAGAAAACATAAAATCGATAAATCGTACTATTACTAACAAAGTTGAGTAAATTTCGACTTCTCGTGTATTTGTTGTTGTTGTACTCATAAAGGCCTACATTCATGATTTTTTTCAGATTTTTCGGATGAAAGGTGTCCAATCGCGAGGGGGGCTTGCGAAAAATTCGTACATTTCCCGTTCCCCTGCCCCACGATAGCGATAAGGCGATTTTAAGACATGTTTTGAAAAGGTCTCATTAAGATCATTCCAATGACATGCTACTCGACAACCAATGGTGAAGTTTTTTTTACAGGGTCACCTCTCTATATGGAGAGACCCCCCTTAAACCCTTTGAAAAAATTTTCCATCCCAAAATTTTCAAGAAGTCACCACTTTTGACCTTTCCCCAAAGTTCCATTGCTGTAACTTCTATAGTTTTGGAGAAAAAGTGCTGTGACATACAGACGGACGGACGGACACAGGTCTAGTTAGCTCAGCGGTTGTATTTAGAATCCTTCTGTCAATTTTTCTCTGTCTCTTCTTCTTTCTATAACCAATCCGAGTAGAATTCAGTTGGAATTACAGCAGTAGAATGTTTCATGCACTTGCTAATAGTTCTTATATAAGAATTAACTAGTGGTTTTTATACAAACTAAATTTTCATTACAGCTCGGCTAACCTGACTAGTTAGTCGACCTCAACTAATTGTCAAAATACGAAAAGCAAATTGGAAGTGACAATTCAGATTTTCGCTATCTCTTTTCTGAGGTTACAATATGAAAAGCAAATTTAAAGTGACAATTCGGTTTCAAAAGGGTTTGTATTGCTTTGTACTTCTGTGGTCCAGATCCCTGCAAAAGCTGTATTTACGAGGATTCTACAATTCTGTCAAAGGCAACTGAGTCAGTTGACAATTTTCAATGTCTTTAATAATGTATCGATCATTAGGTAATATTTTGTGCATAACGTACGGTCCGCGATACTTAGGAATTAGTTTCTTATACGTGTCAACGGTAGTGTCCACGTTACAAATGACGTCATATTCTCCTACATTATAGTCTTGGGGCGGATTGCTGTGTTTCTGGAAGTACTGGAGGTTGCGGTCCTATAACTTCTGAATGGTGCAGGTAGCGCGTGCCCTGAGAGTATTTAGATTGCGATCTAAGTCCTCATCTGTCTTCTCGCTTAAGTATTCAGTTAATTCGTTCATAATTTTACCTCTATTCTATCCCAAACAGAAGTTTACTAGGAGACTGTTTAGTGGTACTGTGTTTGGTATTATGAATGCCATACTTAATCTAGGACAAAAGGTTAGACCAATCGGCATGATTAATGGGCTCAATAAGTTTGGCAAGCATTGGTTTCAAAACTCTGTTTACCCTTTCACTTGCCCGTTGGCTTGTGGAGAGGTGACAGCAACTTTCACATGATCGATGTTCTGTTTAGCCAACTATGTGCTAAAATCAAATGAGGTGAAACAAATTCCTCGGTCAGTTATTATGCGTCTGGGACGACTGTAATGAATAAAATATTTGTCAAGGCTATGGATAACTTCTCGTGTACTTGTCGAGTTAACTGGATACAGTTTAACATATTAAGTGAATCCATCTACAACTAACAATATGTCTTTCTTCTTTGAGTTCATAGTAGGTAAAGGCCGGAAGTGATCCAAGTGTACAGTATCAAATGGTATTGGTTCTTTCGATATGTTATAAAGATTATGCTCATTGGAAGGATACGGTGGCGAGTACATAGTGCATTTTACGCAGTTTCTTAGAAATTTTGCGGCTTTTTCTTTTAGGTTCGGAAACCAATTGTGTTTCTTCAGTTGCCCATACGTTTTTTTCTATTCCTAGTTGACCAACCTTTTCATATGTCAAACAGATTACATTATCCCCCATTTCTTATGGTACGTACATTTGCGTTTGTCTGGATTCATTTCTTCTAGAGACAAGACCATCCAATAACTGGTAACCTGGGACTGGACACAGGCTTAGTTGTTCACGAAGTTTTTGGATGCATTCGTCCCAGTTTTGCGTGACTTGGGTCAAAAAGTCTAAGTCATCACAGTCAACGGTGGCCAATATTTGATCAGTTAAATCAGTTGTGCTTACAGATGGTGCGTCAATAGAGTTTTGTACAGGATACATGTAAGAGTCATCAGTGTTGGCCTAAGGGGCAGCGGACATTAGGACAGGACAGCGAGAGACATTAGCACTGGCTTTGGTTGATTCGGGGTAATGGTCTAAGGATAAGTCAAGTTGAGCGTAATTAAGAGCACAAGTGATGCACTGAGCACCCGTCATCTGTTTTGCATCAGAAATATTAGCTCTAGAATCAGTATCAGCTGTTGATTCGTGATTTGAAGAAGGGCAAGAAGAGTAGCACCGGCTCCATACATCTAAATGACCCATTGATATTCCGCTTCGATGCTGTATAATGTAATTACAATTCTAGAGCTTGAGAATCCATCTGGTGATTCTTGAGTTTACATATCTCTTGCTAAGAGTGAGTTTCAGAGAGTTACAATCTGTTATTATCTTAAAAGCTATGCCTTCTAAATAAATTCGGAAGCGCCTCAGTGAATAGATAATAGCCGATGTCTCCAATTCGAAACTGTGATAACGAAATTCAGCGGGTGTAGTAGCTTTTGAAAAAATAGTACAGCGTGAAACTTATCATCGACTGCCTTTATAACAATTTTGCTCCGTAGCCAGAGGAGTTTCTTTTTTCGGATCATAAATTGTTAATAATGGGGCAGCGGCTAACTTATTGCGCAGTTAAATGAAGGCCACATTACATTCGTTAGTGGATTTGAAGGCTACATCCTCGCGGGTGAGGTATTGCAGCGGTTTGGCTATTTTCAAGAATGATCGGATGAACTTGCAAAAATAAGAGAACAATCTTAAGCAGGTCTTAAGTTCCTTCTGGTTCCTCGGTATAGGATATTGCTTGATGACTTTTATATGGGCCTCACTTGAACGTACTCCAGAGGCATTGACAAAGTACCCTTAATACTCGATTTCTTCAAATACAAATCTACATTTTCCCAATTTTAACTCAAGATTCTTTTCAGTAATACGTTTCAAGACTCAACCTAGGAACTCAATATGGTCTTCAAGGAATGTGGTTGCGATCAATATATTGTCCATGTAGACAACAATGGATCCAGGCTCGATTATGTTATTTTGCATATAAAGCGCTGGAATGCAGCAGGAGCATTTTACAGTCCGAAGAGCATCCACAAGTATTCATAGTGAGCGTTTGGAATTACGAATGCTGTGTATTTTACAAATTCAGGTGCCATTCTAACTTGATGGAATCCATTACGCAGATTTAAAATTGAAAAAACTTCTTTCCTGGCCATAAGTGGCAGCGGAAAATTGTCTCGTATTGTCTCACATACTCGTATATTCTCAATTCACAACTTCTCTTCCTAACTAAAACTATGGCAGAAGCGTATGGGGAATTACTGGATCTAATTATGCCCGTCTTTAGTAGCTTTTCTGTGATCTTCTGAACTTCTGTTCGCTCGTGGTAACATAACCTTCGTGGCGTGCAGTAAAACGGAGTGCTATTATTTAGGTGAACTTCCATCTGATAGTGACGGGGCGTTAGAATAAGATTCATCAGGTTTAAATAGTTTTAATAAATGGGCTTTCTAAGGACTTCAGTGTAGTTTTTACTCAACGACATATTTATTTCTAGGGTTTCTGTGTCATCTGGGGGAAATGTAGTAAGATTGGACAACGTTCTAAAGTTATTGTCGGTCTAATCGTTAACGGGTGCACCACCGTGGGCCAAATTTTTATCAGTAAATCTAATGTTGATAAGTTCATAAGCAGCTTCCTAAGGAGGTTTGTATTTAACACATGGACCGGTCTATCTTTTATTATTTGTCGGTTTGAAGGCGCAGAAATAAGTTATGTATTTTTCAAACGCTTTATTTTTATGACTATACATCTGGGTATTAATATCTTTGAATTCATGAAGACAAATATTAAACTCCTTTAGGAAAATTATGGGTAGGGATACTGTTTCATCTGGAATCACAAAAAGAGGAATCTTTCTATATTGTCTACGAAATTTAATATAGGCCACGGAGTCTCATATCGATGGTTCTATTGCTGATGAGTAGAGCAATCCCAGATCGTTTCACAAAACTAATTGAACTGCCGGTGTCGTAAACAGACAAAAGTTTTACCATTTATGTGTATTCTCCCCAACTGTAAGTAAAAGCAACATTCACCAGATTAATTGCGCTGATGGCACTGTCAGTTTCATCATCAGTTATATTACTATCGTTGCTCGGTTCATTACCGTAGGCAGCGGTGTTGATCATGCGAATAGCTCTCATGACTTTCTTTGGACTCGGGCAACCTCGGTGTTGATATCCAACCTCCCAATATTTGAAGCACGACACTGGTGCATGCTTCTCGTAAGAGCAGGAACATTGATAGCGGCTTGGTTTGGTGCCTTTAAAACAGCGTGGCATTTCTTCAAGGAAAGCGGGAACGACAGATTTCATAGCAGTTGATCTGGGTACCATTGCAGCAGGTTCACGGTAAGTTGCAGCGAATTGGCGGGAAGTTACGATGATTTCACGTCTGTTAACAACACACTTTAGAGCAGATGTAATGCTCCTTTCGTGACGCTCAAGTAACCCCTTCAGTTGCCGAATAGTACGTGCTCTCAAAAGAAAGCATGCTTCAGTATTGCGGACCTTTAGACCGCCCACAATGAGGTTTACTAATTTGATTTCGGTAAGTTGGGCGGATTTCGCAATTACTTCCATTTTGAGAACATACGAGGGCGGTACCAAAAGTACCCAAGTTGACAAAGAAAACATTTAAAAAATTGCGAAAATGTTTTTTATTTTTCAACCTTTTCGCCTTTCAGCTCGATGCACTTTTCCCAACGATGTTCGAAAGCTTCGATACCGGCTATTAACGGCAGACTCTACCTCTTCATTGTTGGCAAATATTTTGCCGCCGAGCCATTTTTTTAAGTTCAGAAAAAGACAATGGTCCGATGGAGCCAGATCTGGTAAATAGGGTGCGTAAAGAAGCAATTTGGACTTCAACTCATTGATTTAAGCCATCGCAATGAGGTACGTGTGGACTGGTGCGATGTCGCGATGAAACAACACTTTCTTTTTCGTCAGATAGGGCTATTTTTTCTTGATTTCTTCACTCAAACGCTGCAATAAGGCTGCATAATATGCGCTGTTGATTATTTCATTTTCATCAATAAATATTATTCCACGTGCATCCTAGAAAATGGATGCCATGACCTTGCCAGCTGACTGAACTGTCTTTGCTTTCTTTGGACCCGGTTCTCCCTTTTCAGTCCACTGCTTTGACTGCTCCTTGGTCTCAGGTGTAAAATGTTGGATCCACGTTTCGTCCATGGTTATGAATCGACGCAAAAACTCGGCTTTATTGCTGCGAAACATTGTCAAACACTCGATGGAAACATCCTCACGTTGCCGTTTGTGCTCCATTGTGGGCAAACGCGGCACCCATCTTGCGCACAGCTTTCTCGTGTTCAAATTTTCGGTCAAAATGCGATGCACAGCATTTTTTGAAATGCCTGCCATATCTGCTATCTCGCGCACTTTTAGTCGACGGTCATCCAATACCATTTTGTGGATTTTCCTCACATTTTCTGACGTAGTGACCTCACCTGGTCGTCCACTGCGGTGTTCAGCTTGGCAGCTCGTACGACCACGCTTAAACTCAGCTACCCAATATTTGACCGTTGTAAACGTAGAAGCAGACTTTCCCAGAGTAGAAAGTAGAAAGTCTTGCATCACATAACGATGCCCGATTTTTTTCCATATTCACAAATTCACTGAGAGCATTCATTTTGGATGTCTGTAAAAAAATAATAATACACGTACCGGTATGAATTTTTCACTTTGAGTTGTTGAAAGGTGGTATTATCAATCGTAGTAATTGTTTTTTTAAAACTACCAGTACTCATAAGTCAGGTTGGGTACTTTTGGGACTACCCTTGTATCTCTGTCACGTCTTGTTCTTCTGTTCCCAACTATGGGCTTTCAGTTAGTGGTAGAGTGAACGTGCAACCAACTCTCACCATTGTTTCGGTTCGGAGGCTTGCATAGTCTGCAGCACGAGTGGTTCTGAGAAAGGCTTTTGCAGTTTCCGTGAGGAAATGTCGAAGACATAACAGCATAAAGTGACCATCTGTATTTGCTGTACTTCATAATGGTCATCACAGCCGAATTTTTTGACTGCATATTCAGCATCACTAAAGTCAATATTTCGAGTGTTTGCAGTCTGGTTCGGTTGACTACCTACTTCGGCTAGACTAACCGCATGTTGTAATTCGAGTAGTTCTTTCCTTTTCTTTGAAATCGCAATTTATTGTTCAATGGCCTTTTCATCAGTGACTTCGTTTGCCAAGGAGGGTGGTTGAGACAAAGCAACGGCTTTAGGGACACGGGCGGTGGTTATAACATCGTTGGTTTCGTAGGTGCAGTGGTTTCATTGACAATAACAGTGGTTGCAGCAGGGGGAGTCATCGAAAAAATCGGGACTTCGGTTGAAACAGTGCAATCAGTACCTGTAATTGCCGGATGAATGAGAAGCAGCTATTGTGGCAAAACCTTTCCTGATGAGGGTCGCAAATGAGACATCAATGGTGCTACCGGTTTTTGCAGCCGTAATAACGAGGTTAGATCCACGTGTTGTAACCTCAAATTCAGATTCGAGTGAATAATTATCGGCAGGTGTGTCATCTGGTTCCAACGAATCGTCGCTTTCAGAGAAACTTACGCCCTCGCCTTGCTCTAGTGCATCGTAGAGGAGCTTTAGTTGTGCTACTGTGGCGATCGGTGGCGTATCCACACCGGCCGTGGCGAGTGCCTCCAACAGTTGGTTCTTTGTTAACCGGGCCATCACGTTATCAAAACTTATTATTACTTTTTTTGTATCACTTTCCGCGGTTACTCCACACCTAAGTTATAATCGCCCCTTTTTTTAAAATTTACAAACTCGCAGACAAATGAAAAACCCATCTAATTAGCTCAGCGGTGGTATTTCGAATCCTTCTGCCAGTTTTTCTCTGTCTCTTATTCTTTCTATTACCTTTCCCTGTGCGATTTAATTCGGATTACATCAGTAGAATCGTTCATGCACTGACTAATAGTTCTTATACAAGCATATTGTGTATGTGAGATGCTTATAATGAACGCTCGATTACAAATGTTTAAATCAATCCCTTTATTTCACTTATCTACATGAGCGATGGCGATATGCGTCTGCGTCTATCGAAGTCCAGAAGACAAGAGAGAAAACGAGCTCGTTGCTTACTTAACTGCTACGCTGCTGCCTGGTGGTCAGCATAGCAATTGATGCTAAGCGCGATGCAACTTTGCACTGAGTCGGCACAGTACTCCCTCCCAAGTGTCAGTCATATGACACTGATCGTTCGACCATCGTAACGTCTCCGCTTCTTACTTGGCGGGTAAGTCCTTGTCCCTGCGGGTGGCGGGTACATCGGTGTGAGCTGCTGTTTACCTGGCGGGAAGTATGCACTGGGTGCAGAATGTTGTAGCGCCGATGGGCTCGCATGATTTGCTTCGGCGGGAGTTACACTAGGCGCCCCGGATGCCAAGGAACTTTCGGTGAACAAAAGGCTTTCGGTGAATCGGTGATACTCGGTGTGTTGGTGGGTTGATGCGTATTCTGTTCAAGTTCTTGAAAAGCCGGCTTCAGGCGCTCCGTCGATACGTTGACATGGCGGCCATTCACATCGATCTTGTACAGCAACTCCGACAGTCTCTGCACCACACGATGTGGTCCTGTGTAAGGCGGTGACAGGGGTTTACGGACTGCATCCACGCGTAGGAAAACATGTGTGCAGCTACTGAGCCTTTTGTTAACGAAGATTGTTCGCTCGTGTCGGTGGGCCGTCAGCAATGGTCGCATTTGCGATACATGCTCTTGCAGTTTGAGGAGAAAACTATGCGGGCTAGCCGAAGGGCTGTCAGAACTGATGAAATCACCTGGAATCAACAACGTAGCTCCATACAGCAGCTCTGCACACGATTCATCGATGTCTTCTTTGTAACTGGTGCGTAGCCCCAATAATACACTCGGGAGAATATCCGGCCAGGAAACGCCACCGCCGTGACACATAATTGCGGCTTTTAACGTACGATGCCAGCCCTCGATAATTCCGTTTGATGAAGGGTGATACGGTGAAGTTCTAATTCTGGTACTTCCGGAGAAAACCGCGAGGGATTTGAACAGTGCTGACTCGAACTGAATACCCTGATCTGTCGTGATGCGGCGAGGAGTGCCGTAACGGGTGATCCAGTTATTGAACAGCGCATTCGCCACGGCTTCCGCTGTCTGATCGGCGATGGGAAGGGCCTCTGGCCACTTCGTAAAGCAATCGATCATCGTTAGGCAATATTTATAGCCTTGTGATGGGGTGAGTGGCCCAATGATGTCCAAATTGATGTGCTGGAAACGGCCGTCAGGCATCGAAAATGGCTGCATTGGGTCCCTCTGATGACGAGTAACCTTCAAGCGTTGGCACGGCATGCACGAACGATCCCAAATACGGATGTCTCTTTTCATGTTCGTCCACACAAATCTTCTAGCGATGGCCTTACAGGTGGATCGAGCACTGGGGTGTGCCAGTCGGTGAAAAATTTCGAAGACTTTCTTGCGCAACGAAACTGGGACGAAGGGTCTAGGCCACCCCAAGGACTCATCACAAATCAATACCTGCTGCGAACCGCATGAACGCTGGATAAGTTTCAACGATGTGCTGTTGCTTCGGAGCAGCTGGTAAAGCTTACTGTCGCAACTCTGCTCTTGAGCGAGCTCGTCCTCGCTGACCATAGTCGGCATTTTTATAGTGCTCACACGGGAAAGCGCATCCGCGACTTCGTTGCTGGTCCCGGAAATGAAGCGGAAATCCGTTGTGAACTGCGAAACGTAGTTTAGATGTCTGAGTTGGCGTGGTGAGGCTTTGCTAGCGGATTGGGCGAACGCATACGTCAGCGGTTTATGGTCCGTTAGCACAAAAAACGCTAGTATAAATAGCGAGCGATTCGCGGTCGTAAACGCTATATCTAGACTCAGGCGAAGAGAGCTTCCTTTGAAAAAACGCTAAGGGGAGCCATCGACCATTTTGCTCTTGTTCTAACACGGCCCCTACGGCTACGTCGGATGCATCAGTAGTCAGCCTGAGAGGTCTACCGGTCTGAAAATGTACGAGCAATGTGGCACCTGCCAAGCTGTTCCTAGATTTTACGAACGCCTCCTCCGTTTCCGAGTTTGACTCGATTTCCGTCCTGTCTCCTTTCCTGTTGCCAGCCCATAACTTGTTGAGGGGGGCTTGAAGCACCGCGGCGTTGCGGACGAACCACCGATAAAAGTTTAGTGTTCCCAGAAACCACCGGAGATCTTTCACCGTGACGGGCCTTTTAAACTTTCGGATTGCATCTACTCTGGACGTCGGAGTGCGTATGCCCTTCTCACTAATGACGTGCCCAATGTATTCTATTTCACTCACGCCAAACTCACACTTAGGGATGTTAATAACAATCCCGAAATTTGACAGGCGTTCAAATACTGCTCGTAGATGCTGTAAATGCTCTGATTTCGATTCAGAAGCGATTAGCACGTCGTCGAGGTAGCAAACGCAGTAATCGAGCCCTCGGAGCACCTCGTCCAATAAATCGCTGAACCGTTTGTGCCGCGTTCCGAAGACCGAACGTCATCACCGTATACTCAAACAGTCCGAACGGCGTCGTGACTGCCGTTTTCGGGATGTCCTCTTCCGCTATTGGGATCTGGTGGAACGCGCGCAGTAAGTCTATCTTTGAGAATATACGCATTCCACTCAAGCTCACGGAAATATCTTCAATGTGTCGCATCGGGTATTTATCCGGAATTGTAGCGGCGTTAAGGCGACGATAGTCCCCGCATGGACGCCATGTGCCGTCTTTCTTTGGAACGAGGTGTAAGGGGCTTGCCCAGGGGCTCTTGGATGGTCGACAGAAGCAGGAATTGGAATTCCTCTCGGGCTACGCTCAGCTTGTCCGGGGTTAGTCGACGGGGACGGTCTGCTACCGGGAGGCCCGTAGTCGTTATGTAATGTTTTGTAAGATGTGTCGGAGAGCACGTGGAGACTGCTGAATTGGTTGCGCCCGGAAATTCCTTGAGCAGCGACACGTACGGCGAACTTCCCACAACAGTTGACACGGACACCTGTTGATACCGGCTAATCCTTCCTAATATAACCGCCTGACTTGTAGGGTCCACAAGCTTACGATTCTTAACATCCACAAGTAGACCGAAACACTTTAGAAAATCGGCGCCTAGAATTGGGCGCGACACCTTAGCGATGCAAAAACGCCAGCGGAACACGCGCGGCAGGCCGAGTGAAACCACGAGATCCCTGTTCCCGAAGGTACGAATTACAGTTCCGTTTGCCGCACACAATCTGTACGGGGACACTTCTGGGGCAGCATGTAGGTGAGCAACTGGGATTATGGAGACATCCACTCCTGTATCGATGAGAAAGTTTACTTTCGACATTAGGTCAAAAACTTCGAGACGACTTCCCGAAAACCACCAGCTGTCGTCTCCTGAGCTAGTGATTCAATGCGTTTCCCGGACGCTTGTCAGTGAAAGAGCATGGCGGGCGACACTGTCTCGCAGCGGCGCTAAAACGGCGATGGAAATAACACATTTGCTTATAGTTTTTACGTGGGTTTGGCTGCTGAAACGAGGAACAACAGGAGCTGCAACCGGAAGAGCTATCTTGTTGTGATGACGCCTGTATGCGGTTCACTTCCGTTCTCAGCTCGACGATGCTTTTAAGGATGGACTCGCTGCCATTCGCCGGGCGTAATGCTGAGTCGTTCTGCACGCACGCTACTGTGTCTGATGTGCCGATGCTGGCTATACGGTCTGCAATCGTCGCCAATTCGTCTAGGCTACCACACTCGTTTACGGCGAGGATTGCGCGAAAGCTGGGAAAAAGGCGTTGCAACTATAACGATTTGATCAGGTTGTCCGGAATGGATTTCCCAGCGGAGCACTGCAGGCGACGCAAAAACTGGGACGGCCGCATATCCTCCATTTCAAGCTCAAACAGCACCTGGCGCGTCCTTTCTTCGTCTGTGACGCCAAAAACAGCTAATAGCCTTCGTTTCAGGGCTTCGTACTTGCCAGCCTCAGGTGGATCCTCCACGATGTCTGCCGCCTGCGATAGAATTGGCATGTCCAACTCTGCCACGACTTTGTCGAAACGTGCCGCGTCCGAGCTAATTTTTCCGCTGCGGAACTGCGCTTCAACGCGCGTGAACCAAAGTGCTGGTTTGGTGTGCCAGAAAGGTGGCAATTTCACCATGATGGCGGCGTTGATGCCAGCGGAGGCTCGGTCGATATTGCCTTAATCGGCATCGAAGAATTTGTTTGGCATTATAAAGAAAATCACTACGGAGTCACCAATATTGTGTATGCGAGAACGCTCGATTACAAATGTTTAAATCAATCTCTTTATTTCACTTATCTACATGAGCGATGGCGATATGCGTCTGCGTCTATCGAAGTCCAGAAGACAAGAGAGAGAAAACGAAGTCGTTGCTTACTTAACTGCTACGCTGCTGCCTGGTGGTCAGCATAGCAATTGATGCTAAGCGCATTAACTAGTGGTTTTTATACAAACTAAATTTTCATTACAATATATATATATATATATATATATATATATATATATATATATATATATATATATATATATATATATATATATATATATATATATATATATATATATATATATATATATATATATATAATACGACACGGGCGTTAAACCACCTCTCCTCAAAAGTATATAAATGAAGTGCTGTGGTGGTCAGCCTCATTACAGATTCTAATTAATCTCCGACAATCAATTTCAATTCAATAAATTCTAAATTCACTATAAGACCTAAATTTGAAGACAGTTTTAATTTTAAGTAGATATAGAATTAAAACAAGGAGTAAACCTGTAAAAATATTTTTGACCTATAGAAAAACATATGAAAATTTTAATCATTAAAATCTTACTAATTACGCAGCATTACTCTTGGTTCAAGTTTAAAACATTGCTTTCAGTATAAAATATAAGGGGCAGTGTCAAAATCAAAAAATCCTTTGATAATAAACATTAGTTGCAAAGCAAATATATATTAAAAACATATGTCATTGAAATTTTACTACACGGATGAATCACGTAATTGCGAAGCATTCAACTATCGCCCTGAGGACTCACATTCCACCAAATTCATTTGATTTGTATGCTAAAAAGTAATGAAAGATATTTGAGTGAAATTGATAAGCTTTTACCCTTTGGAAGCCGATTAAAAATGTTACGCCTTGATTGTAAAATCGTTAAATAAGATCGGGTAACTCCCAGACTTTGTGGACATATTGCTTGCAATCAATCTTGATTTTAACGAATTTGCTGTAGCACATAAAGAAGGATAAGTATACTCACACTTAAAAATAAACGTAATTGGAATAAGGTTTTCAGCCTTAACATAGGCCTAAAAATCCTTTTTCAAATGTTAAATTTTTCATTACCATTCACTGTTAATTAGTCATCAGGTAATTCTGGTTAGTTACCTATCCAAGCAAGAATGTAAGAAATAGTTATGTACGAGTATGTTAGCTTGAGTAACTTGACAATAAAGAATTCCCTGAGTGTGCTTTGCACAGAAAATAGACCATTACAGTTGAAGTAATGAGAAGTGAACTTAGCGCATGTAGCTGACATAAGAATAAGGACGAGCTAGGAATGGAAAATAATTATATAATTAAGGCGTCGAATAAATTGTTAAATTGGAGTCAGTAACTCGTACTTTAGTCTTAAATGAAGTATAGAAAGCTGACGTTTATTATCGTTAAAATGTTTGTGAATTTTTGATTAAGGGTTCAGTTTTCTGTCAGCGACAACTACTTGTTATTGCCTGGGGTTGTAATTAATAGAGGTAATTTGCAAAGCAATCTTGGTGTTTATAATGATTGAATGAATACTTCTGTTTACGACAAGTAAAACATTAAATATTTAGAGCCCTTAACAAGCAACTCTAACGCGATGCTTAACTCCACTACATTTTGGAAAGGATTTAATGGAAAAATTCCTTATCCTAGGGATTGAATTACGTTGCAAAAAACAATTTTACTGGTTCATGCATTTTGATAACTAGCAAATAGACAAATCCAATGCACCTGTTGTGAATTCAATTAGATTCTCTGTGTGCATCCGTACCGTACTGTCTCCGTGTGAAAAAACCAGTCAATTCCATATCAATATTGGCGGCGATGTTTTTCATCAATTTTTTGTCTGTGTGAAAATATGGTCCTCTGAGATGGAAACATCCGCCATCGGCAACGATGACGATGACGACAGCGATAATGATTTGCAAAAATCCATTTTCATAATGTGCGCTGTGCCAATTGAAATGAATTCGCAATAAAATTGCAATAAAATTTCAAATATTTATTGGAGAGTATTTCCCTATTCGGGATTCCGGTGCTGTGTGTCAGTTAGCATACTACAGAGACAGTTCGCTTTGATTCGGATCTGATTGTGAGATAAATAAATCGGAAATTTCGAGGACATTTGGCACTGTGCCATAGATAAGGTGTGCCATAAATTGGCTTCGACGTAGCGTATAGTCTCGTTCAATTCGCAAAGAGAAAACATTCGATGGAAATGCATAATAGAGAGGCATCTGTATTGGCAGCCTTAACACTTTAGGTTGCGGGAAGGAGGTCATAAATTTGGTTTCCATTCAGCTCAATGGATAGTATTAAGGTAAAATCGATTAGTCATATGAGTGAATATTGTCGATTTTGAATTTGAAACCAATTGAGAGATTTGGCAAGAGCTTAAGCTATTGTTAGATATACTGATGTGGCACAAAAGAGTGTAAATGAAAGATTAAAAATATTCGTCAAAAAACACTATTCAATTATTCACCGAAATATGTATCAATATCTGGCAGAAGAAAAATAAAAATGGTCCTTTTTAAGTGATATTTTTAATCTTTCATTTATTTTAGGCGCGATTAATCCGAAAATGGGTACTGTATACTAGACTGTGTATTTATCTCACCTTACTTACCTTACGTAGTCAATGTAATATGTTAAGTATGAAGGTGATCATATTTTGAGTCTAGTGAGCATATTTTGAAGAAAATCTCTAAAGCAAATAAAATATTTGATGACTATTTGCACAAATGATTTTAAATGGAAATCAAAATTAGATGAAGTCTAGAATTAGCGGCTTATGCTTGCGGTAGTTACTTATATGTGCCAAAGTTCCAAAAAGAATTTAGCCCACATTAGCAAAACATTCGAGCTACAAACCTTTCATTCAATTTAAATGACACACATATAGTATATTTTGCTTGAAAAAGCAATACCGCTTCCTTGCATGCCAGAAGTTATAGTATTAACCAGCGAAATTAAAACCCAATGAGTAAAGGTTTCTTTCTTTGTATAATTCCTATCTTGCTCTATACAAAAAGTGGTACTTGCTCCGCGCGGACTATCTGGATTTTACTGGTGTTTATGTACGAGTATGTAGAGTAGAACATCTTTATTCCGAACCCCTGCAATCCAAACACCCACTAATCCGAACGCCGCCTCTCCCCTACTTATGACACTACAGTGTACATTACTGTTTTCGCGCTGAGTCACTCTCCGTTGTTACAAACAACTATACATATGTGTTGTTTATTGGAGCATGTATAATGTGTTAGTTTACATCTACTGTCTTGTACCGTACCTTAGTTATAGACTACGTACAGCATTAGTGTAGTGTAAGGATCGTTTATGATAACAGTGACCGAGCACAGTAAACTAAAATGTCATATAAAACGTCCCTAAAACGGAAACATATCACTTTAAACATGGAAACGAAAACAGAAATCATAGAAAGACTTAAGAAAGGTGAAAGTGGTGCTTCGTTATCCCGAGAGTATAGTGTAGGTAAGTCAACAGTTACCGACATTAAAAACAAACAAGAGGCAATAATGCAATACGTTTGTTAACAAGACAGTAATGAAGGGATTAAAACTAGGAAAACCTTAAAACAGCCAATAATAAGGCTCATGATCATGTACTGAATTTGTGGTTCACACAAAGAAGGAGCTTGAGTGAACCAATATAGGGACCACTTCTTTGTGAAGAGGCTCTTGACTTCAATGAAAAACTCAACGGGCCTATTGACTTGAAGGCTAGTAATGGCTGGCTGAGTAAATTTGAGCAACGGCGTGGAATATTCCAGCTCGATGTTCAAGGGGAAAGCTTATCTAGTGACGCTATGGCTGCAGAAGTATTTAGAAAAACATTTAAAAAAATATAGCTTATAAGGGTTTACACGGGATGATGTTTATAATGCTGATGAGACCGGTGTGAATTGGCGCTGATTGCCAAGTAAATCTCTTGCATCCCGAAATGAAACTCGAGCTCCCAGATACAAAGTGAGCAAAGACAGGGTAGGTTTGTGCAAATGCAAGAGGTACTCACTCTCTTCCATTGCTGCTATTGGTAAAAGTAAGAAACCTCGTTGTTTCAGTAACTTACAGGACTCAAAAAAGCTATTGGATGTCATTTGATATTTTTGTTGATTGATACTCGAACATATTTATCCCAAAAGTAAAAAAGTTCAGAGAGAAAGAATCCAAAACAGGGAAAGTCGTGTTAATAATCGACCATGCCCCCACTCATCCTGACTTTGACATTTTGAACAGAATTAACAGAGACTTCTCAGTAATATTCCTTCCACCAAACGTAACAGGCCTCCTCTAGCTAACGAATCAGGGTGTTATTGCGAAAACAAAGAAAATATACAGGAAAAAATTGCTTCGGCAACTAGTTTTAGCAGAGAGAGAGACGAGGAACGTGTGATTGCGTTTACAAAGAAATTAAACCTTAATTGAGAGTTTCCAGCTTGCTGATGACTAGCAACACCTTAGTCGCATATGCGTAATTCAAAATTTCCAGCTTGCTGACCACTAACAACAGCTTCCTCTCTTATTCTTGCTTCCAGTAACCTGTCCAGTTATTTTTGACGTTCCATTGAATGGTTCACTCCGCGTGATATAACTATGTATATCGAATAAATAAATGCAAATAGAATGTGTACAATTAAATTGGGTTTTTTATACCAGCTGGCTTTTTCCCATTAAACGCGTGTTTCATTTTACAAAAAATCGGTAACCACGAGACTTTGGCACGTGGACATATTTTCGAATGAACATTTTGGTGCCTCCTCTGAATAATGAGCCACTCATATGTTAACACGCAAATGAAATCGGTCGAAAGTGGGCGTAAACAACCAGCACGCATCATTTTGTGGATTCGGAAAAGGACGTATTCCGTATTTCATTTAGTAATGTCAAAATTTACAGCATCAGAAACAAAATTGCTGGAAAAAAGATAAGTACTTTTTTTTGCTGTATTGAAATGAGCAATTAACAAAAATGTTTAGTGCGTTTTTATTCTTTGCATTTAAGTGTACAATATCGTGACGTAATTCATCTAATTTCTTTCAGGCAATTTATCGAATTTCGCCATAAAATATCACACGTTAATATTAGCACGTAATCGCATGCTATGCTTCGTCTTGAACGCCTAACATCCGCGTTTAACGAAAATGTGCCACTCAATGGGTGATGCCATACGCTTCAGCTTGTTGCCGTCCTTAAACAGATAAATCCGGTTTTATTAGGTGAGAGGGACACAACGTCGAGAGGAAGAAAACAAGACGCATGAGTCCTGAAAATGTTGTAACGAACAGGCCACATGCATTGCAACAAATGCGTACCTATTTGAGGCGCCTCAAAAAATGCCCTATGTCTCTAGGCAACCATTTATCTATTGACAGCTCAAGGGGAAAGATCTCATATGCATTCTTCATCTTGCTCAGGACGAAACTGGTCAGGACATACATCTCATGTGTGTTCACTTGTTGACGAGTGGCAATGAAATGGACTCAGTGATATACATGCATGGAAAAAATGTGTACCGTAAACAAAGTGCGCATGGGTGCAATGTTGGACCATGAAGACCTCAGGCAGGGTTCCGCTAACCTGAATGTTGAAATAAAAGCGGAATCCTGTTTATGACTATATCTGACCTTGCCCAATGATGAACCTAGTGTACATATGACGGTTCTGGAAGATGCGTATATGGAAATGATGGGCCGGGTAAGGAATATGCCCACTCCAGGCAGCTCTAGTAAACCCTACAATAATAGAGAAACAATAATTTTTAAAGTTGCCGGTCACCAATCTACCTCGGTTCAACGGTGACCACGAAAAATGGCTGCCGTTTAAGAAAACATCCAAGGCGATGATAGATGTACACACTGATATTGATGACTTGAATGAATTTCTGTATTTTGGAATTTGATTAAAAAGCCCAACATTCAATAAATTTTCACTTTACAATGCGAGTACCGCGAATTACCAGAAGGCATGGACGATACTTGTTAAAGGAAATGAAAAACCCAGAATTCTCATGGGAAGACATTACGATGGCATCATTTATATTTTGGGTGTTATATATACGACAACTGAAGGTTTGGTGAAAATCACAGATAATGCTCAGCAACATACTCGCATGCTAGAGTCTTTAGGAGATCCTGAGAGAATACACCGTATACTTTCAGACGTCGTTGAAGCAAAAGTTTCTGATGATTTCAAATCAAGCCTGAATGGCGAATCAATTCTTCATTTCAATGAAACATTGTTTTTTTTTTTGTGGCAGGGAGGTGAATGCAAATTATGCACAGAGTGTGAGACTCCCATGCACGACTTGACTACCGACTAAACATCTTCCCTGTCAACCTGAGAACCCAGCCTGGAACCGTTTGACACATTACTTCGGGCCAGGTCTCGTTTTGTTACGCCGTGGGGCGCCTTCAAGCTGGGGGTCCCTTTCCTAGCGGGAGGGGAGAGGGGAAGAGGAAATGCTAGAAGAGTGATCCCCCAGCCCCAGCGCTCCCGGCTGCTGTGAGTCCCTTTTATATTTTAGGACTGCCCGAGCATAATGTGCCACCTGGTTCCATTTGTCAACCGATTCGAGCATCACCGCAACTATATTATCCGGAGTGAGCTCTCCCGTCCCCCTGCAGAGTTCCCTTTGCAGCCTGAACCATTTTGTACACGCAAAAGATGTGTGGCAGGCATTGTTTTCCTCTCCTGGGTAAAACCGACAATCGGGAGACCGTGACTTACCGATCTTGTGCAGGTAGGACTGAAAACACCCATGCCCGCTTAAAAACTGGGCCAGATAGAAGTCACTCTCAACATGCCTTCGATTTAGCCACGGTCTCACATCCGGGATGAGGTGCGCAGTCCACCTTCCCTTCGTGCAATTGACCCAAGTCTGCTGCCAATTGTTGAGCGAGCGCTGTTAATAGTGCGCCGCTCTCAAGCAAGGACGGCGATAGGTATCACCACTGCAATCACTCTCACTGCCGAGTCAGAGGCTGTTGGATACGAAGATGCAATTCTCAGTGCTCCTCTTTTCTGAACCTGTGCCAAACGCTTTTGGTATTCCTCCTTGCTGAGAGCGCCGCCTCATACCTCTGCTCAATACATTAGCATTGACCCTACAGCATTCATCAAGAGGCATCTTCTTGATGGGCTGGGTCCCCCTACGTTGGCCAGAAGTCGACTCAGAGCCGATATTCCCGATGAAGCCTTATCAGCCGTTGCCCTTCGACTCGATTCGTAAGTCGCCAATACTGATCATCCTTACTCTAGGGATTCTCTTTTTTTGTCAAGATGACAACTTCGGTTTTCTCCAGTGCTAAACTGAGCCCGCGAGCAGTCATCCAGTCCCTCACTTGGCGCATTAGCATACCTAGCCTAAGTTGCGCTTGTTCAACGGTGCGTCCAGTGACCAGACTCGCAACATCATCCGCATAGTCAACCAAGCGCGACTCATCTGGCATCTCAAGTCTCAGTAGCCCGTCGTAAGACACGTTCCACAGGTCCGGACCAAGGATAGATTCCTGGGCAACACTCGATGTAATTTCCATCCTTTGTTGGCCCTGTGTCGTGTCATAGAGCAGCCTTCGGTCCTTAAGGTAGTTCCTCAAAAGCCGCATTAGATATTCTGGAACTTGAAAAGAGTTCTCCAGCGTATCCAGAATATCCACCCATCTAGGGGAGATGAAGGCATTCCTGATGTCGAGTGTCACCAACAGGACGATCCGTCGCTTGGTGCGGCTGTATACCTCTGCCTTTTGGACCGCGTTCACCACCTCTGCAATCACATCAATGGTAGAACATCCTGTTCTTAAGCCGTACTGCCGAGGAGATACGTCCCCATCAGCATGAATCGCATCAGTGAGTCTTCCCTTGATGAGTTTCTCTAGCACTTTCCCAACCGTGTCTAGCATGCATAACGGGTGGTATGCAGACGGCGACTCGGGATTTCCCTTCCCTTTGATGATCAGCATGAGCCTCACCACTTTCCGTCGTACTGGGAAAACCCCGTCCTGTAGGCAAGCGTTGAATGTGCTGAGCAGCAAGTCAGGACAATGGTGATAAACGTGCCGCAACAACTCAGCTGGAACACTATCTGGACCTGGAGCCTTCCTCGCTTTCAAGGAGAGGACTGCCTCCTCCAGTTCCAGCTGTGTG
Source organism: Odontomyia ornata (assembly GCA_963969285.1). NCBI lineage: Eukaryota > Metazoa > Arthropoda > Insecta > Diptera > Stratiomyidae > Odontomyia > Odontomyia ornata. Next base: position 134,146,022 of record OZ017738.1, on the reverse strand, counting down.
AAGAGTGGGCACTCGACTGCTGTTTAACCATGGACAGCGTCAACACGAACGGGATGGGCGAAGAAGAGTCCCCGAACTATCGCATCCATCTTTTCCACATCATGTATACAAGGCTTCCGTAGAGCACCAAGTTTCCGCATAACCAGCGTGTAGCCAAGGCGTCACGGATCCTTGTTCACATTGTCCACTAGGTCTTGCCAGCAGCAAGCCTTGCTACTGTTGATCAGTTTGCGAAGGCATTTCCTGCCCGATTTATATGCTGCCACCCAGTTACATGCCTCGTCACCGTTCCGTGCCCGTTGAGACTCACGTCGAAGCTTGTGACACTCCCTTCGCTTTTCAGCGATTTCAGTTGACCACGAGTACACTGGGGGCTTGCCGTGCCGGGGTCTTCGACGGGGCATAGAAGCGCAGCAAGCAGTCGTGATTATGCTCATAGTAGAGTTCACCACGTCTTGAGCTGCCAGTTCTTCCGTCTCCCCCCAAAGCTCCCTGCAGCGGCTCACATGCTTTGAGCACCTCGACAAACCTCTCGACTTCCATTCTTCCGATGTTACATCCAGGTTAAGACCACCTAGAGCATGGATGTCGGGAGACAGCGTCACATATCTCAAGCAAAATGCACTGATGATCACTGGCTGAGTAGTCCTCTAAAACTTTCCAGTTGTGTATCATCCGTACTAAGGACTCCGAGGCGAATGTCACGTCTGGTATGGTTCCCTCATAGCCAATACGGCGGAAAGTTGGCATATTTCCGGAACTTAGTAGACCAGGGCCGTCCTGGCCGCCATTTCCTGGATTTACTTTCCCCGCGGATCCATCTGGGGCATGCCCCATTCGATTGCTTTAGCGTTGAAGTCGCCCCAAACGAGCACTTTGCCCTCTGCGTTCGAGACAGCGCCCTCCAAAGCATTAAGCTTGGCTTGGAAAGATGATATCGATTCGTTAAGCGTTAGGTACACACTAAAGAAGGCGGTCCCTGAGCACCGAACCCACACGAAACCATCCCCCCGTCCACAACTCTCCGCTTGAAAGTCACTGTTCCGAACATAGATGGCGGCAGTACCAGTTTCATCAGGATACCATAACGCAGGACTTTTGTCATGATGTTGCTCACTCAGCAGCAAGAAGTCGGCTTTCATGTCCCTCGCAAATTGCTCAAGCAGATTTTGGGTGGTTGAACTGCAGTGTCGGTTCAGCTGCAGGATGCGGGTCATCGAAGTTCTGATTCTGCCGTGGCTAGGGCTTCCTGGAACACCCGGCATTTTCCTGATTCCAAGACGTGTACAAAATCAGGTTTTGGACCAGCATCCTTGCAAAGAATACAGTGTGCCTCCTTCGTACATTCTTTGCTTTTATGTCCCATTTCACCGCATTTGTAACATAGGGAACTCCTTTCGGGCCCTTTGCATACTTGTGTGGTGTAAACATAGCCAAGGCATTTGAAACATTGAAGAGGCGTTGCTTTTCGCCGTATCCTACAGACCACCCACACATATTCGTACTTTGCCCTTGTTCAGGAATTGTTCGGCGTCCTTTTCGGTCAAGTCAACTTTGGCCATACTTTGATGGCCTCTTCTACTACGGCCAGATGCGTCACGCAGTCGATGTCTCGTATTTCGATCTTCGCCATCGACTCAAGCGGGGCTATAGTTGCGCTTTTGCCGAGGACTTTCTTTACTGCGTCACAGAATGCTTCTTTATTGCCGGCCTCTGCTCCGAATTCGGCCAGTATGTGACCCGATCACGTTGGTCGTACTACTTTAATGGTAGCATTGGTGTCTTTGGGCCTTACGTTTTCCCCGTTGTCCCACAGTACCTCTGCGTAGGATTAGCCATCTTGGGCCTTTACGAGCAGTGCCTGCTGCCGGGGTCTTCGTCGGGCTTCTGCCTCTCTTGTGTTGCATCAGGTCTTTTTGTAATTGGGCGTCCATGCGAACTTTCCTTTCTGGCTTTTTTTGAAGGAGTTTCTTTGCGGCTTTCTTCGCTCCTTTTGTAAGCACTGTCTGGAAACCGTGATCTGGCGCTCCACGCTCATCAAGTGCCTTTTCCTTCCTTCTTTTATCCCAACCTCCTTCGATAGGGCCATTCTTTTATTGACTTTTAATGGTGGAGCTTTCTACGTGTCGCCTTTAGTTTTTGCCCCAAGAGCCTCTTTAGCCTTCAGTACGTCTTCGGCCCTTAACCAGCTGCTCCGATAGTGCCCTATATGATCTAGGAGCTCCTCTAGTTCAAGGAGCCCCACCCTTGCTGCTTTGCTGATTTTTGGGGGGTCGCATGCATATTGTATTCTTTTCAGAACATCTCCCACTTTTCGGAATAGCCTTCCTTCTTCGTATCGCTGGGCCGCAATTGTACCTTGCAACCATCTTTGGGAGAGGTAATCGCGTTCCGATTCCAAATGCAGTACTTCCGCCACATTTTCGGCGTTGGCGGTGCAATCACGCGGTGTCTGGTCAATCGTTGCCTTTCGTGCCATGATCTCCTCGTTGGCTTCTGAATTCTTCGTTGTAATGTCGGGATCTGCGACCCTTGCATCGGTCGCTTGGGTAACGATCGCAGCAGTGACAATCGAATTTCCGGTGCTCTTAATATTATCTTCCACCGCTCGAACACCTGAAGCGTCCTGCAGAGTTTCCCGCTTTTCCTTAATAGGACGCTCTGGCCTTCGCATCAGCACCCGAACGCCACAGGAATCTCAGTTTGAACCAGACTGTCTGCTATTTTCCGTTTTAAGTCAGCTTTCACTGTCATTGTGTTATTCTTCGATTTTGTCGTGGTTAGTACCGCTTTCAATGTACTGTTAACATCGTAGCTGCAACCTCTGGTGGCGTTGTCGTTGTTATTATTTTTTGTTTCTTTTTAGTGTTTTGTAAAATAATTTTACAAAACCCTACTAGTTTCGCGACCAGTCTGTCCGTCTGTCCGTCCGTCCGTCCGTCCGTCCGTCCGTGTGTCACAGCAGTTTTTCTCGGAAACTACTTTAGCTAGAAACATCAAATTTTGTGTGTAGGTGTAAAGTGATGATCTTTTCAAAGTTCAACTGCAAAAAAATTTTATTAGGTATTTAAGGGGGGTTTCCCCATATAGGAGAGGGACCCCCCGAAAAAAAAATTTCATTGAAGGTAGCCGATATGGGTATCAAATGAAAGGTCTTGATGAGAACTTTTCAAAACAGGTCTTAGTTTGGCAAAGTTTGCTTCGAGGGGTGTACAAGGAGGGGAAATACACGAAAAATTTGTGTCCCCCCCCCCCCCCCCTCGCGATTGGACACCTTTCATCCGAAAAATCTGACAAAAATCAGGAATGTAGCCCTTGATGAGTACAACAACAACAAATACGTTCGAAGTCACAATTCACTCAACTTTGTTAGTAAACGTATGATTTATCGATTTTATGTTTTCTTTAATAAAACCTTAATGGTACACTTAAATTCAAGTTATAGTGGTTTGAATTTTCCTGTATTACTATGGAACAATATGCGCTGCATTTATTACTATGGCAACATATGGCTATGGAACAACATGCGCTTTTCACCGACTCAGACACTACAGTTTTGCTAGGATTTGCATGAAAATTTCAGGAATGATAGGTGTCGTGTATATCTTTGAGGATCGGTTCAGCTAGTTTTAAATGCGAAGATTGGATAATTTTGAGTTATTTTTTCCTAACTTCAACGTTTAAGGTGCATGCTTTGAACACTTGGTTCAATGACTGAAGATGAGTACCTACAATTAATGCTCATAAGTGAAACAAGTCAAGGAGGTGGGAGAGAGCTCCTAGCAAAAGGGTTTTATAACCATTTTAGGATTCGAAAAAATTGGCTATGAATCGATGATAACAGTACAGGAGAATGGCCCCTGAAAAAAAAAATCATAAAACTCAGCCGATATGAGTATGAAATAAAAGTTTTCATGGGAGCTTTTCAAAACAGTTGTTAAACTGTCAATTTTTGCTTCAGTGGGGGCACACAGGGGGGAAATACATAAAAAATGTGTTTCCTCCGTCGCGGATGGACATCTGAGATAATTATCAAGGGAGATATTTATGAATATAACAATACCATATCTCAGAAATCGAAATTCGTTCAACTTTGTTAATAATGGTATGATCTTCGTATGTCATATTTTCTCCAATAAAATCGTCTTTGACATGTTTCTTGATTTGATTCGATCTGGTGACTGCATTTTGTAAATTGAATACAAAACCCTTCTGACATGAGCGTAGGTCTGTTTACCCAACTTGTTTTTATTTAATATGTTTTATTGATATGTAGAAATTTAGAGAGCCTTTTGGGCTATAAAGTTTTCGTATTTTTATGGCTTGGAATTGGCAAAATATTCTATGAAAATCTATAACGACTAGTTTTGAATAAAGCGCTTCTGACTTTGACTTTGTTCTTCGAAATTCCTACATATCTATAATATCTAGCTCCTTTGCAAACTTGTATCTTCACGGCGTCATAATGTTGTTGTTGTTATAGATGTTTAATTTTCAATTGACTTACATTAGTTGCTACAAACTTTAGGCAAATGTAATCACCATGGACAAAAACTAAAAATTTTGCCATGTGAGATAATTTTTAGCGTTAGGCTCCTGAATTTTTTTCGAATCAAAGGCGGCGGGGTGAGATACAACTTTTTCGTACATTTTCCCTCCCTCCGCCCCCTTCAATGTAAAAAATGCTAGCTTATGAACTATTTTGAAAATTCGTTATCAAGGCTTTCCATTTGATATAAATATGGACAATCTTTGGCAAAAAAAATGGGTAGGGTCACCCTCCTTTATGTGGGAACAATTTGTCTTGATAAGTGTTTTCAAAAGAAAATGGCGGACTCCCAGCATATTTCCGGAGAAGATTTTGTATTTTAGTGCAGCACGACAGCTAGCTTTTCTGCTACAATTTGGACGATAGAAATGTTGGCAAAAAAATTTGAATACTTTATGATATTAGCTATAATAGTACGTAGAATTTTATGTTTCATGGCCAATTTTTAGGGTAGTGTAAAATTATTTTACAATACCCTACTAAAATTGCGTCCTGTCTGTCCGTCTGTCCGTCCATCCGTGTGTCACACCACTTTCGCTAGAAACATAAAATTTTGTAAAGTCAAAGTCAAAAGCGCTTTATTTAATACCAATCGTTATAAATTTTTAAAAGAACATAAAGCAAATTCCAAACAATAAAACTATAAAAGGTGAAATCCAAGGGTTTTCACTCACAGTTACAGATCTGACGATATGATTCCGAAGAAGTTTCAATATGAAGATATCGACTCTTGTCACTTGAGCGGTTTGATAAATTTTTCTATTCGATATAAAGTGCTTCCAATCCTTCTCAGGCTTTCTGTACAAACCAGTACATGCACGAAGACATTTCCTTTTGAAAACTCTTAATCTTTCCATTGTACTAGCACTCTGGTTGTACCAGATCTGGCATCCGTATGTCAAAACTGACCTAACCAGGGTCTTGTAACAAATAACTTTGACTTTTTGATCAATGTATCTGGAATGAAAGAGTCGCCGAAGGGCCATGACTACTTTCAGTGCTTTACTGAGCATGATTTTGACATGTTCAGTATAGTACAGATACTGATCGAGATAAACACCGAGGTATCGAACACAGGATTTATGTGGAACCCGTTCTGAACTATCCTCACCAGCCATAATGTGGAAATCCTTCCAATTACGTTTCAGGTCTTGACTGGCCCCCATCAGCGTTGTCCGAAACAAAATTGTTTCGCATTTCTGCGCATTGATTTTCATTCGCCAATTGTCGGTGTACAGCTGCACATCATTGAACATTTTTTGAAGATTGCTCTGAACTATCGTAGCTTTTCGGTCAGCCGTGTAGATGATCAGATCATCAGCAAACGCTACCAATTATCGCGTTGGCGAGACATTAAAATCAGAGCCGTTCAATAGCTTGCGAATGAATATTGAGAAGAGCAGGGGCGCAGTAACTGTTCCCTGCTGTAGACCATTCAAGACCTTGAATTCGCGCATTGTTGTCAGATTTCCATCAGTTACAACAAACGATTTCCCATACAACATATTACACATCATGGCGACAAGGTGTCTGGGGAACCTTTCCTGAAGATGTTTGAAAACTCGTCCATCTAACCATACCGTATCGAAGGCTTTCTCTATATCAATGAGACATGCTCCAACACATTCTTTGTTGTTTAGTTTCCTACAGATGTCTGAGGTTACTTTCGTTATTGCATGTATGGTCGAATGCCTGGCTCGAAAACCAAATTGGCAATTCGGCATCAACTCATATTTCTCAATGTGGGCGTTTAATGCTCTGTTGAATATCACTTCAAACACCTTGCTGATGTTAGGCAGCAAGCTGATTGGGCGGTAGCTTTTGGGGCATGAAGATTCTTTTCCTTTCTTCAAGATCGGAAATACCTTAGCCTTTTTCCACTCATTTGGGAAATATGAATTGTTCAACATGTAGTTGAACAATATGCAATAATTCCTAATAGCAACCTCAGGCGAATGTCGGAGAACTATATTTGGAATACCGTCAGTACCACATGATTTTTTGTTGTTTATTCTGCGAAATATGAAACACAAGTCTTCATAGCTGACAAAATAATCAATAAGATTCAAGCTCGGAATGAGGTCAGATGTTAATGTTTCATCGAAGTGAAGAATTGATTGGCCGTTCAGGCTTGATTTGAAGTCGGAAACTTTTGCTTCAACGACCTCCGAAAATATTTCATTCCTTCTCTCTGGATTTGGCAGATAAACCAATTCATAATGTGTTCCAATCAGGGCAAGCTTATCCAATCCATCACATATAATCCTGTTTCCATTTCTATCCGGAGTCGTACTATCAATTTCGATACCAGCTCTATCGAGAAGATTTATCTCATCACTAGCGACTTCAAGATTCGATACCTTCACTTGAGACTTCTTGCGGAATAAGCTATTCACTTTCGCGAAAACGCCATCTGGGTCCTGTGGGCTAATACCCCTCAATCTTTCCGCCCATTGATTGCTGACCTCACAGTAGTATGAACGGATTAAGTTCCGGACATTCTTCAGGTGTGATTTCAACAAAGCCAACGAGGGATGGTTGTAGTCCAAAAATCGTCGATAAATATTGTTGACGCGGGTGAGAAGAAGGCTTTTCAATCTTTTCAACCTTGCGATGGTTGGTGTTTCATATCCTTCCATATTGTTTCGATGTTTAATCTTGGGAACTACTTTCTCAATCGTTTCCAACGTCAGCTTCTCTAACTTCGACAAATAGACATCTATTTCATCGTTAGTTAGATTCCTGTCATTAGGAACCATTGAGCAAGCGTTGCCATCATCAGAAGGAGGACATTGCTTCTGGCACTCCCGATTAAACTTCTTTTGAAACTTTCCCCAGTCTTTTTTTTTTGAAATTCAACCGATGGTTTTCATGTTGAACTGGAATGAGGAAGAAATCATCCCTTTGATGATTGATTTCCATTACGATTGCGTTATGGTCGGTATCGTAAAGAAGCTCCTGCAGTTTCCGTTGAGGACTATTAAAGCTGAATTCAAGTCTTGCGTCAGCAATGCAGAGGTCCAAATATGAATTTGTCCTAGGGTATGTTGGGAACTCCGACCCATATAGGTTGCACCTGTATTCAATTTGGTTCTCTGTTATCCATGATTTCAGGAATACACCTCTTGGATTATTGGTGGCGTTTAGCCATGATGTATGCTTGGCATTCAGGTCACCGGCAAGAATATAATAACTATGCAGCCTGTTCAATTCGAGTATTTCAAACAAGGAATTGAGTTCCCCCTTGTTTGAAATACAGTTGCATAGGCAGAGATAACGAAGAGGTTATCCCCACCTGGCAGTGAGATTTTGATAACGGACACTTCAAGAAATTCAAAGTTTTTGAATTCGACTTTTTCAATATTTTAGAAACAATAGGGTCTTCGAACCAATATCCCGGTGCCACCTCCCCCATCACCTATTACCCTATCGTTTCTTACGAATGCAAAATCTTTGAATTCCATGGAATTCCATGAATCGAGGTGGGTTTCAATGAGAAGTATGATGTCAGGCTTTTGCTTAACAACAAATTCAAGGAGATAATCACGTCGATGTATAGCAACGATAGAGTTGACGTTGATTGATATGAGGCGAAGCCTATCCATGCGAATATGACTGGATGACAAGTTATTATTAGGCATTTGAAAGACCTAAACGCTGAAAAGCAAAGTTAATTTTTGAATCTTGTTTGTCGATTCTCTCCGATAAAGAATTAAGTTGCTGGTAGATTTTGAAAAGCAGCTCATTATTGCCACTTACATTATTCACATCATTTCCAGCATTTTCTGCTGGTCCTCTAGCGGCGAGTGCAAATGAGACTCCGGGCTTGACGAAGTTGGAAGGTATGATATTAAGGTTGTACTTGTGTTTGCTTTGGAGCAAATTTAACTTTTGCATCTTGATATCGGGAGCATCCTCGATATGATGCTGGGTGACCAAAAACGCCGCAGTTAACGCACTCACCGGGAGCATGAACGTCTTTGCATTTAACGCAACGATAGTGCATGGCACAATTGGCAGCCAAATGTCTAAATCTTTGACACCGGTCACACTGGTTGACTTCTCTTTTCTGGTGGCGTTCCCACCTCACCACTCTGAAATTCAAGTACCTTATTTGTTGAAGGGCACTTGGACTGCTCTTATTTGCAATTTGTACCAGGTAAAGTGGTAAATTCTTCCTTTCTTTGGTCAACCTTCTTGTCGCAAAAGCTTTGACTGAAACAAAATCAATATCTGGTGCAGCCTCCTTGAGCACCTGAAGAAGATCGACCGTATCCTCTCCGCTGTCCAAACCCTTCAACAAGAAGGTCTGATTTTTTTCACTCTTTGGGGTATAGGTGAAGTGTGGAACCTCCCCAGAAATCAGCGCATCTTTGGCTGACTTGAAATCAACCAGTGATTTCGTCTTTATAGTTAATTTATCGGCATTAACTCTTTTGATTTCGAAATTGGCCAGTTTATTTTCGGCTGCCAAAAGCCGAACCATATCCTTCCCGGTTTGTCCGAACACGTTGATTGGGGGAACTTTTTCTGTCTTATTGGAAGTTTTTCAGAGGAACCAGCAGAACTGCGGGCTGGTTTTTTCTTCTTATTTTTGTTCTTTAAATATTGAATAAAATTAACGTTATTATCTTGATTAAAATTACCTCCGATGTTTTCTTCGATTTCCATATCTTCGGTTAATCCCTCCAGCGCTGCAAAATAATTTTGGCTCTCGTTGGTGCCACCAGCACTAAGAGCTTCCTCTGGATTTACTTGCTTTGTACTTTTCTTCGGCTTTGTTGCCTGTTGCCATTGATTTTGTGGCTACGTCTTTTGAGGCTTCATCCCTTACTTGAAAAGATCCTTGAGAGACTGTATCTCTTGCCTTAGTTCATCATTTTCTTTCTGCAATTTGGCCATTTGTTGATTGTCTGCTATTATTTGCAGCTTGCACCCTCCATCTACGGAGTTTTCTTCGTTATGTTTTCTTTTTGTGATTGTCGCCAGTTTCGTATTCGTCGTTTCCCCAGCTTGCCCCAACGGTGGGAAGCCGTCGGGCTCCTCCATACCAGCGGCGAAATTTTCTTGGTGAATTTGTTTTTTGTTACCAATCGAAGTAAAAATATTCGATAGAAATTTCCTGAGTCGATTACTTCGACAATATAAGATTTTTTCCGATAAAAATTAACTTCGGACTAACGTTTTTAAAAAATTAATTTACTTTTTGAAAACTTTTGACAGGAGCAATTTAAAAGACGTCTATACGAAAAGACTATTACGATCCATCTTCATAAAATTTTGTAAGTGGGTGCGAAGTGACGCCCTCTTCAAAGTTTCGTCACGAAAAAAAATTTATAAGGTCTCTAAGGGGGGTCTCCCCATAAAGGGAAATTGCCCCTGAAAAAAACGTTTTCATCGCATGTAGGCAATGTGGGTATCAAATGAAAGGTCTTAATGAGAACTTTTCAAAACAGATTTTGTTCGAGAGGGGCAGGGGAGGGGGAAATGTACGAAAATTTTGATACGAAAAATCTGAAGAAAAAAATTCATGAATGCAGGCCTTTATGAGAACAACAACAAAAAATACATGAGAAGTCGAAATTCACTCAACTTTGTTAGTGATAGTATGATTTATAGATTTTATGTTTTCTTGAATAAAATCTTAACGGTGGCCTTAAATTTAATAAAATTCAGTACACTGATGCCTATTCATATTAATCTGTCCTGAAAGTTTCATAAAGATCGAATGGTATTTAACGAAGTTAGAGCCATTTTAATTTTCCTGTATTACTGTGGAACAATGTTTGCTGTATTACTATGGAAACATACGAGTATGGCTATGGAACAATATGCGCTTTTTACCGACTTAGGCACTACAGCTTTGATAGGATTAGCTTGAAAATTTCAGGAATGATAGGTATCATGAATATCTTTGAAAATTTGCTCCGCTAGTGGTATTAGTGATCATCAAGCAAAATAGTGGCTGTTTTAAATGCCAAGGTTGAATAATTTTGATGTATTTTGCCCCAACTTCAACGTTTAAGGCGCATGCTTTTAACACTTGATTCAATTTAATGAATGACTGAAGATGAGTACCTACAATTAATACTCATAAGTGAAACAAGTCGAGGAGGCAAGAGAGAGTTGGTAGCAAAAGGGCTTTGTAACCGTTCTAGGATTCGAAAAAATTGGCCATGAATCGATGATTACAGTACAGGGGAGAGGCCGCTGAAAAAAAAATTTCATCAAAGGTAGCCGATATAAATATTAAATGAAAGTTCTTCATAAGAGCATTTCAAAACAATACTTAAACTGACAATTTTTCCTTCACAAGGGCAACAAATACCTTAGACGTAGAAATTCGATCAATTTTGTTAATAATAGTACATTTTACAAATTTTGCTTTTTTGCCTATAAAATCAAGATGGGACCCTTAAATTTTCCAAAATTTACAATTAAAGTCTTCTAAAAGTCATTGTATACAGTTCGAAAATTTCACGATAATCGAACAATAAGCAGCTAAGTTACAGCCGATTGAATATTTAACAATTACAACAACATTAACATGTGATACTAGGGAGATACACGCTTGCAACGGACCTAAAGACTACAAATATGTAGGAATTTTGATAAAAACTGTAGAAATGGTTTATAATATTTATGTGTTATCATGACTAATCAAGCGGCAAGGTCAAAACTTTTGAAACAAAATGGTGGCGAGTTTAAATTCATAATAGCCATAATAATTATTCGTACTCAATTTATGGAATCTGTATATCAGTTAAGTTTAGGTATGCAGAATATATCGTTTGATTTACTAATTGTTTTTCATCCTCCTGCTACTTAAGCTTGTTTTTAATAACACTGAATCTAGATTTTCTTTCCTCGATAAATTTTATTCGCTTTGGAATTTCAGCATGTGAAAAATGCGGCTTGGGACGTTACTTATGTTCTTATGAACAAAAAAAAACTACTGAATACTTTTACCCGGGTCCGTCAAATAAATCAAAATAAATTAAGTTCCAATGTACGAGTACATATATGCTATTGACACTGTCTGATAATTCCATGAATATAGTTTATTCCTGATTCAGTCAGTTTTTTCATTCTTTCCATTCTTTTCTTTAAATATACTTTTAAGCAATGCATATGAAAATAATGACGCAAGCGCTTTCTCTCTGAGGATTTTATATATTTTCGGTTATAGCGCTTTCCTGGTTATAACGCTCGTTTGTTTCGGTCCCTCGAAGAGCATTATAACGAAGTTTTACCGGGAATCTGCCATAAATCGGTTTCACCGGAATACTAATTCTTCACAAATAACCTATTGAAAATCCAATTTGTCGAAACTAATTTTGCACATTCTGTATAAGAAAAGATTCTTTGGCTTTAATCGCTACTTTCGCAAATCTAACACAATTTCGCCACAGTAATTCTAACGATGATTGCCAGCTCAGCTTGCTATGACCCTCCTGCAAAATATTGGCACACGATTGGAAAGTTCCGGGATTAACTTCATTGCTTGGCTTACAAATCAATCTCCGACCTGGCACCTTCCAGAGAAACAGATCACCAATGAAGAAGTACATGTCAATCGGAATAGCTCCGTGGTAGAAGACAATTAATGCTGGACCCTTTGAGAATGGAACACTGGAGTAAAACATCAACTCAAATTCTGTCATTATTTCCAGACGCGCCACGAACGTTGGTCTTTTGATTTAATTTTCGAAGGGTGGAGTTTAAAAAGGGGGCTAAGATTTAGAAATATTTGAATATGTAATACTTAACTACCATTGCATAATTGAATGATAATGCTTCTGTTTCAAACTTGACTTGTTTGCAAAGCTTTAGTTAGATCAATAGAAACCTCACAGTGAAATTTAATAACCGAAGAATAAATCTGTTTCTAAGGTAATTACAAATTCAACTGCTACTAAAATCACAATCGTTCATTCTTTTATAATTTTCCGCCTCCCTCTTCCTTTCATAACCGGGCTTGGGACCGTCTTCGGCGGAATCAAGGCGCAATTTTTGGTTCCACAGGTTTTATATTGCCTTTTAAGGTCTTTGTAAAAAAATATTTTGCAAAGACCTACTAGTTTCGCGACCTGTCTGTCCGCGCGTCACAGCTAGTTTCCTCAGAAACTATAGAAGCTAGAATGGTCAAACTATGTAGAGAGGTCAGAACTGAAGGTCTCTCAAAAGTTAAGGCCTTAACAAAAATTTAAAATTTTTTAAGGGGATCCCCCCCTTATAACGAATGAACCCTTAAAATTTTGTTTTTATCCAAAGGTAGTCAAGTGGGGTATCAATTGAAAGGTCTTGATTAGAACTTTTAGGATCTGAATTAAAAAAAGTCATTATATGAACGAGGGGGTCCAGGGGAAGGCAAAATATACCAAAAATTTGTGTCCCCCCTCGCGATTGGACACCTTTGAGCCGAAAAATCTGAAAGTTGTCATGAATGTGCGCCTTTATAAGTTCAAGGGCAACGAATACCTCAAAAATCGAAATTCACTCAACTTTGTTAACAATAGTATGATTTGTAAATTTCACATTTTCACCCATAAAATCAAAGCCGTACCCTTATATAGACTAATATGAGATATGTACGTTTACAAAATATAATTGAGATCGAATCACAATCAAGTGAGTTATAGTGATTTCAATTGTATGGAATTACAACAACAATAAAACCTGTTTATGGTTGATACATATTTGAAATTGACCTAGGCACTTTTATTTTCATAAAAATTTAAGGAAAAGTGTTTAACTTGAATAAGTTCTATTAGCCGAACATTCAGAATAATCATTTAAGCTAGATCAAAATTGCGGCTGTACTGTGCTTATGAAAGAAACTGTGCATCTTTAACATAAATTTGAACGATTTCATATCCAAATATTGGATGAATAATTCAAGTTATCGATTCATGCTATTAGAAAACTTGATTCTAACCCTAGGATGTTAACAAAGACCTTCTGGTAGGAGCACTCTCCTGCTTAGTTAACTTGTTTGAGTGAAATGTATAGTCGTTGAGCTTGATCTTCACTATGTGTGAAAGAACTACATGCCTTTAAAATGTACTAATTTGTTGAAATATTGTCTGGCGGAAATTTTACAGTGCCTAACAGAAATGTTTGTTCTTATCCTTGTCTGTTTTCAAGAACCTTTTTTCACTCGTAGCTTTGTCACTATCTGATTCTCAGGGCAAAGTTCATTTCGACAACCCTCCTACTGAAATTTAGTCATTCACAGAGCAATAACTACAAAATTCTATTTCCTTGCAATGAATGTCCACATTTACCTTCTAAACAAATGGATTTAGGGGAAGGTTGAATACAAAAGATTATACAGTTGACAGGAAAAGCAATCTCCGAATTATTTCAAAAATTCTAAGTATTTGTTAATGTAAAGACTAATTATTTCGAAATTATTTTTATTCATTTAAAATTTCAATAAAAGAATAATACAAGTCCAGGATTTTGCTTTACACTTACACGCTCCAATCAAGAACCTGCGGAAAACGGCACAAATTGAATTTCCTAATGAAATACCCAATAATATAAAAATACCTTAAAAAACTCCCCACTTGCAGGTAACGTAATTCCTACATAGGTAGATACTGGAGGTGAAGCTTGGATCGGGAACTGCGCGATGGAATTCTAAAAAGAAAATGAACCCAACATAATATGCATTTCTTTAAATGTTTCCAATAGTTAACATAAACTTATCTACCATCCTCGACGATGAACTAGCTTCCCCATCCAGCGAAAGGCTTGAAATTAATATAGCTGTTACACTATTTGCATTTGCCTGCAAAAAAATTTATCTGAGCTCCAGAAGAGACTCATTAAAGTAAACATTTTACCTATTGTTGTACATTAGTCTCTACCAAAAAACGGACAGCATCTTCTCTCAATATTTTTCTGGTGGCAATTTTTTGGAAATCATTTTCCAAAAAGCGAAAATCGAAAAAAAATTAAACTGCACCTCGTTGCCCGTTCGTTTTCATTTGCAGCAAATCTGAAAAACATTGATTCATTAATGATGTGATTTTTTTGCATGCTGAAAATAATAAAATATCTATTTTTTCATCTTCATGTAAGTATTATATCATTTAACAAACTGCTTAAAAAAATAAATAGAATTGATTTTATCAATAAAATCATTCAAGCAATAATATGCCAGCAAAATAATGGCCCCAAGGTTCAGGCGGTACTGCGTGAAAACTAACCGAATAAAATGGTCGCCCCCAAAATGTAAACACGAACATACATGAATCGACGGCAGTAATTTTGATTGAAAAACGCTTCTAAATTTTGTCTTTTATTTTTTATTGACTGAGTTACTACTTACCTATGAAATAATACTACTGTCGGCCGACGGTGGCTTCTATTATTGCATGTTCCCTCGATTCACTTCATTTTATGAACTTCTTCACAATTGTCTGTTTTCCCGATGAAATATAGTTTTTTTTCACTTACAATTTAATACGTATTTTGTTTTTAGGGTTTTGTAAAATAATTTTACAAAACCCTTCTAAAATCGCGTCCTATCTGTCCGTCTGTCTGTCTGTCCGTCCGTCCGTCCGTTCGTCCGTGTGTCACAGCAGTTTTTCTCGGAAACTACTTAAGCTAGAAACATCAAATTTTGTATGTAGGTGTAAAGTGGTGCTTTCTTCAAAGTTCAACTACAAAAATTTTGTATAAGGTATTTAAGGGGGGTCTCCCCATATAGGCGAGTGACCCCCCTGAAAAAAAATTTCATTGCAGGTAGCCGATATGGGTATCAAATGAAAGGTCTTGATGAGAACTTCACAAAACAGGCCTTAGTTTGGCAAAATTCGCTTCGAGGGGCACGCAGGGAGGGGAAATACATGAAAAATGTGTGTCCCCCCCTCGCGATTGGACACCTGTGATCCGAAAAATCTGAAACAAATCAGGAACTTAGGCCTTGGTGAGTACAACAACAAAAAATACGTGAGAAGTCGCAATTCACTCAACTTTGTTAGTAATAGTATGATTTATCGATTTTATGTTTTCTTGAATAAAATCTTAACGGTACCCTTAAATTCAATGAAATTCAGTAAACAGATAACTATTTATAAGATTGATCTATCCTGAAAGTTTCATAAAGATTGAATCATATCCAGCGAAGTTATAGCGGTTTGAATCTTCCTGTATTACTATAGAACAATATGCGCTGCATTTATTACTATGGCAACATATGGCTATAGAACAACATGCGCTTTTTACCGACTCAGACACTACAGTTTTGCTAGGATTTGCATGAAAATTTCAGGAATGATAGGTATTATGAATATCTTTGAGAATCGGTTCAGCTAGTGGTATTAGTAATCGCCAAGCAAAATAGTGGCTGTTTTTAATGCGAAGATTAAATAATTTTGAGTTTGTTTTTCCCAACTTCAACATTTAAGTTGCATGCTTTGAACACTTGATTCAATTTAATGAATGACTGAAGATGAGTACCTGCAATTAATACTCATAAGTGAAACAAGTCAAGGAGGCGGGAGAGAGCTCCTAGCAAATGGGCTTTGTAACCACTCTAGGATTCGAAAATATTGGCCATGAATCGATGATAACAGTGCAGGGGAGTGGCCCCTGAAAAAAAAAATCATCAAACGTAGCCGATATGAGTACGAAATAAAAGTTTTCATGTGAGCTTTTCAAAACAGTTCTTAAACTGTCACTTTTTGCTTCAGGGGGAAATACATGAAAAATGTGTTTCTTTCCTCGCGAATGGACATCTGAAATAATTATCAAGGGAGATATTTATGAGTATAACAATAACAAAAACCTCAGAAGTCGAAATTCGTTCAACTTTGTTAATAAAAGTATGATCTTCGAATTTCATATTTTCTCCAGTAAAATTGTCATTGATATGTTTCTTGGTTTCATTCGATCTGGTGACTGCATTTTGTAAATTGAATACAAAACCCTTCTGACATGAGCGTAGGTCTGTTTACCCAACTGGTTTATTTTGTTGATGAACAACGCAAAAATCAAAAATCTTCACTGTTTTAACCGAAAAATTGCACACTGAACGAATTTGTTTACAGTTTTTCATAGCCAAATTTGACAGCAAATGCAAAAAATCGTACAATAATATGAAGATTTCTCCTTACCGACGGAGAGAAATGATGACGAGAAAAAGCAGTGTTCCATTAGCATTGAGCCGCTCCTGGTAGCTACCGGTTCCAAGGCAGGACCATATATTGGGAGGTTTTTTATGCCAACTACTTCGTAGCCATGATAAATTCTCCCATGAGCGTCCCATACCTCAGTTACAAGTATATGACCAAAATCCCAAAAGTTTGACTCGCTGATGAGTGAATGAAAGATAACTTTTCTGTGCAACTCGTAAATGTACTAAATAATAAACAAAATATAAAATAGAATCACAGCCACACATGTTTGTTAGAATGTGACGTTACAAATCTCCACAGCCGCAACGAGTAATCCAAATTGATGTATTGCTTGATAAAATTGATAGCCGCATTCCAGTATTCATTAAACAGATCCATTGAGTTCTTGGAGTGTCATCGCAGAAGAGAATACTTCAAAATTTAGTGCTGGAGTAGCTTCAATCAATTAACTTTGTTGCGGGAAACAGGTCTAAATTTATAGACCAATCTGTTTGCGGCTAAGCCAGTTCTGACACCGATAACGATAGAACACGTCATTGCAATGTTTGCGCTTCAAATTATTTCACCATTCAGTCAGCAAACAATAAATGAATATTCTTGTTATCTTGAAACCAGCAAAGCTTCTTCTTTTGTTGTGAATCACATTTCAGTTCTTTACCGTATTTTTTTTTTGTATACACAAAAATGTATGATTTATTTCACTGCAGTTACAATCCCTACAAAATCTGAATTGGCCGTGATCTAAACCAACTTAGTGTACAGAAATTACATCGATCTTCCCTTTAGATAATCGGTTCGCTTAATCAAACTATTTATTTATGCATATCTTCTCCTTTGAATAGTGTCCAATTTTCATACAGCATTGCTTCGAGGGGTTATGTATTCTGTGATACTTTCCGCTTAAGTATGATCTAATCGTCGTGCCGGGAATTTCGTGTTTCGTTTCAAGTCGCTTGATGCCGGTTAATGGATTAAGTGACAGGTTATTGTGTCCTTTTGTTGTTTTTATCCGTTGCTTTGGTAACAGCACTTTCCTGAGTATGTTTCCTTAGGAATGAGGAGTTAGTTTAGTAGTAGACCCACTGTGTCAACGATTACTTCCGATGGGCAAACTATGTGATGGTCATTTTGTTGGTAACCTTCATGCATAAATGTGCTAATGAACCTTGCTGGCTTCTTCCAGATGATTTAAAAACACACCTAGCCCGCGTTGGTCCGTGGAGCTTTTGGTGCATGTTATTGCTAGCGTTGTCCATAATGTGGCGTGGTAACTGGAAGTAAGCTAGCTACCTAAGTTTGATTATGTGGCGTTGAAAGACAAAAAAAGCTTCGTAGCTTGCTTTTAGTAATATCAAATTAGCAGTTTTACGAATGAAATTTAAAATTTCTCGCCTTTGCCTACAATTTTACATTTACCACAAAATTTAATCAAGTGCGGCTCGGTATTGCGTAGATCTAAATTTAAAAAAATCGCGTATGGTAGTGTTCGGAATGAGCAAAACTAACAAACGTAAATGTTCACCCGTAACAGTACTACCATAAAACAAGTTGGGTAAACAGACCTACGCTCATGTCAGAAGAGTTTTGTATTCAATTTTCAAAATGCAGTCACCAGATTGAATAAAGTCAAGAAGCATGTCAATGACGATTTTATTGGAGAAACTATGAAATTCGAAGATCATACTATTATTAGCAAAGTTGATCGAATTTAGACTTCTGAGGTTTTTGTTATTGTTATACTCATAAATATCTCCCTTGATAATTATTTCAGATGTCCATTCGCGAGGGAGGAAACACATTTTTCATGTATTTACCCCCTGCGCCCCCACTGAAGCAAAAACTGACAGTTTTAGAACTGTTTTGAAAAGCTCCCATGAAAACTTTCATTTCATACTCATATCGGCTACGTTTGATGAATTTTTTTTCAGGGGCCACTCTCCTGTACTGTTTTCATCGATTAATAGCCAATTTTTTCGAATCCTAGAGTTGTTACAAAGCCCTTTTGTTAGAAGCTCCCTCCTGCCTCCTTGACTTGTTTCACTTATGAGTATTAATTGTAGGTACTCAGCTTCAGTCATTCATTAAATTGAATCAAGTGTTCAAAGCATGCACCTTAAACGTTGAAGTTGGGAAAAAATAGCTCAAAATTATTCAATCTTCGCATTTAAAACAGCCACTATTTTGTTTTACGATTACTGATACCACTAGCTGAACTGATTCTCAAAGTTATTCATGACACCTATCATTCCTGAAATTTTCATGCAAATCCTAGCAAAACTGTAGTGTCGGAGTCGGTAAAAAGCGCATGTTGTTCCATAGCCATATGTTGCCATAGCTTTTAACATCGTGTCAAAATCACGAGCCAAAAAGTTAAAAATTGTTCAAGTAACCCTACCGGCCAACTCCAAAAATTTTGTTCCAAGGGAAACATGTTTACCAAAAAGTCGCAAATAAAATGAATTTACCTCCAATCTGCAACAGGCCTCGTACGTACATAAAACTGTAGGATGAGTTTTTTTGAAGTACCAAAGTGAGTTTTAAGCCAAAATTTTTTTTTCGTTCTCGATGCTGGTACTGTGGCCTCCCCCCTTAAATTCGATCCATTTTGAAGCATGATAAGTTTCAAATTACCTTGCTAAAGTTTTTATGTGGAATTTAGTTCTTATTCCAGCTGAAGAATACGAATAAACAAACATTCACGAAAAATCAAATTGCGTTTACCCTAAAATATCCTATTTCAATTTCCACACTTAATGTCACTTTCAGTCGAGAGTCCTTAGTCACTGCACCACTTTAAGGGTATAATCTATTCTACAAATCCTTAAGACCATCTATTCAGCCAACCAAACTAAGTATCTTGCGTAAAATCTTACAAGGCAAAAGTAATCTAAAGCATGTTTCGTTGACTTTTATCTGACTGTTTACACAAGAATACAAACAGTTCCGTAAAACTTTTCACCCGAAAACGAGAAGTGAAAAATGAAATTGGCGTTCCCTTTTTGACTTTTCTCCGAAATCTTCTCACGGTAAAATCATTTCGAGATGGAATGTGACCGAGAAAATTTGCAAATAAATTAACGAGTAGAACACAAATCCTTCGAGTTGATTACTTCAAAACTGTTATGCCAGTTGAAAATAGAATTCTTGGCCTGACTAAGTGAAGCTGTCGGTGTTAGGGCGCTATTGATGCGAAGTGACAAGCACCTTTTCATATCCCGTCCAGTTCAAAGACGAGCAAACTTCTACCATCTTAGACGGAAGGACTCGTGTTCAATTACCCAGATTTCAAAAGGTTCTACGAAATATCTTGGACTGGCTTCCAAACACGTTCAACTGCACTACATTACTTCCTGGGAAATACGGAAATACGCCAGCCAGACTTGAAATGAAAACGGTTCGTGATAATAATCTAAGATGCCCTAGTCCATTTTGGCTCTTAAGTGTGGTAAGAGCTGAACGGATATGAAATTGAAAAATTTTCCACTCGTTTTGCATGTTAATGATTAAATCTAAGAAAAGAGTTCAGAAATCGGGCACAAGAGGCTGCTCCTACATTTCCTTTATTATGAAACATTGTCATTTGGTCATCAGTTCTAATTGAATTTTGATTCTTTTTGGAGAGAAATACATTGAAGAAAAGTTGAAGTAGTGTCAACCTCATTGCGGTTTTGCAGATTTATAATTGAAACAAAGTAAATATATCATACAAACAATCATGTGATATGAGGGCGAACCGAGGAAATGCTGGTCAAACTCTTGCATTTCGAAATTGGAGGGTGCGGTCGATAGGCTGAGACAGTTGCAGGGCTGAGAGGGACAATGCTGCAACGAAGAAGGAGATAATTTCAATTGGTATTCTACAGGATTATCTTCACTACAAAAGTGTAAAGCTGTCTTATGTATAATCAGAAGAAACCCCTTAAATACTTTTGAAATATTGTTTGTCTGTTAAGCCTACAATTAGATGCCAGTTTTTCAGAATGCTTGATGAATTTAGCTTTGATAGCTCCTGATAAAACTTACTGCGATGCATTGACAAATAAACGGGAAGATGGAAGGCTAGAGAGACAGAAGACCAAATCACGGACGGGCGGACAGGAACAGATTTAACAGAATATTTTTTTTTCAATAATCATTAATATGGTCAAACACATGATTAACACTAAACTACAGAGTTTTCCAATAAGAGGTGTTATTTTGATATTAGAAAAAAATGCGGTTTTTTTCTTATAAAAGATCAAATGTTTATTTCATTACTAAGAAGAAGGTATGCCGTTAATAGTGAAAAATAACATCAGGCAAACGACCACCACGACCACGCTTACAGGACCATATCCTTTTCATGAAATTTTCCATAACCAAGTCGCAAAGTGGCTGCCCTATGTCCTCGATAGCCTCACGAATTCCATCTTTGAGGTCTTGAATCGACACTGGGCTGTTAGCGTACTCCTTTTCTTTCCTGTGTGGTGTGGAAGAAGTCGCAAGGTGTTAAATCACAAGATCTCATTGGCCAATTGTGATCACCTCTTCGAGAGATAACACGGTCCGGAAACTTTTCCCGTAAAAGGTCAATGGTTTCGTTGCTTGTGTGGCGCATAGCGCCTTCTTGTGAAAAGTAAACGTTGTCCAGATCAATACCATCCAGTTCTGGCCATAAAAAATCATTAATTATCTCTCGATAGCGCAATCCATTCACCGTAACTGTTGCTCCCGCCTCATTTTCGAAAAAGTAATGTTCAATGACTCTGCTGGACCATAAACCGCACCAAATAGTCACACGGTGAGGATAGAGGGGCTTTTCAACAATAACTCTTGGGTTTCCCGAGCCCCAAATGAGACAATTTTGCTTGTTGACGAAGCCACCTAGGTGGAAACGGGCCTCATTACTCAAGATGATTTTTCGATGGAATTCCGGATCGTTTTCATGCATTTCAAGGACCCAATCAGCAAAGACACGACGTTGTTGATGATCGACCGGCTTGAGTTCTTGTGTTAACTGAACCTCATAAGCCTTGAGACCCAAATCATTACGCAAAATACGATTTAATGACGTTTGTGGAATGCCTTATTCCAAAGAACGACGAGGAATGGACAAATCTGGGTTTTCTTCAACACTTTCGGCTACAGCAGCAATATTCTCGGCTGTTCTTGAGTAACGTGCACGGGTTTTATTCTTCACACCACTCAGTTGTCCCAACAGGTCGAATTTTTGCACCAATTTTTGTATTGCGGTCCGACAAGGTGCTTCACGAAACCAAAAACTGCTCGAGTTTTACGAACCGTCTTTGCCAAATTTTCACCATTTTTATAGTGAATTTTGATAATTTCAATGCATGTTGAAGTATGTATCGTTCCATTTTTAGTAATGAAGTAGTTTTAACTTATCAAATATTGAAAAATAACAGTTTCAAAAGTGACAAAGTGGGCTATACAAAATAACACTTCTTATTGGAAAATCCTTTACTTACATATGTCAGCAAAAATGCTCGTTAGGTTAGACTGGGTACGGTTGTGACAGCCTTCATACCAGCAAAACCATAAAGAATGTCGCAGAGACTACAATAGAAGAGGATAGCGTCGTGCCCATCTGAACTTGTTTCACAGTATTACTGCAGCCGCCGTGATATTAACGCTAGCAAAAACCTACTCTATATTGCAAGAGTAAAAAGTAAGGTTTTAATTTGCTTTCGTTAATTAATAGTGGTTTTATGTTTACAAATATAGTGATGAGTGTTTTTCCTTAGTATAAGTAAACAATTGAAGCAGAGTAATGGGGACAACACCAAAGTAAGTAAATTATTTCATTTTGTCATGGTTATTGTTTTTTGTGAAAGAATGTATTGGGTGCGGTTGTGAAATATTTTCTGGGTCGTGACATATTTTTTTTATTTTTGCTTTCAGATGCCCAGGAAATGCGTGAGGAATGCCGGAAGGGGGCAGTGTAACATCAAACAGTATGAAGCCGCTTATGGAGAAGTTTTTACGAACAGCTGCAATAATGCACGCAGTTATCGCATGTCTTTACTACGATACACGCGGGGTATGTTGCGCATAATAAAGTTTTTTTCAGAATATCACGAACAGCAGCTGTCCAAATATATAACACGTTGCGCGAAGATATATTTTGGCCTTTCCCCGAAAGAGGTGCGTAAGTTAGCTTTTGAGCATGCATTTAAATACAATTCAAATCGACCTACTACATGGTTTGAAAATGAAATGGCTGGTGATGAATGGTTTGGTTCATTCATGAACAGAAACCCTACACTGGCTGTTTGTGTAGCTCAACTTACTAACCTTGCGAGAGCAACAAGCTTTAACAAGCCAAATGTGGAAGCATTTTATAACAATTTGCAAATAGTTATGGACAGGTATACGTATGAACCGCAATATATCTACAATGTAGATGAAATACACGTCATTACCGTCCAAAAGTCTGATAAGGTAATTGCAAGACGTGGCATATGGCAAGTGGGAGCTCTTACTTAAGCTGAACGAGGCACATTAGTCACGGTTGCTTTTGCAGTAAATCCTCTGGGAAATGCTATTCTCCTTTATTTATATTTTCTCGGATTCGGTATCAAGATCACGTTTTTATGGACTGCTCAGTAGGATCGATTGGGACTGCATATCCTTAAGGCTGGATGCATTTCTGGAGCATTCCAAGAAATTTTCCAATGCTTTTCCAATACATAAAGTCTTGCTGGTGCTGGATAACCATTCGTCGCATATTCACATTACTACATTGGATTTTTGCGAAAAAAATGGAATCACTTTGCTTTCGTTTCATCCACATTGCTCGCATAAAATGCAGCCATTAGATCGGTTTGTCTTCAGACCATTGAAAAAAGCTATAAATACTGCTTGTGATGGATGGATGCGAAGTCACTCTGGAAAAACGATTACAATATACAATATACCAGGTATGACCAAAGTTGCTATGCCTCTGGCTTTCACGCAAGCGAATATTCAGGCTGAGTTTTGCAAAACTGGTATTTATCCATACAATCGGAATCTATTTTAGGAAATTGACTTTGTCTCATCTTTTGCAACGGACAGACCAAATCCTGAAACTAAAGACAGCAGTGCAAACCCTAACACATGAGAAAACAATCCTGCAGTTGCCAATGAAATACCACCGCGTCTATCACAAGAATTTGACCCTTTAGAAGTAGGCGGACCAAACTTAGATGGTAGAAAAAACAATCCTGGGCCTATCAATGATATTCTTTATTTTCCGTATTAGGTGAATCTTCAACTCCGAATTCCACCAATGTTCAGCCACTTTTGACCACATCACCTATCTTTTCACCTAAAGGCTCAGCAAAGGAAAACAAATTGAGTAAGCAGGAGAGTACTCCTACCAGAAGGTTTTTGTTAACATCCTAGGGTTGGAAACAAGTTTTCTAATAGCGTGAATCGATAACTTGAATTATTCATCCAATACTTGGATATGTATCGCTCAAATTTATGCAAAAGATGCACAGTTTCTTTCATAACAGCAATGCAGCCGCCATTTTGATCTAGCTTAAATTATTTTTCTGAATGCTCGGCCAATTGAACATATTCAAGTTAAACATTATTCCTTAAATTTTCATGAAAATTGAAAGAAAATAAAAGTGCTCAGGTCAATTTGAAATATGTATCAACCATAAACACGTGTTATTGATATTGTAATTCCATATAATTGAAATGACTATAACTCACTTGATTATATTTTTATCTCAATTAAATTTTGCAAACGTTAATATCTTATATCAGTCTATATAATTGCAAAATTTCAAGACAATTAAAGGTACCGTTTTTGTATTATTAACAAAGTTGAGTGAATTTAGATTTCTGAGGTATTTGGTGCCCTTGTATTCATGAAGGCCCACATTCGTGAAAATTTTCAAATTTTTCGGCTGAAAGGTGTTCAATCGCGAGGAGGGACGACACAAATTTTTGGTACATTTTGCCTTCCCCTGGACACCTAATTCACAAAATGATATCTTTATTTCAGATCCTAAAAGTGCTAATTAAGACCTTTCATTTGATACCCCACTCGACTACCTTTGATTAGAAACATTTTTTAAGGGCTAATTGGTTATAAGGGGGGAGCCCCCTTAAAAAGGAGGTAAGGCTTGTGCGAAAATAAATAGATTTCAGTTAAACTTTAAGCCGGCGAGTTCACCTTTGCCTACTATTCTTTTTATTCCGATGTTAGACGCCTATAGTATATGCGTGCCAAGACGCTATAAAATTACTAGGTGAATATATATTTTTCAGTTGTCCCGTCGTATTGAGCGTCTTGCAATTAAATGACAACATAGCGATCCTGCTAGTTTCTTTCAACTCAACAACATGAAATGGATTTCGATGGATTCTTAATAATGTGGGAAGCTTTAAGCGTCACCAAAGCTAAGGAAGAGGAGTACATTCCAGGACCAGTACAGGCAAATATACTGGCATACTATCCCAGTACCGTGCAAGGCAAAGAATAATTGTGATTCAGCGGTAACATCAACCACATCAGGACCAAAACAAACTGTTAACCAAAACAACTATAGTTCAACAGCAGAATCAACCAAACCAGGACCATAGCTGATATCAATTGAAAAATATTGGCAACGGCAAGGTAAAATAACACGACAACCAAAGAAAAAACGTGGCAGAAATGCATTCCAGCGACGCAAAGCAATTTCTGAACTGTATGTACAGTATCACACCACAGGCAACAAACCGGAAACAAGTTGGGTAGACAGACCTATGCTCATGTCAGAAGGGTTTTGTACTCAAATTACAAAATGCAGTAACCAGCAACGAATAAAATCAAGAAACATGTCAAAGACGATTTAATTGGAGAAAATGTGAAATTCGAGGATCATACTATTATTAACAAAGTTGAACGAATTTTGACTTCTGAGATATTTGTTGTAGTTATACCCATAAATATCTCCTTTGATATTTTTTTCAGATTTTTTAGATCACGGGTGTCCATTCGCGAGGGAGGAAACACATTTTTTATGTATTTCCCCCCCCCCCCCCCCTGTGCTTCCACTGAAGCAAAAACTGTCAGTTTAAGAACTGTTTTGAAAAGCTCTCATAGAGAAATTTCAGTTGATACTCATATCGGCTACCTTTCATGAAATTTTTTTTCAGGGACCACTCCTCTGTACCGTAATCATCGATTCATGGCCTATTTTTTCGAATCCTAGAATGGTTACAAAGCTCTTTTGCTAGGAGCTCTCTCCTGCCTCTTCGACTTGTTTCAATTGTACGTACTCATCTTCATGATATCTATCACTCCTGAAATTTTCATGCAAATTCTAGCAAAGCTGTAGTGTCTGAGTCGGTAAAAAGCGCATATGGCTCCATAGCAATATGTTTCCATAGTAATACAGGGCATATTGCTCCATAGTAATACACGAAAATTCAAATCGCTATAACTTTGGTAAATACTATTCGATCTTTATGAAACTTTCAGAAAAGATCAATCTTATAAATAGTCATCATACTATTACTAACAAAGTTGAGTGAATTTCGACTTCTCATGTATTTGTTGTTGTTGTACTCATGAAGGCCTACATTCATGATTTTTTTCAGATTTTTCGGATGGAAGGTGTCCAATCGCGAGGGGGGGGGGTACGCGAAAAGTTCGTACATTTCCCCTTCCCCTGCCCCTCTCGGTACTTATAAGATAATTTTAAGACTTGTTTTGAAAAGATCTTATTGAGACCTTTCCAATGACACCCTACTCGACTACCAATGGTGAAAATTTTTTTTTTTAAGGGTCAACCCCCTATATGGGGAGACCCCCCTTAAACACCTTTGAAAAATTTTTCCACCCTTGAACTTTCAAGAGGTCACCACTTCTGACCTTTCTACAAAGTTTCATGGCTGTAGCCAATATAGTTTCCGAGAAAAACTGCTGTGACATACAGACGGACGGACTGACGGACACAGGTCGTGATTGCAATAGGGTTTTGTATTTTAGTACAAAACCCTAAAAAGCTTAGCCAAGAAGCAAATAAATAAACTTAGGGAAATATAGACATTAAAAATTAAAAACATTATGTAATAATTCAAACATAATTAACTAAAATTCAGTCTCAAAAAGACAAAACACATAAAAATCTTTTCCTTTCATCAATTTTAACTAAATATAATGGATTTTGCAGTTTTACAATATCCTTCAGGCAGGAACATTCTCCTGCTACTTCAACTTGTTTAGTATATAAACGCGGTAATTTCACTTACTATCGGCGCAATTTATAAAAACTTAAGTGACTTTCACTTTGTTATGAGCAATAGACATGCTTTTTTCAAACTGGTCACATTACTGGCATCTGACATTTCCCAAGTTTGAAAGCGGTTTGCCAATGACGAATAAGCTGTTCGAAAAATTATCCGTTCATATGCATAGGTGTGGTACTTTCAGATTTCTTTTATTCATTTATAACAGAAATAGTCAATTATTTTCACGTGTGTATTTTTTTTTCTAATGCTTGAATAAATCAAGAATGCATTTTAAATGCCTTTTCAAATCTAATAGTTTTTGCCGGCTACGCACTGCCTTGACTATACTTCTTCTAGATGAAGTGACTGTAAGAGTATAGGCCACATGCCAATCTGACCAGGTACTTTTGATTATATTATATTTGATACAACATATGTATGTCAAATCCGTGTAGTGTAGTAGTTAGAGTGATCGCTGCGTAAGTCAAAGGTCCCTGGGTTGAATCCTGTTGGTGACAATGAGGTTTTTTTCGGGCGACTCTCGTAAAGGACTTTAATACTGTTCTGTTATGATACGTACTGGTTTAAAAAAATCAAAGCATATCGCAGCTAGGTGGATGGGGCATATGGCCAAAGTGGGGTGTACTGATCATATCACCTTCTTGAGTGCCTATACATTCGATCAAGATAATGAGATACTCTTACTATCTCGAAGTGAAAGCCCGAAAGTGGCTGTAGAGCTAAAGCAAAAAAAAAAATAAGGCGCATTTTATCAGTAAAGTTGGTCATTAATTTAATCCTTACATATTTTGTTGTTGCTTTTTTATCTATATGCAGGCATACATTTCAAGTAGTTTTTTCCTGAAGTAGCTCCACATGAAGAATATGGAAATTGAGCAATATTTAAGTTTATTTTCTATTAAATAAAGAAGGGTTAGTTTTGCTTACTTACCGATCAATGCATGTTTTGATTTTCATAATTAGTATTGCATTTGATAGATAACATTTGGGACAAACTACTAGACTACGTTTCCTGAAATACAAAACCTACATTTTGCTCACCTTCTTAATTTTGTTGGTGTGGAGGTGAATGCTATTTACTTACAGAGTGTGGGACTCCCATGCTCGCAAGAAGGCGACTGGACTACCCACTAAACACCTCCCCTGGAACCGTTTGACACATTACTTCAGGCCAGGTCTCGTTTTGTTACGCGGTGAGGTGCCTTCAAGCTGGGGATCCCTTTCCTAGTGGTAGGGGAAGAGGAAGTGCCAGAAAAGCAATCCCCCAGCCCCAACGCTCCCGGATACTGTGAGTCCCTTTTATATTTTAGGACTGCCCGAGTATAATGTGCCATCTGGTTCCATTTGTCTCCCGTCTCCCTGTGTCCTTTGTATCCTGTACCATTTTGTGCACGCAAAAAATTCTGTGGCAGGCATTGTCCTACTCTCCTGGGCAAAACCGACAATCGGGGAAGCATCACTTACCAATCTTATGCAGGTAAGGCTGAAAACACTCATGCCCGCTCAAAAGCTGGGTTAGATAGAAGTCAGTCTCACCATACCTTCAATTACGCCACGTTCTCACATAATAGGGTTTTGCATCAGGGACATAACAGTTCCGTATCTTTATATGAACGCACCCTTAAACTTTTTTCATAAACTGTCAATGTCAGAACGTTAGTTTAAGTCAACATTTTCATCGTGGTAAAGTTTGCGAACCAGCAATGTTTGGAAATTATTAAAAATTACTACTATCGAAAAATCATCTTCAGCGATGAAGCTTATTTCTAGCTCAATGGCTTTATTTATAAGCAAAATATGTGTTATTGGTCAGCAACAAACCCACATGTGCTTCTTGAGACACCGTTGAATCTGCAAAAAATTACTGTTTGGTGCGGTTTTCATGACGGAAGTGTAACTGCGCCGTAGTTTGTTGGAAGATTATTTGCGGCCAGAATTGGATGAACTTAACATCAACGATATGTGGTTTCAATAAAACAGTGGATCTAGCCACAAAGCACGCCTTGAAATCGATTTATTGAAATTTATTTATTTATTGTTATGTCCTTAATGGAAAACCCTATATAATGTGATCAACTTACTCGTGTGTATCAACCAATATCAGGAAGACTATTGGTTAGTCGTTTCACTATCAATTTGTTCCTTTTTCTTTTTTAGGTCTTCGTAAAATTTTTTTTTTACAAAACAATACTAGTTTTATGACCTGTCCGTCCGTCTGCCTATCTGCCCGTGCGTTACAGCAAGTTTCCTCAAAAACTATTAAAGCTAGAGTGCTCAAACTATGCGAATAGATCAGAAATGGTGGTTTCTCAAAAGTCCAGGTCTTACCAAACATTTCAAAATTTTTTAAGGAGGCTCCCCCTATAAAGAAATAGATCTTAAAAAGATTTTTTAATCAAAGATGGTCGAGTGGGGTCTTGATTAGAACTTTTAGAACCTCTATTTAAAAAGTTATTTTTGGCATCAGGGGATCCAGGGGAAGGTATATTGTACCAAAATTTTGTGTTTGATTTGAATATCTTCAATCGGCCAAGGATTCAGAAAAATTATTTAAGCTGAAACAAAATGGCCGTTGCAGCGTGCCTATGAAGGTAATTCTGTATCTTTTGCATAAATTTGAACGATTTCTTACCCACGTATTGGATGGATAATTCAAGTCACCAATTCACATTATTAGAAAACTTGTTTCGAACCCTATAATGGTTACAAAGGCCTAGAAGCACTCTCCTACTTACTCAATTTGTTTGCTTCTCTAATTTATGCCCGGACATATATTTTGAACAGAGATACCAGTACAAATAGATAGAGGAGCTCTGTTTTTGGCGAAGAATTAGGTTTACCTTCCATTAGATCCCATTTGAATGACATGGAAACCGAATCAAAGCGAAGGATATTTCGGCATAAATGTAGATTTTTGCTATGAAATTTCCATATGGAACGCATTATTTTGGATTAGAATTTTTCAGAACTGATATAATCGGTGACATCTGGTGTAATATAGTCGAGAAATTTAACTTTAATATAAGTTTATGTAAAATGCGTGCGCTCTAAACTTGATAGCATAATTTTCATAGATGATGTAGGGGATCATAATATACGTGTAATCTAGTCAACAAATTGAAATTCAATAGAATTAGAGGGAAAAATTTACGTTTAAAATGGTTGGAATAAAAAAAAAACATTTGGAAAAAAAGAACCGGCTTTAATCACCGAGTACCATCAATCTTTTAGTGAAACTATGCTTGACTAAAAGAATTAGTGAAATTTCTGTTCAGACTGGGTTTTGCTATAGCAAGCACGAAGTGTTATTCTAAGTGCAATTTCAATGTCAATGATTTTGGAAATAATTTTTATCATAGCCAATTTTATTTCTCCTTTCGCAAAAATGTTTCTTAAATTTGTCCTTTGACCTAAATAAATCACTAATACAACATATAAGACATGCTTCCTTTAAAGAGGAAGCAAATTAAAGTCTTCACTAGGAACATTGCTTCCTTTAAAGAGGAAGCAAATTTCACTAGGAACATGTTGCCACCAAACAGTCCAAAAAGATGAGTGAAGTTATTTGTTAACGTCTACGTTCACGGGGCAATCATTTTATCAAATTGTTTCGCTTTCAGCATCGTCTAGCGTACACGCTTTTGTAGGTGTAAGTGGCTATAAAATTGCTCATGTTAGACTTGCAAAGTATCTATAGCACTTGTTACATCATGCGCTCCTTGCAATATCACCGAAACTTAATGTTATACTGTGGTTTACATTCTTCTCATGTACTCCTATTCAATGAGAAATTGTGTCGTTTATCAGGACTAGAAGAGCAATATATCGTACTAACTAAACTTGAAAGCTCCAACTACTTGAGTCCATTTTGTTTAGTGCCAATAAAGTATAACTTTAAGCATAAATAAAATTGAGCGACTGAATGTGTTACTTTGAGAATACAATATCAGTGCAATCAGCAGAAAGTCTCTGATAATTGATGAATAATGCATATTAATTGTATGCATATTCATTGTTGTATTGTTTTAATTATTTATAATTAAAATATTATATTCAACACAAAATTTATTTTTTAAGGGATTTTCCTTACTATTATTGTTATACCGCAATTAAAAAAGCAGAAAAACAAAAGACTTAAGCAATAATAACAAAGACTGTAGACTTAACTATATATTATATATATACAATATATATATATATATATATATACATATATATATATATATATATATATATATATATATATATATATATATATATATATATATATATATATATATATATAAGTATCTATACATATTTCTTCAAATATAGAAAATAAAATCGGATCATACGTCAACAGTATTATTGGGGAGTATCAAGGTGGTTTTAGTGCAGGTAGATCGACAATAGACCAATTATTCACTGTCAAGCAGATACTTGAAAAATTCTGGGAGTTCAATATAGACGTATACCAAATTTTTGCTGACCCTAAGCAGGCATGCGAAAGTATTGATCGTAACGTAATGTACCAAATAATGCTTTGCTTTGGCATCCTAGCCAAAAAATTTCGTCTTACCAAAATAAGAATGACTTCAACAACTTCCCAAGTCCGCATCAATAATCAAATCACCGATTCCCTTGACAAGAATACCGGTCTAAAGTCGGAAGATGGGCTAGCCCCATTGCTATTCAATTTGGCTTTGAATTACGTTATAAGAAAGTTATCTATCCAAACACGAGGTACAATACCATACAAGTCGAGCCAAGCACGAGCTTATGCGGGCGGCATCAACGTTTTGTCACGGTCACTAATAACTGGCAAAAAACTCTTTCTGAAACTCAACAGCGAAGCAAAAATAGTAGGGCTACAAATCAATGAGACTAAAACAAAGCTCATGACACAGTCACAGAAAAATACTCAAATGCACAATGTATCACTCATGGCGAGTAAAATATCCAAAGTATTGCATTCCTGTATTTAGGTGCCAAAATAACGAGAACTGGTAATGAAAAAGATCAAATACCCCGAAGAATACAGCTCGCAAATATATATTTTATTCAGTTTTGGCGATTTTGAAGACCAGCTGCATACACAGGAAAACAAAGCGTTGAGTATACAAATCTATTTTAAGACTTGTGTTATACTATGGGTGCCAAACGTGAATCCTAATCCAAGCATCCGCAAACATATTGAACGTCTTCAAGCGTCAGGTTGTAGTAATCGAGCAGTTAGTTAAATTTACTATTTTTTTTTTAACTTTAAATCATTCGATAATTTCATGTAGAAATCAAATTTTATTTATGTCAATTTATAGATTTTATTTTTTTGTGTATTCAGCACAACTAAAACTGCTCGATTAGAATTCGGCGCCGGCAAAGGGTTAAAAGAAATTCATGCATAAAATATCCCAGATCAACTAATCAAGCTAAAAACCAGCTGCTTTATACAAATTGTATGGGATATCAATTTCCCTCCAATTTCATCACAATGAACGCAGCCCATTAACATTATTCTGGTACAATTCGAAAATTTGACAGGCGCGGACTGGAGGATGGCTGTGATTTCATTGTGCATCGCGGTTTTGATCGGTCTTAGCAGTCGAGAGAGAGTGTTTTAAAATCATAGAGATAGGTCGCCATCGAATCATTGTCATTTTGTGTGCCTGTCTGAACTTCATGCTGGACAACTGCTGCAGGTTAAAATGGGAAGACGAAGTAGGATATTTGATCTCTTGAACTCAGCTGGCGATATTGTGATATTGTGGGCTTTGATAACTGGCCCGGAGATTGGCAGCGGAACAGGTTCACATTGCAACGTAGCATTAGCTGCGTTAGGACTTCCACTGGGCAAAACCACTCATGCATTTAGTTCCACGAGATAATTTGCCAGAACCGAATTCACAAGATCAACGGCAAAAAGAAAATGTAATGTCGGCAGAATAATTGGAAGATCACAAGCTATTTAAATTTGGTTTGGGGGGTCATTATACGGCATTCTGTAAAAGCAGTATTTACGGGAAATGGTTCAAATCCGACGACCAAAGTGTATCAGCGATTGATTCTTCCAACGTTGTGTCTAGCGCTGCCTATATTTCGTTCTATTCATGTTTACCGGAAGCGCCGTACTCGGATGTTATCTAGCTGTCGCAATACAGTTAGCAGGCATTCACATTAAGACTAATAGTTAATAGGAAATAATAATTAAGTAGGCATAGCATTTTTTGCAACAGATTAGCAATTAATAGAAAATATTTGCGATAAAACGGACACGATTCATTCTCCCTATTTAATATAGTGAATAAGTGATTATAAGAATATTTTTTTTCGTTATGAATAGCGACCAGCTTACATTGATTTATAGATCGTATGATGCATTGTTATAATCATATCTTTATCTCCCATACATATTTATGATATATCCATTCAATGTTATATCCGCATGAAACGGATGCTTTTGATTTATTTGCATTTTTATCAGTTGCTTTGCATAATTGATTTAGTCCAACATCAATTTAAAACTCCATTAAATAAAACGTGTGCATATATTTTTTGCTTTGTGCGTACGGTTAATGTGCGCGCTCCATATAACGTGAGGGTAAAGTGATATAAAAAGGGAAAGCATTATAAAGTCTATTAAAAACTATAAAAAGAAACAAGAATCGAATTGCTTAAAATATTTTTACTGTATTGTACATTTTTATTGTATTGTACAGATGACAGGTGTTGTAATAATTTAATATTTAATATCTACATAGAGAAAGTTTTAAAAGGCCTCTTAAAACGTTTGAAACAATGAATTGGTAAAGGTAATCCACATTTAATTTTCTCATTTTTTTGCTTGCTTGTATTGCCAATTTGTAGTATCTGAAAGGATAACGGTGGATTTGCTACATATGGAAATTCGAATTACAACAAATATCCGCTCGAATTTATTAAAATTTTTTAAAAATAAAATGGATCTGTAAATTATAAAATCGGTCTTTCCTTTAGTTCTGACCGGGTATAGGACCCGGTACGGTGGCAGGCTTTTCCCTTAAAACATGAGCCAGCCGCCGGGTACTCACTAACCCTTTTCTTTGTTTCAGGTGACAGCGCGGGTTGAGTGGCCCAAGCAGAGTGCCTCTTTATGACATAGGGTTATGTAATCGACTTGCATAATTCTGTGGCATAAATTGGTCATCGGGGTACTTCTCTTCTGAAGGGAAGGCTTATGCAAGTTAAGTTGTATGAGTTTTCCACTCAGAAGAGGAATACCTGGCCACTGCAACAAATATGGATTTGGATCAGGTTGGGTGGGTGCACGGGGGCTCCATCACCACCCGGTTCCCCCTCTCTCATTTGTGGGCCATGAGCCTCTCCAGGTAAGGACGAGGTTATCCTGCTTCCGCTTCTTTTTACTTGTTTCTCTTGTTCCATGAACAAGTCAGTTGTCCCTGGTGCAGTTACCTACAATTTTTGCGACTTCGGTCGCCTTGCTTTTGTCCGACCCCAGAAGTTCGTGAATGCGAAATCCTTTGTGGTGGGTCCTTGTGCTGGGGGAATGAACCCGCCCCACGACACCGCAATGCTAGCCTGCCAGCGTATTCACGCGTCCCCAGACAAGGGCATTCTCAGCAGATATTGACACCTTCTTCTGCTGAGGCAGCAGACCATCACTGCAGTCCTTTATGGACTTTTGAACCTTTACTTCTTCACTACAAGGTCCTGAGGCGAATAATCGGAGCGAAACTAGATAGGGACCAACGCCAAATTCGATACAATCATGAGCTGTATGAAATTTTTGACGAGCCTGAGGCCTCAATGGTTGTAAGACTGCGGAAGCTACAATGGGCTAGACACTTGAATCGTATAGACGAACAAAAGATACCCAAAAAGGTATTTGTTGGGAGAACTGAAGGCCGGGTACCAGTGGGGAAACCAAGAAAATGCTTGTCTGACTCAGTCAGCAAAGACAGTGCATCGCTGCTTGGATTTCAAAATTGGAGGACGTGGTCAATGGACTAAGACAGTTGGAGGCACTATTTGCGGGAAGCGAAGGCCCGAGAGAGGCTGTATTGCTACGAAGAAGAAGATGACCGATATCTGCCGGGCATTGCTACGCGAGCTATGAAGAAAGTTTGTGGCATAATATTGCCGCTAAAAAACATACGTGTTGGAGATGAGTTTTTTAGGTGCATTGGCTTTATCAAGTTGTTTGCGACTACGCCATAAATGGTTCATCTTGAAGGTCCAATTTTCGACGGTACGTTCCAGCGACTGGTCTCTCGCGAATAACAAGAGTAATGTTGCATCTAAAGCGTCGATTGAAGTTGGTTTGTCCCCGAAGACCAGTAATTTCATGGAACTCTAAAGAAAAGAATCTGAAAGTGTCAGACCACATGATTTAGGCAGCCAATTTATTGGTACGAAATATGAAATCAGGTTCTCTCTAAAATAATTTCTCAATAGGTTCATTGTTTCACACACTTTATGTGAAGTAGCGCCATCTCACACATGCTGATTTTTTTTATACAGCTGAACAGTTTGGACACGTTGTTTTGGTTTTAATCATTCGAAGAGGATTTGTCAAACAATACTGAATAAAAATTACACTGCAGTTTACGGAAGTCAGACGTGATTTGTCAAAAAAGCGTTTTGAAAATCAAACCTCATCATAAATCACTCGTTATACAGATATATATATATATATATATATATATATATATATATATATATATATATATATGCATATATATATATATATATATATATATATATATATATATATATAGATATATATATATATATATATATATATATATATATATATATATATATATATATATATATATATATATACATATACATATATATATATATATATATACATATATATATATATATATATATA
Source organism: Odontomyia ornata (assembly GCA_963969285.1). Classification (NCBI taxonomy): domain Eukaryota; kingdom Metazoa; phylum Arthropoda; class Insecta; order Diptera; family Stratiomyidae; genus Odontomyia; species Odontomyia ornata. The sequence goes on along the minus strand of OZ017738.1, from coordinate 134,110,216 downwards.
TACATATATATATATATATATATATATATATATATATACATATATATATATATATATATATATATATATATATATATATATATATATATATATATATATATATATAATAAAAAAGTAAATTTCTCTCGACAAATTTACCTAAAAACTTATAGAAACCTAAACCCAAAAATATTTAAGAAACAAAGGAATTTCAACTGTCCAAGGACCAGCGAAAACACTGGCCCAAAAATTACAGGAAAGGTTTGGATTCATCCCCAGCTGGAGACAAAAACCCGTAATGTTTGACTAGATGCAACTTCAATCTCCTGCTAAAAAACGGTCCTACTTCCATTTTAACCAGTCATCGTTTAATTCCAATATTACCTAAATCATTGACGGACCTGAATCTTTTACATATTTTTGTTATTCACCTTACCTGAAAATTTGGAGAAGATTCAATCAAAAGTCTAGTGTCTGGTTCGATGGAAAGCCCATGTAGTAGAAAAATCGCATATGATTGTTGTAATCGGAGGAAATTCAAATGGCTATAAGTTTGGTAAATTATATTGAAACTTATAGAATAAAATGATACCTTAAAGGACTAGTTAAATAGCTGATTTCATCCAATTTAATGATACTGATACAGTTTTACTGACGAAAATGTTAAATCCTACTACTGTTAGCAAAATTTTACGAATTTCAGGTTCTAAGTTATTTGTTATTGAATCTAGCTCCACAATTTTTGGGGCTTCCTGAAAGAAATTTTGCAAAAACCTACTAGTTTCCTGTCTTATCTATCTGTCTGTCCGCCCATCTGTCCCTCTGTTCATTCGTCCTTCCGTCCGTCCATCTGTCCAACGATCTGTGCGTCACAAAAAATTTCTTCCGGAACTATAGAAGCTATAAAACTCAAACTTGGTGAAAATGTCAGAAGTGGTGGTCCCTCAAAAGTTTAGGTCTTATCAAATATATCAAATTTTTTTAACGGGGGTCCCCTCTTATTACGAAGTGACTCTTAACAAATTGAAAGGCCTTAGCACTTTGAGAGTCTGACAAATATGTCATTTTTTGCATTAGGAGTCCAGGGGGAGGCAAAATGACCGAGCAATATTTGTATCCCCTCCTACACAATTGGACACCTTTGAGCCGAAAATCTGGAAAAATCACGAAGGTAGGTCTTTATAAGACAAAGGGAACAAATACCTTAGAAATCATAACTCATTCAACTCTGGGAATGATAATATGATTTGTAAACATTATATTTTCCCCTTAAAAATATAAGCGCTGCCCTTAGACTTCTTAAGATTTTACATTTATATATGTTGATATAAGGTCCCTATGTCTACGAAATTTCGTGGAAATCAAATCATAATTAAGTGAGTTATCGCTGAACAGAAACACCTATTGATATTTAGTATATATTTCAAATGGACAAAGAATTTTAGGAAAGATTTAAGGAAAGTGGTTTACTTGAGTATGTTCAATGAGCCGCACAATCAGAACAATTATTTAACATGGGAAAAAGTTGCGGCTGTTATGTGCTTATGAATGAAACTCTTTTAATTAAATTTGAATAATTTCTTAAACAAGTATTGGGTATCTTCGATTCATGGCATCAGAATTTGTTTTTAACCCTATAATGGTAACAAAGCCCTTCTGTTAGGAGCTCTCTTCTGCCTCCTCGATTTGTTTCACGTATGAGTATTAATTGTAGGTATTCATCTTCAGTCAGTCATTAAATTGAATCAAGTGTTGAAATAACTCAAAATTATTTTTTTTTCTCATTTAAAATAGCCACTATTTCATTTTGCGATTATTGATACCACTAACTGAACTATTTCTCAACGATATTCATGATACCTATCATTCATGAAACGCTCATGCAAATACTAGCAAACGTTCAGTGTCTGAGTCGGTAAAAAGCGCATAGTGTTCCAGAGCCATATGTTTCCATAATAGTACGGCGCATATTGTTCCATAGTAATGCAGGAAAATTCAAACGGCTATAACTTCGTTAATTACCATTCGATATTTGTGAATTTTTCAGGACAGATAAATTTTATAAGTGACAATTTATAGAATGCAAAGGTACTGTTAAGATTTTATTCAAGAAAATGTAAAATTGATAAATCATACTATTACAAATAAAGTTGAGTGAATTTCGGCTTCTAGCGTATTTGTTGCTATTGTACTCATAAAGGCCTACATTCATGATTTTTCGGATGAAATGTGTTCAACCGCGAGGGGGTAATGTGCAAAGTTGGTAGATTTCCCCTTCCCCTGCCCCGCACGGTGCTGATAAGGCAATTTGAAGACTTGTTTTGAAAAGATCTGTGACATACTCGTACAGACGGACATACTCGTACAGACGGACATACTCGTACAGACGGACACAGGTCGTGATTGAATAGGGTTTTGCATTTTAGTACAAAACCCTTAAAAGCAATACTCTAACATTTTAACTTCAACACTGATTAAAGAAAGTCTTTGAGAAAAGGAAAATGAAAAGAAAAATACCTCTCAAAGAGATGTGCACTTTTACAAGAAAATCGATTGTTTCCCTATTTTTAACGGTCACCATTTTGTTGCAATATTACAAAGATCACTTATACAGGGGTTTCCAATAAGAGGTGTCATTTTGATATTAAAAGCAAAAAACCGTTTTTTTATACAAATAATCGGATGTTTATTTCATTATAAAGAGAAAAGTATGTCGTTAATAGTGAAAAAATAAAATCAGGCGAATGACCACCACGACCACGATTACAGGACCATATCCTTTTCATGAAATTTTCCATACACAAATCGCAAAGTGGATGCCCTATGTCCTCGATAGCCTCACGAATTCCATCTTTGAGGTCTTGAATCGATACTGGGCTGTTGGCGTTGACCTTTTCTTTCACGTGGCTACAAAGGAAGAAGTCACGAGGTGTTAAATCACAAGATCTCAGTGGCCAATTGTGATCACCTCTTCGAGGGATAACACGGTCCGGAAACATTTCCCGTAAAAAATCAATGGTTTCGTTGCTTGTGTGGCACGTAGTGCCGTCTTGTTGAAAGTAAACGTTGTCCAAATCATTACCATCCAATTCCGGCCATAAAAAATCATTAATCATCTCTCGATAGCGCAATCCATTCACCGTAACTGTGGCTCCAGCCTCATTTTCGAAGAAGTAAGGTCCAATGACTCCGCCGGACTATAAACTGCACCAAACAGTCACAGTTTAAGGATAAGTAGGCATTTCAACAATAACTCTTTGGGTTTTCGAGCTCTAGATGCGACAATTTTGCTTGTTGACGAAGCCACCGAGGTGGAAATGGGCCTCATCACTCGAAATGATTTTTCGATGGAATTCCGGATTATTTTCATGCATTTCAAGGACCGAATCAGCAAAGACACGATGTTGTTGATGATCGACTGGCTTGAATTCTTGTGTTAACTGAACTTTATAAGCCTTAAGACCCAAATCTTTATGCAAAATACGGTTTAATGACGTTTGTGGAATGCCTTATTCCAAAAAACGACGAGGAATGGACAAACCTCGGTTTTCTTCAACACTTCCGGCTACAGCAGCAATATTCTCGGCTGTTCTTGAGTGACGTGCACGGATTTTATTCTCCACATCACTAAGTTGTCCCAACAGCTCGAATTTTTGCACCAATTTTTGTATTGTGGTCCGATAAGGTGCTTCACGACGACCCAAATATGTTCGAGTTTTACAAACTGTCTCTGCCAAATTTTCACCATTTTTATAGTGTATTTTAATAACTCCAATGTATTATTGAAGCATGTATTATTCCATTATCATCAATAGCGTAGTTTCCACTTGTCAAATGTCAAAATATGACGGCGTCAAAAGTGACATCTACTGAAATGGCGGGCTATTCAAAATAACACCTCTTATTGGAAAACCGTTCATAATGAATTCCCAAAAATATTTATGTTATTGATCTTAACTGAAAATGTTAAGGCACAGCCCCCAGTAAATCTGCAGATTTGGGTAAACTTTGCAACCGTTCATCTCAGAAACGCTACGAATATTTGCAAAAATTTTTTAGTAGAACGAACTTTTGGCTATTGAATCAACTCATTACATTTTTCAAAAAGGTTGTTGCAAAAGTTATCAAATTCAAAGAAAATAGCATGTTTTCGTTAAAAATGTAGTAAATCTCGGAAAGTACTTAACGTACCGAGTTGATTTAAGCTTTGTTTGTTAGATTTAAATTATTTACATTGAATTAACTCATCAAAAATTTAAAAAAGTTTTTTTTGCAAACAAAATTTCCTAGAAAAAAATGTTTAATTTGCACACACTGAACAAATATCACGCATGCACATTGATTTGTATAAATTTGCACATTTTGTCCTAGGAAAATTTTTTTCAAAGAACTTTTTTGAATTTTTGATGAGTTGATTCAATTCAAATAATTTAGGTCTAACAAACAGAGCTTAAATCAGCTCGGTACGTTAAGTAGTTTCCGAGATTAACTTCATTTTTTAACGAAAACATGCTATTCTGTTTGAATTCAACAACTTTTGCAAAATGTAATCAGTTGATTCAATAGCCTTTCTGACTTCTTGCTAAAAAATTTTTACAAATATTTGTAACGTTTCTGAGGTGAACGGCTATAAAGTTTCCACAAATTTGCAGTTTTACATAATATAAGGTCCTTTTGTAAAACTACTTAAATATCAGATTTCGTTGAGTTGAACTCAACGAATCCATACGATTTTATTGCGAAAAATATAAAATTTATACTACCACTAAGAATTTTATGCGAATTTTAACCTCTGATGTATAGGGTTTTCCAATAAGAGGTTTTATTTTGGTATTAAAATAAAAATGCCATTTTTAATATAAATGATCGGATGTTTATTACATTATAAAGAAAAAGGTATGCTCTTAAGCCTCATTTACACAATGATAGTACTATCACGATAGTACTCTCGTGATAGTACTACTCGATAGTCTGACATGATAGTTTAGTGTTTACACGCGGACTAGAATAGAGCGATAGTTTATAACGAGAATTATCATGGATGACAACTTGTGTCCCGCGATGCTTGCCGTAATCAGTGAGATTTTGAAAATAAAATATAAAAATGAAAAACAGAAGAAGAGAATATGGATCAGGCAGTGGAATCAGAAAAGGAAGGAGCTAGGTGCATCTGAAAAATTCGTTAAGGAGCTCGCTGTTGAGGATCCGGCAAGCTTTTGCAATTTTCTACGTATGAACGAGGATATGTTCAATACATTACTTAAAAAGGTAAATATCTGGCTATAAAGCTACTGTTTATTATAGAAACGGAAATTCAATTCAGTTTTTTTTTTCATATTATTTTTAAGGTAGAAGAAAGGATACAAAAAGCAAACACCGTAATGCGAGATCCGCTCTCAGCAAAACTGAAATTAGAAGTCGCTTGCAGATATCTAGCTACTGGAGATTCACTGGGATCATTGCAGTATCTATATCGAGTGCCAAAGTACTCAATCAGTAAATTTCTGCCAGATGTTTTTGATGCCATATATGATGCATTGGAAGAATATATAAAGGTAATTATTCAAACACAAACTGCAATATTAATTTCGTGTATTATTTTGGGCTCAAAATTTCGTATACACGATCGCTTTCATCCCTCCCAGTTCTCAAACAAGTGTACCGCAGTTTCTTCAAAAGATTCAGTGTAATAAGGTAGCACATTTGAAGTGTTGGAAGAATCAATGCCTGACGTACTGCTGTTGGCAGATGTGGCGGTTGATGAATAAAGATTCTCACATTGTTCGCTGCAACTCGTTGTAGCTATTGCTGAGCTAGACAATTGAAAATCAGTATTTGTTAAATGCCGAAGACGGGCAACTGTAATTAATTTTTGTATTGCTTCTTGAAGTAAAACTACTTCCTCCAGTGGTAGGCAGCTCAACTGAACAGCAACGTGTGTTCCAAAACTTACAAACTCATTTGTTCCGGGCTGTGGTCGAGCTACTACTTGCTTTAGCACTTCAACAGCATTGTCCAATGCGTCATCTACTTTTGCTTTTTTTTATCCGGCCAAAAGTTGCAGGTCTTTTACGGGATAGCTGGAACCTTCCCGGTGAAGAAGCTGAGACTGAGGTTGTTCGTCAATGGTTGGCTGGATCAATTTCCCCATTTTCTGCTTCTCTTTCTGTTAATGTCTGAAATAAAAACGAACAAAAAATGACTTATTTCTTTTTTTCAGGTTTCTCTGAATGAAAACGAGTAAAAGAAAATTATACATGGGTTTGAAACTTCATGGAATTTCCCAAACTGTGTAGGAGCGATCGATGGGAAGCATATTGTGATACAATGTCCATCACATTCAGGTTCACAATACTTCAACTACAAAGGATCATTTAGTCTTGTCTTATTGGCCTTAGTAGACCACAATTAAAATTTCATCTTTATCGACATTGGGAAATATGGCAGCTGTTCAGATGGCGGAGTTTTTGGAAATTCATCCCTAAAGACTGCCATTGAGAACGACCTATTAAACATTCCCAATGAATCTGTCATATCAGGCGACGAGGCATTCCCACTTAAACCATACTTAATGAAGCTGTATCCTCGACGAAACCAATTAAGTGTGGAGCAATAGCTTTGGGATACTGTCTTCTCGTTTTCGAGTATTCCGAACACCAATATTACTTGCTCCTCAAACAGCTGTCAAGTTAGTCAATGCTGCATGCGCCCTGCGTAACTGGATAAGAAGAACGAGGAAGGACAGTATGATAACTGTTGATATCGAAGATCATGAAACTGGGCGAATAATTTCTTGTTCTTGGTGAAATTATCCCCGACCAGGCGGTCTGACTGATTTGAGAAAAACTTTGCAGCAAAACTATTTGCCAAGGGTAAGGCAAAAAAGAGATGACTTAGCCAATTACTTCATGGAAAAAGGAGCAATCGATTGGCAGTTTAGGATGCTAGAATAATCCATGTATACCTAGAAGGAGCTTGATATTTTTTATGTTAAAAATTATAAATGAATAAAACTTTAGTAAAATGAAATCTGGGAAAGAATAAATAAATATAAACAAAACTTACCAAATTGGATTAACTTTCATTTTCCTCCGTGTTTTGCTTGAGGAAGCGATCCGCAATTTCAAACCATGCTAGCTTGGGATGATACATTTCGCTGGTAGCTGATCCGGTTACTTTTGATTTTTGACTTTCGAAACTTCCTGATTGTAGGTGCATCTTATATTCCTTATTTTTTGACGAAGCAGCTTGATACTTGGCAGTCCAGACAATGGCAGCAGCATCTGCTCTGCATGGTCCCGTTTCGAACGGTTTTTAAATTCTGGGGATCGTTTTTGCCACAGGCATGGAAAATTCTCATACTCTTCGAGAAAACTGATTAAATCGAAACTTGACATAGTGAATACACCACAACTTTTGAAATTCGTTTTAACACCACCGCGAATAAATATTTTATAAAAATAAAGCCAATTGAATCAGAGTGGCTTCGAGAGTAGCACTCTCACTCTCAGAAACCTGTTTCCACGCGAGAGTTGATGTGATAGTGCTTATGACTATCGTGGGAGCACTGTCAACTATCTAGCAGAGCTAGATAGTGTGATAGTGCTGTCGTGATAGTGTGATAGTAACTATCAAGCTATTTACACGATGATAGTATCCGTGAGAGTTGCTATCATGACAGCTACTATCATACCAACTATCGTCGTGTAAATGGGGCTTTAATAGTAACAAGTTGAGTAAGTAGGAGAGTTCTCCTACTAGAAGGTTTTTGTAAACATCCTAGAGTTAGAAACAGGTTTTTCAATAGCGTGAATCGATAACTTGAATTATTCATCTAATACATGGATTTGAAATCGTTCAAATTTGTGCAAAAAATGCACAGTTTCTTTCATAAGCACAGTGCAGCTGAAATTTTGATCTAGCTTAACTGATTTTTCAGAATGCTCGGCCGATTGAACATATACTATACCTTGAATTTTCATAAAAATTTTAAGAAAATAAATGTCGGTAGGTCAATTTGATGTATCAACCACAAACACGTGTTATTGTTGTTGTTATTCAATACAATTGTAATGGCTCTAATTCACTTGATTATGATTCGATTCCAATTAAATTTTGCGAACGTAAATATCTTGTATTAGTCTATATAATTGCGAAATTCCAAGAAGTTTAAAGGTAGTGTTTGGATTTTATGGGCGAAAATGTAAAATCTACAAATCATACTATTATTAACAAAGTTGAGTAAGTTTCGATTTTTAAGGTATTTGTTGCCCTTTTACTCATAAAGGCGCACATTCGTGATAATTTTCAGATTTTTCGGCTCAAAGGTGTCCAATCGCGAGGGGGGCAAACAAATTTTTGGTACATATTGACCCCCTGGACCCTCTAATTCATAAAATGATCTTTTTATTTCTGATTCTCAAAGTTGTCATCAAGACCTTTCATTCGATACCCCACTCGACTACCTTGGATTAAAAAAATTTTATGGGCTAATTCGTTATAAGGGGGGACACCCCTGAAAAAATTTTTAAATTTTTGGTAAGACCTTAATTTTTGAGATACCATCACTTCTGGCCTCCTCACAAAGTTTGAGTATTCTAGCTGCTATGGTTTCTGAGGAAATTAGCTGTGACGTACGGATAGACGGACGGACAGACAGGTCGCGAAACTAGTAGGTCTTTGTAACATTTTTTTTTTACAAAGACCTTAAAAAATAACATTAGGCAAATGACCACTACGAGTATGCTTAGAGAACCGTATCCTTTTCATGAAATTTTCCGTAACCAAATGCAGAGCAATCATCAGTAACAATGAGATATGGTACCGGTGGACTTTATGTGGGCTTTAAGCTCACTCTGTCTACATTGTTTGGCATTCCGACAAGGGTTTTGTATGTGACATGTGTTAGTATTTAACGATAATTGTCAACTACATCACTAATATTGGCCTCGCGTGTTTAATATGTCTTTTTAGTATTGTTAAAAATAAATAGCAACTCCAAAGACAATTATACTGATTTCAATGAAAATCTTTTCAATGCACAAATGTTAAGTTATATTCATAATAAAGCTTTTTGATTTAAGTTGTGTTCCAAGAAGGCATTAAGTCACCACCATTGGGCTTTTTCACTAAAGCACTACCGCCCATTTTGGGCCTTCAATTAGAGCTAGTAAGCGTATCTCATTATCTTCATCGAATGTATTGGCGCTCAGGACGATGATATGGTCAGTACCACGCTTTGATCATATGTCTGTCCACGCAGCTACGATATGTTCTGATTTTAAACCAGTACGCAGCATAACTGAACGGGCTTATAGTCCGTCTGAGAAATCACTCGAAACAAATCTCCTTGTCTCCGATGAGACTCGGAGCAGAGACCTTCGGCGTATGGGGTGAGTGCTTTTTATCCTACTTGATTGAGAGATCATTTTGGATTATTTTACAGATATATGTAGCTACGAGAGAGATTATTTATTTTCAATACTTTTGATTTGATTCACCTTATATCCAAAAATTGATTTAATATTTCTGCTTACGAGCGTGCCATTTCAATTAAGCTGGTTTTTTCTACGAGCAACAAACCTATGCAAGAAATCTTTTTAATGCATTCTTGTTCTGAATTCAGTGCAAGTTAGTTCTATTCAGTTCGTATAGTAAATACTATTCAGTTCATATAGTAAATACTACTTTGCTAATGTCATGGATAGTAAAGTGAATATCAAACAGGTCTCATTAGAAAAAATAAGCTCAAGTGAACGCATAGATAGCAACTCTACCCACTTCGTTTCCAATATCGAAGCAGCTGTTAATAATTTTTTTCCTGTTACTTGGAAAGTTGCCAAAGTTACACCTGTGCTAAAATCCAATAAAGACTCAGCCAAAACAGAAAGCTATAGAACAATAAGTCTACTAAACTGATTGGCCAGAATTTTCGAAAAACTTATACACCAAGAGTTAATGCGTGTCACTACCGATAATGATATTATTCCTAATTTTCAGTTTGCTTTTTGACCAGGGCATAATACGACCCAGCAGCTAAAGTGAATCAATGGTTTCTCAAACAAAAACTCAACGGGCACAATTATGCTGGATATCGAAAAGGTTTCGATACCATCTGGCATGATAGCTTACTACCCAAAATGTTCAAACATAATTACCCTATGGCAATAATAAAAGTATACAAAGCTTCTTATCAAACAGGATCTAATTTGTAACTATTAATCAGGAATTCTCGTCGTAATACCCTTCGACAGCAGGTGTACCACAGGGATCTGTACTAAGCCCAACACTCTATAATATTTACACAAGTGATATTCCCAGTGTCCCACATTGTGAGCTTGCTCTTTATGCTAATGACACAGCACTTTATACCTCACATGAAAATCCTAAAATGATCACAAAAAGTTTGGAAAAGGCCTAAGGGAGCTGGATGAATATTACTCCTCGTGGAAAATGAAAGTGAATAGCAGTAAAACACAGGCAATGTTCTTCACGGCACGTCAAGCCCCCAATGTATTGGTGGTCAATTGAAATCGCTGAAAAGCGAATGGAGCATCACAAGCTTTGGCGAGAGGCCCAACGGATGCGGAACCGTGAAGAGGCAAGCAATCGCGCAGCAGCATATAAGTCGGCCAGAAAAAGAAAAGTGCGGGCAGTCTTTTTCGCCTACCCCGTCCATGTTGACGCTGTCCATGGTGAAACAGCAGTCAAGCGTCCACTCTTCACACAGCCGGAACTGAAGGAGGCAGTCCTTTCGTTGAAAGCGAGAAAGCCTCCAGGTCCAGATGGTGTTCTGGCTGAGGTGTTGCGGCTTGTCTATCATCATTTTCCTGACTTGCTGCTCAACACATTCAACACTTGCCTACGGGACGGGGTTTTCCCGGTACGATGGAAGGTGGCGACTCTCGTGTTGACCAGCAAGGGGAAAAGAAATCCCGAATCACCATCTGCATACCGTTCATAATGTATGCTTGACACGGCTGGGAAAGTGCTAGAGTAACTCAGCAAGGGAAGACTCACTGACACGATTCGTGCTGCTGGGGACCTATCTCCTTGGCAGTACGGCTTTAGAGCAGGAAGTTCTACCATTGATGCGATTGCAGAGATGGAGAACGCGGTCCAAAAGGCCGAGCCATATAGTCGCACCAAGCGACGGATCGTCCTGTTGGTGACACTCGACGTCAGGAACGCCTTTAACTCCGCTAGATGGGTGGATATTCTGGATACGCTGGAAAAGCCTTTTCAAGGTCCAGGATATCTAATGCAGCTTTTGAGGAACTACCTAAAGGACCTAAGTCTGCTTTACAATACAACGTAGGGCCAACGAAGGATGGAAATTACATCGGGGTTTGCCCAATGATTTATCCTTGGCCTGGACCTGTGGAATGTGTCTTACGACGGGCTACTGAGACTCGAGATGCCAGATGAGTCGCGCTTGGTCAGCTGTGCGGATGATGTTACGGCTCTGGTCGGTGACGGTACTTAGGCTAGGTATGCTAGCGCGCTGAGTGAGGGACTGGATGACTGTTCGCGGGTTCAGTTTAACACTGGAGAAAACCAAAGTGGTCATATTGACAAAAAAGAGAATCCCTAGGGTAAGGATGATCAGTATTGGAGGTATGCGAATTGAATCAAAGCCATCAGTGAAGTACATGGGGCTACTGATCGACTCGAAAGTGAGTTTCTCTGAGCAAATCACGGCAATGGCTGAGAAGGCTGCTTCAGGAGTATCAGCTGTGAGTCAACTTATGGCCAACGTAAAGGGAACCAGCCCATCAAGAAGACGCCTCTTGATGAGTGCCATGGGGTCAGTGCTACTGTATGGAGCAGAGGTATGGGGCGACGCTCTCAGTAAGGAGGTTTACCGAAAAAGAATGACACAGGTACAGAGAAGAGGAGCGCTGAGGTATGCATCTTCGTATCCGACAGTCTCTGATTCGGCAGTGAAAGTTATTGCAGGCGTGATACCTCTCGGCCTCCTTGCTTGAGAGCGCCGCTCTATTTGTCTGCGTCGAAACGACGATGTGAGGGAGATGGTTGCCCGTGAAGAGAAACAGCACTCACTCAACGATTGGCAGTAGTCTTGGGTGAATTGCACGGAGGGAAGGTGGACTACACACCTCACTCCGGATGTGAGACCGAGGCTAAATCAAAGGCAAGGTGAGAATCACATCTATCTGATGCAGCTTTCGAGCGGGCATGGGCGTTTTCAGTCTAACCCGCTCAAGATTGGTAAGTCACGGTCCCCTGATTTCCGGTTTTGCCCAGGAGAGGAGGACAATGCCTGCCACACATTTTTTGCGTACACAAAGTGGGACAGGCTACAAAGAGCCTCCTACAGGGAGACGGGAGAGCTCACCCCGGGTAATATAGTCGCGGTGATGCTCGAATCGGTTGACAAATGGAACCAGGTGGCACATTATGTTTGGGCAGTCCTAAAAGATAAACGGGACTCACAACAGCTGGGGCTGGGGGATCGCTTTTCTGGCACTCTCTCTTCCCCTCTCCCCTTCCGCTTCCGCTCTCTTCATGCGGATATCGATCACTCTTCCGGATGGCTCCAATAGCTTTTTAAATTACTTTTTATGGAATTGTTTGCAGCTACATATAAATGTGCTGCATATTTTAAATAATAATTTTTCTGAAAAATTATTAGACGCGCAACGTTAGATAAGCTTCAAATGTCGAGCAAATTTGTCGTATAGATTTACATTAAGTTGATGTGAAAAGGGTGAAATGATCCAATTAAAAAAAATTTAGCTAATACAAGTACTTACAAGAGAAATTTACCTTGAATATAACTTGCAGATACAAAAACATATTGAGTTTGCATAAGCAGAAAAATTGAAAATTAACTCCCTCATCTCTGAGCATGGTGGTCGCCATCACCGGTGTGTATCTAAGAGTGATGGCCTGAGGAGAACTAGTGCACACGTCGAAACCACCTTCTTCTAACATTTTTCTTCTCTAATAATTTTTCAGAAAAATTATTATTCAAAATATGCAACTCATTTATATGTAGCTGCAAACAATTCCATAAAAAGTAACATAAATATAAGTTTTATCTTATACTCAATCAAGACGTTTTCACATATGTAACTAGATTTTTCCTCAAAAATGAAGTATCGACATCATGAGCTGTATATCATAAGATAGTACTCGTACATACTATATAAGAATAGAAATGAAAAGACTAACTTAAGACCACTCAATAACTTTCATAGTCTCAAATAAGTATTGTATTGAATATGTATGAGAAATAAATTAATTGAATTGAAATTGAAGTCTTGAACCATCATCAATATAACCATTCTATTTAGAACTCTAAATATTGATTAAACAATCTCAATGACATCAACGACGCCATTTACATAGAGAAAATTGTATTTCCGGGAAATTGTTATCAGTACTAACAGAGGATGGGGAAAAATAAATAGGAAACACATCTGAAAGTTTTTTCAATCGCATCCTCACAACATTTCCTGTTTAAGTAAGGACAAAAATATCTAATAGGTTAAAAGCTGCGCAATTTAAATATGGACCCTATATTATTTGGAGCTTATTAACAAAAAATTTTATAACATACTTGAATTGAATGTGGTTTGATACAATGATGATTTCGGAAAATTGCAGGTAAGACTAGAAGCGAGTCTAATTCATGTAAAAATAAGGAATTGATTACAACTCGCTACTCCAGGCATTAGGAAGACGAAATTTTTACCAGATGTAATGTTACGTGAAAAATATATGAACTAAAATAATACTACAAAATAATTTTAGATAAGAAGCGCGTGTCTGTATGAAGCATATTTTGTCCTCAGACGTTGTAATATATGTCGCGTGAATTAAATTTTGCTGCATATAAAAGCCAAGGATGAATATCTGGTTAACGTTATCAATTTCTTGATCTCATTTTTTTTTTTTGTTATTTTCATTTCTGCATCCTGTACTTTGTCCATGTGGCTTTCCTGTTATCACACGGTTCTGGTGTGCTCCATAGTTATTTCGTTCACATTTTACCCAAGCAGCACAATTTTTGTGTTGCATAAAATGAGTAGTATACGAGTACAACTCATTTGGGGAAGTTTCCGAAATTTTCTAAGCGTAAAATCAAGCCACACTCGGAAAGTTTGTATAAGTATTTCCGAAGTCCATAGACTAAAGATTGTGTGCATTTTGTATAAGAGTAAAATTTATTGGCTTTGTTCTGACTAAGTCACTTTTGTAGATTAAAATATTTAAAACAATATAAATGAAATAGGGAAGCTAAGTTCATAGATGGACTAGTCTAGATCATAGAAAATTTTCAGTTGTGGATGTGGACAAATTTTAATTTAACGGAGACAAATTTAAATGCTATGAAAGAACTTGAGCTCACAGAGAAGAGACTTTGTAGACATTTTAAAAATTAGGCCTATGACTTTATATGATTGTTTTTTTTTTTTTGAAGCTGCATACAGCATTTCTTCTTCTTCTTTGTAGCACTACAGCCCCTCTCGGGCCTTCGCTTAGAGATAGTTAGAGTATCTCTTTTCATGACCGTATTGATTTTTTCGGAAGTTGGTTTGGTCAATACCATGCTCCCATGTGCCTGCTCAGCTATGATATGATCTGATTAAATCAGTACATATGACCACTGAGTTAACACTTGTAGTCTGTCCGAAAAAAATCCCCTGAATTAAATCACGTTGCTCTCAACGAGATTTGAACCTGGGACCTTCGGCTTATGCGTTCATGCTCTAACCACTAGACCACACAGACTACGGCATGCAGCATTTAGGTGAAATTAAATTGAATGATAATCAATCGAAGAAAGAAAATCGTGCCTCTGTCAGGGACTCTCCACCATGCCAAGTTTCAAAGAAAAACCAAAACAAACCGCGTAACTATATACCAAAGAAAAGCTTCCACAAGCCTTATCATATAAAAAACGAATAAATTTTTTGCCTAATAAAAATTTTATGCAAACAAAAGCGTCCGCCAGAAATAGATCATACAGAAATAATGCAAAGTAATACGAGTACCATATGGATACACAAAAAATAAAAGCACGTAACAGGAATACCTCGGTGAAGTGCCACATGGCTAACAAAAATAAAACAACGCTTTTGAATTGCAATAAACGCGTATTGCTCGGATGAAATTTAAACAAATGTCGCTGGCACGAGACAAGCGGTGAACTTGTTGAAAAAATAAATAAACAACATGAATACAATATTATGAATCAGCTACGGGAATCACTCGATCAAGTTTCATAACAACTTGTGGGGATCATTGTTCTGAGTAATTAGTGCAAATGCTGATATGCACTAAGTGACCAAGTTATGGAATTGGGTATGAAGTTATGGATTCAAGAAAAAGTGGATTCAACGGAAAGTTAGCATGGCTGATGAACCCTATGAAATTATGGATTGAAGGAAATGCGGATTCAACGGAAAGTTAGCATGGTTGATGAATCCTATGAAGCTATGGATGGAGGAAAATACAGATTCCACGGAAAGTTTAGCATGACTGTTGAACCTTGCTGAATTATTGACTAAGGTTTACGCTGCTTCAGCTGATTTTAACCTATATAAACCATTGGTTGTCGCAAAGCAAAAGTTCAGTGTCATTGGGTGTAAGGCAAAGCCACAAGGCTGAAGCAAACTTTCAGTGTCATTGTGCATCAAGCCGAGGACATTGGCCAGAACAGTCACTGTGTTCAGTATTACTAGGCGTAGCCGAGAACGCGGACCAAGGAATGTGATTGAGCACCACGCCAAAAACATAGGCCAGAACAGTCACATTATTTAGTGTTATTAGGCATCACGCCGAAGACACAGGCTAGAACAGTCGCAGAATTTAGCGTCACTAGGCATCGTGCCAAGTACGCAAGGAAGAACATTCGCAGTGTTTAGTGTCATTGGGCGGCAAGCCAAGGAAGTGGGCCACTTCCTCGAAGGGATCGCGGGCCGCCCGGACCACTCCGCATGAAACCGTAGCAAATCCCGCCGACATCCAGAAGTATTAAGCCATAGTCAAAAGCACTTCGTTCAATATATATCGCGATAAATTTCCGAAGAGTTCAGAGAAATTTCAAAAATGTAAACATTAAAGGCTAAAGCAACTTGTAAATGCGAAACAGAATTAACAATTAAATAAAATTAATCCTATAAATTAACTCCTGCCTTTGTTGATCTAGTTTGCAATGGAAAATAAAGGAGGTAAGTGTCTTTCAGGAGGATCAAGCTCCCAATTCTTGCCAGTATACTTATGGTATGCTTGTTATGTAACACCTCTAGTAGAAGAGTATTAAAGCTTTTATTTATTTAAGTTTAATCAGCAACAGTTTTACTAGAAGCATCAAACTAGATGGTAAAGTATTCATTTTTAGGGTTTTGTAAAAACACATATTTTACAATTCCCTATTAATAACGGTACCATTCCGCATGTCCGTCTGTCAGTGCGTTGCAGCAAGTTTTCTCAAGAACAAGAGAAGCTACATCATCAAAGTTCATGAACAGCTCAGGAGTTTCTAAACAATGTAAATTTCATAGTTAAAAAACAATTCAAAGGCTCATATAAGAATGAAACCCGGTAAACAATTTTTTCATCTAACAGGATATCAAATGAAAGACCTCGTTGAAGTCCTTTAGCATCAATTATTAAAATTGCCAGCGTATGGAGTGGACGTGAAACATCATACAAAAATTGTACAACTTTGGAACGATATGCACTTCCAATCTTCTCAGATACTACGGGTTTACTAAGATTTCCATGAAAGTTTCAGGAAAGATATTTTCCATGCATGTCTAAGAGATATCGATAAACGCATACCAAACTGGTGGCTATTTTAAATGGATACAATGAGTAACTTTATGTTTTTTTCCACAACTTCAGCATTCAAAGTACAGGCTATTAACTCTTGATGAACACTTACAATTTATTGATTTTTTTCTTGTAAAGGCATCGGGTCTTGATTAACTGTGTCGGCAGATGCGTTTTGACTCCTTTGTGTCATTTTATTTCTTTATGTTGACAAATTCGCACATATACATATATTTTTCTTTTCTTTTGACTTGGTAAATTTTAAAAACGTGCGCGTGGCAACGGAGTTCATGCAAATTAACAAGTTTTCCTTTTTTGTTTTACGTTTCTGTTTCACTCAGATTATTTAATACTTCGCGCTGGTTGCGCCACATCAATTTCTCGGTCATAAACGTTAGGTGATGATGAAAGCATTGAAATGTTAGTCGATCACCGGCTATTTGCGCGAGCTCGTGCAACCGTTATTCCTAAACGTTCTGTTTGTGAGAAAAATATTTTCTGGATCATCTACCATGCGCACATCACCATTAGCAAGCATCACCGTTTGCACAGATCAATTACTATGCTTGAAAGCTTCTATTTTGATAGGCCCGCAAGTTTTCTGCCACGAAGTTCGACCTTGCACGGATAAAAAGGAGCCGCCACAATTCTCTACGGTTTGACACAAGTCCACTGATGATTTGTAACCAACGTCGTTGGAATCACATCTAGAGGACGTTGGAATCACATCTTTTTTTTTGTGGTAGGGACGTGAATGCCATTTATGCACAGAGTATTGGACTCCCATGCTCACAAGAAGGCGACTGGACTACCCACTAAACACCTCCTCTGTCAATCTGAGAACCCAGCCTGGAACCGTTTGACACATTAGTTCGGGCCAGGTCTCGTTTTGTTACGGTGTGGGGTGCCTTCAAGCTGGGGAGTCCCTTTCCTAGCGGAAGGGGAGAGGAGAAGAGGAAGTGCCAGAAGAGCGATCCCCCAGCCCCCCGGCAGCTGTGAGTCCCTTTTATATTTTGGGACTGCCCGAGCATAATGTGCCTCCTGGTTCCATTTGACAACCGATTCGAGCATCACCGCGACTGTTTTATCTGGGTTGAGCTTTTCCGTCTCCCTGTAGAGTTCCCTTTGCATCCTGACCCTCCTCCTCTCCTGTGCAAAATCGAGAATTGGGGGATCGTGACTTACTGATCTCGTGCAGGTAAGATTGAACACATCCATGTTCGCTCAAAAGCTGGGTCAGATAGAAGTCAGTCTCACCATGCCTTTGATTAAGCCTTGGTCTCACATCCGAGATGACGCGCGGAGTCCACCTTCCCTTCGTGCAAATCACCCAAGTCTGCTGCCAAGCGTTGAGTGAGCGCTGCCTCTCCTCACGGATAACCATCTCCCTCGTATCTTCGTTTTGGCGCAGGTAAATAGCGCGGCGCTCTCTAGCAAGGAGGGCGATAGGTTTCACGCCTGCAATCACTCTCACCGCCGAGTCAGAGACTGTTGGATACGAAGATGCAATTCTCAGTGCTCCTGTTCTCTGTACCTGTGCCAAACGTTTTCGGTATACCTCCTTGCTGAGAGCGTCGCCCCATACCTCTGCTCTGTACGCTAGCACTGACCCCATGGCACTCATCAAGAGGCGTCTTCTTGATGGGCTGGTTCCCCCTACGTTGGCCATAATTCGAGTCAGAGCTGATACTCCTGAAGAAGCCTTCCCAGCCGTTGCCCTGATTTGCTCAGAAAAACTCACCATTGAGTCGATCAGTATTCCCAAGTACTTCACCGCTGGCTTCGATTCCATTCGTAAGTCACCAATACTGATCATCCTTACTCTAGGGACTCTCTTTTTTGTCAAGATGACCACTTCGGTTTTCTCCAGTGCTAAACTGAACCCGCGAGCAATCATCCAGTCCCTCACTCGGCGCATTAGCAAACCTAGCCTAACTTGGTGGTGCGTCCAGCGATCAGAGCCGCAACATCATCCGCATAGCCGACCAAGCGCGACTCATCCGGCATCTCAAGTCTCAGTAGCCCGTTGTAAGATACGGTCCACAGGTCCGGACCAAGGGTAGAGCCCTGGGTAACACCCGATGTAATTTCCATCCTTCGTTGGACCTGTGTCGTGTCGTAGAGCAGTGGTCCTTCAAAAGCCACATTAGATATTCTGGAACTTGATAAAAGTTTTCCAGCGTATCCAGAATATCCACCCATCTAGTGGAGTTGAAGGCATTCATGACGTCGAGTGTCACCAACAGGACGATCCGTCGCTTGGTGCGACTTTATGCCTCTGCCTTTTGGACCACATTCACCACCTCTGCAATCTTATCAATGGTAGAACGTCCTGCTCTAAAGCCGTACTGCCGAGGAAATAGGTCCCCAGCAGCACAAATCACGTCAGAGAGTCTTCCCTTGATGAGTCACTCTAGCACTTTCCCAGCCGTATCAAGCATGCATGACAGGCGGTATGCAGATGGTGATTCGGGATTTCCCTTCCCCTTGCTGATCAGCACGAGCCTCACCACCTTCCATCGTACCGGGAAAACCCCGTCCCGTAGGCAAGCGTTGAATGTGCTGAGCAACAAGTCAGGACAATGGTGATAGACGAGCCGCAACACCTCAACTAGAACACCATCTGGACCTGAAGCCTTCCGCGATTTCCATGAGAGGACTGCCTCTTCCAGTTCCAGCTATGTGAAGAGTGGGCACTCGACTGCTGTATCACCATGGACAGCGTCAACACGGACGGGATGGGCGGGGAAGTGTGACCGCGCTATCGCGTCCATCTTTTCCGCGTCATTTATACAAGGCTTCCGTAGGGCACCAAGTTTCCGCATGACCAGCTTGTAGCCGAGGCCCCACGGATCCTTGTTCATACTGTCCACTAGGTCTTGCCAGCAGCGAGCCTTGCTACTGTTGATCAGTTTGCAAAGGCATTTCTGGCAGACTTATATGCTGCCACCCAGTTGCATGCCTCGTCACTGGTCCGCGCCCGTTCAGCCTAACGTCGCAGCCTGTGACACTCCCGTCGCTTTTCAGCGATAACAATTGACTACCAGCACACTAGAGGCTTGCCGTGCCGGGGGCAAAGAAGTGAAGCAAGCAGTCGTAATGATGCTCATAGTAGAGTTCACAACGTCTTGAGCTGCCAGTTCTTCCGTCCCCACATCACATTTACAGGACGTTTCAAAACTGCACAACCATAGCCTACAGTGATTAATCAGCGTTGTTGGAATCTGTTCCATCTGCATACGGATAAATCAGCTCCGCAGCTGTTAAAAGTTCAATATAATCTTTAGTGGCAAGGTTATTTAGTCGCAAGGTTATTTTCCCGCGCCAAATCACTTTGACAAAACGAATACGCTATAATCATGCGGTTAAGATGTAAGTCAACATCAATGTATCTTCCGCGAGGATGGAATATTTTCGGAAATTGTAGCAAAGAAATCTTTGCTACGACTCATTTCACGTGAATACTAGTTAATTTCACTGTCCAAACTTCCATTTCGGTCCCCTTGGACACTATACTACATAATTTTCATCCTTACTATGTTACGATGTTCATATTCCCGGCTTTTTTCGTGCGACTTTTCCCGACAAATTCTCTTTTTCACTTTCTACAATCTTTACGCCCTATTTCCCGGGATTTACCAAATATTTCATGAATAAATCACTGAAACAAACACAACAAATGACGAACTGCCCTCGCTTCTCTTTTCTCGCGGCGTCCGTGTTATTGATCCAAAACAGACCCCCAAAAAATTTATTTCTACTCTCGAGGAAACACTTTGCTATCCACAAAATGGTTTCACTTTCCCGCCGTGAAAAAAACGCCATTAACAAAACAAAATCATTGCGAAGCACCAAGGGGGCAAGGAACCGACATATACCATGTTCTCCATTTGAATTTCACTCGAGATTTCCCACATTAACTCCTCAAATTGCACTGCATTTGTTTTTCCATCATCACATTCACTCGTTATAATCAATTTTCAAAAAGAAATTGGAGACAACCACAAATTCAACTTCGAATTGATTTCAAGGGCGGGATGACAAGATCCTATATGCGGAACGGAAGACAAATGGGGCAGCTAATTGCCACTTTCAGAAGGGGCTCCTGAACACTTCAAGCAGTGAGTATTTTGTAAACTGTTAAAATGACTTTCGAATCTAATTTGATCTGATTTCACAAATATTCCCGGCATTAAAACGCGGCCTAGAAAATATGGCAGTTGTTTTTCACGTAATCGTCGTGTCGCGGTCGTAACCCAACTCCTCGATCCGTCCAAAGCTTACCTTTTCTTTCGATTCCTGTGTACATGGTAAATCCATCAGCTGCTTGCTCAGCTTAGGTGGATTGCCTTGTAATACACCGTTGGTGGGCACTAAATCAGTACTCCCACGTCCAAAATTTTAATTTGCAGATTTAAATTTTTTAAAAAGAAAATTAACTGTACTAAAGAAAAATGAAAAAAAAAATAAAAAAAGTAACAAAAGTTAAATCTCATGAAGAATACAATTAGAACAAAACGTTTAAATTTAATATAAAGGAAAATTGATATAAAATTACATTTAATAATAATAATAAGAAAGAAAACTATTTTATAAAAAACGATTATGTGAAAAATATTTTTCTAAATCTGCAATTAAAATTTCGGATAGGAGTTAGGAAGGTTTCCAAGCAGTTTACTTGTGTGACTGCTCAATTACTACAGAGTTTTGTTTTTCTGTGTATACAGCTGGTCTTCAAGATCGTTAAAACTAAAGAACAAATCAACTGCTCAATCTCATAAAGACCACAATCAAGCAGAACCATTTTAAGTTCAATGACAATACATACATTGCCAAGGATGGTCTGGGTACGGGATATCCAACGTCCTCAATAATGTCAGAAACATTATTACAATCTTTGGAAGAAGTCTTTATACCCAAAGTTGTCAAAAGATTCAATGTAATATTTTAGAGACGATATGTGGATGACTGTTTCATTGTTATTGACTCAAAAGAAAATAAACAAGACAAAATACTTACTTTTATGAATGAAATTCACCCGAATGTAAATTTCAGTATAGAAAAAGAAACAAACGGACAACTCAACTTTATGAACTTAACCGCAACACGCGAACAAAAAAGATAAGACTACTATATATACATATAAATACAATATATATATGTACATATTTATATATATATATATATATATATATATATATATAAATATATGTATATATATATGTATATATATATATATATGTATCTATATATGTTTATATATATTTGCATATATATATATATATATATATATATATATATATATATATATATATATATATACATATGTATATGTAAGTATTGATACAGATATACGAGCATATGTTTTTATATACTCATAGATGTATATATATATATATATATATATATATATATATATATATATATATATATATATATATATATATATATTTATATACATGCATATATATATATACATATATATATATATATATATATATATATATATATATATATATATATATATATATATATATATATATATATATAGATATGTATGTATATATATTTAAATATATATACATCCATATACGAATATATATAAAAATATATATATATGTATATATATATATATATATATTACATGTATATATATATATATATATATATATATATATATATATATAGATATATATATAGATATATATATATATATATATACTCGTATATATATATATATATATATATATATATATATATATATATATATATATACTCGTATATATATATATATATATATATATATATATATATATATATATATATATATATATACTCGTATATATATATATATATATATATATATATATATATATATATATATATATATATATATATATATATATATATATATATATATATATATATATATATGTAGATATGTTCATGCAAAACCTTTGAATTGCACGTAACATAGAATAGAACATATTATTTTAATTCTCGCTTCTGTAGAGCCCGAGTAATGTGAATTATTTTATTTCTTTGCTTGATGATGCTCACCGAAACCTCGGACCGAATAAAAGTTGATATAAATTGCAAAAAGAAACTACTCAAATCTTGTTAAAACTGACAAGTTCCAAGGTGAATAATGTGATTCTTATTTTCCTAAACTTCTCCTTGCTTTATGTAAGAGAAATTTTCAAAGAGTTAAGAGTAGCTTTTGATTTATGGGGTTGAATAATTGGTTTTTATTCTACATCGGCTTTGAAGTTGCCCTGATTTGAAGTCTTTGAATTCAATCATTTGCCATACATACATATGTTAACTCTATATAATAGTGCAAAGTCTGTCCACCTGAACAGGCAAGTAAAATTTCAATGTATGCTCTACTATTCTGGATGATCCTTTTAACCAAATTATGGCTACTGATTGGAAAATTAATCCAGTCCGTTGAAAAATTTACCGAGATTTTCCTGAAAGTTCGAACTCTTAGTTTATTCATGCGATTCTAAACTACGTTAGGATTACCTTAACCATAAATAGTCAGGCCCGCCACTAAACATTCAGATCGGATGCATTGCATGAATTTGTGGCAAAATACCCAAAGGATCTATGTTTCTAGATAAGCCGCTCAACGCCAAATGAGAATTAACGTGTGTGATGCATCGCGATGGGAGCATAAATATCGCACAGCTTCCGGTCCCGCATACACCTAACAAACACATATTATAAAGTGTCGACATTTTGTGGCATCGTTTCCCGGCTTTCAAATACTCTCATGTTGTTCAACACATTCACTTAATACCCTACGGACATACGTTTTCCCGCGTAACGGATAAAAACAGGATATTCTCATGTGCAAGTTTTCCTATGCTCTCAAACTGTCTATCGACGGGAATTCATTGAATTGAGTGACAAATGTGACACAAAGCAATTCATGCATCAAAGCGGAACAAGGTTTTATATTCAAAACTTGACGATGAATCGTTAGTGTATAAAGGCTTTCCGAATACAGATTAGACGCAAGGGAGGAATAACGCTGAAGGAGGACAAATATGAATACGAATTTTCATCACAACTTGATTGAGTATTCAACGTTTTGTATGATTATGTCTGCATATACGAGTATATCTAGATGTGTGATTGTTATATACTGGCATGAAGTATCTTGGATGCATAGTTGCTTCTTTTGTAGATTGAGACTGCAAAATCCCATTACCTTAATTAAGAAGTGCACTTCCAGGAGATAAACTTCTGCTTGAGGAGAACATTATAATTTGATATTTTCTTAGGCTGATACTTGCTACAAAATTCTCTGATTGTACTCAAAAGGTGCAGGTAATAGAGGTTAACTTCCCTAAAGGTTGCATTGGAGAAAGTTTCACTCAAGTTTACGCACACACTATATGCTCTTATCAAGTTTCACCTAAAGTGGACGCAATAAAATTTTAATTTTCCTGAAAACATTTATTGATCAATTAAAATAATTATTTAATACTGTTATTTTAAAGGCTTTCATTTTGCACTTTCAAAAGTGGAGCTCTTAAGGCATTGGATTAGGTTTTATTAAAAAGCAAAATATTCAGAAATTGAGTTGTCTTAATTTGATTCATATTAAAAGGTATTTGTATATTAAAATTGATTCGTACCAAATTAAAAATTATTCGTACCAAAGGATATTAAATGAATGGTCTTAGTGAGGACTTTACTAAAGTGATCTTAAACTTGCAGTGTATTCATCGAGCGGTGCAGAACGAGGGGAAAAATATGTGTCCCACACTTACGCAATTGGACACCTTTGATCTCAAAAGTTAATACCCCTTCCCTAACTGCCCCAACTCCGGCTACGGCTTCAACGACCCAAACAAACTCACCTGAAGACGGGTGTGAGCGCCACTCGTTCGATTCTCTGAGCCTCTTAAGGAGTCATCCGAACGAGAAGACAACCATCCGGTGTAAAAACTCTTATACAAGTTTTGGGGCTCACCGCTACTTAGCCGCGAAGATCACCTTCAGAAAGAAACTCTGCCACGCAGAACAAGTTAAAGTGTTTCAAAGCCACACAACATTTCAGTTTCCCAAACCAGGTTAACCGAATTTAATTGGAACGACACTAACGTTCATTGCACCCGCCGAACACAACTACCTCACTTAATTTTTCCAGGTCTTCCTACCTGGTCAACATCCCCAGAAATAATTCCCGAGCCACACCTTTCACAGCAGAAAAGGAACGTATTGTTACATTTACAAGTAATTCTGCGAGCTACTGTCGCAATTGTTTTCACAACCATTAAGAACATCAACAAAATGAATTTACTCGAAACCACGAGAACCCACCAAGCATGATTAACATCTGAAAGTGAGTCACTGCCCATTCATTACGCTGCTTGAATGTGCCCGCTAATTCACTAATGTACGAAAACTGAGTTGAATAATTAGAGACCCTATATAAAGGCGAGCTGAATGAACGAGGGGATCATTCATTAGAACCGCGAAAGAAAGGTTGTGAAGCGAATAGAAAAGCGATATTGTTCGAGTAATAGAAAAGTGATTTTCGTGATTGTGAAGTAATTTTAGAAGACAATTGCGATAGAAATTTATGGACAAGTGAAAGTTAGATTCTAGTTAAAATTATGAAATAGTAAAATAAGTGATTGTGCATTTGTAATTTAATTGAATAAACTCTTTTAATTTAATTTAAAAGACATTGCGTTTTCACTTTCCCGGAACATTAAATTTATTGGCCGCGAACCATATCACTTGATAGTGGTGTCGAGAAGTGAGATTAAAATTTTGAAAGTGAAAATTTGAACATTTTTATGGTGCACAATAGTAAAATTTAAAGAAACATTAAAAATGCCACAAAACCTAAACTTAAAAATTAATGAATTGACCATGTCGGAGCTTAAGCAAGAGTAGGAACAGTGAAACCTGGCTATGCAAGGTACAAGGGCCACACTGATTGCACGCTTGCGTGACGCAATTGAACCGGAAGTCGCGTATCTGGATTCGGGTGAGCCTTCAGATGCAGAAAAAGGCGCAGAAGGTGGTGAAGCAGAAACACTAAAACCAAAGGAACCAGAAAATGCGCTGATGCAGCAAGAGCAGCGACAACAGTCATCCAATTTAACTTCGAAGCTAGATGAACAATCAGCGAAGTTAAATGAACAATCAGCAAAGTTAAATGAACAATCAGCGAAGTGAAATGAACAATCAGTGAAGCTGGATCAACAAGCGATCGAAATCAAAGAAGTGCAAAAACAGTCAACCGAAATAAAAGCGGAGCTCAGTAGCCTGAACAATCAAATTAAATGCGTCGAGGAAAAGGTTTACCAGGTCGAGGAGAAGGTCAGCCAGGTTGAGGAGAAAATCAACTGTGAGATCAGCCAAGTCGAAGAGAGAATGAACCATGAGATGGAAAAAGTGAAAAAAGAATTGAAAGCAGCGAAGGCAGTAGTAACCACCTCACCAGCCCGGCTTATAACCGCAGCGCAAAGCACATCCAGAAATGTGCAAGCACCAATATTCGATGAGTAAACGGTCTGGAGTATTTACAAGATCCAGTTTGAAGCCGCTGCTAGGGCAAATCACTGGAATGAGCAGGAACGAGCAGCTGCATTAATTCCAGCCCAGCTGCCGAGCTTTTGCAGACGATCCCCGTGGAGTTGCACTCAAACCCGGCTGCTATAATGGATGCGCTCGACATGCGTCATGGAGACGATCATTTGAAGCAGATTTACCGGGCACAGCTACGGCATCGGATGCAGAAGTCTGGCGAAACCTTACAGCAGCTAGCCCAAGACATTGAGTGACTGGCACTTTTGGCTTACCCAGCATACGACCCAGAACATCGAGATGACGTAGCAACAGAAGCATTCATCAGCATCTTAAAGGACAAGAAATTGCAACAAGTCGTGCGTTTAGCTCAAAAGCAAACGGTTAAGGACGCATTGGTTTATAGTCTGAACTTCGAGGTAGCGAAAAATGCGACTCGTACCACTGCTCGGGTCCACGAGGTAGTGGCAGACGAGTGCAGGTGTGAGCGCGTGGAAAATGAGTGAGAGCCGCAAGCAAATAGTGCGCCTAGATGTTGGGGTTGCGGTGAAAAGGGACACCTGCAAAGAGACTGCAAAAAGCGAAGGAAACGGAGGTATTGCCCAGGGTGGTGGGGATCCAGACCGTGTTAGGGGCCTGGAATGGAAGCCCATCAAACTGGAGGGGACGATTTCGTGGGGCGGACGTTGGCCAGGAGGACCGACATCCCCAGCACCGTGTCAAGGCAACAACGTGGAGAAGCAGACTTATGCCTTCCGGGTCAAGTTAATGAAGAACATTGCATCATAAAAAACTACATTGGTGCAACCCGATCGACTATCCGACCAGACCTAGTGAGGCCCCAACTACTTCACAAGGACAGAGTTCATGGAAATGCTGACGCCCTATCTCGTCATCCATGTCCAGCTAACTGCAAGCATTGCCGACGGATTGAGGAAAAGGAACCGCCCGTTTATCTGCGATTGATAACGACCGAAGTCAATGAAGGTTGGTCACCGGAGGAGATTCGAAATGCCCAGTTAGCCGATGAAGACATCGGACCATTGCTCGTATGGAAGGAGACAACTGGGCGACCTGAGTGGAAAGACGTTTCAACGCATGGCGCAACCCTGAAAAGCTATTGGGCACAATGGAACTCCCTTCACGTGGAGGGTGGCGTACTCAAGCGGAAATGGGAAACGGCGGATGGCAGCTCCTATAGGATGCAAACTGTACTACCCAAAAGCCGAATTCACGATGTGATTAAGGAGATGCACGAAGGATCCTCGGGAGGCCACCTTGGCGTTAACAAGATCTTAGCGAAATTGCGGGAAAGGTTTTACTGGCTCCATGCTCGAGAAGACGTAGAAGACTGGTGCCGCAGGTGCACAATTTGCGCTTCCGTCAAAGGTTCAAAGCAACGACTGAGAGGACCTACAACGTGGGTGTACCGTTTGAAAGGATTGCTGTTGATATCGCAGGACCCTTCCCTGAATCCAAATGGGGAAATCGATACACGCTGGTTGTAGCCGATTATTTCAGCAAGTGGCCCGAGGTCTACCCCATTCCCAACCAGGAAGTAACTACTGTAGCCGAACAGCGAGTGTTAAATTGGGTCAGTAGGTACGGCGTACCTTGCGAACTATATTCAGATCAAAGCCGAAACTTTGAGTCACTAGTTTTTGGCGAAACGTGCGAGCTGCTGGGAATACGGAAAACGAAGACAACACCGCTGCATCCCCAATCCGATGGAATGGTCGAACGTTTCAACGGCACGCTAAATAAACGTCTGGCCAAGATGGTCGACGACAACCAAAGGGAATGGGACCGACACATCCCACTATTTTTGATGGCGTATAGAGCTGCCGAACATGCATCGATGGGTCAAGCCCCAGCCAAAGTCATTTTTGGAAAGACTATTCGTCTACCGGCTGATATAAAGTTCGGAACACCCCCTGAGAAACACCAAACCATCTCGGAGTACGCAAGTGAGCTAAAGCAACGGTTGAACCAGATACAACGGACAGTGCGAAAACACACCGCATGAAGACCAGGTATGATTTAAAGGCAAATTCTACTGGCTTCCAGCAAGATGACTTGGAATGGCTATATAACCTACAGCTACGGAAGGGTAGGTCTCCAAAGTTGCAACATAATTGGGAGGGACCATACCGAGTTACAAAGCGAATCAACGACTTCGTATACCGAATACAGGAACATCGTAAGCCAAGAGCTAAAATGAAAATCGTGCACCTGGACCGTCTTGCCCCATATTACATCCAGGGAGAATTGACTAAAACTGGCGACGCATGTACAAATAATTCTGCGAGCTACTGTCGCAATTGTTTTCACAACCATTAAGAACATCAACAAAATGAATTTACTCGAAACCACGAGAACCCACCAAGCATGATTAACATCTGAAAGTGAGTCACTGCCCATTCATTACGCTGCTCGAATGTTCCCGCTAATTCACCAATGTACGAGAACTGAGTTGAATGATTAGAGACCCTATATAAAGGCGAGCTGAATGAACGAGGGGATCATTCATTAGAACTGCGAAAGTAAAGTTGTGAAGCGAATAGAATAGCGATATTGTTCGAGTAATAGAAAAGTGATTTCCGTGATTGTGAAGTAATTTTAGAAGACAATTGCGATAGAAATTTATGGACAAGTGAAAGTTAGATTCTAGTTAAAATTGTGAAACAGTAAAATAAGTGATTGTGCATTTGTAATTTAATTCAATAAACTCTTTTAATTTAATTTAAAAGACATTGCGTTTTCACTTTCCCGGAACATTAAATTTATTGGCCGCGAACCATAACACGCGATCGTATTTATGTTGTATGGTAACGAGGAAAGAAAGAAATCTAAAATTACCTTTACTCAACTTGAGTAATATTCTATATTTGTTAAATTTGACCAGTATAAAGTCAAATTCAAGCCACTCACGTTTATTCAATCCCTACTCTAGTAAGGGGCTCCATTCTCCCGTTTTGTTGATTATCGCCGCTGCACATTTGTCTCGTCCCAATTTAATGCTCCGACATCCAAGGTTCGTCTCCCATTTCGAATAGTCCCCAAGAAAAAATAAAGCACGCCAACCTTCCTGGGCTTAAGTAACCGCCAGGTTCATGATTTTCCTCACACCCACTGGGAAATCATGTTTTTAGAGTAGTTTTGTTCCATTTGTTCGAGTAGTTCTCCTCGCTTGATTTCACTCATAACAAGTTCCGCTCGTTGGCGATCCTAGTGGAAATTAAGTGCATTACGCGCTGAATGCATATGATTGATAGTTCGAACTGTCAGTAATGTTTATTTATGTACATCACGACGCGAAATGAGGATTCCGACAATAATCCTCGCTTTTCCCTTTAGCCGGTGCTAATATTTCCTAGTTTTTCTCATCCCCGCCGGGAGTTTAATCGCCGTGCTAATGCGTGAAGTGTAATTTGGGTCGTCGAATCTCTCCTCGTGAATGTTGCGGTTTTGTTCATTTAGATTTTCGTAGTGGCTCGTAGTGAATTTGGTGCAAATAAAGTGAATTGTGCGCTTTGGCACGATGTCGTTAGGGGAGGTAAGATATTCAATAGTCGTCTCCGTGTTTTTTTCGTTTTATCAGCTTCCTCTTGTTTGAGCATGTCGTAATCGGCGGTCATTTGTTGGTGTGCCAAATTGAGTTTTTGGTTGTTATTTTTAAGCTCATTCATAGCCTCTTGTCTGGCTGAGAACTCATCTCAAAGCTCTGCCTATTATTTTGTGCGGGGATCACGTAGTTCATCCATTTGACTATCGAACATTGTGCGTAGCACTTCAGCCTTTTGTTTTCCTACAGCATTAATTGTTGAAACATGCTAAGCTGCTTTCAGTTTCGCACATTTTTCCCGAAGACCATCGATTTGTTCTTCAAGAGTTCGCTTCTTGTTCTTGAACTCTCAAATTGATTCCTGCAATGAATTCATTCTGGCTTCATGTTGTGAGCTCAACAAATGGCATTCGCCTAAATCCTTTTCATATTCAGAAACCTTTTTATTTGAATCTGTTTGTAACGCCTCCAGATTCTGACATCTTTGTGCGATATTCTTTGCTTCCAATTTAATTTTACTAATATATAGCCGAGCCACTGTGAATTCCTCTTCAACCTTACCACCTGAGTCAGGTATATTTATTTCCATATCACTGGTAATGTGCGTGCATAAGGCTTGTCCAACTTTTGACAGATCACCCAAAAGATTTGAGAGCATTTCATAAATTCGTTTCTTATGATGCGCTGATATATCTTTCAATTGTTGCAACTCCGATGTAACAAAATGCAATGTGGCCTGTTTTTGTTGCAATTCCTCGTTCATAGTATCAATAATTTTATTTCTGGTCTCGACTCCTGGTGATTTTTGATCGTAGTTAACAGTTAATTCTTCTAAAGCTTAAAATACTCGTTTTACCTCCTCTTTAGCACTTTCGTTTTCTTGTCTTCCTTCAATATGCGTGCCGTTGCTACCTCAGCAGCATCTCTGGCTTCGTTACTCAGCTCATTCCTCTTTGGAGGCATGTATGCTTCTCTGCTGGATCTGCGTGAGTGTGAAGGTGTTTGCGGCGGGATCATTAAGTTTGTGTCCTTGGCCGGAAGCGCAGTGGCTGCACATCTGATAAGAATGTCGACTAAAACGGCAGTCTCACATTTAGAACCGCACTCAAAATCGTTTCCTTGTAAATTTCGACAGCACTCAGGTTCGAATTTGAATTAGTCGAATTATATACTGCATCACAATTCATTGGGAGTCTATGTAAGTAGAATCAATAAAAACGCAGGCAGTATGAAACCTTGATTTGAGGAAATGATGTATGTGCCCGCAAATTATCGCGCATATCACGAACACCTCTTGTCGCATGGCGGCAGCAACGATTCAAATTCGGATTTCCTCCCAACGTTGCATGTTGTTTTGTTTGCGACACAACTACGATTGCTTTGAGGGGTTATATAATTTATGCTACTACATATGTGGACTGAATGAGGAAAGTTTCCGCTCTTGTTATTACTTGCGATATTGCAATATTGCTCTCATGCGTTATTTCGATAATTTGTGATGGGTTCCCTATCTGTGCGCGATCGGATTCACATTGTAATTACTTGCGATATTGCTGTTATTTTGTTTTACATCACTGGGGGAGTATTCAAATCTCGCTGTATTTGCTGATGGACTGGTAAGTTGAGATTCCGTCATAATTTGTTTGGTTTTTTTCCATATACAGGAAAACAAAATACCTTTATTATTTTCTAGGTTACTTAAATTAGACAGTTTTGTTGAAATTCCCTTTGTTGAAAGTCTGTTTCATTGACGTTTGTTTATTGTGGTATTTATTGTTGTTCACGGTGTGGTTGCTGTTGTTGCATTGAACAGAATTCATTGGTTTTCATTCAACATTACCAGCTTCATCATTTATACTAATTTCTTGTTGATTGCCTGATTTGATGTTATGATCGTTGGGATTTGATAAATACCGCCTCTATTAGGTCTGCTGTTCTGCGAAAATGCTTGTTTCTTGGACCGCTTCCACCGCTAGGACCACCTAAATGACCTTGTCGTACAAGCCGTTGAAATTGTGGTGGCTCCGATGATATTGATGCGATGGATCATTTGTTGATCGTAGAATTGGCGCAGGATATCTTTGTGCACCCCGAAATCGTTCATTGGAAGGTTGTGCTTCCCTAGCTCCGAAAGTTTCTGCTAATCCTCGTCGTGGGAGTGGAGTTGAACTTCGGTGGCGAAGAATATGTATGGCTGCTTCCTTTTAACTTTATCCCTAACGTTACTTATCACTAATAATTAGATGGTTTTTACTGATAATAACTCTACTTGATCAATTAATCCTTCTTGCCAGTCCTTCAGCACGTGGAGTGGTTCCTTGAAAATACTCCAATTAAAATGTTGCAAGGAATTCTTCCCTTTCAGGAATAGCACGAGTTATTTATTTTTATTTTTTTTTTTGTTTATTTTTTATTTCGTAGCAAGATGTTCTGATCATTTACAGACATTGCCTTAGCCTGCATCGGTGAAGGAACAATTTCTAGTTTCGGTTCATTATTCACGGTATCCGCTAGCTCCTTCATGAAGGTTCCTCAAGCAGTTTGCGTATGTGGACTGCTTGCTTACTACAATATATACTGCAAATAACATAGCGATCTACATTTAAACAAAGAAGTTATAGCGAATTGATATTTTACCATTACGACAACAATTTGTGGTACTGGGAGATAGGCGTTGTTAAGCGGCCTAAGCACTGTAGATATATAGAAATTTTCATGAAAATTTCCGAAATAGCTTGTAATATTGATAGGCCATTGTGACTGCTCAAACAACGAGGTTAGTGAAACGCAAACAAAACGGCAGCAAATTTAAATACATAATAATCACATACTATTTTTTCTAAGTCAAATGAGAGATTCTATATGTAAAAGATGTTGCTATTTATAGGACATGTTTTGATTTACTGATTTATCTGCAAAACTCTTCTGGCAGGAGTACTTTCCTGCTACTTCGACTTGTGATCTAGTTCGAATTTTGTATCATATCGTAGATTGAATACAAAACTCTTCCGTCCTGTTTGACAAAACCCTTCTGACTCATGACGTATTTAAAAACTCCCTCTTACACAAATATTGTATTTGGATGCTATGATTAATCCTAATGGGCAAAGAAATATTAAGAACATTGATTCTTAGACCTTAGTGGACACAATTTTTAAATGATTTGAAATTATTAAGTTTTTCCCCTGAGGATTTGTTTCGAAGTTTTCTACTTATTCATTATTGGTATGGAATTTTCACCTCGAGAGTACCTATGACTTATTCAAATATCTGGAATATAACGTATGCAAAGAGCCAGAATTTTATCCGAGAGTTCTAACCTGGAAGCAGAATATATACAAGTGTTTAAAAATCGAGAACATGTTAAGCAAACGCTGCTTGAGCAGGAGTATTGATAGAAACAAATTTTTATTGTATGGTTTATTCACTTACTTAATTACTTAAATAATGTTAGATCATGAAAATACATATATGACATTGATTACCTCTAAATTTTCTACAAAATATAATTTAATTACACCTGTGAATCTTTTCAAATTACATTTAACACTACTTGGTTCTGAAAAGTTTGTGTCCTGATTTCAATGTTGAAAAACAATCTGACACACTTTGAAATCGGTCCAAATTACTCCAAACCATTGAAAAGTGCCTTCAAAAGGGATGAGCATAAATAGGTCTGAACATGAACGACTTACTGGATGCATTCAATTCCCTTATCCTTGACCGATGACGTTCATCTCACACTATGTGGTTGTAGGTGCGACTATATGCCTGTATATGACAGACAGATATGCTATTTATATTGGGTAAGTGTTGTCGTCTTGAATATTTTATTAATTTCAATTTAATTCTAGAAAAATAAAAGCTTCAGGATATTATCACCCCCCTTCAATGACATTTTCGTATCCATTTGCATCTAACAGCATTAAAAATAACCTGGACTAAAAATTTAGGTAAGCAATGCCTAGTGAATTCTACGTATTTAGCATATTAAATAATCTTTCTGATTTTTTATAAATATCTGCAAATAATGGTACACGTCGGTTCGAAATATTAATTTGTAACTCCAGATAATTTAAATGACTATATCTCATTTGATTACAATCTGACCCTAATTAATTTTTATTTTTCGGTGATTATTTTATATTTAGGACAACCTGAAGATCCTTTATTATTGTAAAGAGCGGTCCGACCCAAAAAAACACACGATTTTAATTGTAAATAAAACAAAAAGTTTTCAGAAAATTATGTTAATACTTTTTATTATAATAGAAGGATATAAGACAATTATGTATGAAATAAAACATCGCCCCAATGCTTGCCACGGCTGCGGTGGCATACTTCTATCCGATGGTCCATATTTTCAATAACTCTGAAACATAATTGGGGTTCAATGTCGTTAATGTGCTGAATTATCTCATCCTTTAGCTCTTGGGATGTTGACGTACACTTTTACTTTTAAATCTCCCTAGAGAAGGAAGTCTAACGGTGTTAAATCACATGACCGTGGCGGCCAATTAACATCGCCACACCGTGAGATAACACGGCCATTGATTTTCTCGCACAAAAGAGCCATTGTTTCGTTGACTGTGTGGCACCATCCTGTTGGAACCACATATCGTCCAGGTCCATAACCTCAATTTCTGGATGCAAAAAGTAAGTTATCATCTCGCAATAGCAAACATGATTCACGGTAATTGCTTGGCCGTCCCCATTTTCTAAGAATTATGACCCGATGACACCGCCAGCCCATAAACCGCACTAAACAGTCACTCTTTGCAGATGCATCGGCTTTTCAGCAACCACTCGTTGATTCTTTTTTTCCCAAATGCGGCAGTTCTGCTTGTTAACGAATCCACTGAGGTGAAAGTGTGCCTCGTCGCTGAAGATGATTTTCTTTGTAAAGTCACCATTGGTTCAACCAACCATTCGGCGTATTGCCGACGCTTTAAATGTTCAATAGCAATACGCTTCAGCTCATGAGATAATTGAACCTTGTAAGCAAGTAAATTAAAATTTTTAATCAAAATTGGCATCAATGCTGTTCGTGAGACGTTCAATTGTTGGGCACGATGATGAGTCGAGGTTGACAGCTCTTCTACCTCACAATCGCGAACAATAGCAATGTTTTCTGCAGAACGAACTAGGCGAGCATGTCCAGGTGATTTCACAATTCCTGCAGACCCAGTTTGCTGAAATTCGCACACGATTCTTCCGATTGTGGACACATTTGGTCGATTATGCTGACGGAAAAAATCACTAAGTGCGCAAAATGCATTTTGATTTGAACACCCACTTTCGTAAAAGGCTTCAACAACCTTAACGTGCTGCTCAATTGTGTACCTCTCCATGGTTGAATTTGTCAAATACTGAAACAAAGAAATGTCAAATTAAGTTGGGCGAAAAACTTGACGTTAAGTTATGACTCACAATTAATATCGTGCATTATGGTTGGGCCACCCTTTATCTATTGACAATTTCAAGAACTTAAGTGGTTTTGCGTCGGTTTTATAGTGTTAAACGTAAAGATGAGCTAAAATAGTTTAGCGTGCTGTCTATCTTTCCGTGCGTCGCAGCAATTTTCCTCAGAAACTATAGCAGCTAAAAAGCTTAAACTTTGTGAGGCGGTCAATAGTGGTGTTCTCTAAAATGTCTAGATCTCATCAAATATTTCAAAATTTTTTAAGGGAGTATCAAATGAAATTTTATATTCTGCAACAAAAAGTCATTTTGCGCATTGAGAGATCAGGAGAGGCCCTCTCCCCGTAATTGGACACCTTTGAACCGAACAATCTCAAGAAAAATCACGAATATGTCTTCATGGGTATAAGGGCAGTAAATACCTCAGGAATCAAAATTCACTCAACTTTGTCATTAATAGTATGGTTTGTAAAATTTACATTTACCCCATAAAAACATAATATTGCCCTCAAACTCCTTAAAATTGGTATGCGAATTGTTGTAAGGTCCTTATGCTCGCAAAATTTCATAGAAAAGATCATAGTCAGGTGAGTTGTAACCATTACAATTTAATTGAATCATAACAACAATAGCAAGTGTTGGTGGTTGATACGTATTTCAAATCGAATCAGGTGCTTTTATTTTATTCAGAAGTTCATAAAAATTTAGAAAATAGTGTTTAATTTGAATGTGTTTTATGGGCCGAGCATTTAGAAAAATTATTTAAACTTGAACGAAACGGCTGCTGTTCAGGATATTTTGGAAAAATTTGAAGGATTTTTCATACAAGTAAAAGATAAATAGTTCAGATCATCGATTCACGCTATCTGAATATTTGCTCCGAACTTTAGGATGCTACAAAGCCTTTCTAGTAGGATCACTGTCTTGCGTAATCAACTTGTATGTTTCCAATTTCTTCTAAAGTGGAGAGGGAAAAATGAGGCCAAAGCTTTGGAGAATACATTACATTTCATCGTTTTATGTAGTCCAAAGATTTCAACTTCTATATTTTATATTTTATAATTTTGTGCAATGATGAAGCACACTTATGGTAAAATGGCTAAGTCAGCGAACAGAATTGGCTACAGACAGTTATCGAAACACTATTACATCCAGAAAAAGTCACCGTTCGTTCCATTTTATGGGCCAATAGGATAATTGGTCTTTATGACTTTAAAAATAATGATGGTCACAATATTATAGCCAACAGTGAGCGGTACAGAGACTTAATTACTAATTTTTAGGTGCCTTGATTCGAAGGTTTTAATGTTACTGACATGTAGTTTCAGCAAGACGGTGCCACAATCCATATAGCGAACGATGCAATTAATTTACTGAAAGACACATTTGACAGGCGATTAATTTCATGAATCGGTGCTGTTAACTAGGTACTACGTTTGTGCGATTCGACATCGTAAGATTACTTTCTTTGGTGATATATAAAGTTGAATATCTATGCTGATAAACCAGAAACAATTAAGCGCCAGCGAGTAAACATTCGATGCGTTATTGCTGAAATAGAGCCTGATTTACTGCGAAGAGTATGTGAAAATTTGATCTCCTGATTACGCATTGTATGCGCGGGCCGCAACCTGAGATCACCTCAAATATGAATAGTAAAAAAGTATCTTTCAAATAAAGCCAATTTCATGGATACCAAAACATTTTCCTCTGTTTGATTTCGATGACAAAATTTGCCTATTAGAGTAGTTAAAACCACTCTTTCATTAGGTAAAGAACAAGGAAAAGACAAATTGATATCTTTCGCGGGAAACTGAGTATGGGTAATTACGTGGATCAGATATATTTTTCTCAGAGCTGGCGTACGATTAGATATTATTTTCTAAGATCTTTGAAAATACTCTGTACGCCGTATAAAGCAGTGGTTTGCCTCTATATTTTTCGCACAGTAACCAGTTTCTGTGGCTGCGGAGTATAAATTATTGGCTCAACTCTTTCGGCATATGTTCACGTTGCCAAATGTGCTGGATGATTTTATGGATTTTATGGCTTTTTGAACACGGCTGCCACTATATTGAATGAGCTCCAGTGGAATTTCACCAATGCCCGGCGCTTTACTATTCCTTTGGGCTTTGCTGGTGGAACAAACTTCATGCAGAGTTGGTGGGGCCAAAAAAAGCGATCTAGTCATATATATATATATATATATATATATATATATATATATATATATATATATATATATATATATATATATATATATATACAGGGTGCGTACGGTATTTGAGGACATGCATAAATGTGACTATAACTTCGCGAATTATTTTTTTTTCCTTTTCAGATAAGAAATGGTGGACTACAACATCACTCAAGAAATGAAGAGACATGGTGTCATCGTCGCTATATGTGCGAACCATACAGATTTAGAGATCTCTAATTTTCTTAATTGCGCCCGTTCATTCCTGCATAAGGTTCGCCGTGAATTGAAAGCATCAGGAGGCGTGACAGAATCGGTTGCGAAACGCAAAAAAGCACGAACAACGTTCTGACACTGCAGAATTTTTAGAGCAAGTGCAAGCGATCATAGAGGAGGACCCTTCAAAATCAATGAGGGTCCTTGCGAGTGAGCTTCATGTTTCTGAGCTCCTTATTTGTAGAGTTGTCCACGAACACCTACGGTATAAGTCTTACGTGATGCGCAGAGGACAGTTCATGTCGGAACAAATAGGGAAACATCAAAACGTCTTTTATGCAAAATCAAACACACCTTGTATATATATATATATATATATATATATATATATATATATATATATATATATATATATATATATATATATATATATATATTTATATATGTATATATAAGCTCCGATGTTTTGGAACCATACAGCAGATTAAGGAGGTCCTTGAGATATGATGCCCATCTTTTCTTAATCCTCTTTTTCCCAGCGGTGATGGGGCCGATGTCATCACGGCCGACCATGGTCTTGGGCTGATAACCTCGTTTCAAGCCTTTCAATACTTTGATGCTTGTCTTGTACTGTTGCTTGCAAGACTTACATCGATACTTTCCAATGGGGTCGTGATAGTATTTGCTTTTCTTCATTCTAATTATTTTATTCGCTACTCTTCTGAGATTTTCATAATGATCCCTCTTTGTCCTGTTTATATATAACCTATAACCGCTTTATATCCATTTAACCGAGAGAAACGACCTCCAGAGAAACCGGATTTTCGTATCGAATAAACCGGTTTCGGTTAAACAGGTGTGGTTTTGCCCATCGTTAGGCCCTCGGTTGCATTTGGTAGAGTGTTGTTAAGGATGTTAAGCTTTTATTTTTTATGTTATTAAATGTCCATCCGTTCCTTCCACACATCCTTTAGGCATTAAAAATAACTCAAGTGAGCCGAAACGCATATACTTGCAAACATTATATGCCACAAACTGTGGCTATCTTTA
The DNA here is from genome assembly GCA_963969285.1 of Odontomyia ornata. Taxonomy (NCBI): domain Eukaryota; kingdom Metazoa; phylum Arthropoda; class Insecta; order Diptera; family Stratiomyidae; genus Odontomyia; species Odontomyia ornata. The sequence continues at coordinate 134,071,427 of OZ017738.1, read as the reverse complement.
TCACATAGTTATTTTTCGCTGAAGCGGCGTTAGATGCAAACACTAACAGTTATAGTCTGCTGGTATTGAAAAACTTTCCAATGTTCTTCAGAGAACTTACTTTTATTGTGAGGTAGTTTTACAAAATTGTTCACCAACGGTAATCATTTTAGATATCAAATTCAAAGTCTCTTTTAGAATATTTAAAATATAATCTTAAATATACAATGTATTATTGGCACATAAAGTTCGAAAAGAGAAGTTGAAATGAATACTTGGTGTTTTCTTTTTTTTTTCAAAAAGTATTTTTATTACAGCCGTTTTAGTGGCAAATTTTTTTATTACAAATTTATGAAAATACAGTTTTTTGAATACATTGTATCATGTATCTTAAAATTTAATTTCTTGACTACAATGCAAAACTCACTACTCCTAAAATTTGCAGCATTCCCAAGTGTAACGATAAGCGATGAAAATATCGATATCGTATCGATTTTCGATACGATATACGATACAATATTCAGCGTGACGAGACCAACAACGATACGATACAATTGATTTAGGAAATTATCGATATCATCGTATCGCCAATAAATACGTCCCGATATTATCAAAAATATCGATATCGACATTAAGAATTTACAAAAAAAAAATTAATATTTAGTCAAATAAAAATGTGGGACAGTTCCTCTATTAGGGATTATAAAGTTGACTTATATTTTAGTCAAAAGCACTGGTGGTTTAAGTTTGATCCACTTTCTAAGACCTTAATAAAATGCCGTGAATGAAATTCAGAAAATTAAATAATTTCATGCTCGTATTACGTTTCCAAGTAAACCATTTCTTCATCGAATATAGGGCCGCATCAAATATGATCGATATGCGGACGTTCCTTGGAGCTAACTGCAATAACGAACATTTTTAAAAAGAAGGGCATAAACTAAAAATTACCCTCTGTAAAAATGAAGATGGCAACATCATAAGCGACAACTTCGATATTAAAAGACGATTGGCCGAATATAGTCAACAAATTTTAAACACCAACCCAGGATCATTATCAACTTCAACATATCAGACGATCTAAAGCAAGAGAGCACGCGCATGCCATCTCTTGGGGATGTGAGATCAGATATTCGAAACTAAATAAAGCGCCGGATGTCGATGAAATCTTGGCGGAGCCATTGAAGGCTGACAACAAAATCCTCAGTTTCCACATGCATTAGCTCATTGTAAAAATCTGGAACCAGTCTATGCTTGCACAGACCGAAACGCCCTCTACAATATACTCCCTGAACTAGGAATCTCAGAAAAATTAGTGCGTTTGATAGAGAGTAGAATGTATAATACCGAGTGCCAAATTAAAATCAGAAACAATCTAACGGAAAAAATCTTCATATAGAAAGGATTAAAACAGAGAAACGGCTTGGCACCGATTTTCTTTAACCTAGCATAGCATTCACAAAACCAAAAATTGTGCTCCTTTTCTTAAACTAAGTGGAATATTCACTAGTCATTATAGGGCGTGGGTCTATTCGCAAAATAAAAGATGTACTTCATACAAAAGTGCATTAAAATTTTACAATTTCAATTTAACGCATTGAACTGTTAATACCTGCAAATTCCTACAAGGGATTACAATTCAGTGACGGGACATTTTAATCCAATATGATGTCTCCCATTTGAAACCTCAACAATCAAAATCCTCAAATGCGTCGATTATTAGTTATGCCCAAAAAAATTGGGCAAAAGTAAGAAATTTTCTTGTTCCAACGGTAAATATCCTTAACTGTTATTTGATTTTCATCTCCTTCAGATTGGACATAATAAAAAGTAAGTCCTATACTTAGGAGAAAAAAGGGACTCTTATACCCAATTTCGGTCTAGAGTTATGCCCGGCCATTCATAACAAGCAACAACCTAACAGTCGATTGAAAATGACGGACTACTACCTTGTTGATGACAATAAAGCTCGTCAAAAGTTCCTAAATAAAATGAGAAAAGAAAATCGGTCGACAAATAGAAGAGAAAAAGTGGCAGTAGCCGGAGAGTGCTCCTACCACAAGGGCTTCATAAACAAATTAGTGAATCAAACAATTTCTCCAAATACCAAAAGTGTCATTTTGTTTTAAGCCTTACTGACACCGTTGTCTTTGTACTAACAATAACATACAAACGTTATGCACGATTTCTGAATTTTTTTCGAAATCGGAGCTAGTCCGTATTCTGTGAGCCATTTGGAAACGTGTATATAATAAGGATCACGTCTGGCTGCTCTTCCAGTTGTATAATTTCCAATTGACTATAATTTTGTTGTTTATTGCACGATTGCTGTAAAATTTTCAGGGTATATAAACTCATACATGAGATAATAACAATGATAAATAATAATTTTTGGAAATTTTAAAAAGGTTCCGTGCTATTATCAACAAAGTTAATCGAACCAGATTGTTCAGCAATTTGTTGCCCAAGTACTCATTAAAGGCAACTTTCATGACTGTTTTTTAGATATTTCGGCGCAAAAATGGGCAATTGCGTGGAAGAACACCAATTTTTCACCTATTTTGACCTCCCCGGAACTCCCCTATGGTGTCATCTTACTTTTTTAACCTTATTCAAAAAGCTATTACAAGGCCCTTTCTTTTGATTCCAATATCAGAGATATTTTACGAAAAAAATGTTTAAGGGGTAGCCCTGTGGGTGGGAGTCCTCCCCTTAAAAACCTTATAAAATGTTTTTTATACCTGAACTTTGAAGAGGTTATCACTTCTGAACTGTTCACAAAACTACAAGATTGTAGATTAGATTCTTCAGCTTATAAAATATGTACAGTTTAACGATTATCGTATCGATATCGACTCAAAATCGATACCGATACGATAAACTTACAAAAAAAATATCGCCGATATCGATACGGTATTAAAGAATCCAACTCTATACGATATCGGTATCGTAGTAGTGAAGGCCTAATAGGAATCGAATTTTGTTCTGATACATTTTATCCAAGATCTCATAAGTGTCTACCTCGATTCATAAAAATCCAATATAAAACGTCGCTTCGAGAAGCACTCGAAATTCCAACTTTGTCTTGCTGCCAATTTGATATTCTGACCTGAACTTGAAGTTTTTTTATTATACTTTAGACGTTTACAGTTTCTACCACATTGCCGAAATTCATCGACATTGATTCGAAAATTCGTTCAAAATTACAGTAACAAAATTTAGCGCGTTTTTTACCTTTAACCGGCAGCAAATTTGTTTCAGATAGCTTAATTTTTGATTTCTGATTGTGAGTTTTATTACAAAGTCAAATGAACCATTGTACGAATTTTGGTCCAAATTAGAGCTATACTTTGGTCAGAACAGAAATCACGAATTTTCATCTAAAACAGTCGCCAGTTTGTTTTTGCTTTGCCAGTTTGAATGATTAACAAAACGAGCTAAAATATTTTCAAAACACAATTCCTGAAAATTTTGAGAAAATCGCAGCGAAATTGCGACCTCCAAGCAAAAATTGAAGATCTTTATTGGGTGTTTTTCTTATTTTTAAGTATATACGATGCATAAACAACATAGCCTAGCAATATTCATACGGGTTATGATTTAGGGCTTTTCCCGAGCTTCAATAATCATTTACTTTACTTTAATTTACAATACTAATCTTTTCAATAAAAACTAAATTTTAAAATGTTGACGACCATAGCATTATCAAACAGTTATAGCTTTAAAGAAGTAAAGTTCTTCAAATTGAGTTTCTGAAAAATAAATATATTTCTTGCTTAAGACTACCTTAAAACTACTCGTTCACTGCATGCATTGAACGATTATCCGTCGCTTCTTTGACTATTCCCGCAGAGTACTCCGCTGCTTTCCACATATGATTCAATTTTGTCCATCGGTGCCTCGTTGGGGTGAGACCTCCCGTTTATACGAGTATAAGCCTATGCAAGCCCGAAAGATTTTTCGCTCCACTAGTGGTATCTTGCCCCATTTCGTTTTTGGAGCTCCTTTCCGTTTCATCACCGTGTATGTGATGATTGGGTGAATCAGGAGTTTATAGGCCGAAACCATGGCTCGTTTGCTCGCTGTTGACTGCTTTCTGTAACGAGGTCAGGAAAGATGGTACGCAAAAGTCATTTTTTCAAAACATTGTCAACGTGACCACTGAATGTAGCCTTCAAAGCTATCAAAAACTACCCCCAAGTACTTCGGTTGCCCGGAGCAGCACATTATTTGCCCATTTAACTTAACTTGGAAGTCACAGATACCACTTGCACGACAATTAAAGTTTTGTGACAGACACAAATAATTCACTTTTTAGGTCTTTGTAAAATTTTTTTCTTACAAAGACCTACATTTTCGCCCATAAAATCAAAACGGTACGTTTAAACTTCTTAATAGACTAATATAAGATGTTTACGTACACAAAATTTAATTGAGATCGAATCATAATCAAGTGAGTTATAGCTATTTCAATTGTATGAAATAACAGCAACAATAACACGTGTTTATGGTTGATACATATTTCAAATTGACCTACGCACTTTTATTTTCATTCAATTTTCATGCAAATTTAACAAAATAGATTTTAACATGAATATGTTCAAATGGCTGAGCATTCAGAAAACCCATTTAAGCTGGATCAAAATGGCAGCTGCACTGTGCTTATGAAAGAAACTGTGTATCTTTTGCTTAAGTTTGAACGATTTTATATCCAAGTATTGAATGAATAATTCAAGTTATCGATTCACGCTGTTAGAAAACTTGTTTCTAACCCTAGGATGTTAACAAAGACCTTTTGGTAGGGGTACTCTCCTGCTTACTCAACTTCTTTTTCATTCACTTTGATTGCCCATTTGATGTCAGAGATGAATATATTGATAAGAAATGGGCTTTATATAGGCCTCTGTAGGACCTCCAAGTCAATACTGAATAGGTCTGGCCAAGCTCCATCAGCCACCTTAAAGGCTGTTCATCCCATCATGAACCTGCCTATGATTTTCACAATATGGGTCGGAAAGCCAAAATTTATCATTTCGTAGGGAAACCAATCCATACAGACTCGAAGGCTTTCTTTACATGAATCAGGAAAACTACAACAAGCTTATTGTTGGACCAACTTCTCAATATGTTGGCATGGAATATGGCCTGAATATCTACCTTGGAGTCTTTTTGGCACAATTTTTGCCCCACTGAGAATTGTATGATGCCTTCAAGTATTACCCATTTAAGCAGCTTGTATATATCCAAAAGCAGCGAAATCGGACATGTGTTGACTACGTCAGTGATGCCGGACACACACAAATACTGATGCAATTATTCAGAATCATCGTGAAAAGCAATTTTTCGGAGATTTACGCCAACAAGGTGAGTCTCTTAGAACTGACAAATAGACCATGGAAAGTAAGTGCGTTTGATGGATTGAAATCAGAGATCCTGGTCAAGCACTATTCCAGGAATAGAAAAATTTTTCGATCTTTTTATCGAAATTCCCGCCAATTTACCACCATATGTATATAGATACTGTTACATGCACGAATAATTCTGCGAGCTACTGTTGCTATTGTTTTCACAACCATTAAGAACCTCATGATCAATAAAGTGAATTCACTCGAAACCACGAGAACAACATCTGAAAGTGACGTCACTCCATTCATTAAGCTGCTCGAATATACCTGGTACCTCTCGGCAGAACATTCGCCAATCTACGAGAAATGGGTTGAATGGGTAGAGACCCTATATGAAGGCGAGCTGAATGAATGGGGGGATCATTCATTAGGACCGCGATAGTAAAAGCTGTGAAACTAGTCGAGTAGTAGTAAAGTGATTTTCGTTGATTGGGAAGTGATTTTGGAAGACAATTGCGATAGAAATTTATGGACAAGTGGAAGTTAGACTTTTAATAGTGAAATCAATAATTGTGAATTTTTTTGTAATTTAATAAACTCTTTTAATTTAAATTAAAAGACATTGCGTTTTCACTTTCCCCGCACATTAAAATTATTGGCCGCGAACCATAGCACGTGACAATGCATTTATATATAAATATATACGTATATATATATATATATATATATATATATATATATATAAATATATATATAAATATATATATATATATATATATATATATATATATATATATATATATATATATATATATATATATATGTTCTTTCTTATTCTTATTGAATATTATAAAAAGTATTGGGCGTTTTTTGTCACTTTTCGATTGAATATGTCTTTTTTTTAAATGGATTTTATTTAAGTACATATTGTCCGCTATTATCTTTGACCTTTTGACATTTTTGGGTAGAGCCATTATTCCATCTGTGTAGAACTTCTGTAGTTTACCGGCAAAAACTTGGCCAAGTAATTTTCACAGTTCGTTTTTGAAGTGAATTTCTTTTCATTAAGGAAGTTTTGCAAAGACCAAAACTAAAACCTAACCTTGCACCATCAGACTGATGGTGCAAGGTTTAGACTATACGGTGGATGCATCAAAACTTTCCAGCCAAGCTCTGTCAATTTTTTGTGTGGTCTGGCATTGTAATGATGGAAGACAACGGCCTTTCTATTGATCAATTTTGGCCGGTTTTTTGAATTGCTTGTCGCAATTTGGTTAATTGCTGACAGTACAGAGCCGATTTGAGTATTTGGCCACGTTCTAGCACCTCATGATAAACAATTCCCATCCAATCCCACCATAAACACAGCATAACCTTATTTGGTGTCAATCCTGGCTTTGAAGTCGTTTGTGATGATTCGCCTTTTTTTTTGGCCAGGATCTTTTCTGAGCGACGTTCTCGTATCTTACCCATTTTTCATCGGCCGTAATGATTTGCTTCAAAAAAAGTTCGATTTCGTTGCGTTTTATTAGCATTTCGCGAATGGGAATTCGCTCGATCAAATTTGTTTGTGTTAATTTTTGCGGGACCCAAACGTCGAGCTTTTTTGTGTATCAAGTCTTACGCAAATGGTTTAAAACTGTTTGGTGATGGATATTCAGTTCCTTAGCAAAATCATGGCTACTTATGTGTTGATCTTCTTCAGGTTTTTGTAAGATTTTCATCGCATCGCATCATCTTTGACAACAAAATTTCCAGAACCAAAGTGAGTGAACCATCTTTTGGCTGTGGCTTTTGATAAAGTATCTTGACCCTACAAACTTTTTCACAAGCTTGCTCACACACTTTTTCACGAGCTTGCAATACATTCTCGCCCTGATCGTAGTGATATTGTAAAATATAACGAATTTTTTCAGGAATTTCACTCATTTCTAATTGAATACAACTTTTGACACGAAGGACAAACTACAAAATTGTCCACATGAAAATTGTAGACTGGAATATCACCTTTCAAACGCATGTCAGTTCGGCTCTGTCTGATTAGTATTGCCCGTTGTATAGCAACGAACGCCAGCTAGACAAAAACGGCTCAAGACGGTGCAGACTATCCTATATATATATATATATATATATATATATATATATATATATATATATATACATATATATATATATATATATATATATATATATATATATATATATATATATGTATATATATATACATATATATATGTATATAAATACATATATATTTATATATATGAATATATATATATATATATATATATATATATATATATATATATATATATATATATATATATATATATATATAAATATATATATATATATATATATATGTTAATATTTATATATAGATATATATATATATATATATATATATATATATATATATATATATATATATATATATATATATATATATATATATATATATATATATATATATATATGTTTTTATATATATATATACATATATATATATATATATATATATATATATATACATATATATATATATATAGATATATACGTATATATATATATATATATATATATGTATATATATACGTATATATATATATATATATATATATATATATATATATACGTATATATATATATATATATATATATATATATATATATATACATATATATATATATATATATATATATATATATATATATATATATATATATATATATATATATACTTATAGATTTCGATTCATAACAAGTGTACACACGTGAATGGGCCTTAACTCTCATTTATCACCAACTTCTGGTCCATATATTGACAGATAATGATAGTTTGGTCTTTTACAATTTCAACCATGGTGTCATATGCATCAGCAAAACGTTTTATTATTGTTAAATTTTTTTGCAAAAATAACGAATCGCCAGTGCAAACATTTCGCGCTCTAAGTGAATTTTTTGGTTTTCACGAAATGGACCCATAAATTGGCCGGCGATATCGTGTGATTTGACTCCTTGTGACTTCTTCCTTTGGGGATTTCTGAAGGATCGTGTTTACCCTAATGCTCTCCAGACTACTGAAGCATTAAAAAACAATATTCGAGCCAACATACGCCTAATAACACCGGAAGTGTGCGAAAATGTAATCGAAAATTACAATCATCGTTTGATAGTCTGTAAAGCAGCACGAGGAGCACATATGCCCAAAGTAATGCTTCGTTTTTAATTGTAACGGATCAAATTTTCATAATAAATAAACATTACAGCTCAGTCTTTACAAAAACTATGGTTTTTTTTTCGACGAAAATGTGTACAATTGTTATGAATCACCCTTTCTATTGCATATAATATATATACTCGTATATATATATATATATATATATATATATATATATATATATATATATATATATTTATATATATATATATATATATATATATATATATATATATATATATATATATATATATATACATACATATATATATATATATATATATATATATATATATATATATATATATATCAAGAAATTTACTAATTCGGGAACGATTGACGCTTGCGCCGTACAAAGAATTCGCCAAGAACGTCGAAAACAAAAATTTAGAGCTAAAACCACTCATGGATCGCATCATGTACTATAGATGGAAAAGACTAAAACGCCAAGCCCTCGTTTAAATCCCCAATAGCCCTAGTTCTTAACAGCCGTTAGAGAATGGCAGTTATCCCAATCGAAGATGGCCACAAGAAAAAGGTGAAAGAACGGAGTGCCAAACAAAGCATCTGCTTTTGATAAAGAATTTCAGGTAGTGCAAACTAAGGCTGGTTAAAGAGTGGCGGAAAAGTTTTTTACTAAAAAAGTTCACAAATAACCTCCCGAAGAAGGGAAGAGCAAAGAGTATTCAAATATGACGTAGAAACCAAAAAACAAACCATGATACAAGCCCCTGTGGGAAGCATTGTTTATACCATATGATGAAAGATAATACGCAGACGTGATGGGTAAAACAAAAGTACCAGTCCTGTTGGGTGACACAAAAACTGCCATAGGAGCAGTATTACCAACCTAGTCTGCAGGTTAATCTGTGGAAATTGGTCCAAAAGCCCACCAACAAGGATGTATTTTATGGTGGGGTCAAGAAGTTTCCTGGAAGTAAGGCAAACATTGTCTTTCTCGAGCCAATAGCAACCCTTAAAATCAGGAACCTCGATCGTAGCATGAATAAACCTGAGATGCATAGAAGAAGCCATTAACATGATGTGGCCTAGTTTACAAGCCAAAGTAAGATTGGCACAAGAAGGCACCAGTTAACAACGCATGGCCATTGTTGACGTAACCAATAACGACTTCAAACAAGTCCTAGCGAAAAATAAGTCAAAATTAGTTGATTTATCTACAAAATACGGAGATAAGTGATTTTCCTCTGCTGTTTCAGGCATCACAAATATGGACATACAGCATATTGCTGTAGGAGACCCAACAGGAGCAGTCTATGCTGTCATTTTGGTTAAATAGAGCAATGCAAGTTTAATGTACGAGTACAATGAATTCTCTGCGAGGATACTAGCCCAGATCCTGGCGAACTCAATTACTTGCCAGAAATACGGAGATAGGGAATTTTGAAAGAGGCCCTAATCAAAGCCAGGTTAGTACTTTAATAAGCCTTATCCTGCAAGTGAGTTTCCATCAAAATACAAATGCCCAAGATCAACTTGAGCAGTTTGTGAAGGACATAAAAACCAACCCACTGTTGCTCAGTGAGCAATATCATGAAAAGAAGTTGATAGTCTGGTACCCTAAGCAATCTGGTACTTGCACCATCTGGGTTTGCGCTCACTACCACGTGCTTCAGAAACAACATATTCAGTGTTCATTAACGCCGAGCGAGGGGGTGCTATATTTTCAGGCCAAAATAAATATCTTTTTTTTTTTTTGTAGGGAGGTGAAGGCATTTACGCCCGCCGAGTCTGGCAGTGTGGGGCTCCCATGGAGGATACCCTTGGACTACCCACTAAACACCTCCCCTGTCAATCTGAGAACCTAGCCTTGAACCGTTTGACACATTACTTCGAGCCAGGTCTCGTTTTGTTACGCCGTGGGGTGCCTTCAAGCTGGGGACTCCCCTTCCTAGCGGGAGGGGAGAGGGGAAGAGGAAATGCCAGAAGAGCGATCCCCCAGCCCCAGCACCTCCGGCTGCTGTGAGTCCCTTTTATCTTTTAGGACTGCCCGAGCATAATGTGCCACCTGGTTCCATTTGTCAACCGATTCGAGCATCACCGCAACTATATTATCCGGGGTGAGCTCTCCCGTCTCCCTCTAGAGTTCCCTTCGCAGCCTGGCCCATTTGGCACACGCAAAAATGTGTGACAGGCATTGTCCTCCTCTCCTGGGCAAAACCGACGATTGGGAGACCGTGACTTACCGATCTTGTGCAGGTAGGACTGAAAACACCCGTGCCCGCTCAAAAGCTGGGTCAGATACAAGTCAGTCTCACCATGCCTTCGATTTAGCCATGGTCTCACATCCGGGATGAGGCGCGCAGTCCACCTTCCCTTCGTGCAATTCACCCAAGACTGCTGCCAATCGTTGAGCGAGCGTTGTCTCTCTTCGCGGACAACCATCTCCCTCGCATCCTCGTTTCGGCGCAGGTAAATAGCGCGGCGCTCTCTAGCAAGGAGGGCGACAGGTATCACGCCTGCAATCACTCTCACCGCCGAGTCGGAGACTGTTGGATACGAAGATGCAATTCTCAGTGCTCCTCTTCTCTGTACCTGTGCCAATCGTTTTCGGTATACCTCCTTGCTGAGAGCGTCGCCCCATACCTCTGCTCCGTACAGTAGCACTGACCCTACAGCACTCATCAAGAGGCGTCTTCTTGATGGGCTGGGTCCCCCTACGTTGGTCATACGTCGACTCAGGGCCGATATTCCCGAAGCAGCCTTCTCAGCCGTTGCCCTGATTTGCTCAGAGAAACTCATCTTCGAGTCGATCAGTATCCCCAGGTACTTCACCGCTGGCTTCGATTCGACCTGTATATCTCCAATACTGGTCATCCTTACTCTAGGGATTCTCTTTTTTGTCAAGATGACCACTTCGGTTTTCTCCAGTGCTAAACTGAGCCCGCGAGCAGTCATCCAGTCCCTCACTCGGCGCATTAGCATACCTAGCCTAAGTTGCGCTTGTTCAACGGTGCGTCCGGCGACCAGAGCCGCAACATCATCCGCATAGCCGACCAAGCGCGACTCATCTGGCATCTCAAGTCTCAGTAGCCCGTCGTAAGACACGTTACACAGGTCCGGACCAAGGATAGATCATTGGGCAACACCCGATGTAATTTCCATCCTTCGTTGGCCCTGTGTCGTGTCGTAGAGCTTGGAGGATACTTTCTGGACCACAGAGGACCAAACACTCATCGTAGGGACCTCAATGGTGGAAACATTGAATGGAGCTTTAATCTGAACGCAGAGGAAAACAAATTCTGCAAATTCCGACCAGGAAAGCGCTTGTTATTCCTATTACTGATAACACGCCTACTCTCCATCGTTTGGGTCATAAAGGAACTATACCTGATGTGACAGAGGATATAATTTTTTCATATTCTTTGTTTCCCTCTGCCTACTCCATTATTTATATCCCAATTTTAAAAACTGATATTGAAAGACCTTGTCAAGACCTTTCACTAAATACCCTGCTCGACTATCTCGTATGAAAAAAGAATTGTTTGGGGTCGCATCTTCATATGGAGAAACCTTCCGTAAAATCCTTTATAACTTTTTTTAGCAATGGAACTTTAATTAACTTGATGTGTAGAAACCTTTGAGCTGCTTACACCATTTGATGGCTTTAACTGCTCTAGTTCTTGAGGAAACCTGCTTGGATGCACTGACAAACGTCAGGTACCGATTTTAATATCTTCTTTTTCTTCGTAGCACTACAGTCCCTCTCGGGGCTTCGCTTTCTGCAAATAGTACATCTACCTGTCTCGATCCATTGGTCGCGTCCTCCAATTTTCAAATCCGAGCAGCGATGAGCTGTCTTCGTCGACCAAGTCAGACCAGCGTTCCCTCAGTTTCCTCGCTGTTCTCCAGCCCTAAGTTCTCCCAACGAATACCTTTTTGGGTATCCGTTGTTCCTCCATACGATTCATGTGTCCAGCCCATTGCAGCTTCCGCAGTCTTACAATCGATTTTAATATGGTATATTTTTTACAAAATCCTAAAAATGAAGTCGAGTGCTAGTTGTTCTTGTATAAAAGAGGCATTGAAAAGCCCCCAAGTATCTCGTCAAAAGTGAACGATGCTATAAATTTCAGCTATTTAATTGCGCACATACAACACTCACCGGAATCGAACCATTAGCACTTCAATGATCGAGACGGAATACTTTTGCCTGCTTTTCGGGAATAAAAATTTTGCTCAATTATGGAGCAAATTTCAATTTCATTTTTAATGGATACCTATTCAAAAAGCCAATGTGCAATTTCCCATCGGTAATTCAAATCAACGTTAACCAAAGCAATTTCACAAACCAAAGAAACTTGAATCTGTGTATTTTAGAGCAAGGCAAAACTTCTCATGGTAAGCTCATATAACTAATACCAGCCACTTTTCATCGCGGTGAAATTCACCCGAAACGACAAATCAACTTCCTTATTTCGGAAATTTAAATACAGGACTCCATTCATAAATCTACTCAATCCCTGCTACGTTGCAGCGCAGCAAGGAACATTTTATTTTAGCTTGAAAGAGATTTATTGTTGAATGATAACCCTGTTCGCTTTTATCCATCACGGCCACTTTCACTGGTCCACGTTATATCACTGACGGCGGTTGAGTCTTTTTCTATTTTATAAAACATCGGTTATATGATTCCGTAGCGAGGCCAGTACAAGATATGGCGGCTGATGCCATGAAGAAGAAAGAACGCCGACATGATGGAAATATTCGAAGAAAGCAAGCGGAAATTGAGGATAGAAGCGCTGAAAAAAATACATATTGGGCAAGTTGCCAACAGGATCCGACGAGAGATACATCCCCAAAAGTGGAATAGAATGCATTCGGCATGTCCAACTAAACCAGCAGTCATGGTTTGTCAGGCGCTTCACTTGCAAAGATGTGTATCCTGAAAAAAATTCGCAGAATAGAATGCTTTTGAGAATTTTTCATAGTGAATAGACGTAATAAGTTTACGATTCGACTGCAAAGGCGGGTGTATATGGTGTAGTTTGTGCACTGTGGCTTTAAAATTTCAGGGAAAAACGGATACACTCATTCGTAGCTCTTAATGCTGATATTTGCGCCTTTCACTAGAGTTCTGGAGCAAATATGGATGATTTCCCGTCCTCCTTCTCAGTCCGGCCAGAGAACTGTGATGTACTCGTATATGTTGCATGGGAAAGTTCTGCAAAACGGTAGTAGTGATGCATCGCCATCAACTTTATTAGATTTTCATTTGAACTAGTTTTCACAGAACGTAATTGTTGAGTTATTTTATTTTTCGGCTTTTCAGGCTACGCCAAAAAGTATTGCGCTAGGCACTAGCGTTGCTGTGGTTGAGCTAAAGTACATCCCCGGTTTCCACAATTTAATCTTTTGAGAATCTGAAATAAATGGAGCTGAAATAAGCTGGTTTAAACAGCTCCAATTCATATTAAATTTATTTAACCAATGAATAGGTATTTTGAGTAAGTTGATGCTATTCATGATATGCAAAGAATAACAAACTACTGATATTAGTATGCAATGTATCGTAAATTAATAACTGGATAATTATTTCTTTTGATTATTTAATTATAGTTTTAGATGTACTCGAATAAATTAGGACAATTTTGACAAAAAAAACTGCTGGTTTCCATGAACCATGTTCACAATTTAGTCGTCATCATTCCAAATTAAAATGTTTCCTTCTACCGGACTTCATTACATGCCTTAATAGTACAGCGAAAGGTTGAAGCGGTAGTGAAATTTTTTAAATTTAATCGTTTTAGCCAAAAACATATATATTCGAATAAGTCAGAAATCATAGAAAGAAAAACTGATTACTAGTTAATCTATGTGCTCCAAAAGGGCAAAAATTGAAGAGATCAGGAGCTTTGGTGATTTTTGCATTAGCACTACAGCCTCTTTCGGGCCTTTGCTTAGAGATAGTAAGAGTATGTCATTATTCGAATGTATTGACACTCGGGAAGGTGGCATGGTCAGTACCACTCTGTGGCCATGTGTCCGTCCACCCAGCTGCGATATGGTCTGTTTAAGCGAGCACGTACGAGTAAAATAACTAAACGGGCTTATAATCCGTCCGAAGAGTCACTCAAACTAAGTCTCCTTGACGCCAATGAGACTCGAACCAGAGACCTTCGGTTTACGGGTAAAGTGCTCTAATCACAACCACACGCGGACCGCTTGGTGATTGTCTTCTCTTAATAGAGTCAAGCAGTACGCTTCGGTATTGCGTGAATCACAGGCTGAAGCTTTATGAAATAGGGAGCCTTACGTAAGGCGAGGAAAAGTGTCACCTATAAACATGCACGTAGATATTCATTGGACTGAAGCAGTTCTGATGAAATATCAATCGGAATCAATAGGGTTGGGCAAATTGGTAGCGTGGGCGACAGCACAAATTTAATAACTCTACTTCTACTCCTTCTTCGTAGCTCTATAATCTCTCTCGGGCCTTCACTTCCTGCGAAATACGCCCCCAAATGTCCTGATCCATTAACCGCACCTTCCAATTTCGAAATTCGAGCTGCCATGAACTGTCTTCGTCGACCGAGTCAGACCAGAGTTTCCGTGGTTTCCCCAGTGGTCTCCGCCTTTCAGTGCTGTCAACGAATACCTCGCTGGGTATCAGTTACTCATCCATATGATTCACGTGGCCAGCCAATTGCAGCTTCTACAGTCTTAAAATCGTTGTGACCTCTAGCTCGTCAAAATTTTTATAAAACTCATGGTTGTATCGAATTTGCCATTGGTCCCCACCGAGCGTCGCTCCGATTATGCACCTCAAGACCCGTCGCTTGAAGGCGTTCAATATGTTTGCAGATACTTGGGTTAGGATTCATATTTCATACTCATAGCATAACACAGGTCTTATCACAGATTTGTATGACTAGAACTTTGTTTTCCTGTGTATGTAGCTGGTCTTCAAGATCGTCAAAACTGAATAAAATATTATATTTGCAAGCTGTAGTTTTTGGTGTATTTCGTCTCTTTCATTGCTGATTCTCATTACTTTAGTAATTAAATGCGCAAATTTGCCCACATTTACGGTACTATGTTTGTTAAGTGCTATATTTCAGGTATTTTAGGTACTCTTCCTCGACTGTGCCATGAGGTTGCTTTATTCTCATTGATTTGTAGTTCTACTAGTTTTGCTTCCCTGTCAAGTTTCAGGAAAAGGTCTTTGGCAGGTATTAATGACCACGACAAAATATTGATATTATCCGCATAGGGAGCAACTTGGTTCAACTTCTACAGGTAGCTTCCTTATGACGTATTTAAGAGCGAAATTGAAAAGCATTGGGGCCAACCCATCTCCCTGCTTGAATCCGATGTATATATGTTATGGGCATCGGTGAGTTGGTTATTAGTGCGGGCTTGAGAGGTCGTCAACGTCATTGTAAATTTGGCAACATGGACTAATTTGGCTGAGATACCAAGGCAAAGCATTATTTGGCTCAGTACGTTACGATCAATACTGTTGAAGTCAACAAAAATCTGGTATACGTCTATGTTGAACTCACAGTATTTTACAAGGCTCTGCTTGACTGTAAACAATTAGTCTATCGTCCATCTCTGTGCTCTGAAGCCATCTCGACACTCCCCAATAATATGTTTATCTATAGTTTTCACACTGCAACTGGTCACCTTTTTTGTAGATAGGGAATATAATTTATTACCTCCACCTGTTTGGCATATGGTCTTGTTGCGAAATGTGCCGGATAACTTTATGGATGGTTTTTTGAACACGACTGCCACCATATTGAATGGGCTCCACTGGAATCCCACCAATGCCCGGCGCTTCATTATTCTCTTGCACTTTGATGGTAGAACAAACATCATCCAAAGCTGGTGGAGCGAATGGAAGTTCTCTGAAGCCCATCTTTCCTTGATCCTGGTTTCACCAGTGATGATATTGCCAATGTTATCACGATAGAGCGTTCTGGGCTGTAACGAGACTATATTATATTTCATTATTCATCAAAATCACACGGAGCCAAACCTGGTGAATACGGTGGTTGACTGATGGTATTTATTGCGTTTTTCGCTTTAAATTCGGTCACTACACAAAAAAAAAAAATTACAAAATCACAAAAATCGCAACGCACTACTGAGGTGTACCGACTTAGGCAGCTGCAAGTAAACTGGTTGACAGATCGCACTCATATTTGATATAGTAATTAAGTACAGTCCTATCAATTTAACAAAATACATTACAATTTCCAAGTACTTTATTGTCACAATGTAAGTGTTTCCTAATATCCTGCAATAAACTTCATTAATCCCTTCGGTGTCCGTTTCCCTATTAATTGTGTTTTCGGTTGTCATTATTTTCAGAGCCTCCAGGATCATTCTTTTTTGTAGTTGCGCTCCCCCCCTTCACTTTTATGTGCTGGAAGCCAGGAGTGTGTTCTGTTAATCCCGTTTGGTTGCTGTAGCCGCTCCTCAGGTCTGATTGATGGGCCGATATCCTACTCTTGTGCCATTGCTTCATTGTACGATACATGTTTCATTGCATTTGCCGCAGGGGATACTGTAGATAACGTTTGATTTGCAATTCTAGGGTATTTTGTCCTTTTTTGTGGTGTGTAGGGTGCCAAGCGTATCCTTCATTTTGTATCCAATTCTGAAAACTCCACATTTCTTGATAATTCCATTGAATTTATTCAATACGCCCTGGATATATTCTCTACGTACGAAGACCGGTTGGTGTTCCGTATGTTCTACTCGTGCCTGTTCATTGTTATTCCTGTCGTACTTTTCGATGAGCTCTTTGATCGCAACCATTTTTTGTGAGCATATCTAGTATAGCTTGTTCATTTTTCTCCCTGGTTCAATCGTCGCCTATGCTGAGAATTCGCTGTATTCTATTCGATGCCATGTTTATGATTTGTTGTTTTGGATGGGCTGATTTGAAAATCAGAATTTCCCCGGACGATGTTTTTCCCGGTATCAGTCCAATCTGAGCTTGCCTTTTTCTCTGATTACCAGAGCATCTAAAAAGGGCAGTTTTCCGTTCTGCTCCAGTTCTGCCGTAAAGCACAGTCTGTCTTGGTTATTGTTGAGAATCTTCAGGTTGTACGCTGGGCTGTTGACATTTGAAACTATTGGCCTCATTGGGCTGTTACTTCTTCTTCTTCTTAGCACTACAGCCCTTCTCAGGCCTTCGCTTCCTGCAAACAGCGCCTCCAATTGCATCGGTCCATTGACCGTGTCCTCCGATTCCTAAATCCGAGCAGCGATGAATTGTCTTCATCGACCGAGTCAGACCAACGTTTCCTTGGTCTCCCCACTGGTCCCCGGCCTTCAGTTCTCCCAACGAATACCTTTTTGGGTATCCGATATTTGTCCATACGGTTCATGTGGCCAGCTCATTGTAGCTTTCGCAGCCTTACAATCCTTGAGACCTTTGGTTCGTCGAAAATTTCATAGAGCTCATGGTTTAATCGAATTTGCCATTCGCCCCCATCTAGCTCCGCTCCGATTATTCGCCTCAGGACCCGTCACTGCGAATGCTTGGGTTAGGGTCCATCTTTTACACCTATAGCATAGTACAGATCTTATCACAGATTTGTATACTTGGAGCCTTGTTTTCCTGTGTATGCAGCTGGCCTTCAAATTCGTCAAAACTGAATAAAATATTTTATTTGTGAGCTGTATTCTTCGGCGTATTTCATCTCTTTCATTACCCGTTTTCGTTATTTTGGCACCTAAATACACAAATTTGCTCACATTTTCTATACTTTATTCGCCAAATGTGATACTTTGTGTATTTGAGGTATTTTTTCTCGACTGCGTCATGAGTTTTATTTTATTTTCATTGATTTATAGCCCTACTAGTTTTGCTTCGCTGTCGAGTTTCAGGAAAAGTTCTTTGGCAGTTATTACTGACTGTGACAAAATATTTATGTCGTCTTATAGGCTACTACTTGGCTTGACTTGTATAGTAATGTACCTTGCGTTTCGACATAGCTTCTGTATGACGTATTCCAGAGCCAAATTGAATAGCAATGGGGCCAGCCCAACTCCTAGTTTTAGTCCGATATTTGTGTCAAAGGCATCGATGAGTTGGTTATTGATGCGGACTTGGGAGGTGGTCAACGTCATTGTCATTTTGGTATGACGGACTAATTTGGCTGGGATACCAAAGCAAAGCATTATTTGGTACAGTATGTTACGATCAATACTGTCATATGCTTGCTTGAAGTCAACAAAAATTTGGTGAACGTCTATGTTGAACTCTCAGCATATTTCAAGTACCTGCTTGAATGTGAACTATTCGTCTATCGTCGATCTACCTGCTTTAAATCCACCTTGATATTCCCCAATAATACTGGTGGCGTATGATCCTAAAATAAAATTTTTGGTACATTTTACCTTCCCCTGGACCCCCTAGTTCATAAAATGGTTTTTTTTATTTCTGATTCATAAAGTCCTAATCAAGACCTTTCATTTGATACCCCTTTCGACTACCTTTGGTGGAAAAAAATTGTGAAGGGCTAGTTCGTTATTAGGGGAGACCCCCCTCAAAAAAATTTTAAATTTTTGGTAAGACCTAAACTTTTGAAATACCATCACTTCTGACCGTTTCACAAAGTTTGAGCATTCTAGCTTCTTTAGTTTTTGAGAAAACTAGCTGTGACGTATGGACAGAAGGACAGACGGGCAGACGGACGGATAGACGGACAGACAGGTCGCGAAATTAGTAAGTCTTTGTAAAAAAATTTTTAAAAAAGTTTTAATTGAATAGTTATGGCAAACTAGTTCTTTCAGATGAAGAGAATCTGATATTTTGGCAGAAAACCAACCCGGACTACTCTTAATAGGTGACCTATATGAAGGAGTATGTATGTAGATGTTTCGTAAAAGATTTCGACAGATTTATAGTATTGTATTCTACTTGCAGGCAAAGTGAATTCCAGTGAATGCATCTGAGTTCAACGTCAATGTTGTCGTAATTAGCCCCGTGGAAGTTATATCTTGATATATTAGGCAAAAGTTTACGACTCGTAGAAGAAAATGTTAATTGAGCCTCTAAAGGAGAATGATGAGGATCATGACTGACGTAGGGAGAGGAAGATAGATTGATAAAAGAGAAAACAGCAGGATTATTGATTAATAGGACGTCCAGAAACTGATTTTTATTTTTAGTGAATGTGCTTAGTTGAGAGAGTAAGCAGAGAGACATAAAGAAGATTTTTTGCTGATGATATCCTGCTGTAGCAGGATTTCTTTTAGAAAGATCAGCGCCGAAAGTAACGAGGTAGTGTTATTGAATGTAGCTTGGTCCTTATTTTGCATACATTTTGATAATAGAGATGATAAAACTTAACATTACTTAACTTTGTTTTGCAACGATAAGGGAGAGCGTGGTCGAATCCTTTGACAAGTACGCCAGGTATCCAGAAGTTCACTTTTTCTAAGTCAAAAAGATGCACAGGAGCTGTGAGCTTGCAGAAAGCTGAAATCTTATTGAGGAGATCGCCTTTCGTTAATATAGTCGGCTTTAAGATCTTAGGCGGAAAACTAAATTTTTGCCTGACGCACATCTTCAGCTCCTCAAAGGGAATATCAAAGGCCGAAAAACAAATTTGAAGCAGCAGAGGAGGAGCTACCACACTTAAACCTGAACATTGCCAAGGGATACTGTCTATGCCTGGTAACAGACCCACATGCGTTGAACGTATAACGTTTTGTTAGACCCCTGGAGCGGTTGCTGGCAAACGACGATAGAGGGTGCCCTAAATGTTCTGTACCTAATAAAAATTGTGAAGGAATGGACTTTATGTATTTTCGCAGTCTTCTGTATCTCCACAGCCCCTTTATGCAACTGCATACAAAATGCCGGTTTGGAATTTCCCACATACCTCTTTTCTCCACGTTTCAAGGTTTTGTAATTCAACTTATAAGCACCTGAGTAGGTATGTAGCAGAAACCTCATTAAAATTATCTGGAACAAAAGTTACAAGATAATTTTAAGTGAAGTATATGAGATATCAGATACATAGTATTTTTGGAAAAAGGATTTGAAATACTAGACACAAAATACGCATGATATACTGAGTTGTTGTTAGTTTTGGTGATAAGCAACAGTAGCTTTCCTTATCTAATTGCAAACCTAGAATAGTTTCTGCTATTGGTTTTGACAAGCAAAAATATTCCTTTAAAATATATTTATATTTCATTTTTCTTAAATGCATGTAAGTCTAGCGAGAAACAACATAAGACAAGCATACAAAGCAGTAAGAAGCTTGAATCAAGGTTATTAACCCAATACCATGCTCCGCCTTGGTGACATCGACAACATCATCGCTTATGAAAACAGGATTATGAAAAAATGGGCATCATATTTCAAGAACCTCCTTTAAGGTTTCCGGAGAGCTTCTATTGACTCCACCAACTCTGGATGATGTTTTTCCCACCATCAAAGTGCAAAAGAATAATAAAGCATCGATGAGATCCCAATGGGGCTCAATCAATAAGGTGGTAGCGGTATTTAAAAATTCATCTGTGAAGTCATCCAGTACATTTAGCAATAAGAACATATACCGAACAGGTGGAGCCAATCTATCCGCAAAAATGGTGACAAGTTACAGTGCGAAACCTAAAGAGGCATATCACTGATTTGTACGGCGCATAAAATGTTTTCAAAGATCTTAGGAAATAAAGTCCGATCATATACCAACAGCATTATTGGAGAGCATCAAGGTGGCTTCAGAGTACGAAGATGGACGACAGACCAATTTTTTACAGTCAAGAAGGTACTTTAAAAATGCTGGGAGTTCAATATCGACGTACACCAAATCCTCGTTGACTTTAAGCAAGCATACAATAGTATTGATCGTAACGCACTGTAGCCCAGTCATATTAGGTAAAAGAAGGGGTCAACCTCGGAATGAAAGATAATAAGCTGCAAATTGGTATGAACCTTTGTTTTGTCATTCTAAATGTTGTCTCAAAAGTCACAATCGTTATCGTGTTCGCGTCTCAAGATATTCAAGGTCAAAGGTCACAAAAATCGGTTTTTCGCGAATATCTGGCTTCCTATCGGTTAAATGAGATTTGCATTTATTATAAAAGTTGTAGGCTATAAAATTCCCTACAACTTTTGTTTAAACTTTTTTTTCATACGACCAACCGTTTTGAAGGTAGAGCGCGAAGAGTGCACATCGTACAGTCATATACGGCCTAATGCAAGGTCAAGCGTGAGTTATGGTTATCAGTACGTTATAAAGTCAATTATTTACTTGGAAATTATAATTATTAAACAATGCCTATTATTTATGTACTAACTATTAATTATTTATATTTAATTAAAGTAAGTAACTTGATTTGCAACGGTACAATTTCAAACTAACGAATAATCTTGACTCATACAAAGTGGAGAGAGTGGCCTTGAATACTATAGAACATCTGTCCCGGCAATGAATAGAAAAGGGCATAGGGTAGGGACAAGTATTTCCAGGTATATAAGTATTGAGAAATTTACGCGTTTTAAAGAAAAGATATATAATGTCGTGTTAACTTAAAATAAAACTAAAATATATAATCCAGAATTAATAATATTTTATACTTAAATAGTTAAATATGAATAATTATATATAAATAATCAAGTTACTTACTTTAATTAAATATAAATAATTAATAGTTAGTACATAAATAATATATATAATTATTCATATTTAACTATTTAAGTATAAAATATTATTAATTCTGGATTATATATTTTAGTTTTATTTTAAGTTAACACGACATTATATATCTTTTCTTTAAAACGCGTAAATTTCTCAATACTTATATACCTGGAAATACTTGTCCCTACCCTATGCCCTTTTCTATTCATTGCCGGGACAGATGTTCTATAGTATTCAAGGCCACTCTCTCCACTTTGTATGAGTCAAGATTATTCGTTAGTTTGAAATTGTACCGTTGCAAATCAAGTTACTTACTTTAATTAAATATAAATAATTAATAGTTAGTACATAAATAATAGGCATTGTTTAATAATTATAATTTCCAAGTAAATAATTGACTTTATAACGTACTGATAACCATAACTCACGCTTGACCTTGCATTAGGCCGTATATGACTGTACGATGTGCACTCTTCGCGCTCTACCTTCAAAACGGTTGGTCGTATGAAAAAAAAGTTTAAACAAAAGTTGTAGGGAATTTTATAGCCTACAACTTTTATAATAAATGCAAATCTCATTTAACCGATAGGAAGCCAGATATTCGCGAAAAACCGATTTTTGTGACCTTTGACCTTGAATATCTTGAGACGCGAACACGATAACGATTGTGACTTTTGAGACAACATTTAGAATGACAAAACAAAGGTTCATACCAATTTGCAGCTTATTATCTTTCATTCCGAGGTGAAAGCCCTAATATGACTGGGCTACTGTACTAATTAGTGCTTTGCCTTGACATCCGAGCTGAATTGGTCCGCCTTACCAAAATGACAATGATGTCGACAGCCTCCCAAATGGCCTTGGGAGGTTGCTGACAGTCATCAATAACCTACTCACCGATGCCTTTGACACAAATATCGGACTTAAGCAGAGAGATAGGCTGGCCTCATTGCTATGCAATTTGGTTCTGGAATACGTCTTAAGAAAGCTGCCTGTCGACATGGGAGGTCATTATTATAAAAGTCAAGCTAACTGGTAACCTATGCGGAGGACATCAACATTTTTTCACAGTCAACCACTAATGAACTTTTCCTGAAATTTAACAGCGAAGCAAAACTAGTAGGGCTACAAATCAATGAGAATAAAGCAAATTTCACGACGCAGTCAAGGAAAAATACCTCAAGTGCCCAAAATGTCACACTTGGTGAATACAATATCAAAATTGTGGGCAAATTTGTGTGTGAACGAGACAGCACGAAAATAACGAGAAACGGTATTGATGGAGAAGAAATACGCCGGAGAATACAGCTCGCAATTACAATATTTTATTCAATTTTGACGATCTTCAAGACCAGCTGCATAGCAAGAAAACAAAACTCCAAGTATACAAATCTGTGATAAAATATGTGCTACCTATTGAAGTGAAACATGGACCCTAATCTAAGCGTCCGCAGATATATTACATGCCTCCGAAAGATGGATCCTGGTGCAAATAATTGGAACAAAGCTAGACGATGGCCAATGACGATTTGATGCTACCATGAGCTATATAAAATTTTCGACGAGGTGGAGTAAGACTGCAAAATTTGAAATACGCTGGACACGTGAATCGTATAAATGAAGAACGAATACCCAAAAAAGTATTCGTTTGGATGAACTGAAGGGTGAAAACTAGCAGGAAACTGAGTAAATGCTGGTATGACTTGGTCAATTAAGACAGTTCATCGCTGCTCGGATTTCGGAATCGGAGGACGTGGTCAATGGACTGAGACAGTTGGAGGGACTTGTTACAGGAAGCGAAGGCCCTAGAAGAGTGTTCATCGAAGAATTTACAGTAGCCATTATTACTATCGAGCATGTATTTATCCTGTATAGACATTCACATCACTTCCATCTTCTTATTTAATATCTTTAAAATAATGTTGTTGCGAACGTGCATGTCGTTGCCAGCCAATGGCATCAATACCAAAAAGTATGAAAAGCGTTTCGCTTTACGATAACCACATACGGCAGGTATGCAGTGTAGGCGAAGAGATGGTAGCGACATGAATCGCACAGCCAAGTACGAGGGTAAGTGAGCCAGGTAAAACTCGAGAGAAAAGAATGGCGAAGAAGAAGAAGGAAAAGATAGCAGCTCAAGAGCAAGCCAGGTAAAAGCTCCAGAGAGGAAAAAGCTACTACTTCATACATAAACGTCAACGAGCCTGGTCGTGTTCTTTTCGCTGTATATTTTTCTAAATTATTATTACTATTGTGGCGCATTTTCTTGTACTGAATTGGTTGTTTTGAGTGAAGTGATCCGATTCCAGATTTCGGCATTGTGCTAAAGGTGGTGCGTCTTGGCTAATGCGAGTTTGAACATCTTGCCAATCATAAATTTATTTGCCAAGAATTGAATTCTTGACCTTTGTCTTCTTTATTTGCGATTGTCCGTGCCATCTATTAGTGCTCTGTGGACTTAGATGCAACTTTTATTAAGTGATCAGTGTATTCATTGACTACTGGATTATTCGTGCCCCTGATAATAGGCAAAAATCTGAGTGCTTTCAATTTTTCACAAATTTTCTATTACCGAAATACGCCTAGCGGTAGGCAAATTTTGCTTTTAATATTTTATTTTTTAATTTTCATTAGTTAATCCTAGAAACTTTTAACTCTAGAAACACGAAAAATTTCTTAAATACTTCTTACCTGAAAAACCTACTTATGTTCGGAGTTTTAGTGATTTTTGTGAGTTTTTGTTTTTACAATTACCCTCGCACAATAAATTTAATTTATTTATTTTATCCTGCGATTTTCTTTGTCTTACTTCATTATAAATGGCTGTAAGTTCTCCAATATACGACATTAAATGTCAAAAGTGTAATGAACTCGAATCATTACGAGCCAAATTTATTGAGTGTGATGAATATTGTGCGAAGTCTTTCCACCTTAAATGACTTAGCATCTCTGCATCCTTTTATGACATCCGGGCGAAATTTGACTTTAATATTTTCTTTCGATGTAATGACTGTCGCGGAGTGACAATCTCAGATAGAGTTTTAAAAGAGCAGTTTAAAATTTTACAAGAAATTCGCAGCAAAATATGTGCTCCTTTCATCAACGATAGGGATTTCCCAGTGAACAATCCTCCTGCACTCTCGCCAACTTCTGCTGCCAAGAGCTCTGATGTGTGTGCTGTGGTTTATGCCAGCAGGGGAGCTATTCCAAAGAAACCTCACCAGCAACTATCACCTGGTTCTCAAAGCAACATCATCTACGAAAACTACAGCAACAAGCACAACCGAAACATCTACAATATATCTACAATATACATCTAATCAGCAGCAACCTGAACTTCTTTAGCCGGCTTCTATAACACCGCAACGGTTAGTTGGTATCGGGACAAACCCAAAGTCTTCATGCCCGCCAGAAACCTCTGTTACAAGATTTGTAACTCAAGGCATTGCTGATACCGAATTGCTGATAAGAAATGTAGGCTCACCAGGATCTACATCTGCCAGCCGGGGGACCTCACTTGGAGGCGATATAACGACAAACATTACTGCGATGAAACCTGGCGTCCCCCTGCGTGCTATATTCCCACCGCTACAAATATTTCTCTCCAGATTAGAATATAGCACGCCAGTCGAAGACATCATCGCTCATATAAAATACAAACTGAACTTTAGTCCTGAGTTGCTCCAGTGCACCAAACTTACGCCTGATGGAAAGACGAACAGATTGATTGCATCTTTTAAAATTACTGTTCCAGCTGACCTAGGTATCTTGCTTGATAAGGAATTTTGGCCACCTGGCGTATTCGTCAAAAAGTTCTCTCTGATTCGTAAGCGGAACCATCCTGTGTCCTTTCGTTCCAGAAGAAACATCTCTTAGGCCTATATATTCATTCTTAACTTGCTATTACCAAAATGTTTGTGGCCTGAGGACTAAAACTACTGAATTTCGCATTTCTTCCATCCTTTTTCCCTATAATATCACCTGTCTAACGGAAACATGGCTGACAGATGACATTAGTAATAGTGAGCTACTTCCAAACCATTTAGTCTTCCGCAGAGATAGAGAACGTGATGCAACTGGTAAGTCTGACGGTGGAGGCGTTCTAGTGGGTATACATGTTTCCCTTACCAGCAAATCCTGTGATGATTTCACTCCATCTTCACCTGTTGAGTGTATAATTGTGCTAGTCTCTCTATCTGACTCTCTTTCCTTCCTCGTATCATCTGTATATATCCTTTGTAACAGTCCTGCTATTGTTGACGAACGATTCTTTGCAGAATTCTCGAGCTACATTAATGCTCGTTTCCCTTTTATCCCTATATTGGTCTGTGGTGACTTCAATTTGCCCTCTATTGTTTGGAATGATTTGTATGTCTCCATAATTTCTGGCGGTAGCGTGTCTTTTGCTCTTTCTTCTTTTATTTCCCTCTGTTTTTTCACCCAATACAACACTTTTCCCAATGCCTATAGCAAATTGCTTGATCTTGTTCTTTCCAACTTGTTACCGTCTTCTCTGTCCGCATTGGTGGCACTCCCATCCCTTGTCAAACCTGATCCTCACCATCCACCACTATCTATCGAGCTTGCAATCTCATCTTCTCGTTCTTTGAAGAATTCCTCACCTTCCTGCTTTAATTTCTTAAAAGCCGATTTATCGAGCATGGAAGCTAACCTTAATGCCGTGAATTGGTATTCCTTCTTCAGCAATCTCCACGTTGAAGATTGTGTTGATAAGCTCTATATGTTTCTTTCATCCTTAATCTCGTAATTTACTCATGTGTGTCGAGCAAGAAGACCTAAAGATGCAATTAAAGCTAAAGATGCTGCCCGCAGAAAATTCTTATCCAGTGGTCTTCCAATTGACCTCGTTAAATTTAAAGAGCGTCGTGCCGTGGCCAAGGAAATTGCCACTTCTGCACTTCATGCATATGTTAACCACATTGAAACTTCGTTGATGTCCAATCAAACTCGTGCGTTCTGGTCGAGCGTAAAATTTTTAAGGAACTCTCATCATGCCCCTGATAATTTTAGTCTAGATGGCGTAACATCGTCTTCTCCACAAGAATCTTGTGAACTCTTTGCTTCGTGCTTTTCTTCCTTATTTGGTAGGGCTAAACATTTCCCCTCCTTCAACCAATCTTCTTGCGCTTTTTCCTCTACTAATTTTTGTACGAACCCCTTGCAGGTTGAGCAACTCTTAAATAATCTTGACAACAGCACCAGTGTGGGCCCTGATGGCATTCCAAATTTTCTAGAAAAATCTTAATCTCCTTTACTTTGTGTTCCCCTTTTAATTATTTTTAACTTGAGTTTATCCTGTGGGGTTTCCCCGCACAATAGAAAATTGCCCACATTTTTCCTATTTTCAAATCTGGTCATCGTAATATCGTCTCAAACTATCGTCCTATTTCCCTCCTTCCTTGTTTTAGTAAAATTCTTGAAAAGATAGTTTTTGATTTGCTGTATCCACTTGTCCTCCCATCTTTAGCGGATCAACAGCATGGTTTTGTCAGAGGCAGATGTACACTTACAAATTTACTTTCTTTCACACATAATATTGCAGCTGCCCTTGATCAGCAACAACAAGTGGACGTTATTTTTACGGATTTTTCTAAAGCCATTGATTCAGTGGATCACTCTCTCCTATTTGAGAAACTTTTAGGGTTCAATGTCCCAAGTTGCCTCTATTCCTGGCTTCTCTCTTATGTCCTGAATCGCCAATGTGTAGTCACTTTAAACTCTTGCTTCTCTTCTTCATTTCACCCGAGCTCGGGAGTTCCGCAAGGTTCAATACTTGGCCCCATACTATTTTTACTTTTTATCAATGATCTCCCTTCTGTTATCACATCCCCCTGTCTCCTTTGTGCTGACGACTTCAAGATTTTTCGAGTTATTCATTCCCTTTTAGATGTGGATATCCTTCAAACCGATCTTCAGCGTCTTAGTGACTGGTGTAAATCAAACCATCTCTCCTTAAATGTTTCCAAATGCCATCAGATGACATTCTCCTATAAAAACTGACCTCTTCTCTCAACGTATAGGCTTGCTGGTATCCCTTTGAGCAATGTAACCTCGTTCAAGGATCTTGGTGTGCTTTTCGATTGTAAACTGAAGTTTGATTTCCAAATTGCTCTAATTATTAAGAAAGCCTCTCGCTTAACTGGATTTATTTTACGGTCCGCTTCGTCAATTCAACATATCACATGCTGTATGTGTCTTTACTTCTCACTAGTACGTAGCCGTTTGGAGTACTGCTCCCAAATTTGGAGTCCGTACCACAGGAAGCTTACGATGCTGTTGAGTCAGTTCAACGCAGATTCACACGGTCTCTATTCCTCAAATTCAGCCTCCCTTACTCCCCTTATGATCACCGACTTCTTACTTTGAACTTTCTTACCCTTGAGTCCAGACGATCTTTCCTTGACGAATTTCTTTTGTTCAAACTTCAATATTGCCTTTTACCTCAAAATTTACGCAGGCAAATAAAAACATTCAACGTGGCTCGCCCTAATAGATCCTCGCTTCAATTTCAGGTTCTGTATGCGCGTACTAACACCTTCTTCCACTCTCCTTTGCTACGCTTACCTCATATGCACAACCAGCTAAGTCTTGGTCCTCTACCACAATCTGTTGGCGTATTCAAAACTTCTTTGAAAAATCAAATTTATAAATATTCCTATAAATCTTAATTTTTAATATCGTATTGTGATCTTTTTTCTTTAATTTCTGCCATATTTTGGATCCTTTGTTGGTATTTAAATTTTGTATTAGTTGACTTGTAATTGGACTACTTGTCTGTAAGTTAATTTCTGAAATAAATAAATAAAGCTGCAATAGCTCAAAAGCTCTTCTCGTCCTGCCCCAAATCTGTTTCTTCTAGGAGAGTATCGTTTGTTGGCTCTCTCAATTTACATACAAACAAGACGAGCCGTGGGGGAGGAGCTTTTGTGGAATCGGAGTTCATGTGCTCGAATATTTGGCAAAAATTGGAGCAAAAGCTCGCTTTGCGACTGAATGTAAACACTTGGTGGAGTACTGGTAGTTCAGTTTTTGCATTTGAGTCTATTAGGGAGCCCAATCATGAATTTCAACGTGCAAGTTGTTACGTGACATCCGCGATTAAAGTTTTAGACGTGGTGTTGTTTGATGATCAACCAAATGGTGAGGGGTGAGGTGCTGGCTTGAGCCGTGAACTTCAGTCGGCGTTTTGGCGTTCCACGTCCTGTAGCTACCCCAATCCAATAGCTTGTTTTATCAGTTTCTCCTACAGGCTAACGCTCGAATGGAAAGCATGACAAGACCCGCTGACATCAAGGAACTCTAAGTCAAAGTGTAAGTGAAAAGCACAGTTAAAGGATTTCTATACAATAACATGTGTATGTAATGTAATTAACCAATTTGGCCATAATGTTTTGTTTAAGAAAATTAACCATAAAATAAAATAATTAATCAAACTAACTCATATCTTTGTTGATTTTGTTTAGATGGGTACAGTAGCAGGTAAGTATTATGCAGGAAGATCTCTCCCCGGGTGCTTTGATGGTGTACACAGGATATACATCAAATCGAGATCCTAGTTCATGGTAGCATACATGGGGTAACACAGGTAGTGTAACAAAAATGGCGCAGCCAGCAGGATGTAACAAACGGGTAATTCCAAATTGATTTCAACGTTATACTTTTGAAAGATCTATCTTTTTTATTTGTTTAGGCTGACAAATAAAAAATGAAATACACTGACCTACAGCAAATATTGACAACTAGCCAACAGCAAATATTAACGAAAATAACTTAAGAGATTGGGACCAAGGTTGCGTTTTTGCAACACCTATTTTACGCTCTTTGAGTTACCAGATACGAGTATAGGGAACTTCTACTAAACTCTAGCTCATTTAACAACATATAATTTCATTGGGAGCATATGCTCGTATATGCTTGCATTGTTTGACGTGTGCAAACTGTGTTATGCCTCATTTACTGGCTTCCGGGAGCTTAGCAAGCGTCCACAACTACCAAGACTGTACAAGACATTACAAATGGCTGGATGTCATTTCTACACTTGCGAGTGCGTTAGTGTGTTATGGAAAGGCAAGCTGTGAACATGTCAGACGTTGAATTAGGAGTCGTGTTGGCTATAACGTTAGGCTTAGACTATTTGTATTACAAAAATGAAGAGAAGCAATGCAGGCAAAAAGTTCGGCAGAGACGATGACGGATGTTGAAAAAACATATTAACCGTAACAGGTAACTATCAAGTTTGATTGTTTTTAGCCTAGTTAACAGATGGATTACAATTAGGAAGAGAGAAAAAAAAAAATGCTTTATATTTTTTTATCATGTGATTTTCATTTATTACAGAGCTTATATGGAAAATAAGTTCACTTAGCTTTTATATGAACCATCAGGAGAATTTTATAATCTCTGCCGAATGAGCTACTCGGATTTTTATTGGGAAAAATTTCTTCTATAGTAGCCAAGAAAGATACAGACTTCAAGGAAGCTATACCAACGAAATATCGTCTTGCAATTACACCGGGGTTTTTAGCATCTGGAGAGTCGTACCGAAGTTTGTACTATTTGTTCAAAGTTTCTACCCCGATTATATCAAGAATCGTACGTGATGTTTGGTAAGCTCTGAATGAAGTTCTAAAGAATGAAGCTAAGGTAAGGTAGAAAAATAAAACAAATTTAAAATGTTGTTCGACATGATTTTTTATTAGTGTGTAAAGATATAATTTAAAATTAGTGTTTGTTGTAACAAAAACGCAAAAGTAATTCAGTCTTTCAAGAGTTTTTTGAATGAAAAAAATTAACCATAATTTCTATCGTATTCTACTGTCAATAATACTTCAGAAAAATTTAATCGTCGTTTTCTTCGTAATTTTCAATTGCTGCCAATAACGCATCCGTTATAGTATTGGGCTCTGACGACGGTACAATTATTTCATTAGAAATGATATTTATGCTAGAGCTTTCAATATTTCAAGGGTTTGGTTGATATACGAGTATAGTTTCGGCATCGCCATTTTCATCCGCATTTAGAGGCGATTGTGGTAGCTTAGAAAAGCTTCTACGACATTTTGGGAGGAAATGTTTTGAAGCTTCAACAATAGTATAGTGTTGTGAACAATATGACTGAGACGATGGAAGTTGATGAAAAAATGCTGCAGGGTCTGAAGACGATGATTGTATTGACGGAGACCGATAATTATTTAGATAAATAATCCATCAATTTGATACATAAGTATCTTTTTTTTTAACTTTTGGCAATTCTCGCTGCTTTTTTGCTAGAAGCTTACCATACAGGTTGCATTTATTATCTTCAGGTAGCAGTGGAGTTTCAAATCGTCAACCCAAAGCATTTTATAACTTTCCAATCCCAGCAGCCATTTCCTGCTCAGCCTTGTTTGGTGCAGGACGACGACACGTAATTTATAATGTGGGGGTATTGCGTAAATAAACATGTATTTTGTGATCCATCGTCTAGCAAAGAAATATCGTTGCCTATCTCCCAGTCTCCAGGTTCATTAGCAATTTCATTAGAATTTCGTTGTGACTGCTGAAAATGAAAATAAAAATAAAGTTTATTTCATTTTAGTAAACTTTTCAAATTAAATCTACAAATATCATATTGCGTACTTTTTAACATTAACATATTTAAGACGAAATCACTCAGTTATTTTATTATTTTACTCACAAATATAGCCCTTCATAATTTCAAATGCCCTCTACAGCGGCAGGATGGATGACAATACAAGACGGATACAGACGCAATTTTCCGCATTGCTTGAGTTCTCTAGACGGCAAGCATGTAGTTATTGAAAGCCCAGCTCAGAGTGGAACTGAATGTTTTAATTATAAACAAACGTTTAGCATCGTTCTTTTGGCATTAGTGGATAGCCAATATAAATTCATATTCGTGGATATAGGAAGTCAAGGCAGAATTAGTGATGGCAGTGTTTTTAAGAACTGATTATTATGGAAAAGAGTCTGCAGAAACGAAATTGATTTTCCACCACCGTGTCCAGTGCTGGGGTCAGTATTTAATGTTCCATATGCTGTGTAGATCCTGGATTGGAGAGGAAAATACATTTATTATTTTAACCTCAATTTTTAGAATTTTTCGACGTCTTATTAATTTAAATCCAGACACTTTGTCAAAAATTACTATGGCCTGTGTATTGCTACATAGCTTTTTAAGGAAAAGTAAAACCTCTTCAAACAGATATATACCTCCAGGCTCGTTTGACGTAGACGACAATAATGGCACTCTAGTAAAACCTGGGTGCTGGCGGCGATATGATAATGAATATAATGCTTTCCAAGGCTTACTTACTACGCCGCGAAGATCACCACTGAATGCTCAGCAAATCAGAGAAGAGTTTACATCATATTTTTCTAAAAATATTTCAGAAACCACCATTACGTAGATGCCTTCCTATTATATGTAAACTTACGTATATCCGCTTAAAATCTATACCTTAATTATATTTATACCTTAACAATAATGATCATTATAAATGACTATTAAAAAAAGTACTGCTTTCGTTCATTTAACACTTAATTCTCTCAAAATGATTTCTTGGAGTGTCAAAAGAAAGTTACAGGAACTAATGCTAGATATTGTACATGCTAGATACGCGGGTCTGCCCTATCCCCGACAATATAATTTAATATATCATTTAATCTTGAATAAGTTTCCTGTTCCTGCAAGCCAGCATTGATATTTTGTTCTTTTTCCAGAAACCATCATTTAATCATTGCTGCACGAAAATGGCAAGTCAACACACGATGAGATAACCTTAGTTGGCATCCTAAACAATAACACCATCTACGAGTTATCTCGTAGTTTGCAGTCAACGTAAATTTGAAAATCTTACCGTTTCTGTATTGATCGTTTGTTACAGCTTTATACTAGCATTAGAAATGATTTCATCAAATCGTTGGCTGGTATACACCTTCAGCGCCTTAAAAGAGAAAGTACATTTTATTTTCTATTTATAAAGTAACAAAGTAATTACCTACCTGCTCCAGAGCGAATGAAGTCTTGTTTTCTTTTGAAGATTTTGCAAAACGACGTCATCTAAATCTCCTTTCTTACTTTAAGCTCTTTCACTGTCTTCTTCACTTCACTACCTAGGCAACACCAAGCATCTGCCACTTTCTTTTTGTCTTTATGCATTGAATCTTTTGGGTTTCAAATGCAAAGACAGGCCAAAGTTTCCTCATTCGGCCAATTAATCATTTAAGCAATCATACGTTACCAAAAACACGAAAAATATCACCTCAGCAAGAGTTCTTCGTGATCCTACGACACCACACTGTTCAGTACGACTTCTGAAGTGCAACTAAACCCGCGCAAGCGTGTAAATACCTCTCAAACCCTTGCTGAAAGTTTACTTTAATTGGCCTCAAAAAACCGACACTAGCCCCGATCGCTTACAAGGCGGCGCAAGACCATGCAAGATAAGGCACACACCCCGTTTAAACGCTTGTGATTGTGAAACCCTGTTGAGAATTAGTAAGCGTGTAAATGGGCCTTTATAACAAAATGTTATTTGAACAAGTGGCTTTGGAGAATTGGTTGAAATACAAACAAGTTAGGTAGGCAGACCTTTGCTCACATCAGAAGGGTTTTTAACTCAATTTACGAAATGTAGTCACCAACAACGAATAAAGTCAAGAGATACGTCAAAGAGATGTGCACGTTTATAAGAAAATCGATTGTTTCTCTATTTTTAACGACCACCATTTAGTTGCAAAGTAACATAATTACTCATATAATGAATTCTCTGAAAATGTTAAAAAGATCAATCCAAAACTGCAGTATCTGATTCGATGGAAAATCCGTAAATTACCAAAATTACGTGTTATTTTTATTTTTATTTGAGAAATTTCAAATGGCCATAACTTCCATGAATATGATTCAATTTTCATCAAATCAACATGGTATAAGGTTCTTTAGTAAGACTGCTTAAATAGGAACATTGAGTTTAAGGTATCCATTTGATTTTATTGGAAAAATGTAAAATTCGAAGATCATTTTATTATTAACAAACTTAAGCGAATTTTGACTTTTCAAATATTTCAGCCCTCAGGTGTCCAATGCATTTCTTTCCCCTGTGCACCCCTCGAAGCAGCAAAAAATGTCAGTTAGGACCTGTTTTAAAAATTTCTCATAAAGTCCCTTCATTTGATACCCATATTGGCTACCTTTGGTGTATTTTTTTCCAGGTGGCACTCCCCTATATGTGGAGACCCCTCGTAACCCTGGAACACTAACTATGAGTCTGATCGACTCACAAGGTACACATACGTGAGCATGCATAGCCCACATAAAGCAGTAATATGAATATTTTCTAAGATTGTAGTCAATAATTTTGTTTGTTTGATATCCGGAGGCCAATTCTCTTTTTTCTTTAAAAGCCGTCGGGCCGTGCTTTGTTGTGTGAGCAGACGCATTTTGACTACTTCGAGTTATCTTGTGGTGAAGGTTATGACTTTATATAGTCGTAGGATGGGTTAAGCAGAAGTCAAGCTGAAGTTGACTCGAAGTAGTCGAAACGCGTTTACTCACACAACAAAGCAAGGCCCGACCACTTTTAAAGAAAAAAGTTTTCTAAGATTCTTTCATATTTGATTTTTGTTCTAGTAAATATGTCCAGAAGGTTGAATGATGAGGAAATACTGTTATTACTTGAAAATGACAATTCAAAAATAAGCAATGCAGAGGGCAACTTGGAGCAAGAAAATTTTGGCTCTGATGACAGCAATACGGAGCCGTATTATGAACATCGAGATTTGGAAGAGATTTATCGGGATATAGAACCAGATATTCAAAACTCAGAGGTAGGTATAAGTGAACATATGGAACTAAGAAGACAGAACGCGTGCAGCAGTGATCGTCACCTAGTTGCACATGCATCAATCATATCCTCTATAACTTTAACTGGTCCAGTCACCTTGCCTGAATTACCTACAAGCGCAATAATATTCCCTGGGAGTTCAGTCAAAGGCAAAAATGGGTTTGATTAGAAAACATTCACGTTGGTTACAGCTGGGATCAGGATACCGAGGTGAAATATTATTCATTTTCAACCTGGACCTGTTGAAAATGTTAGAAATCGCACTACTCCTCTCGAATGCTTTAGTGCTTTCATCACAGAGCCTATTATGGCAATGGTATTGCAATGCACTAACAACGAGATGAGACACAAAGAAAAAAATATAAAGCTCAAAATTTGACTGTGTCAAATACTTCAATGGAAGAACTTAAAGCTTTGTTACGTGTCCTCGTCTTGAGTGCAGCTCCAAAGAACAACCACTTAACGACTGAAATGCTGTTCGACCCAGAGTACTCGGGTAATTATTATCTATCTACTCTATCAAAAGAAAGGTTTTGCTTTTTCATTAACTGCCTCCGGTTTGATGAAAAAAGTTCAAGAGAGGAAAGAAAAAAATTACGAAGTTGGCTCCGATAACCGAATTGTGGGAACTGCTCTGGAAAAATTGTCGTGAAAATCACAAGCCAGGAGTATATGTTACAATCGATGAGCAATTACTAGGGCGTGCGGGAAATGCCCTTCTAGAATGTATATTCCTTCAAAACCGGATAAATATGGAATTAAGATCATATTGATGTGTGATAACTCTACAAAGTACATGATTGGCGCGACTCCATATATTTGTAAAGGGACTGCACCTAGAAGGACACCTGTCGGAATACATTTTGTAAACCAACTTTCTAAAACTACGGCAAGATCAAATATAAACATAAACATAGATAATTGGTTTATAAGTGTCACCCTCTGTCTATCCTTGTTAAAAGAAGAAGGCCTAACCATATTAGGAAACATGAAAAAAAAACAAAAGGGAATTTCCCGATAAATTCAAGGCCGTCAATTTTCAAGAAAAGCACGTGAAATCTTCACTTTTTTGTACCATGAAGATTTTTCAGCGCTTTTATATAAAGCAAAAAATAACAAAACTGTACTACTAGTTTCCTCTGCACATTAAGAATTAGTTGATGGCTGCAAATCCCTCCCAATGATGATAAGTGATTATAATAAATCAAAAGGAGTAGTAGACACCTTTGACCACATGTACCATAGCATGAATGCTGGATGGAAAACCAGCCATTTTACAATATATTGAATATAGCATGCATTAATTCATATGTAATTTATTCACATAACACATTAAGAGGAAATAATAAACCAATTTCAAGACTACAGATCATGTTGGCACTGACCCGATGTTGGCAATTGCACAGATTGAGTATTTCAATACTCCAATCAAGCCTGAAAGATTTAATACAACATACTTTAAAATTAATAGGGTTACTGGTTAATTTTCTAACAGATGGCGTAACTTGATTTTTATTCCAGTGGTTCACCTTTCCGAAAATGTGTTGAAAAGCTACTGTCATATAGTTTCAGAATCAGTATGTGTTATTTAGCTGAAGCGTAAACAACAATACTTATTTTTACTCTCAAAATGTCGAGTTTTGTGCCGAATAAAGTATTTTTGCGAGGAGTACTTCTTCATTGAAGAAAAAGGCTGCCGAAAGTCATCGTATTTTGGTGGAAGTGTATGGTGTGCATGCTCTAGCTGAGCGTACGTGCCAGAAGTGGTTTGCTTGGTTTAAAAGTGGCAATTTTGACTTGGAGGACGATGAACGGCCCGGACAGCCAAAAAAAATTTGAATATCACGAATTTAAGACATTGCTCGAACAGGATCCATCCCAAACTTGTAAAATCACTTAGCGTCGCTCAACAAACCATTTCCGATCGTTAAAAGCTATTTTTCACAATAAAGCTTCAATTTTCGAAAAAAAACCACACCCCTTTTACAAAAGTTAACTCCAGGAAATGCTGTACAGAAAACTTCAAATGAATCTTCCAAAAAAAGAAAATATTGTCGATTTTGCGATTATTCAAAAAGAAGGCACACAACGTCATAATGTAACACATGCAAGGCATACATTTGTGGGGAGCATATGAAAAAAATATGTTTTTCGTGTTCTAATTAGTAACAGACAAAATTCTTGTTAAGTTGATGAAATGTGACCAAAGGCTGATTAATTTGTTAGCTTAGTTCAGCTACATATTGTTGTTTTATGAAAACAAAGTAACTGAATTCATTTGTGATTTTTTTTTCTTCAAAAAAACATGTTTTTAATTTCTAGACAATACCTTTTGATTGAAAATCAGAATACGGTATTATTTACGCATAAATTTTTAAAAACAAAGTTAAAAAACAATATCACTTTTAGTTTGTAAGCAAAGAATCCTTTGAAAGCGATGCTACTGAATTTTTTTACGTTATTTTTAAACTCGAAATGAAGTTGATTTTATGTTTTTCAAATACACGTTGAATATTGCATAAAAATGTCTTTCATTTA
Organism: Odontomyia ornata; assembly: GCA_963969285.1. Classification (NCBI taxonomy): domain Eukaryota; kingdom Metazoa; phylum Arthropoda; class Insecta; order Diptera; family Stratiomyidae; genus Odontomyia; species Odontomyia ornata. The sequence goes on along the minus strand of OZ017738.1, from coordinate 134,033,842 downwards.
CTTTTCATTCTTCTTCTGGATTAGGTGTGTCGATTCGACTCATGGTTATTAATAACAGACCTACAATCAAGCTTAGTGTTCTCGGGTTAAGCACCTTATACACTTTACACATATGTACAAAATTTTATGACTGGAGCTTTTGCGGTTTGCGAGAAAAATTGCTGGGACACATGGATGGACAGACGGACGGTCGGACAGAGGGGTCGCGATTTTGGTAGGGTTTTGTAAAATTATTTTACAAAACCCCTAAAAAAAAAGAAGAGGTGGTGGCTAGACATTTGTCTCAAAACTTGTAAATAGATCTAGCAAAAGTGTTCAAAATAATCAATGAGGTACCCTTATAAACTTTTTCTTCAGAAATCCTCAAAGTCAACGTTGCGGAATGGCAACAGTGGTCCTTAATGGGTTGAACTTAAGCACTCTTTTATTAATATTATAGGGGATGTCATTTGATAAATTAAGGACTAGCTCTATCCCGGTAGAAGCATAAGATGAGCCTTCTTTTGCCATTGCATCGGCCAATTTATTGCCTATGATAATACCGTATTCCGGCACGCTGGTAAACTGAAGCTTATAGTACTTTGCAGTGGATAATTTGCTCAGTCTTTTTTTTTGAAAAACCGTCGGGTCTTGCTTTTTTGAGTGAGCAGATGCGTTTTGACTTCTTTTAGTCATCTTTAGTGTCTCTCAAAGAAATCGAAATGCGTCTGCTCACTCCAAAAAAAAACAAGGCCCAATGGTTTTTCAAGATAAAAGAGAATTGGCCTTCGGATACCAAATAAACAAAATAATTGATTGATCAAAGTCATTAATGTAGCAGTAATATGCCACTCGACATTTTTTTCCTCCTTTTTTCAATAATCACCATCACTGCGTGAGAACTGACGGATATCTTTGTTTGATAAACAAAACACTAGATGTATGGTTTATGCCTGAGTTGATCCCAAAAAAATCTAAGAGTGAAATCCAAAAAGATTATTGGGCTTATAGCGAGTATATACTCGTATTGTGAACAAATTATTTCTTATATTTTTCTTGCGATATATGGTAATTTGTTCAAGTAAAATCTTGTTTTCAAATAAACTCTTCGCCAAATTCAAAACATGAGATGAATTTATTTGCACTCAATAAACGTGCTTCAAAAAAACCCGACATGCACAGTTAACTTAAAGTTGTTTTCCTTCGTATTTTTTCGCAAAGTGTCAACATAAATTCACAGCTCTTCTGAAAACAAAATATGTTTGCCATGTATCCGCCTTCTTCATCTTCTTCTTCTTTAATAGCAAAGAAAAAATTCAAACGAATAAATTTGATAGAGTCCTTAAGAACCCATTGGAGCGTATCCGATAGTTTCAATGTAAAAGAAATTTATGTTCTGCCGGATTCAAGCCGGTTGCATCCAATCTATTTTACAGAGACACTTGGAAGCAACATCATCCAGTCCCGATAGGAGGAGAGTTTCTTATTGAAAACGAGAAAAACTTCTAAAGTACAGGATATTAAGTTTCACAGCACCAGAAGCGGGGACTTGCTGTTATTTCAGTTAAAACGCCAAAAGAATCTCCACAACGAAACACAAGCTGCCATTTTACATGCTCTCATTATGCTCGTGTAGAGTTTCTAGCCAATCAATTCACCAAATTGAATTATTTTCTTCCAGAGTGGTGTAGTATTTCATTCCACTAGCTATCGGAATGCATTCTTTCATGTACATTTCTCAGCAACTCAAGTAACCCTATACACTATCGAAACCCGATACATTTGGCACTTAAGCTTTTCAATTGGCATTGCCAAGCTCAATTTTGAATATATATTGAGCTGACTTCCAGGTTGTAGTGTGTTGTATTTAAGTCTTTTTTGTTTGCCAGATATTTACATTGAAAACCTTTTCAAAAATCAACCAACAATCCTTTATAAATTCAAACTACTTCAGATTCTTTGAGGTCTACTTTCAAAATAAACACGTATATCACAAATATGATATCTAAAATAATTCTTGTACGAAAATAATTTCCTATGCAATCGTTTCCGCAAGAAATATTCAAAGGATTACGAGCTGCTTTGTTCTATCTGAAGCATAAAATTTATCAAATCTAAAAGGATATCCTTTTCCCTGAATTTATTTCCTTCTATTTCCTTGTTATTTGCGTCTTACTGTTCAGTTCAATTTAATCATGAATATTTCAAGATAAAAAGTCCCGTTTTTTAGGAATCTGAGCTATCCGCTCTTAAAATAGAGCAAAAATCGAAACGTAAGCATTTGCTAAGGACGTTTGGCTTACTTTCGAAGAGAACATCAATTTGTAAAGATGTTTGATAACTTATTGACTTCAGGATATACCGACGAAATGAGAACAAAACAGATTGCAAGGAAAACTCTTCTTAAGACTTTCAGTATGATGTCAATAATTACGAAGACACAAATTCAATTGTATCTGATTAAGAACAGTTTTATGGTGTTGAATATTGGGTTCTAGTGGATATTCAAAAGTAATGAAGGCAAGACTGGATAATACTCGTAAATAGATTACAGTCGAACCTGGATAAGCGAGGGTTCAAGGGATGGCAATCTCTTTTTCACTTATGGAGGTTTCTCACTAACCTGAGTTTCTATCTTATAGAGGTACAGATATGACCATTATTACTCACAGAGGTTAAATAAATGATACAGCAAATATGCAGTGAATAAATGTATTGTACATGTATATTATACTTATGAGGATCTTGCAGCAAAAGGGGGGCTGATCCAAATTTTTATCAATTATCGTTTTTTGGGCTACAGTTTGAAAAAAATGAGGGTTATCGTTTGATGCATAAACGGGGCAGATCCGATCAAAAACAAGCGCGCTGTTAACAAAATTAGTATGTGCCACCCTATTCCGTTTGGTACGAGATGGCACCAGATCCGGACCTGCCTTCTTTTTGCAACAAAAGATTCAATTGCATCATCTGTGACAATACAGTGCATATTTCAAGTTCGGCCCAAACGGATGTACGTTTTGTTTTGTATATTATATATACTTTGAATGTGTCAAGAGCGGATAACATGAGTGAGTCCGAACCGTTTTGTAGTGGATCATCTGATATTTACCAGCCTCCGCAACACGACTCAAATTCAAGTGGTGATGGAAGTCAACATTTCAAAACCAAACTAGTGCAGCCAACGATAAAGAATTGTATAATCAAAAAAAAAAGAAAAGCTGCAAATATTTCACAATGGAAACGCAATATTATAAAGAAGGCTACTGCTACTGGGAAAAGCTATTTAAACTATAAAGGCCGCGAAAAGGGAGAAAGAAAAGTAGGACCGAGTTGCTGTTGCATAAAGTATAAATGTTCTGTTCAAATTAATGAAGAAGCGCGAAAAATAATTTTGAAAAATTTTAATAAATTGGGAGAAACTTATGTGCAAAACGTTTATTTAGGAGGTCTAATTAAAAATGGAAATGTTGAAAGGGAAAGACCGAAAACTGGTATGAAGAAGAAACGGAGTTGTTCACATAAGTACAATATTTTATTGCATCTGGAAAATAAATATATAAGTTTGTCGAAACGGCTTTGCATCTATCCATGAAATCTCAAAAAAGCGAGTAGACAATATTTCTGAGGAGTATCGTGACCCTACTGTAATTATAACAGTGAAATCTAAGCGTGGAAAACATCAAAATCTACTAAATCGTATTTAGAGTGATTGGGTTTCCAAAATTGACTCTCACATTAGAAGTTTTCCACGACGCGAGTCTCACAACAGCAGAAATAAAAGCTCTCGTTATTATCTATCACCTGAGTTAAATGTTAAGAGGATGTACGATTTATATTTCAAGCTGAATGAGCCTAGTCTCGAAGCATCTGTGAGGTGTTAACTTTTGACTATCAGCAGAACATGCAATTACTTAAAATTCCAGCAGGTGAAGCATTTTACAGACGTCAACTTTGGGCATATAATTTATGCATCCACTCAGCAAAAACAGGCATCGCTCATTTTTATTTATACGATAAACTTATAGCTCGAAAAAAGTCGTATCTTTCATATATCACTACATAGATAACATTTTACCAAGCGCAGTTAAAATACAGTATTTATTCTGAGATAATGCAGCAGCAAAAAAAAAGAACTCGACATTAGTTCAGTATTTGAATACTCTTATGAGATGTTCATCTATTGAGAAAATTGTTCATCGATTTCCTGAACCAGGACACAGCTTTTCGCCATGTGATCGGTGTTTTGGCGTAATAGAGAAGTTCAATAGAAAGAAAGACTACATTTTTACAACTTCTGAATATTTCGATTGCATTTAGGAAGCATCTAAAAATTTTAAGGTGGGGATACGGATCAAAACATGATTCTCAACTTTAGTAAAAATTTAGATAGTCATTTTATAAAAGTTATAACAAATGTAGAGAAGATACGGTTCTAAATATCTCAATATCGAATTATCGAATACAGTAAGGACCACATTCAAAGTATTGCAGTTAGTATTACTACTGAAATGCCTTTGTTTTATAATTTTTCCTTAACGTGAAATGTACAAGCCAGCCTATCGGTTCTGACTCAGGAACGGTTGTATGACAGTGCATTGCCGTTGAAACCGGCTAAGTACAAAGATATTATGCAGCTGGTAAAGAACTATGTTCCACCAAATAAACTTTATTTCTACAACGCCCTTAATTGTGAAGCTGTTGGACCAAATGATGACATTTCTAGCGAAGACGACAACGATCGAGCTGAATTCGACTTATAAGTTCATAAATTTTGTTAAGCTGTTGTTTGTTTTTGTTTTTCTTTAAATTGTTTTATCGTTCACGTGCGGAGTAATAGTTCTTGAATTAAAAAAAAACTTCTATTCATGTATTTTATTATCCATAGTACAAAATAGGGTAATATTTTTCTTGAACTTTGGTGCAAAACGAAGGCAGATCCAAACTTTTAAAAATCGTAGTAAGTGTTAAACTTATTTTTTTACATCTTAAAAACTTTAGTCATATATGTAAAAATGTTCATATTATTTTATATCATTAGCTCGAAAACATAATGTATTATTCCAATTTTCAAAACGTTTTTCTTTAATACCCGACGGTTTTAGAATTTGAACTTGCCTCCCTTTTGCTACAAGGTCCTCATATATGGATGTAGGTGTACTACATAAATTTTACACACAAAATACAATAAACAATAAATCTTCATATTTTTTTTTAAATCTGTAATTTTTTCTGTTTTTCCGTATTTACATTTTGTACATACTTTTCTAATTCGTAAATTTTATCGAATATTTTCTTATCACCAACCGCCGAATATTCAAAAAACTTATGTATCTTATCTAGTGCATTTAGAATTTCTTTTTTCTTTGAAATGATCTCTATTTCTGCATCAAAAATCTGGGATTGGTCGGTTTCGTCTTCACAGTCATTTTCATCAGTACACATTATCACAAAGTTCTGTACGATATCGTCAGCGGTAAATTTTCCAGCGGTAGCCAGGTCATCGTCAAATTGTATGAAATCTTCAAAGCTTGGCGTTCACACATCACAAGTAGATTCGTGACACACAAGCTTGATCCATTCCTTATTGCTAGGTTCAGCTTCAACTTCATGATCCGCTGGTAGAAATTTTTGTTTATCTGCGCTGATACAAAATCCTGCTTTCTTGAAACAGTTTTTGATAGTAACATCACTAACTTTGAACCATGCCCTCCTTGCAAATTTCATGGCTAGAAGTACGTTAGTATCAGGGCTATTGTTTGCTTTGAGGCACGTAAGAGTATGTTGAACAACTTCTCAGCGGTAAAAGCGTTTGAATATGTCTATGATGCCTTGATCTAAAGGTTGAAGTTTTCTGGTGGTATAGGCTGGCAAAAACATGACTCTTACGTTATTAAATGTTGATAGGTACATATGGACTGCACAATTGTCAACGAAAAGTAAGATTTTTTTGGGTTTTATCTTCATTTCCTTGCTAAATTTTTTTATCCAATCTTGAAATAATATCTTTGTCACCCAAGCTTTTGTGTTATTGATATAATCAATAGGTAAAGTCTTGACACCTTGAAAACATCTAGGCTTTTTTGATTTCCCGATTATCAAAAAAGGGAGCTTATCAGTACCGGGGATGTTTACGCATTGAAAAATTGTTAGAAGTTCCTTGCTTAATTTTCCCCCATGACATTTTTCACCTTTAAATGTAAATGTTTTATCAGGAAATATATAGTAAATATCGTCTGGATCATACACCTTTAAGAGACTTGGCAGTTCTTTAGTGCATTGGTTACACAACGCTCTGATCACAGATTTGCTTTCTCCAGCGTTTTTCTTAAAACCGATATCATGATGCCTTTTAAAACCCTCTAACCATCCATTGCTTGCCAAAAAGTTCTGAATTCCCAATTTTGTGGCAAAATCTTTCGATTTTTGCTTTAGCAAGGGTCCATAAATAGAAAAATCTTCTTATCAAGGGTTTATTTGATCCAGTTTTCAATATTGGGAAACTCGGAATGTCAACCCCTGTTAATACTTTATCGAGTCTTTTGACACCATAATTTTATAATAGGTGGATTCTGGTATACCAAACTCACTTACAATTTCATTACGCGATTTTCCACATTCAAATGCATTCACAATTTTAAGTTTTTCACTTAGAGATAACACTTTTATGTTTCTTATTGGCATGACGTAGAACTAAACCTTTCTTCGTTCTTGATATTAATCAACTGTAATAAGGGCCAAATGTGCGCAAAGACAATGTAAATTCGGTAGTTCCCCGAAATTTTAGAAAGCATTTGTTTATGTTTTCTAAAATTTCGGGGTGCTACCTGCGTATGCGTACATGCTCAACTGTCGCTTATAGAGGTAGAGATACTTGTAACTAGGAGTCTCAGTTATAGAGAGGTTTTAGCGGCTAGAAAAGACGGTTACTGGCAATTTCTCTCACTTAAAGAGTTTTCTCGCTTACCCAGTTGTCACTGACACAGGTTTGACTGTATTCTTTTTTAATCGTATCTAATCAAAGCAATATTATATTTCAATTGAGTTTGAAATTTGCATTTAACCGACGATATGCATACATACAAAATAATTTAACGAAATAAAAACTTTATTGACATGCACAATGAATATAAGTTTGATTGCACGGAAAAATCAAAGTTTGTCCATTTTAACCGACAACCATTTTGTTGGAGTGTAACTAAAATCATTGACTGGCCGAAACGTTAAATACACAATACTTTTGTTATTCGTCTCAGCTGAAAATTGGAGAAGTATCAACCAAAAGTGTAGTTTCTGGTTTGATGGAAGGCGAAAATACTATAGTCGAAAATTTGTGTATGATTGTTGTAATCGGAGGAAATTCAAATGGCTGTAACTTTCATGAATATGATTTGATTTTATTGAAACTTAAAGAACCTAAGGACTTTTTTGCTGTGACACTTGTGCATAAGCGGCTCCAATTCAACATAATATCTCTCCGTTCTGGTGAAACCTTTACATGGCTCAGAGTGCGTTCCAAGTTCACACCGTCAAGTTGATAGTGTAGTTTTGGTTGTGATGGACTCTAAATTAGCACCGATCTGGCTCTAAGTAGCTGTTGCTTAAAGGGCTTGTGCCAATCCTCGCATGGCCTCCTTGCTTTACAATTAATGCGGCTCCTAGGTGAGATCTAGTCAAACCTGAACGTAACTCGTCAAAATACAAAAAAAAAACAATGACAACCTCAACCATACTGATGACAGCCAAGGCAACGACCATCGTATCAATGATCATAATATCGACGACCAAGCCACTGAAAGCAAAAACAATGACTGTAATGACTAAGACAACAAATTGGGATCGGAAAGCACGATATAACTTTGTGAAACTGGAAGTTCTTGTGGCATTTGGGAGCAACAAGAAATGTGAATACCGACGCTTCTGCTGTGAGAGAAGCAAATAACAGGACAAGTCAAGATCAGGAATCAAAGAGGAAGCTGGGGGATCGGGAGCTTTTTAGAAATTCTCCCCAGGTTCAGCATAAGGCTTAGACACTTATCAAAGGGCTAGGTATCTCAACTTCTATTACCAACAAAAAAGTAGCCTGTAACATAATCTAAAGAAACAGAGAGAAGAGGAGTCAATATGAAGTCCCCAATGGTAGTACCAAGTCAAAGGAGGGGTTGCAGGTTATCCAATATAAATGAGCCGAAGTACTCAAAAAAACTCTCCAAACCATGGAAGACTGGCAGCTACCACGAGAATCAAAATGCGGAGGGATACTTTATGTTACCTTAGCTAAGGAAAACTAACGGCACTAAGCACTACGGCAGGCTCTGTTTGTCAAACTTACCGAAAGTAGGTCCCACAAGGATGTGCAGTGAGGGTTAAGCTAAGTTAGGTACAAACTCAGAGCAGTACGGTCCAGTTAGTCCGGCAGTTTATTCGTAAAATTCAAGCCACGGGCAACAGAGAGGAACTTTCTCTGTGATGCAGTCAAAAAGGCCCTTAGAAGGAGCGCTACTTTAGCTTTGCTTGAGCCGATGGCAGACGTAATTAAACGTGAATTTCTTGGTTTAACCAAGGTTAAAATAAGAATCACAAAAGCAAGCACCAGAAGATAATGCATGGTCATTGTTGACCTGCGTGAAAGGAAATAAGTGCTTAGCAAAGATAAACTAGAAATTAACAGCGTTATCTGCATAATAGATAATGAGCAGTATGGTTCCATTATTTTTATACCGCAATATGATGCACGGATTCTGATAGGTCAAGATCAGGAATCAAAGAGAAAGCCGGGAGATTGGGAACTTTTAAGCAATTCTCCCCAGGTTCAAAGAAAAGACGAAAATGAAGAGAATAAAAGCATGCTATGGGTTCTAATGGGGCATAAGAAAGGACGTCATGATTGATGTCCTAAAACTAGAGGCGCTCTTGGTGAGGGTTGTTCACTACAGGCACAAGTAGCTGAGGGCAGATGAAGAGCATAAGGTTTAGACACTTATCAAAGGGCTCGGTATCTCAACTTCTATTACCAACAAAAAGGTAGCCTGTAACATAATCTAAAGAAACAGACAGAAGAGGAGTCAATATGAAGTCCCCAATGGTAGTACCATGTCGAAGGAGGGGTTGCAGGTTATCCAATATAAATGAACCGAAGTACTCAAAAAAACTCTCCAAACCATGGAAGACTGGCAGCTACCACGAGAATCAAAATGCAGAGGGATACTATATGTTACCTAAGCTAAGGAAAACTAACGGCACTAAGCACTACGGGAGGCTCTGTTAGTCAAACTTACCGAAAGCAGGTCCCACAAGGATGTGCAGTGAGGGTTAAGCTAAGTTAGGTACAAACTCAGAGCAGTACGGTCCAGTTAGTCCGGCAGTTTATTCGTAAAATTCAAGCCACGAGCAACAGAGAGGAACTTTCTCTGTAATGCAGTACCTTAGAAGGAGCGCTGCTTTAGCTTTGCTTGAGCCGCTGGCAGACGTAATTAAACGTGAATTTCTTGGTTTAACCAAGGTTAAAATAAGGATCACAAAAGCAAGCACCAAGAGATAATGCATGGTCATCGTTGACATGCGTGAAAGGAAATAAGTGCTTAGCAAAGATAAACTAGAAATTAACAGCGTTATCTGCATAATAGATAATGAGCAGTATCGTTCCATTATTTTTATACCGCAATAGGATGCACGGATTCTGATAGGAGTTCACTGTGCTATAAGTGTGGTAATGTGGGGCTCAAAAAAAAATGATGCATTGCCAAAACACATTGCTTCCATCCAATGGATTGTTATTGTGGAAGAAGTTAGGTATGCCCTACGTCAGGGGATCAACAGTTCATCAAGGAGCACTCTGGAATGATCCTCGTCTTCTAGAGAAACGTACACCGCAGCACTGTAGTGCAAAGACTACTGTAGTAGTCAATTACTTTGTTTATTAACTATGCACAGGCCAATTCACTACTTCCTTTAAAAGCTGTCGGGCCTTGTTTTATTGTATGAGCAGACGCGCTTCGACTCTTTTGAGTTATCTTCAGTGTCTAAAGGATGTGTTGAAAGGGGATGACTTTATATAGCCATAGAATTGGCTAAGCAAGTGGTGCTAAATCAGCTCAAATACTATTTAAATTAGGTCAGATAGAGGGATATTAGTGTTTTTTTTTTAATTTTTGTATGTCCATTTTCGCTATTTCATTTTATTTCCGTTTTCATCTAAGAGTGTAGTCTATTGCTGAGGAAATTGCTTCGGAATTTTCAATAAGTTGTTTGTTGATAATGTTCTTCTTCTTTCTTTGTAGCACTACAGCCCCTCTCAGGCCTTTGCGTAGAGATAGTTAGAGTATCTCATTTTTCATGACCGTATTGATTTTTTCGGAAGTTAGTTTGGTCAGTGGCATGCTTCCGTGTGCTTGATTAAATCAGTACATATCACCACTGAGTGAACACTTGTAGTCTACCCGAAAAATCCACTAAACGAAATTACGTTGCTCCCAACGAGATTTGAACCTGTGACCTTCGGCTTATGCGTTCATGCTCTAACCACTAGACCACATAGACTGATAATATTACTGCCTGTTTTACTATGTTTATATATTTCAAGCCTTTCTACGATGTCAAGTCTCAGTCCTTTGCTCTGTCATAGAGTTTTGTCATAGCGTCAGGCTCGCGTGCGTGGTTTTGTGGTTGCGTCGCGTAATTGGAGTCTGCTATGCTGTGTAAGAGAAAAAGGAAACGAGATCAAACAGAACAAACGGACATCCCACAATCAAAAAAACAAAAACCAAATATCCTTCTACCTGACCTAATTTAGTACTTGACCCAATTTAGCAGCACCTGCTTAACCCATCCTACGGCTATATAAAGCCATTCCCTTCAGCACATCCTTTAGACACTGAAGATGATTCAAAGGAATTAAAACGTGTCTGCTCACACAACAAAGTAAAGCTCGACGGTTTTTAAAGAAAAAACTGTAGTAACTTGCAAAATGAAATGAAAGCTACTGCTACTGCTCAGTGAGCAGCAGAGATTCGTCGTATGATGCCGTCTTAGGCGCAGAATTGCATGTTCTTATTAGAGGAGACTTCACGCAAAAGCCATCAAATGGGCAGGCCTCTGCCAGAATTTACATGAAAATGAATACTCGACACGACAGTCAAAAATAGGTCTGTTATGTTAAGTAGCAGAGATATCCCTACTTTCCACTGCTCCCAGAATTCACGTTTTGTATTAGAGTCTCTACTACCAAGAGTATACAACTGGGGAGTTTTAAAAACTACTCAGTCATTGGTCATTTGTATATAGTGCTTGGGATTAACGATGGTTCTTCGTGCCGTACATATGTCTCCCAGTCTTGGATGATATATTGGGAAGAGGGACGATTAAAAACTTTTTTGGAGTGCGCATTGTACAGACATCGATACTGGAAGCTTCACGGGGAAGTGGGAGTATAGCAGCTACAGACGCGGTGAACTCAGCTTTGAGTATTATCAAGTCTGCCTACAAGTCTTCTACGCCCCATTGATGACCTTGACATGTTAAACCTCCAGTGTACTGGTGGTCATTTGAAATCGCTAAGCAGTAAAGTAAATGTCTCAAGCTCAGGCAAGATGTCAATTGGCACGGCATGCGCAAAACTCACTTCATACTAGTTAGCTAGAAAGCATTTTTGGAAACTTATCAACAACAGCAAGGCCAGCTGCCCGCAAAATCTGGTAAATAACGTGAAAAGGGTTCATGGGGCTTAATCTATAAGCTGTTCATGTGGAAGCTTAGAATTTAGCGTTTGCCAAGTACACACGAAGCGGAAAAGATCAATATGGTGGTGCTAGTCACTTTGTTCTTGTTGAAGCAATTCACCATAATAAGTTGCCCACTCATTACAAAGACTGAATTAAAGAAAGTGGTTTTTATGGAACCAAAAAAGGACCCGGAGTAAAATGAAATTCCAGCTAAAGTTCTGCAGGTGGTCTTTTACTATTTTCCAGACCCACTGCTTAGTACATTCAACGCTTGCCTGCATGAAGGGTTATTTCCAGGGCTCTGAAAAGGAGCAAACCTCATACTCATCAGCAAGGAATAGGAGAATCTTAAGTTAGACGCAATTCGTGCTGCTGGAAGTCTGTCTCAACGGTAGTATGGCTTAGCAGGTCACTCCATCATCGATGCTTATAGCATCGATGATGGAATGACCTGCTAAGCACTACCTGCTTTGCCCATCCTACGGCTATATAAAGCCGTTCCCTTCAGCACATCCTTTAGACACTGAAGATGACTCAAAGGAATTAAAACGTGTCTGCTCACACAACAAAGCAAAGCTCGACGGTTTTTAACGAAAAAACTGTAGTAACTTGCAAAATGAAATGAAAGCTACTGCTACTGCTCAGTGAGCAGCAGAGATTCGTCATATGATGCCGTCTTAGGCGCAGAATCGCATGTTCTTATTAGAGGAGACCTCACGCAAAAGCCATCAAATGGGCAGGCCTCTGCCAGAATTTACATGAAAATGAGTACTCGACCCGACAGTCAAAACTAGGTCTGTTATGTTAAGTAGCAGAGATATCCCTACTTTCCACCGGTGGAGCTGCATTGGATCCATCCCAGAATTCTCGTTTTGTATTCGAGTCTCTACTATGTACCAAAAGTACACAACTGGGGATGTTCAATATGCTTACTTAAAATGGGCGCCATTTTATTTTAAGAATACTTATGTCACTCGCTTAAAAATTCTCAAAGGTATCTTAAACGTTCATGCAAATATCAGCCTACACGCAAGTCCTAATAAGCCCCTAGTATTTGATTCGAAAAAGGGATATGGTTTCATAGTTATGCATTCATGTCGTTTCAATAGAGGAAAATTCAAATCACTATAACTTCGTTTAATATCACTTGATTCTTCTGAAAATTTCGGAATAAACCACCTTACTTTTTTATTCAAGAAAATGCAAGTAATATCGAACCACCTGGCAAGCTACCTAAAAAATTTGACAACCAGCTCCACGTTCAATGTCAAAAATACAATGAAATTTAAGAAGAAGATAAAACGTATAGAAATTAGTGACGTGAAGATAATGGTATCATTTTATGTAAGCTCTTTTTTGACTAACATATCAACTAAGCTAGCTTTTGACCTAATGCAGAAACGATGGAGTGAAATAAACAGAAGTACTAACATCAACAAGAAGATATTTATGGAAGCTATCCACTTCTGCAGAACGAATGACAATGTTTTCAGCAACAACAACATAGTCTACAAACAAATTCATGGCTTAGCGATGGGAAGCCCACTATTATCCATCATTACAGATATTGTAATAGAAAACCTATTAGAGAACGCATTAAAAAAGTCTGTTCACAACTGAAGATAATTATAAAATTTAGAGATGACATCTTCGTGGTTATCAAAAACTCAGATGTCAAAAATTTTCTAACTAACCTCAACAGTTACCATTGCAAATTGAGCTTCACGATGGAACTGGAGGAAGACGGAAAGTGGCCAAATTTGAATGCACTAGTAACGAGGGAAAATGGCGAGCTCAAAATAGGCTGGCACCGGGAAAAACAGCCTCAGGAAAAATTCCACTTTTCTGGTCAGCCCACCCAAAGCGTCAAATTATCATCACGGCATCGAACACAATAGAATGAATCCTCAACACATGTGACGACTGTTTTAAGGCAAAAAAAAATAATAACAAATAATAATCAATACATTGATGATCGACGGCTTTTCTAAGAATGTGATCAATGGAAGTACTACACATGCGACAAAGAACAGCTGCGGACAGGCAAAAGGGGAAAATCATTCGATCTCCATGGGGATCGAATATATCCAAGGTCTATCGAAAAAATTCAGCCAGATAATCAAGGGGTGCAAACACTTCAGGAAAAACACGCTCGGTACATTACACACACCCAGGAAAGACCAAATACCAAAGGGCTGCAAATCGAACATTATCTACAGTATCCCTTGTGGCGACTGCAACATGGCATATATCGGCACGACAAAGAAATGGCTCAAGAACAGGATATTGGCACATCAATTGGGCCTAAAGAGTGGCAACAGCAACCAAATGGCACTACTAACGCACTGCGCACAAACCGGACACAAAAACCGCACAGGCAGTATGCGAATTAAGGTAGAGTGGAAAGCTGCTCATACATTTTAGTATTGATGCCATTGACTGGCAACAACATGAAGCGGTGTGTTTGGGTGTTCACAACACAATGACTCAGTGCCGAAACGGGTATCAAAGTTTCCTCAACAAACTTTACTCTGCTTGCTACTACTTCTTCCGGCATTGGTATTTTGAGAAATGAAAATGACTTCGGACGAAAGAATAGTGGAGGTAGTACCATTTAAGGAAAATCCTGGCATATATTTTGAGGAAGTAAGTAAAATAAAATTAACGGATGGCAGCTGGAAAATAATCACATTTTACAATTTAAAACCTACTGGTTGGAATATGATGGTTTTAGTAGATATATTACTAAACTGATCAATATACTTGATACTTGATGGTACTTTACACATATTAGCGAAAAAACCGAACGAATCAAAAATTTCGTTTTATGTAAACACAATTTGAGCACTTCGCAAACACAGCATTTCAAACTGAGACGCTGAGCAATATTTTTAATTCTTCAGCTCTGCAAAAAACAATTCTTCTACCGGTCATTTGGAAACTTTCCGGCCTTGCCGGCAAAAAGTCATGGTACATTCAAGTTCTCTTTCTAACCAATAGATGGCGTTTACATGTGCATGCCATAAAAATTTTAAGTCATTCCAATTAATACAAATCACAGGGTACCCTTCCAAATTTGACAGGTAACGTTTGTTAGGAAAAATGGATAAAATTGAGTACCGCGCAGTGACAAAGTACTTCTATTTAAAAGAAAGAAAAAAGCTCGGGAAGTGAAAGGAAGGATTGTCGCTCTCATTTAAAACCGTGAAACATTGGGTGGCCGAGTTCAATCGTGGTCACCCAATCATTTTTGATAATGAACGTTCTGGAAGTCAAAAAACTGTTTCAACGAAAGATATTGTCAGTTTTGTGCACATAACCGTGAGGAAAGGTCGCCGATTAACCATTAAAGAAATTAGTGAGGCTTACGGGATATCAACTGAATGGGTGCATAAGATTTTACATGAAAATTTATGCATGAGAAAATTTTCCGTGCAATGAGTGCCGCGTTTGTTGACGATCGGCCAAAAGCACATACGGATGGGCATGCCATGCAAGACTTTTCAGATGTTCCAAAAGAATCCTACCGAGTTTTGTGCCTATTAATTAGATTCGACGAGACTTGGATCCATCACCATACTCCGGAGACTAAAGAATAGTTAATGCAGTGGATTGCGGTGGGGGAACTAGCTCCGAAGAGGGGGAAGTCGTCTTTTCTGCCGAAAAAAGGATGGCGACAGTTTTTTAGGATAGCTGCGGAGTAACTATGGTTGATTACCTTCAAAAAGGTAAAACCATTAACGAACCATATTACGCTGCATAGCAGGACCAATTGAAGAAGCGACCACACTTGGCAAGGAAGAAGGTGCTGTTTCATCAGGACAACGTGTGAGTCCACACATACATGGTTGCAATGGTGAAATCGGACGAATTGAAGTTCGAATTGCTTCAACACCCGCCCCACTCACCAGATCTAGCTCCGAGTACCTTTTTTTGTTTCCTAACTGGAAAAGTTGTTGTATGGTAAAAAATATGGGTCAAATACCGAGGTTGAAGAGGCAGTAAACCTGTATTTTCAGGTTTACCTCAAAATTTTTTTCTGATTGCCTGAAGGGTTGGGAAAACCATTTGGCCAAATACAATGACTAACGTGGAGACTATGTCGAGAAATAAATTTTTGTTCGGCTTAAACTATGTGTTTTTCTTTAATGGACAGGAAACTTTTCAAATTACCCCCGTACTCTACATCAGCCAGCACAGGGCCGGGGGATTTGATTAAACAAATAAATGTATATATATATATATATATATATATATATATATATATATATATATATACATATATATACATATACATATATATATATATATATATATATATATATATATATATATATATATATATATATATGTATATAAATATATATATATATATATATATATATATATATATATATATATATATGTATATATATATATATATATATATATATATATATATATATATATATATATATATATATATATATATATATATATATTTGGCCAAATACAATGACTAACGTGGAGACTATGTCGAGAAATAAATTTTTGTTCGGCTTAAACTATGTGTTTTTCTTTAATGGACAGGAAACTTTTCAAATTACCCCCGTACTCTACATCAGCCAGCACAGGGCCGGGGGATTTGATTAAACAAATAAATGTACATATATATATATATATATATATATATATATATATATATACATATATATACATATACATATATATATATATATATAAATATATATATATATATATATATGTATATATATATATATATATATATATATATATATATATATATATATATATATATATATATATATATATATATATATATATATATATGATATTAAAAATTAAGATTTATAGGAATATTTATAAATTTGATTTTTCATTGAAGTTTTGAATACACCAAGAGATTGTGGTAGAGGACAAAGACTTTGCTGGTTGTGCATACGAGGTAAGCGTAGCAAAGGAGAGTGGGAGAAGGTGTTAGTACGTGCATACAGAACCTGAAATTGAAGCGAGGATCTATTAGGGCGAGCCACGTTGAATGTATTTATTTGCCTGCATAAATTTTGAGGTAAAAGGCAATAATGAAGCTTGAACAAAAGAAATTCGTCAAGGAAAGATCGTCTGGACTCAAGAGTAGGAAGGTTCAAAGTAAGAAGTCGGTCATTATAAGGGGAGTAAGGAAGGCTGAATTTGAAGAATAGAGACCGTGTGAATCTGCGTTGAACCGACTCGACAGCATCGATGAGCTTCCTGTAGTACGGACTCCAAATTTGGGAGCAGTACTCCAAATGGCTACGTACTAGCGAGAAGTAAAGACACATACGAGTACAGGATGTGATATGTTGAAATGACGAAGCGGATCGTAAAATAAATCCAGTTAAGCGAGAGGCTTTCTTAATAATTAGAGCAATGTGGAGATCAAACTTCAGTTTACAATCAAAAAACACACCAAGATCCTTGAACGAGGTTACATTGCTCAAAGGGATACCAACAAGCCTATACGATGAGAGAAGAGAACATTTTTTACAGGAGAATGTCATCTGATGGCATTTGGCAACATTTAAGGAGAGATGGTTTGATTCACACCAGTCACTAAGACGCTGAAGATCGGTTTGAAGGATATCCACATCTAAAAGGGATTGAATAACTCGAAAAATCTTGAAGTCATCAGCATAAAGGAGACAGGGGGATGTGATAACAGAAGGTAGGTCATTGATAAAAAGCAAAAATAGTATGGGGCCAAGTATTGAACTTTGCGGAACTCCCGAGCTCGGGTGAAATGAAGAAGAGAAGCAAGAGTTTAAAGTGACTACACATTGACGATTCGGGACATAGGAGAGAAGCCAGAAATACAGGCAACTAGCGACATTGAACCCTAAAAGTTCCTCAAATAGGAGAGAGTGATCCACTGAATCAAAGGCTTTAGAAAAATCCGTAAAAATAACGTCCACTTGTTGTTGTTGATCGAGGGCAGCTGCAATATTATGGGTAAAAGAAAGTAAATTTGCAAGGGTAGATCTGCCTCTGACAAAACCATGCTGATGATCCGCTAAAGATAGGAGGACAAGTGGATACAGCAAATCAAAAACTATCTTTTCAAGAATTTTGCTAAAACAAGGAAGAAGGGAAATAGGACGAAAGTTTGAGACGATATTATGATCACCAGATTTGAAAATAGGAAAAATGTCCACTGGGTGGGGAAACCCCACAGGATAAACTCAAGTTAAAAATAATTGAAAGGAGAACACAAAGCGAAGAAGATAAAGATTTTGCTAGAAAATTTGGAATGCCATTAGGGCCCACAGTGATGCTGTTGTCAAGATTATTTAAGAGTTGCTCAACCTGCAAGGGGTTTGTACAAAAATTAGTAGAGGAAAAAGCGCAAGAAGATTGGTTGAAGGAGGGGGAATGTTTAGCCCTACCAAAACAGGAAGAAATGTAAGAAGCGAAGAGTTCACAAGATTCTTGTGGAGAGGACGATGTAACGCCATCTAGACTAAAATTATCAGGGGCATGATGAGATGTCCTTAAAGATTTTACGTACGACCAGAACGCACGAGTTTGATTCGACGTCAACGAAGTTTCAATGTGGTTAACATGTGCATAAAGTGCAGAAGTGGTAATTTTCTTGGCCGTGGCACAACGCTCTTTAAATTTAACGAGGTCAATTGGAAGACCACTGGATAAGAATTTTCTGTGGGCAGCATCTTCAGCTTTAATTGCAGTGGCAACATCTGAATTAAACCAAGGAGCATCTTTAGGTCTTCTTGCTCGACACACATGAGTAAATTACGAGATTAAGGATGAAAGAAACATATAGAGCTTATCAACACAATCTTTAACGTGGAGATTGCTGAAGAAGGAATACCAATTCACGGCATTAAGGTTAGCTTCCATGCTCGATAAATCGGCTTTTAAAAAATTAAAGCGGGAAGGTGAAGAATTCTTCAAAGAACGAAAAAAACTGATTGCAAGCTCAATAGAGAGTGGTGAATAGTGAGGATCAGGTTTGACAAATGATGAGAGTGCCACCAATGCGGACAGAGAAGAACGTAACAAGTTGGAAAGAACAAGATCAAGCAATTTGTTATTGGCATTGGGAAAAGTGTTGCATTGGTTGAAAGAACAGAGGGAAATAAAAGAAGTAAGAGCAAAAGACACGCTACCACCAGAAACTATGGAGACATACAAATCATTCCAAACAATAGAGGGCAAATTGAATTCACCACAGACCAATATAGGGGTAGAAGGGAAACGAGCATTAATGTAGCTCGAGAATTCTGCAAAGAAACGTTCGTAAACAATAGCAGGACTGTTACAAAGGATATATACAGATGATACGAGGAAGGAAAAAGAGTCAAATAGAGAGACTAGCACAATTATACCCTCTTAATCAAACCCATTTACATCAAGGTAGGATCCCCTGGTCGTTGTATTGATTCGAGTATCTTTGAGACGTCTACACTGAAGTTGCAATTAGACATTTCTTTAATTCGGGATATGTCCAAAATGCTGTGTAATGTTGATATTGCGGTGTTTATCATAGGAGATTTTGCTTTCAAATTTCGACTAATCTCATGAAGCCGTATCCATTTAACATGGAAACCAATCCTCGCGAAAAAACATTTAATTACGCCTCGTCGAAATGTCATCGAATTGTAGAAAATGCACTTGGCCATTTGAAGGCTCGCTTCGCCGTATTGAGAAAGGCATCGACAACAGTTTAAACAACGCACCTCTTATAATCAAGGCATGTTGCGCTCTTCACAATTTACTTAATGACAGAAATGACTCTATAAGCAAACGTTGGCTTGAAGAGATGAAAAATTCAGATAAATCACGTAGTAGAGAGCAGCCATAAAGAGAAAATAGGGCATGCGACAACGACAGATTAGCCGAGACCATTCGAAAAGCGCTAATTGAATACATCAGTAAGTATTTTATTGATATAATAGTAAGCACATATTTTGAAAGAAAATTATTAATCACGACGAAAAAACTGCTTTATAAGCTCATTTCTAGCTTCTTTTACTTTTACCAGTCTTGTTTCTAAATGAATAATCTGCTCATTTACCTTCTTAATTCTATTAATTTTATTGTTAATTTTTTGGTTTGCCTCTTTGAACTTTTTTAATATTGCTCTCTGAAATGCATTCAAACTAGTTCTTTGCTTTTTTTCAGGCATGGAAATGTCTTCTTCAAACAACTCAATCGTCCCGGGAGAAGAAGAACTCAGCGAGTCTTCTCGACTAGTGGATGCCGATGGCGATTCGGAAGCAGAAAAGATTCTGAAAATTAATATTTGCATAAGGACTTTTGTTATTATGAATTAAAACTATTATATTTTATGAATACCTATAGAAATGCTCTCTTCTACCAAGTGGGAGTTTTCGTTCACTTTGAAACCGCCAAAGATTTCATGGATTCCGTAATACAACCCCTCATACCGGAGGCAATCCACCTGAAGGATCGATTTTCTTTTTTTCGATTCTGAAAATTTAAACATACATGAATTTATAGTTGCTTAAACAAATTTCAAAAAGTTTACCTGTATCGGCTTGAGAAGTTATGTATTTTTATATGGACTTCTTCAGCCGCAAAATTCTGGCCACTTATCTTCAAACTGGCAGCCATTTTCGCAAAAATATGGCTGTTTCACTTCTGGCCACACAGGTCAGAAATTCTGCACTTCGACACATCAATCAGTAATTGAACTTGCGCCTCTGTCCAGATTGTTTTCACTTTCCGTTTAGACATTTCGAATGATACAACGTTTGTCATTTCAACTGTCAATATTGTTATATCAGCTGACATTCTTTGCTTAATTAAGATTCTTCGCAGTAATGCCACATGCAATAATGAGATTTGATGAAGATTCGGTTGAAATCTTGGATTTTGCTCAAATCTTAGATCGGGACTTATATATGGGAAATCCGCATGATTTTAAAGTAGATTTTGAAATCTACAAGACTTACCGTTGATAGAAATGTAGTATAAGCACAGAGATGTAGTGAAATCAACTCTACAAGTAAGTAGTGCATTCTGCGTAGTGCTAAATGATCTGATCCCCAAATTACACTATGGATGTTAAACGAGCAGTAGAGACGCTTATTTGTGGTTTCTACAGTAAAAACATTAAAAGTATCATAGATATAACGTTTCAACGTTTCTCTTTACAAACTGAAAATATGCTAACTAAATCAAACCCATTTACAACTCGGATGATTTTAAAGCATTTAAAACAAGTTGAGTAGACAGAACTACGCTCATGGCTTATGGTTTTGTACTTAACCTACAATATGTGGATAAATAGACACGACATGCACAAAAAATATATTCTTGCTTTATAAGAATTCCATTTAAACCAGCCAACATTTTGTTCCAATATTACTAAAATCATTGACTGACCTGAATTTCAAATGTATTTTTGTTATTCATTTTATCTGAGAATTTGGAGAAGATTCAGTCAAAAGTGTCTTGTTCCATGGAATGCCGATGTAGTAGAGAAATCGTATGATTGTTGTAATCGGACCAAATTCAAATGGCTATAACGTCGGAAATTTTTATTGAAACATATAGAACAAAATGATATTTTAAAGATCTACTTAAATGGCTGATTTCATTCAATTTAATGATACTAATAAAGTTTTAATGACGAAAATGTTAAATCCTACTACCATTACCAAAGTTCAACGAAATTCAGCCTGTATGTTATTTGTTATTGGGTGTAGCTCCAAGATTTTTAGGGCTTCTTGAAAGAAACATTGCAAAAACCTACTAATTTTTCGTCTTATATGTCTATCTGTCCGCCTGTCCGTTCGTTCGTCCGTCCGCCCGTCCATCTGTCCGTGCATCCATGCGTCATAAGAAATTTCTTCTGAAACTATAGAAGCTACAAAGCTCAAACTTTGCGAAAAGGTCAGAAGTGGTGGTCTCGCAAAAGTTTAGGTCTTATCAAATATATCAAAATTTTGTAAGGGGGTCCCCCCTTAGAACGAAGTGGCCCGTAACAAATTTCTTCATTAAATATGGTCACGCCAGTGGCGTAGAAGTGGGGGGTGGTTTTGGGGACAAAACCCCCCCGCCGAAATATCCGTCAAAGAGAAAATCCTCTCAAATCATTAGTCATTAGGTCATTAACAGCGCTTGACTGTGCTCAACTGCGCTTGTTTGGACTTCCAAACACGAGAAAAAGGTCTATGTCATTGGAGTGGAGAAAAGAGCGGAAATACACTTTATGCTTTTCTCAACTCTGTACCCTTCAGTATGTAGTGACCTCCGGAGTTCACCACCGAGTTACTACTGGCACCACCGTCGCTTAGAAGACACCTTATGCATCTTGTCATTCTCGATCTGACTCTGTGACAAGCCGCCAAGCCATCGACAACGAAACTCAGACGCGCTCATCATAAATTCGAAATTATACGATATTGTATTTTTGTGTTAATTAAACAAGTTTGTCCATTAACTGTTGGCGTTGTTATTTCCACATCCCAACAAGTATATTAATAGATTTCCAATTTCCAATCTTTATTTTCGTGCTCAGTCATTTGTCATTTTACAGTGTGCGGTATTTGTAGACTGTAATGCTGCATTCACATGCATGCCGTGCAGCTCGACAAGCAGCACGCTGTGCAGCTCGACAAGCAGAACGCCACGAGCCGGCGGGCGGGCCTTGACCAGTCAGACATATTTATCATCTCCCAACGGCAGATAAAGAAAAACTGATCGTAAAAGCCACAGCACCTACAGATTCGTGCAGTCATCCTCAGTCCCTAAAACGAAAATTTTATTTATACATACTGCGTTTCTATTTCACAAGTTTAACTGTGTACGCTGACTAAGTGAAGTTCTACAGAAACTACAGCAACGCTTAGTTCGTAAGTAATACAAAATTTGTCAAATAAAAATTTATTTCGCAGACTATTTAAGGATCCAGCTTTGAAACTCATCACTTGTTTTCTTTATTAATGACTTAAAACTCGTGCGATTATATGTACTCTTGGTAACATATGAATGTGTTACACTCATCGGTATCTACTTTTCGTATAATTGAATTTGAGTGCGGTTGAAAAAAAAAACTGTAAATACAAATATGTAGTCAAACACAAACCTCGTCACCCTGGGTTTGCTGAACCTTAAAAAATAACACAGGAACCGTAAAAATGTCAAAAGGGCAACTGGCAAGAAAAATATAGGAAAAAACAAAACAATATAAAAAACACGAAATCAGAAAAAAAGAAATCAGAAATATGGACGTTACCAAACATATAGATTGGAAACAAGAAATGAGTTTCACAGTCGTATAGTTTCAAGAAAAAGAAATGGGAAATTGTGTAGGGACCGATAAGATAAAAAAAGTGTCCGAAAATCAAGTTTAATATCGGTTTTTCATTACATCTCCTCGGCTACGAAAAAATTCCTATAGAAAAAAATAATCATAAGACTTTATAAAATTATCGTCAAAAATCGAGTACGTTATTCTCGTGACAAAAATAATATGTGGAAGAAATAATAGAATCTTTATGAAGAAGAAGTCTCTAATTTCTATTGTATTTATTGGTCAATATAATTATACTATATTAAATATTTACCCACCTATATTGTTGACAATGATTTCTATCTTTTCGAATTCCAACATATTCTCTCTTCTTCCATTTTACTGGTCGTTCGCCCTTTTGGCGTTTCTTGGGAGAAAATTTATGAACTAGCTTTTTGTAAGCGATATTTTACACTGCATTTTTGAAGTGTTACAATTGTGTTTAGAAATTTTTCTGTTACAAAACTTCTTTATTCAATAAGTATTGTATTTAAGATGGACCACAAAAATTGCAATTCAAGAATGAAATTTTCAAAGCAACTTGTTTCAAAATGTAATACTTAGTGAAATCTGTAGGTTATGTGAGATCCTTTGCCAAAATGGATAAATGGCTAATCAAGTGACCGAAAGCTAGCAATGTTCAAGAACATCAAGAAACGCACGAGGAAGAAAGCGCCAGCAATGAACAAAAAAGAAAAAGGATTGTTACAAGGGAAAATGTTGAAGATAATGGTAAAAAAGAGTTCTTATTACTTAATGATGAAAATTATTCGCATTTTTCAGCAAGAAAAGTTTGCTGAATAAAAAAAACTAAAAAATTTTTTAAACAAAGTACAATTGTTAAACGTAAAAACCATGTCAATTAACCCATATTCGTTGTATGGTCTCACTACAGAATCGGATCGAGGATCAAGGATCGACGACAACAACGTAGATCTGGACTTGGGTGACGTTAGTATCCACTTCAAGAGAAAACTGACGGATGAAGAAAAGTATCGCATTTTGAAAAATCGCTGGATACCGGAAGATCTTCACGCGTTTCCAGCCAGTGGTCCCAGAAAATTGAAGTTTCCGGGTAAGTGGCTGCAAGAGTTTGCCTGGCTGGTCTACTCAAAGGAGCTTGATGGGGCGTTTTGTCAATTTTGCATGTTTTTTGCCTCGAAAGAAGTTAGAAAAGGAAGACACGCTGCAGTTCGAAATCTAGTGACACAACCATTCCAACGGTGGAAAGATGCTAAGGAACAATTTCGACTCCATCAGGATTTGGAATATTATAGAAATTCACTTGTCGTGGCGCAGAATTTCATTGACATCAAAGAAAAACGAGCAGTTGATATCGGTTTGCAGTTGAATACTGTAAGAAAAAACGAAATTGAACGAAATCACGAAATTCCAAAGTCGATTGTGGACACGATAATTTTCATTGGCAGACAAGATATCGCTGCGAGAGGACACCGTGATGCTGGTCCAATTACATTGAAAACTCCACTTCATAATGATGGAAATTTCAGGTCTCTGTTACGATTTCGTATGAATACTGATGACGAAGTTTTAATGCGACATTTAGTTAGAAACGAAACATTGAAGAATCGCGTAACGAGTTACACAAGTCCACAAATTTAGACTGAATCAATTGATATTTGCGGAAACTTAATGACTGAAAAACTTGTATCGAAAATTAACAAAAGTGAATGCAGTACGATTCTCGCAGATGGGACAACCGACATCAGCGGTATAGAACAATATTCATTATGCTTTCGCTACACTGAAAAAACTGATGGGACAGTTATTTTGAAAGAAGATTTTATAAAATTCATTCCCATCAAAGACGCAAGCGGAAGAGGACTTGCATTGTCTTTGTTGGAAGTTTGCAAAGAATTGAAGATCAATTTGAAATTTTTAGTTCCTCAAAGCAACGACGGGGCAGCTGTGATGAGTGGAGAATGGAATGGTTGTGCCACAGCTGTCATGGAAAAGCATCCTTCTGCACTGTATGTTCATTGCGCAAATCATTCAATGAATTTGGCTGTTGGTGAAGCTTGTTCAGTCCCTTTAATCAGAAACTGCCTTGCATTGATCAAACAAATAATATCATTCTTTAGGCCTTCTGCTAAACGTGAAGCTATCCTGATGGATTCCATTGAAACTCTGGATTGTCCAACAAAACGAAAACGCCTTAAGAATATTTGTGAAACAAGATGGACTGAAAGACGCGATGCAGTTATATGTTTCAAAGAAATGTCTGTCCCAATTTTTTACAGTTGGAAAAAATTCAAGAATGTGGGAAAGGTGAAAGTGCCAAAAATGCCTTCACCTACTATCAGAGCATCAAAAGTGGCACATTTATTGTTTCCATGGTAGTTATCACTGAAATTTTTTCCTTGGCTCACCCACTAACAATTTACCTTCAAGGTAAAAACGTTGATCTTGCTGCTGCTGTTTCGTCAGCTGACAATCTCATTGAGTTGATGAAAAATATACGAGAGAGTGCGGAATTAGAGTTCGCAAAAATGTTCGCTGCCGCTGAAAAAATCGCAAATGTTTTTGCAGTAAATATCGTAGCGCCTAGAATCGTGCAACGCCAAAAAAACAGAGAAAATCACCAAGCAAATTCGCCAGAAGAATACTTCCGCAAGTCTGTGTTTGTGCCGTTTATGGATCATTTCATAAGTTCATTGAATGATAGATTTGTGAAACACAAACGAGCCTTGTCCATGATCCAAAACGTGATTCCCAGCAAGTTAATTCAACTTTGCTCTAAGCAAAACAAGAAAGACAATGAAAAATCGAACCAAAGCGTTCCCGAAATTGTTTCTGAAACTGTCGAGGCAATAATGGACCAATGGCCAAGAGCAGCGTCGTCACTTCGAACAATAATTGACAAAGAAATGGAGGCAACGTTGGATCGAGGCGAAAGAATATCCGTGCACATTCATCGATGCTGTAAATTCCTGCAATGAAGAACTTTTCCCAAACGTGTTCAAGTTCCTGAAAATCGGAGCCACATTAGCTGTTACCATTGCCAGCAACGAAAGAAGTTTTTCGACTTTAAGAAGACTTAAGGATTGGCTAAGAAATGCGAGTGGGGAACAACGGCTGAATGGTTTAGCTCTGTTAAGTATTCATCGTGATATTAACATTACTGCAGAAGAAGTTATTGACAAGTTCGCTCAAAAGCGGAGGATACTTGGTTTGTAGTTTTTTCGTTTCTACATTATTCAAAAGTTAAAATGTGTTAATAAAAAAACCTGCATTTGTATCAAACTTCAGTAATCATCACCTTGACTCCACAGTTAAATAAATCAGAATTCATTTTCAAAAATGTTATTGCATTTCGTTTTCATTTAAAACAATCGCTCCTATCATAAACCTTTCCACCTTCATAATAAATAAATAAACCCACTTTTATTCAATATTCACACCTATTTATTATCAAATTATGAACAGCTTTCCAATTACCTGATGACTTTAAAATAAGGAGTAACAGTATGAAAATTTTACTATTCATTAATAAAATCATGTTAGTAACGCCCTCCTCAAAACCAAGAAACTATTCTCGAAAGCAACTGGAACTTCGATATTTGAATTATTTATTTAACCCCCCCCCCCCCCCCCCCAAAAAAAAAATTTTCTACTACGCCACTGGGTCACGCAGGGTATCAAATGAAAGGTCTTAGCACTTTCAGAATCTGAAAAATAAGTCATTTTTTGGATCAGCTATCCAGAGAGAGCCAACATGCATGAACAATATTTGTGTCCCCTCCCCTCACAATAGGACACTTTTGAGCTGAAAGTCTGAAAAGATCACAAAGTTAGTTCTTTATGAGTCCAAGGGCAACAAATACCTCAGAAATCAAAATACACTCAACGCTTTTAATAATAGTATGATTTGTAAATTTTACGTTTTCCCCCAAAAATTGAAACGGTATCCTTCAACTTCTTAAAGTTATGTTGGTTTATATAAGACCCATATGCTTACGAAAGTTTGTACATTTCCTCTTCCCCCGCCCTCCACAGTACCGATAAGCCAATTATAAGACTTATTCTGAAAAGGTACTATTGAGACCTTTTCAATGACACTCTATTCAAATTTTTTTTTTGAAGGATCATCTCCCTATATAGGGAGCCCCCCTTAAAATCCTTTGAAAAAAATGTTTACCCTTAAACTTTCAAGAAGTCGCCACTTCTGACCTTTCCACAAAGTTCCATAGCTGTAGCTTCTATAGTTTCGGAGAAAAACTGCTGTGACTTACTGGCGGACGGACGGACACAGGTCGTGATTTCAATAGGGTTTTGTATTCTAGTATAAAACCCCTAAAAATGGATAGGGTGCAACTAGATTTATTTCATTATCCTATTAGTGGGGGAAGTTTCTCGTGTACAAGATTATTATTTCCGACAAAATTTCTTACCAGAAATTCATTAGAAAAACGTGAGATGAATTGTAAAATCTTCAAAACTATTCTTTGCTCAAGAGTTCATTGATAAATCTTCCACAAATATTACATTCTTCGGAAACAATATTCTGATAAGATGGAGAAAATGTATTCAACAGATGATTTTATAAGAGCACATATTGTGCAAAAGCAAGAATGTTCTCGTTTAACATGCTCCTTAGTGCTGTGTGTATTTTAACACGCTCAATTGATTCTGTATGAATGCAATTTGAATGGGTAAATTTTGGCCAGGTTCCAGCTGGCTACAAAATAGCCTTGTTAGGTAAAGAGTTTATTTAAATTGTTGAGAGCAAACTACATATTGTACTTATAGTTTTAGTAAAAAAAGTCGATACGAAATTTTTTCCTAGTGCAAAAAGACTACATTATATATGTAGCTTAGGAGTCAATCCAAGTTTAAATTAGTACAGCAATAGTTAGAGTATATAATTTATAATCATTTAATAATGATCAGCAAAAAACAATTCAACTCATTATTAGACACATTATTACGAGTATAATTAGTTGATTTTCCGATAAAGAGAACTCTACTATTTAAAATACTCGCCTCGTTCACTGAATACTCAAAGCAATTAAGTTTCAACTTTTTTTTAATTGCATTTTTCAATATCGATTTATTTCAACAAACGAATATTCTGAAAACAATTCAGTTGGCCAACTAACAAAAATTTAGCATATATCACATCGAATTCAATCGGAAAATATTGCATAGTATTCTAACTCCATTTATTTCATTCCAAATTCAATAATATCAAACTTTACTGGCAGTGACAATAAATTATATGATTCGATATATATTTTGTGGCTCTAATACACTTCATATTTGCCAGTTGTACACAATAAAGAGCCTGCCTTCCTTTACAACGTACCCTACAAATCAGGAAACAGAATTGCTACGGATAGAATATGGCGTGGCATGTAGAATAAATTCCGAGAGCTAGAGAACAGAATTTATATTCGTTGAGCCGTAATAAATCAAGTTAGTCGGTGTCTGACTATGAGGATCACATATGTTTTGTTCATAAGCAGTGTATTGAAGTAGCATTTTGGGAATTTTCTTGTGTGGAGGGTTATGGTAATATGTTTGTTATTCTCCTTGAATACTGTGTTTGATTTTGAGATTTCATCCACATCTTTAATATGATTAGTTTTGTATCGAAGTCTATTTAAGCATGTTTTAAAAAGGATTTGTATATATTATTAGAGTACCTACACATTCTGACGTATTAAAAGATTCATAAGGAAAATACTGTCGCGTGTTATGGTTCGCGGCCAATAAGTTTAGTATCCCGGGAAAGTGAAAATGCACTGCCTTTTAAATTAAGTTAAAAGAGTTTATTTACTAAGAATGCACAATAATTAATTTTACTATTTTACAAATTTACTTTTCACTTATATTACCACTTTATGTTTCAACTATCTTCAAATATATCACGAAAATCTTTTACTTCACTATCAATCAATATCGCCTTCAAACCGGGCAGTTTTATTATCGCAGTGTCCATGCATGAATCTGTGTGTCAGACCATTTTGCGAAGTTTTACCATCGCAGTTTTTATACTACTCTATCCCTCGTTTATTCAGCTCGGCTTTATATAGGGTCTCTAGTCATTCAATCCATTTCTCGTATATTGGCAAATTTCCTGTCGAGAACTGCCAGGGATATTGAAGGAATTCTGGATACCCGCAGTGACGTAACATGCTTACTTTCAGATATTGATCATGCAAGTTATGGAGACTTATTTCGAGTCGTTCAAAAAAAACAACGTTTTAATGCTAAGCAACCGGTTTATTCCAAACCTTTTACACAACTAACAAAAATTCAGTTTACCTCGTATTTTAAAAATTACAATTGCTTACCTTACAAAACGTGACACTTACAAAATTGCTGAATCTATGCAATGTTTAAAGTTCATCCGCGAAACAGAAAAGAAATATGAAACGTATGTAGAAATTTTCATAGAAGCGAATCTGCGAAACAGGAAAGAAATATGAAACGTGCGAGTATGTTGAAATGAATTTGTCTGGGAATGTGTAATGATGGAACTGTGGGAAGGTAAGTATGACTTGGATAGGGATAGAAGGAGCGTGTTATCTCCTCCCTTCTTAAAAATCGGTGTCCCACAGATAGTATCAAAATGATAAGGTTACAAGATTCGGGTAGGTATAGGGTAAGTTAATTTTTCGTTGAAATGGTTTTTGACGAAAAAACAAAAATAGAAGCGCAGCAATCATTATTATAAGGATTATGGTTAAATTGGATGCAACTGATAAAGTGTTGCCAAATGAAAAGTAGTCTAACTTCTTAACACTGTCCAAATGTAGTTTGTGGAGATAATCGAGATCTAATTTTATATCTTTTTCAGTTAAATTACCCACCAGAACAAGTGACAAAGGGTGGAGAGTGTGTAACTCCTTGGTTGAGTGCTCAACATCGTTAATTTTTACGGTATCA
The DNA here is from genome assembly GCA_963969285.1 of Odontomyia ornata. Classification (NCBI taxonomy): domain Eukaryota; kingdom Metazoa; phylum Arthropoda; class Insecta; order Diptera; family Stratiomyidae; genus Odontomyia; species Odontomyia ornata. The sequence goes on along the minus strand of OZ017738.1, from coordinate 134,003,911 downwards.
TTTTGAATATTTATGACATAAGCTCCGTTCAGGATATCTGTCCTAGTCTGATGCTGTAGTTTTCCAACAAAATTAGTTAAAAATATTGTGTTTTCATTTAGGAATGCTAGGATTGGTTTACTATGGTATTGGTATTCACATAGCGCACTGGTCCCGTCTAGAATTTGGGAGATGCAGACATTGGAGGATAAGTTTTTTAGCTGCTGCCGATTACAAATAGTAATATTTCGAATTTCTTTACATGTCCCTTGAATACCATATTTTTCTTGTTGACTTAGAAAGAGGCCTGAATATTTGAGCAGGATCATTTTATTGTTTTTCATCGTAGAACGAATCAAAACGTGATTATAATTTATTTCCTCGGTTTTGGGTAAGCATATAACGTAAAGGAGCAAGGAGTTTTTTATCAGAACCATTGGTTCAGAATATTTAATTGCCTGAATTTCGCTTTCGTAGGGAAGGTTTGCCACTTGGATGATGATTTCTTTAATTTTCTGATTGTAGAGGAGTTTGGAATTGACGATTCCGCGCTTTGCAAGTTGGCTCGCTAGGACAATTTCTCGGATTTCATCTTTAAGTATCGTAAATTTATTAAAAAGCATTTGCTCGTATTTGTCATTATTTTTTAAGATCGATATCTGCAACTATCCTATTGTAGCTATCAATGAGCTCCGAAGTTACGCTTGTTATGTGTTTGTTGGTTTTGAATTGCTTATTTTTGTTCCCTTCAAGATCATTTTGGCTCTTGAGAATGTTGTCCCAATCAGTTGCATCTGGATTTCCGGCAATCCATTTCCATGCTGTACCAATCCAGTTGATGGACAGTTTCCCTATAATTGGTTGAAGCTGAGCTAGTAGATCTTGGATTTCAGATAGTTTGTGATTAAGTTGAGGCACTAAAATGCTAGATCTGTTCACGTTCAGGTTTGTTGACGTTTTGATGTTATCGAGGATTTCTTTATACATATTGAGGTTGATGCTATGGATGAGTTTAAAGTTTCCATTAATGATCTTGCCTGGACCTTGTTTAATTGTCAGTAGCGGGCTTTTGTACTCGTATATATTAAGTGCGGCGTTTATGTTTCCGATGATTAGTCTGAAATGGAAGGGACGTTTTTAAGGTCAGATTTATGAATCTTCTCCCAGTGTTAGTAATAACAGTGACTCAGTTATCTTGGATATAATTTCTTTTTTATATAACGGTTTTTCTTTGGACTTAATTTTATTGTTTTTTCGATAGACTGCATCACCTGACTCGTAGTTACAAAGCTTTGTCCTTTTGGTGTTATATGTCGCTATTTGGGATTTTTGTTTCCGCAGTATTTCGTGCTTGATATTTTGGATTTTGTTCGAAAATCAAGCAGGTTTTGACAATTGATCCTTTGAGATCTCCCAAAGAAGATGTCTACTGGGTTAGCTTTTGTTACGGAATGGTACGTGTTGTTGTACCTATCGACGGCTATACTAACTATTTCCGTTAAGGAGTAGTCAGGCTTGTCTTTACAGAGACACCTAATTATTTTCAATATAGTTGAATGGGCACGTTCAATTGCTCCGTTAACCTCGCTTTTTTGTGGCGGGGCCAAGTATACCGTGATGCCCAAGGATTCAATGAAATTTAGAATAAGGGAACTGATGAAGCCGCCTTCGATATCGGAAACCAATATTTTCGGGACTGTAAAAACCTACACTGAACTAACCTATCTAAAATGTGTATCAATATACTTAAATTTTCTTCAATGTCATCTGCTGCGATCAGTATATCATCAAGGTATATCGATATTTACTGTTCTCACTCGTATAAGATCATCAAAAACTTCATTGATATATCTCTGAAATGTCGACGGCGCATTTCTAAGCTCAAAAGGCATTTTTGTAAACTCATATTGCCCTAATGGAGTCACAAATGACGTAAACTTAATTGATTCCTCACCTATTACTACATGGTAAGATTCACTCAGTGAAAATATCTTTTTATTAACTAGTTGGCCAAGTAAATCATCTATAAGAAGAATCGGATAATTATCTTTTAATGTTACCTTATTCAAAGCCCTATAACCCACACATAAGCGGATGTCCCCTGTTTTCTTCCTTACTAACACAATTGGCGATGCATACCCCGACTTGCCAATTTTTATAACTCCTGAATTAATTAAATCGTCGAAGATCACTTGCAATTTCTCTTTTTCACTATATGATAACCTTCTAGGTGAGCATTGGAATGACTTTTCATCAGTCAGCCTCTACTTCATTTCATACCTCATCTTCTGAGATTCAGGGCGTGTACAATACAAATAATGATCCTCAAACAACTTTACAAGTCTTCTTCTAGTATCCGAATTCATCTTTTCACTAATAACAATTTCATCGTCTATCTCAATTTCAATATTCACCAAACCTTACCACTCATTATACAGCTCTTTTGTACCAGCTGTCTTGTCTAACTCATCTTTCAATTTCATCAGCTTCAGCTTACTTTTTTGCAAAAAATCTTTTTCTAAAATCACTATCAAATTCATTGTGTCGTTTCTTACAACAAACATGTTCAACCTTACTCTCTCATCATCAAATAAAATACTACCATCAATTATACAATTTTATTAATACCATAGTATTTATATTATACTTTTTTCTTATATACTAACGCCTCTGGTACAATCTGCTTCTGAATATCTATCACTGATCCTAACCATAACATATATCAGGAGATAACTTGTCGTTTTTTTTCCAGTTAATGTAAAGTTCCTTACGTATTCGTCCCTTTCATCATCGTCAATTCTCAGCACTCATCTGGATGGCTTTCTTTTGGAGTATTTAGCCACAAAATATCCCATTTCACCACACACGTGGCACGCACCAACCGCCCGTTTTTCCTTTCGACACTTATTTGCCATATGTCCCTTCACTTTGCAGTTATAGCATCGTATTTCTCTCGTCATCTCCTCTTCCATTGCTGGTTGTCGTGCTATTCACGGGTCACTCGTTGGAGCACTGGCTGTGTCTGTCGCACATTCACAAATGCCTCCAAAATATGCTCTTTATTTGTCAAACGCAGCATCCATGCTTGATGTCGTAACGCCATATCAGTAATTCCCTCGACAATGTATTCCAGCAGCTCGTCATCACTCATCATAACTTTGTTTGCTAGAATGATTTTGTCATGGAAATATTCCTGGAACGACTCTTCCAGATTCCACATTCTATCTTCGAAATGCCGTTTCGCCATTAGTTTGCTCCCACAATCTTTCCATCATATCCACCTTGCTATGTAATCACTTCAAAGCGCAACCACTCAATCGACCAGCAATCAACGTCTTCACATTATTATCATCCAATTTGCACGTTTTGATGATGTTTTTTAGCTGTTATGGCAGTATCCAAAATCATCACCCGTTGCTGAAAATTTGGCTTGCAAATCTTTAACACTCGCAAAATTTTTGCTCACTTGACCATTGCATCATCATATTCCCCTTCTTTAAACACTCGTTCTCTCTTCTTGGTAACTCCAACTCTCGTTTCAACAGCTCAAGTTCGCGTTTCATCAAGGTCCACTCTTTTATCTCTAGGTCACTCCCTCTTTTTGTATCTTTTGTACGGTGTGTCCGCTCCTTCTTGCTTGTTATTTTCGTGCCGTACTCACTTTCCGATGATTCCGCTACCCCGCCGACTGCGCCACCACCACCATTCACCTCACATGTCATTTCATCATGAATCGCCCTCTCTCTTCTTTCTCGGGAATAGACATTAACCGCAACACTAGCTCACTCTTATTCCCCGTCATCTTCTGTCCTGCTTCTCCAAGCACGAGTTTAATTGCGCGTCGGTCAACTTCTTCAATTTATCCAAATCAGACACTGTTTCCGTTCTTTTTACTCGATCACTTACTTGTTAGGGTTTTTTAAAAAAATTTTACGAGACCCTACTAATATCGCGACCTGTCTATTCGTCAGTCCATCCGTCCGTCCGTCCGTGTGTCACATCAGTTTTTCCCGCAAAGTACTTAAGCTAGAAACACCAAATTTACATGTAGGTGTAAAGTGGTGTTCTCTTGAAATTCCAATCACAAAAAAAACGTATGAGGTATTCGAGGGAGGTCTCCCTATATAGGGGAGTCGCCCCTGAAAAAAAATTTCATCAATAATAGTCAATATGGGTATCATATGAAAGGTCTTAATGAGAACTTTTCAAAACAAGCCTTAAACTGACATTTTTTGCTTCAGGGGGCGCACACGAAGGGGAAATACACGAAAAATTTGTGTGTCCTCCCCCTCGTAATGGGATACTTGTGATCAGAAAAATCTAAAAAAAAATCATAGAGGTAGATGTTTATGAGTACAACAACAACAAATACCATAGAAGTCGAATAGTGGTATGATCTTGGAATTTCACATTTTCCTCAATAAAATCGTATAGATACCCTTAACCTCAACAATATTTAAGTAGCTACATATAAGGACCTATTACTCTGCAAGTTTGATTAAAATCTCATCATATTCGCAGAAGTTATAGCCATTTGAAATTTCTGCAATTACAACAACAATAACACGCGGTTTTGGTATTTTATGGACTACCCATCGGTTCAGATATTGCAATTTTGATTTGATCTTCTTAAAATTTCCAGAAAAGATTTATAGCAATACATATTTTTGGAATTTATGATTTGAGTGATTTTTGTTAAATTGGAACAGAATGGCGACCGTTGAAAATGGAGAAACAATGGACTTTTTGTTAAACGTGCACATCTCTTTGACATGTTTCTTGACTTTATTGGTTGCTGGTGACCGTATTTTGGAGAAGTTTGGTACAAAACCCTTCTGATATGAGCGTAGGTCTGTCTACCGAACTTGTTATTGTTAGTTTGTTGTTTTTCTATTGATCACCCATTTTTTATTGTACTTTTCATTCGTTCACTGTTTTGCTTTTTCTGTCCTCGTTTTATCTTCTCTTTTGATTGCTCTCGTTTTCAGGGTTTTGTAAAATAATTTCTCAAAACCCTACTTAAATCACGCCAGTCTGCCCGTCTGCCCGTCTGTCCGTCCGCCCGTCCGTGTATCACACCACTTTTCCCGCAAACTACATGATGCCCCCTTCAAAGTTTTACCACTAAAAGAAATTGATAAGGTGTTTAAGGGGAGTCTCTCCATATAGGGGAGTAGCCCCCAAAACAAAAAATTTTCATCGTATGTAGGCGATATGAAAGGTCTTGATGAGAACTTTTCAAAACAGTTTTTAAATCAATAAGTATTGCTTTGAGGGGGTGCAGGGGAAGGGGAAATGTACGAAAATTTTGTGTCCACCCTCGCGATTGGACGCCTTTGACCCGACAAATTTGAAAAAAATCACAGAGATGTGACTTTAGGAGTACAAGGGCAACAAATAAATCAGAAGTCGAAATTCGATCAACTTTGTTAATAATAGTACATTTTATAAATTTTGCTTTTTTGCCTATAAAATCAAGATAGGACCCTTCAATTTCCCAAAAACTACAATTCAAAGTTCTAGAAAGCAATTGTATGTATACGAAAATTTCACAATAATTGAACAATAAACAGCTAAGTTACAGCTGATTGAATATTTAACAATTACAACAACATTGACACTTGATACTAGGGAGATACACGTTCCGACGGACCTAGACACTACAAATATGTAGAGATTTTGATAAAAATCTTAGAAATGGTTTGTAATATTGACGTGTTATCATGACTAACCAAGCGACGGGGTCAAAAAACTTCAAACAAAATGGCGGCGAGTTTAAAAACATAATTACCATAATAACTTTTGGAACTCAATTTATGGAATCTGTATATTAGTCAAGTTTTGATATGCAGAATATATTGTTTGATTTAATAATTGTTATAGAAAACTCTTCTGGCAGGAGCACTCTCCTGCTACTTCAACTGGTTTTTCTTAATGTTAGGTAAACATATTCATATTTATATTTCCTAATGCTTTATATACACATTCATTTGTGTTATCAGTATTACCACAAGTTCAAATTACACTCATTTGTTTTGTTTTTTAATTAAATTTAATTTTCAACAGAGTTGGTTGGTTTTCCTCCTTTTTTTCAATTAATTGATAATATTTATCAATTTACATTTGGCATTGTTTGATTATAACTGTTTTCTTGATTGAATGTTTTTTAAATTTAGAGCACTATGCGGGCCATTAAATTTTTGAGTAAGTTCATGTTTTAAAACTTGCTTTATGTTTTTATTAAAATTTATAACAATGGAATCAATAAGGCGCATTTAAATTTGAAACAAAGCATTTTGTTGCTCAAATTTCCAACGATAAGCAGGGGCGTGGCGTGGCTTAGTGGTTAGAGCACTAAGCCCGTAAGCCGAAGGTCTCTGGTTCAAGTTTCGTAGGCGTCAACGAGATTTAATTCAAGTGGTTCCTCGGACGGACTATAAGCCTGTTCAGTTATGGTACGTGCTGGTTTAAAATCAGAACGTATCGCAGCTGGGTGGACGGACACACGGCCAAAGCGTGATAATGATCATATCACCTTGTGGAGTGCCGATACATTAGATTATGACAATGAGACACTCTAACTATCTCTAAGCGAAGGCCCGAAAGGGGCTGTAGGGCTACGAAGAAGAAGAAGAAGCAGGGGAGTACATGAAACGAATAAAAATAAAAATTTTAACTTACAATTATAGCCTCGAATTGAGTGGGTGTGAGTCAGAAAATAATAATGATTTGAATGGCATTCAGAATGTAGAAATTACGGGGAGGTTTCGGGATTTAAGGTGTTTAAGTTGATTTGGTTATATTTTTTAAGAAGAAAGATGCTCAAATAAGATGCACTGTAACTTTTTGAAACTGCGATTCAAATTAAATTTAGAGAAAAATTGCAACAAAATTTGGAAGTAATTATCATATGACGTCATGGCCGTATTAACTAGGATTAACTAATATGATGGATAAAAATTAGCTGGACAAAACTATTTTAAAACTTTTTTCATCATTTCGAGCACATTTTTATTTTCCATAAACTGTATCATTGAAAACTTTCTACTTCAACTGAAACACTAACTCAAAGTATTTACCGAGACTTCAGTAACATGGGACTTTCTCATGACGGTTAAAAATTGGATAATTCTGGCAGAATGTTTATGAAAGTCTTCCGTGAAATTAGTTCTAAGCTGACAAAATTTCTCGTTGCAGACAAATATCCTTCCTTACAACCAGAATCACATCTGCTTACCTTTTTAACTTGAGGCATCCTTTTCGCCATCGATCTATACCATCCAACAAGCTGTAGGCTCATTTCCAACCAAACATCTGGCAGAATGTTTGCATACAAGGTAAACGTTAGATTTTATCAAACAAGAAAACATTATTACCCACGTTTCCTTATCATATATTTGCATTTCATTTATGCAACACATATATGATGGCGACGACATGTTGATGGTTAAATCACGCAATGTCATGATGTTAATGATGGTAAAGTTGAGGATAAAAGAAACAAGCAAACAAGCAAAATGTTCGCTTGCTTGTATGAATTTAAATTCGCATGATGATTCCACATCAACTTGATTACAGTAACATCTGCCGTAACATATCAAACATTTCTGTATTTGTTTGAATGCACAAAAGTTCTAGTAAGTTTTTAAAGTTTCAAGGATTCCAATGACACGAACTACTTATCATGTTTCTGGTCATACAGAATTTCTGGAAAATGTGCAATTAGTTCCTATCGATGTTTTAAGTTGAACTTCACAGCAAGTCAACAATTTAAAGTTCGAGTTAAAGTTACTTCAGCAAACATCAGGAACAGTATTATATATATATATATATATATATATATATATATATATATATATATATATATATATATATATATATATATATATATATATATATATTTATATATTTATATATATATATATATATATATATATGTATATATATATATATATATATATATATATATATATATATATATATACATATAGGGTCTGAATAATAAGTAACCGGACTGACCTCAGGAAATTTTTTATTGGAATAATATGTACAATTTTTCTTTAGAAAACTACAAAGTAGTCCCCATTGGAGTCGATAACACGCTGATACCGGATTTTCTAATTCCCGAACGCTCCCTGGTAGTCGGCAACCTCGATGCTGTCTAGAGCCCTCGTCGTAGCACGTTGAACGTTTTCCAGAGTCCCGAACCGCGTCCCTTGAAGGTGTCTCTTGATCTTCGGAAATAGAAAGAAGTTCGCTGGTGCCATATCCGGGCTGTAAGGAGGCTGTGGCAACGGTGCCCTCGACTGTTTGGCCAACTGCTCGGTGACGAGCAGGAAGGTGTGCGACGGAGCATTGTTGTGATGGAGGATCCACGAATCGACAATCTCCGGACGGACTCGGTGAACCCGGGCGGTTAGTCGACGGAGCACCTCTCTGTAGTACTGGCCGTTTACAGTTTGGCCGGGTGGCACAAACTCTTTGTGAACAATGCCTTTCACGTCATAGAAAGCAATGAGCATCGACTTCACCTTCGATTTGCTCATGCGCGCTTTTTTCAGTCGTGGTGACGCCGGTGTGTGCCATTCCGAACTCTGCTACTTCGTCTCTGGATCGTATCCGAAAACCCATGTCTCGTCATCTGTAATAACGTGGTTAAAAAACTCTGGTCCGGTTGCCCAATTGTACGCTCCATTTTCACACCGACGAAGTAAATGAACACGCACTCCACTCTCGCTCGATGCTATCTCTCCAAGCGCTTGGAGGCAACTGCTGCAGCCCGGTTCCTTTTACCTAGACCCCCACCACGACTACAGCACCAGATACCGGTTAGCAGACGCTTTGACGGCGCGGGGCAGGCTCAGTCTGGTTACTTATTATAGTCAGCCTGTATATACGTATTTATATATATATATATATATATATATATATATATATATATATATATATATATATATATATATATATATATATATATATATATATATATATAGCGACTACAAATTAATTTCATCTTTTACATTTTAATTGACTTGATACATTTTTAGTTCTACATGTCAATATTTGCCAGAAAGGTTATTAGTACACTTTACTAAATTGTACAGTTTATTCCACTGCACTAAAAGTAATAATAACCAAACCAAAAAAAAAATCCGGTTTGAATAAGAAAAGAGAAGTTAATGTTAGAACGTACACGCGAGAATAAAATCAAATTTCACCTAAATTAGAAAACATAATTGTGAGTTTTTCTTTACAAAACGAAGAGTGCGTTACATAGTGGTGACCCCTGAATATTGATTTTCGTAATTAAAAAGAAAAACTGTAATAAAAACACTCGTGTTATACCGCATAATTAAGTATGCTACCAAAAATACACACCGAGGCAGATGAAACGTCAGAAAATCATCCCAACGATCCAAAGAGTGATGCACCAGTGGAGCCCTAGAAGCCTGTATGTAACCCTTTGCATTTAAAGCTCCCGGATTTTTTCACGGCTAATCCCGAGCTGTGGTTTTATAAAATTTAGTCACAACTCACAGTAGCTAAAATTACATCGGATGGGCTCAAATTCCATCATGTAGTTAGTCATCTGCCAGCGAACATCGCATGCAAAGCTTTCGATATAATTAAAAATCCGCCAACAGATGATAAATTTCTCGTCTTGAGAGCAAGAATCATTGAAGAATTTGCTGCTAGCGAACAGATCAAGCTAAGAAAATTATTGTCACAAATGCAATTGGGTGATAAAAAACCGTCATTTTTACTATCTGAAATGAGACGATTAGCATCAGCAGCTGTCAGCGATGATATCCTAAAAACTCTATGGCTACAGGACTTACCCAAAACTATACGTGCAATTCTATCAGTATCATCAGAACCATTACTTGGTTTAGCGAAAGTTGCCGACAGAATTTTGGAATCAACTGACGTCCATCAGGTTTATGCAACTGCAAATTGTACAACCTCTGACGAAAATGCTGGATCACTTCAAAGGCAAATTGAGAAACTAGAAGCAGAAGTTCAGAAGCTGCGTAACGCAAGACAGCGTAATCAACAATCGTCCAGCTCAGATAAACTTCGCCGCAGCGCTAGCAAGCCCAAATACTAGAACTGCTGGTATCATCATAAGTTTGGGCAGGATTCAACCAAATGTGTGCCATCTTGCCAATTCAGGAGTTCGGAAAACTAAAGCATCAAGTTTGTATCGAGGCGGACGAATTTGGCGCATCCACACCACGCCTTTTTATGTACGATACCCTTACTAAACCTAGATTTCTTATAGATATGGATGCAGATATATCCGTCATGCCATCAACACTAGAATCAAAATATTACGATGCCAGTAATGACAATTATAAACGACTGTATGCTGCTAATGGAACAGTGATAAATACATACGGAAAAAACTTACATTTTCACTCAACTTACGCCACACTTTTGACTGTACTTTTATTGTCACTGATGTTAACACGCCGCTAATTGGGGCAGATTTTTTGAAGTATCACGGCCGTGGAATAGACTTACAAAAACGAGCACTATAAGATGCATCAACTAAACTTAACAGCATAGGCGTCGTCATCAAATCTTCAAAACCTGAAGTAATGCCTCATGAAATCTTAAAAATATTACGAGGCTATAAGCAAATGTTGCATGAATATCTGGTGCCGATGGAAAAAATTAAAACAATGGTCACACATTGCATTCTTATCAAAGGTCCACCAGTCGCATCAAGAGCAAAAAGATTGTCTCCCGATAAATTTGCCGTGGACAGTTTAATGACTTGCTATCGAAGGGCATATGCCGTCCATCAAAGAGTGATAGGGCAACACTTCTTCATATGGTCAAAAAACCTGTGGCAATTATCGCCAACTCAATTCTATTACGGTACCAGACAAGTACCCGACACCACACATACAAGATTTTGTATGCATTTTACATGGCAAAACTATTTTCAGCAAGATTGATTTAAAAAAGGCTTTTAGTCAGATTCCAGTTGAACCATGTGATATATCATAAACTGCTATCATTATATCCTTTGGCCTATGTGAGTTTAAATCATTACATTTCGTCTCAGAAATACTGCACAGACATTTCAACGGCTAATCGATGAAGTGCTTTGTGGACTTGATTTTGTCATAGCATACATAGATGATATTTTCATCGCAAGGCAGAATATTGAGCAACATCAAGAGCATGTTAGAACCGTTTTGGATCAACTTTCACAGTATGGACTAAGAATAAATCCCGACAAGTGCAAATTCACACAAAATGAACTGGAGTTCTTGGATCACTTGGTCACACCTCAAGGTATTAATCCATTACCTGGTAAAATAGAAGCCATAATCCATTTCGAAAAGCCTCTTGTTGCAAAGTGACTCCGGAGATTTAAAGCAGTGACAAATTTCTATAAGCGTTTCATTCGAAACGCCGCAAATATTGAAGACAAACTGCAATGTCTTATCAAATCTTGCTGAAAATGGTTTTGATTTTTAAACAGAAGAATAAGGAAGACATTGAAGTTGACCTAAAAATTAACGGCGAAAACTTGCAGAGTGTTTGAAATTAAATATCTCGGTCTTACCATAGATCATCGTTTGACATGGCTGCCACACATAAATAATTTGAGGAGACAACTAGCACCAATGATAGGAGTGTTGAGAAGATATGGAGGTTTTTCAATGCATATAAAGAAACTTATATTAAATGCATTTGTACTAACAAAGCTACATTATGCGGTGGTTATTTGGAGTCAATCGTCAAAGCAAAACCTTAATATGATATCCAGGATACTAACTACAGCCTATAAAAATATTCTAAACCTTCCGATTCTCACTCTAACAAGATTAGTGTATCAAAGGACCAATGCACTCACCTTCAGTCAAATCATTACTATGGAGAAAGCGAAGTTTATTTTCAAATGTCTCAGTTCCAGTGAATCGGAACGAAGCCCCTTTATAAAAGTATCACAAATAAATCCATATAATTCAATAAATGCCAACAATTTTGTATTACCTTACGCTAGAACTGATCGACTAAAGAACGATGCAACGAATGATGCTCTGCGTATATACAATAATCTTCCAGAAACAGTGAAAAACGTACACTCATTATTGGTTTTTAAGAAAAGACTTAAGGAACATCTAATAAATTCAGATTAATGATAAGTCCGCAGGATTGAAAATGCAGTATCTTAGGGAATTTTAGACCCTAACGTCGACATACTTAAAGACAGCTAGTTTATATAAACTCAGAGTTTTTTTTTACTGCGTCGTACTTTAATATTTTTTTTTAATCTCTGAAAACATTTCACGAATCGGACTAGACTAGCAGGAAAGGAGTACTTCAAAGCATTTGGTGTGCCCCTTATACCAATGTTTTAGCATTGCCTGGAGGCACACGTAGGGATTGACGACGTGTGAAGTGCAGATCGCACGAGCGTTGTGTGACGATAAAAGAGTGATGGAGAGAGTGGTAGGGAATGGAGGTATTTAAAAAAAACAAAAGGCAACGTTAAAAGTGACAATTTAATTATCGCTTGGACTTAAGATGCATCTAATGCATTCGTTGAATATTAAAAAAATGCTAGTTCATCCATCCAAATCAGCACCCATTGCATTAGAAACTAATGCATCAGACGCAGCAATCGGTGCCGTTCTGCACCAAATTGATGACGAAGGATGTAGACCTTTGGCCTTTGTCTCGAGAAAATTAAATAATGCTCAAAAAAAAATATAGCACATACGATCGAGAGCTGCTAGCAGTCTATGAAGCGATTAAATATTTCCGGCAAATGTTGGGAGGAAAAGACTTTGCCATTTATACTGACCATTAGCCACTTATTTTTGCCTATCGTCAAAAGGGTGATAGAGCATCACCTCGACAAACTCGGCAATTAGACTACATAAACAAGTTTTCATTCAATATTCGCTACATTTCCGGCCGTGAAAATACCATCCCCGATCTTCTATCACGGATTAATTCAATCGATTCCGCCAAAATTCAGTTCGAACCGATAGCTAGAGATCAAGGAACTGATGATGAAATACAAAATATCTTGCATTAAAGCACAATTTCTGTGCAGCTTAACCGCATCACACTCCGTTATTCAGACATTAAGTTATACTACGATTTGAAAAGTAGGAAAGCTAGAACTTTCGTAACCATAAACTTTCGTTTAACGGTTTTAACCAAAATTCACCATTTATCCTATCCGGGAATAAGACTACACGGCTCGTAAAAGAGCGTTTTGTTTGGCGGAATCGATACCATGATACCAAAAATTTCGTAATTGCATCTCTTGTCGAAAGACCAAAGTGCACCAACCTACTAAATCACCCATACACGCGTATAAGGAAATCCCAGAGCAATTTGCGCACATAAATATTGATTTAGTTGACCCACTTACACCATCAGGAGAATACTCATACATTTTAATAGTAATTGACCGTTTCTCAAGATGGCCAGAGGCAATTCCAATTAGCAGTATAACCGCGAATAGTGTCGCATCTGCACTAATGTTTGGCTGGATATCTCATTATGGCGTCCCCGCAAGAATAACCACGGATCAAGGACGACAGTTCGAATCGGAATTGTTTCGCCAGCTAAACAGAATTTTAGGAGTATCACATTTGCGAACGACAAGCTACCATCCGCAGTCAAATGGCATTATCGAAAGGTGGCACAGGTCGTTGAAATCATCTCTTAGAGCCAAAATATCTAGTGATTGGTACAACGAACTACCCCTCGTTTTACTAGGACTTCGCAGCGTCTGGAAAAACGATATAAAAGCAACACCAGTAGAAATTTCTTTCGGACAAGCATTTCGCATTCCAGGAGAATTTTTCGAGCCATCGAAGGAGCACCCCAGTGCTGAAGAATTTATAAAAAAGTTTCGACGAAGAATGAATATTTTTCAACCTGCAAAGACCACGCCACATACCAGCAGTAAAATTTTCGTCCACACTGCTTTAAAATATTGTTTGCATGTTTTTGTCAAAGTGAATACCATTCGTAATCCACTTCAGCCACCGTACAAAGGACCATACATTGTCATTAAGCCACCTTTGCAACACCGAAATCCAGTAAATAAGTACACCACCGCAACGATGACGACCAGCCCAACCAGTGCAACACCCGAATCACCATACCAAACACGATACAGAAGAACTGTGAGGTTTCGAGATCGCCTAGCCTAACCATTTCATATGACAGGTATCATACTGGGCAGGGTGTAATGTAGTGACTACAAATTAATTTCATTTTTTACATTTTAATTCATTTTATACATTTTTATTTCTACATGTCAATCATTGCCAGAAAGGTTTTTAGTACACTTTAATAAATTGTTTAGTTTATTCCACTGCACTTAAAGTAATAATAACAAAACCACTGAACTAACAGCCGAAAAGCTTGCATGGAAAACAGAAACCGGAACCTTTACATGGAGAATAAACGAAATAGCCTCTTGATATTATCTCTCCGTTGGCAAGTCAACGATAAAGAGCACACCCTGTTAAACATCTTGTTTTTTCTCGAATCACCCCATTGAACTTTAAAAATAAAAATTTTTATTCTGGCTAATACTCGTACTTCGGCGCAATATAATTTCAATTGTATCATCAATAACTGTCCATTCAATTGGATCATCACTAACAAGTCCGATTTCTTTTAAATTATCTAACTGCACGACTATGACACAATTCTTACTTTCAGTTTCAGGATCACATTTATCATTATCACTGTTTATTTCAAAGACTTCAACTGGGGTTACATTATGACCTTTTCTACTGTCAGTGCTGGTTGAAGTGAGTTTATCGCTGATGTTATCATTTTGGCTTTCTTTTCCACGTCGGCAATTTTCCTCTATTTACCCTTTTTAGGTCTTTGTAAAAATTTTTTTTACAAAGACCTACTAGTTTCGCGACCTGTCTGTCCGTCTGTCCGTCTGTCCGTGCGCCACAGCTAGTTTCCTCAGAAACTATACAAGGCAGAATGCTCAACCTTTGTGAAAAGGTCGGAAGTGATGGTCTCTCAAAAGTTAAGGCCTTATCAAAAATTTGAAAATTTTTTAAGGGTTGTCCCCGCTAATAATGAATTAGCCCATAAACATTTTTTGTAATCAAAGGTAGTCGAATGGGGTTTCAAATGAAAGGTCTTGATTAGAACTTTTAGAGTTTGTAATCAAAAGATCATTTTATGAATTAGGGGGTCCAGACGAAGGCAAAATATACCAAAAATTCAACTGACAAAACGTAAATACACATAAAACACTTTTATTCATCACTAGAAAATCTTATATCGACTGTTACTCGCAGTCACATCTCTGCGTGGTGATAAAGGAACGTGAGTTATCACAAGAAACCATGGTGTTGGCGATGGGAGTCGTGGCTGGGCAGTGATGAGTTTTTATGGTCGGGAACAGAATATTTTATTATGAATTTTAAAAAACTTATCCTATGAAATTATTTTGATGGTCACATTGACTAACAGTAAATGTTCTTATGATTCAATGATAAAAAATAACAAAAATGACTCCTTTCAGCTGCCGCCACTA
This sequence comes from Odontomyia ornata, assembly GCA_963969285.1. NCBI lineage: Eukaryota > Metazoa > Arthropoda > Insecta > Diptera > Stratiomyidae > Odontomyia > Odontomyia ornata. The sequence goes on along the minus strand of OZ017738.1, from coordinate 133,988,379 downwards.
AAAGGCTGTGCCTCTAGGCACGTGCCTAGTGTACCTAAAGGTAAGCCTGCCGCTGGGTAAATTTGCTGTTATTTTTGCTTATTGCAGTGCACGTGCAGTTTTTTAGGTCTTTGTAAAAAAATTGTTAACAAAGACCTACTAGTTTCGCGACCTGTATGCCCGTCCATCTGTCAGTCTGTCCGTGCGTCACAGCTAGTTTCCTCAGAAACTATACAAGCTAGAAAAGGTCAGAAGTGATGGTCTCCTAAAGTTAAGGTCTTACCAAAAATTTAAAAAACGTTTAAGGGGGTCTCCCCTGATAACGAATTAGCCCTTCAAAATTTTTTTTAATCAAAAGTAACCGATAGGGGTATCAAATGAAAGGTCTTGATTAGAACTTTTAGAATCTGGAATAAAATAACAATTTTATCAATTAGGGGGTCCAGGGGATGAAAAATGTACCAAAAATTTGTGTCCCCCCTCGCGATTGGACACTTTTGAGCCGAAAAATCTGAAAATGATCAAGAATGTGGGCCTTCACAAGTACAAGGGCAACAAATACCTTAAAAATCGAAATTCACTCAATTTTGATAATTATAGTACAATTTGTAGATTTTACATTTTCGCCCATAAAATCAAAACGGTACTTTTAAACTTCTTGAAATTTCGCAGTTATATACACTCATATAAGATATTTTTTTTTTTTTTTGTGGTAGGGAGGTGAAGGCATTTATGCCCGCCGAGTCTGGCAGTGTGGGACTCCCATGGAGGATACCTTTGGACTACCCACTAAACACCTCCCCTGTCAATCTGAGAACCTAGCCTGGAACCGTTTGACACATTACTTCGGGCCAGGTCTCGTTTTGTTACGCCGTGGGGCGCCTTCAAGCTGGGGAGTCCCTTTCCTAGCGGGAGGGGAGAGGGGAAAAGGAAATGCCAGAAGAGCGATCCCCCAGCCCCAGCACCTCCGGCTGCTGCGAGTCCCTTTTATCTTTTTGGACTGCCCGAGCATAATGTGCCACCTGGTTCCATTTGTCAACCGATTCGAGCATCACCGCAACTATATTATCCGGGGGTGAGCTCTCCCGTCTCCCTGTAGAGTTCCCTTCGCAGCCTGGCCCATTTCGTACACGCAAAAAATGTGTGACAGGCATTGTCCTCCTCTCCTGGGCAAAACCGACAATCGGGAGACCGTGACTTGCCGATCTTGTGCAGGTAAGACTGAAAACACCCGTGCCCGCTCAAAAGCTGGGTCAGATAGAAGTCAGTCTCACCATGCCTTCGATTTAGCCACGGTCTCACATCCGGGATGAGGCGCGCAGTCCACCTTCCCTTCGTGCAATTCCTCCAAGACTGCTGCCAATCGTTGAGCGAGCGTTGTCTCTCCTCGCGGACAACGATCTCCCTCGCATCCTCGTTTCGGCGCAGGTATATAGCGCGGCGCTCTCTAGCAAGGAGGGCGACAGGTATCACGCCTGCAATCACTCTCACCGCCGAGTCGGAGACTGTTGGATACGAAGATGCAATTCTCAGTGCTCCTCTTCTCTGTACCTGTGCCAATCGTTTTCGGTATACCTCCTTGCTGAGAGCGTCGCCCCATACCTCTGCTCCATACATTAGCACTGACCCTACAGCACTCATCAAGAGGCGTCTTCTTGATGGGCTGGGTCCCCCTACGTTGGCCATAAGCCGACTCAGGGCCGATATTCCCGAAGCAGCCTTCTCAGCCGTTGCCCTGATTTGCTCAGAGAAACTCATCTTCGAGTCGATCAGTAGCCCCAGGTACTTCACCGCTGGCTTCGATTCGATCTGTATATCTCCAATACTGATCATCCTTACTCTAGGGATTCTCTTTTTTGTCAAGATGACCACTTCGGGTTTCTCCAGTGCTAAACTGAGCCCGCGAGCAGTCATCCAGTCCCTCACACACTTAAGATATTAAGGTTCACAAAATTTAATTGAGATCGAGTTATAATCAAGTGAGTTGTAGCCATTTCAATTTTATGTAATTACAACAACAATAACATGTGTTTATGGTTGATACATATTTAAAATTGACCTGGGCACTTTTATTTTCTTTCGATTTTCATGAAAATTTAAGGAATAGTGTTTAACTTGAATATGTTCAATCGGCCGAGCATTCAGCACAATCATTCAAGCTAGATTAAAATGGCGGCTGCGCTGTTCTTATGAAAGAAACTGTGCATCTTTTGCATAAATTTGAATGATTTCATATCCAAGTATGGGATGAATAATTAAAGTTATCGATTCACGCTATTAGAAAACTTGTTTCGAACCCTAGGATGTTTACAAAGACCTTCTGGTAGGAGCACTTTCCTGCTTACTCAACTTGTTTCTGTATGATCAGCGCACTTATAAATTTTAAGATTTATTTGCTTTGTGAAGCCACCTTTTTCGCTTTAAAAGGAAAACTATGGTTTTGTTGTAATATCACTAACAATCATTGACGGAATCAAATCTTAAAGATGTTTTCATTATTATTTTTTTCTGGAAACTAGTAGGTCCCAAACTTCAGACGTTTGTCACTATGGCATTAAAATTCATTGTTATTTCAAGCAGAAGTCTTTTTATGAGATTGAATTAAATGTAGTTTTATGTTTAATTAGTTTTATTAAAAGTCCTTATATCCTCTATATTTACGGAACTTGTAGCTAGTTGAATTTTCTCCGATTACAAGCAGACGTACTTTTGATCGGAACCTCACCAAATTTGCAGATAAAATCAATAACAAATATTATCATTAAAAAAAAATCTTTGAGATTTAATTCAGATAATGGTTATCAGTAATATTAGTATTTGTTATGGATGTCGTTAATTCTTTCATGAGTTTAGTGATTATTGGCGTTTACTTATCATATGTTAAGTACAAAACGCTTCTGACATGACCGTAGTTCTATCTACATGACTTGTTTTAGTTTTTAACTCCACTCCCTTCGAAAGTTTGATATGCTCATTCCACAATCTAAATTTCTCAGTAATACCTTCAAGTAATTTCCACATTATGTTTCTCCTTTTGTACAAAAAAGCAGCATCTTGATTTGAATTAATAATGAGTAAGTGTATGTAGCTTACTGTGGCGTAATTTATTGAACATTGCTTTCTAAACAAATATAGCCTTAGCCCAATTTATATATATGTAAGTTTGAAACCTCTTTTCAAACTTTGCCACCTGTTCGTTCGGTCAAGCTACCTTCGGCCAGACGGTTGAGTGACGGTCATTACAAACTTCGCATCGGTTGTGGTCAGGGAGACAGACGTCGCTAGGCAGCCACGCTAGGCAGCCACATTTTTCGTGATCATAAATTGTTATTACTTTTGCTTCACAATTACTATTGTTAATCAAACACTTAGTTAAATCCAACTTGTTGTTGTTTCAGGTATTGTGTTAATCGATATGTTATCAATAATGTAAATAGTGTTAATATGTAACCTTAAATAATATTTAATTACAGTTATTTTACTGCAACAACTCGAGTCGATTTATTCAACTCAGACTCTCACACAAATCCTAAGTTTCCCAAATTTGAAACTTATAAAACAACAACAATTAAGGAACTGCATCATGGAAATAAAGGCTACTTTTCATTTCGTTTCTGAAGCGGTCGACTCAAAGACGACCGCAGTCAAGGTTAAAACTATTCAACTTGAGGGACGTTCCGAAGCATACCAATTTCCTCTTGACCAACAAACACACACACCATTTAAAACTTTTCGAGCATAAAATTACAAAGCAGGTAGTCAAGAGCTTGACTACTCGCAACAAATATCGAAAGGTCAATATAACCTTGAAGGAAGGCGAGCTGCTGGAGGAATACCTGGACGAGGAGGGTAACGTAGTTTTTAATGAGTTCTATTTAGAGGTTTTCAAATCTACATCTCTTCACTCTCCTTCACCTCCCATCCCACCCGCCGAAAAATCAATGCATTCCATTGCAAAAAATTTAGTGCTGAATAAATTTGACGGGAATGATGTGAACGCGGAATCATGGTTAAATACTTTCGAACAAGAATGTGAAAGACTCGGTGTACAAGAGGTGAAATATTCCGAAATATTGCGTTTGGGTTTAGAGAATGTCGCACTGAGTGGTACGCGGTGTTTTTAAAAATAAATAAACTCTCGCACGCGTGGGAATTTCGGAAAGCTTCTTTTGTTGACACGTTCGGTTCAAAGTCGTGGTCAGAAATCACCTTCGCATACACGTATAAATATTTGGGCGGTTCGGTTTTAGATTATGCATTAAAGAAAAGGAATCTTTTGATTGATGTTGATCCTGATTTATCGGTAAGATCACAAATAAATTTAATCGTAATAGACCTTCCTAATTATATGAAAACGCGTTTAGAACGAAAAGACTTGACCAAAGTTGACGATTTAATGTCGAAGCTTAGGCAAATAGATCCTTCCAGAAACAAAGCCGCTTTGAATTCTGTAAAAAAGCCGGATGAAGTTCAGAAAAAGAATAATAAAATCTTTAATGAAAATTTTAATGAACAAAAAACCTATGGGTACTGCGATAAAATGGGCTTTCTAGGCAGACGTCACTCGGAAGAAGTATGTCGTGCGAAAATAGCACACCAGAGCAAAAACAAAAACAATAAAATCAAAGTCGCAAATAATATCGAAGCGCAAGATGCAATTTCTCTCCTTGAAAATCCAAAAAACTAATAACGATCCCACTTATAAAACTAAAAATTCTAATCAATGATAGTCCAGCCATCGGTCTCTACGATTCCGGAGCTAATGTCTCATTGAAAAATTACAACTATTGGAGAAAATTGTGTGTAAATAAAAAAATAAGTGGGAATAAACAATTGAAAACAATTTCGGGCAACTCAACTACTGAAGGAAGTGTCGTCCTACCAGTTACTATTTTCAATATAAAAGAAGACTGTCTGTTTTTCATCATCAAAAGTAAATCATTTGAAGATGATGTCTTATTAGGTCTAGACTGCATAAAAAAATTTAGGTTATGCCAAGACGAAAACCTAAAAATAAGTCAAAATTTGGAAAAAGCAGCCGAGATAGATATAGTAAAAGGAAATTTTGAATGTAAAAATAATGAGATTGACGAAATTAAGTCTGATCTTGTACTAAAAGACATCTTGAGTACTTATAAAGGTGTCTTTGCAAAAGAAAAATTCGATATTGGTAAAGTCAACAATTATGAAGCCGCAATAAGACTCACTGAAAACAAATATGTAGCAAAAACACCTTACGGATGTTCTCTGCAAGACAAAGCAGAAATAGAAAAACAAATTAAAGAATTATTGAAATCGGGTCTAATTGAAGAATTGAGTTGTCCGTACGCTGCTCCGGTTACATTGGCTTTTAAAAAAGACGAAAATAAAAGATCCCGATTATGTATTGATTATCGAGAACTGAATAAAATAGTCGTGCCGGAAAGTCACCCTTTCCCACGCATTGATGAACTAAAATTGTGTGCAAGAAATTGCAATTACTTCACAAAGTTGGGCATGAATTCGGCGTTTTGGTCGATCCCATTTCGCGACAAGGATAAATATAAAACTGCTTTTGTAACTCACCATGGGCACTGGCAGTGGAACTGTTTACCTTTCGGTTTAAAATCCGCTCCAGCAATTTTCCAAAGGACATTATCAAGTATTTTAAGGAAAAATAGCTTGGATTCATTCACTGTAAATTACATAGATGATATCCTAATATATTCAAATTATTATGAGGATCATATGCAGCATACTGAACTGGTACTAAAAACATTGCGCTCCTACGGTTTTAAATTAAATGTCTCAAAATGCATTTTTGCAAAACGTGAAGCGTCATATTTAGGACATAAAATAGGATACAACAGTATTAAACCTCTAAATGACAACGTAGTCGCAATCAAAAATTTCTCTGTTCCACAAATAAGGAAAAATATTAGACAATTCTTGGGAAAATTAAATTTCTACCTCCAATATATCCCGAGCTCAAGTATCGTACTGAAACCTTTTCATAACTTGCTCCACAAAAATGTGCAGTTTGATTGGTCTCCATCATGTCAAAAAAATTTCGAGGCGGTAAAAGAACACTTGTGTTCGGAACCAATACTTTCGATCTTTGATCCAGCGTTACCAACCTACATCTTTACGGACGCGAGCATTCAAGGAGTCGGTGCAGTGTTAAAACAACGTCAGGAAGATGAAAAACTAAAACCAGTATTCTATTTCTCACGCAGATTGAACAATACACAAAAAGAAAAAAAGCAATATTTATCGAATGTCTCGCAATAAAAGAAGCAATATTGTATTGGCAGTACTATTTAGTTGGTCAAAAATTCACGGTTTTCACCGATCACAAACCCTTAGAGGACTTTAACATAAACAATTGTAACGACCCAGAACTAAGAAAAATCCTTACTTACATCTCACAATTCAACTGTGAAATCCTTTACAACCCAGGTAAAGAAAACTTGGAAGCGGATTGCTTATCTCGCAACCCTGTCCTAGAAGAAGAAGAAGATAACTTCGAAAGCTCAGCAGTAAAAATCGTGAACTTTTTGGAAATAAACGAAATAATCAATGATCAAAAAAATTTCCATTTAGATAACAAATGTGAAAAGAAGAACGGTATCATCTACAGATCACTAAACAATAAAGAGAAAATTTGGTTATCTGAAGCATTTGGTAAACAACTAATAAAAAAAGTTCATGAAATACGAGGTCATGTGGGAGTAAAACAAATGATCTTGACAATAACAACAAAATTTTATTTTAAAAATATGCACAAACACATAAAAATATTTTGTCGTGCTTGTGAAACATGTATCAAGAATAAAACTAGAATTGCAAACTACAAGGTTCCGTTATCCCAGCTGGGTCCAGCCTCAAAGCCATTTGAAATAGTCTCATTGGACACAGTCGGTGGTTTTGCGGGAAACAAAAGCACAAAAAAATATCTGCATTCATTAACAGATCACTTCACAAGATACGCATTTATCACAACATCGTCAACCCAAACAGCCGACAATTTTATTAAACTAGTTAAATCAACAAAAAATACTAACAAGTTCGACACACTTATATCTGATCAATACGCAGGTATCAATTCGAATGATTTCAAAAAATACTTAAAATCAGAAAATATAAGACTCATCTTTACAGCAGTAGATTGTGCCTTTTCAAACGGATTAAATGAAAGGACAAATCAAACATTAGTCAACAGAATACGATGTAAAATCTACGAGAACAAAACACGCTCCTGGCTAGCTGTCGCACAAGAATGCGTGCACGAATATAATAATACTATACACAGTTCCACTGGTTTTACACCCTCTTACCTACTAACTGGAAAAGAAGAATCAATACTACCTGATGAACTAAACAAGAACAATGCCGGAAACTTAGATGAAAATAGAAGAAAGGCATTCGAGCAATCGAAAAAGATTCACGAGCAAAACAAGAGGTATTACGACGAGAAAACAAACAAACATGAATACAACGAAAATGATCTCATTTACATAAACAACAGAAACAAATTGAACAGGAAAAAAACGGATCCAATCAGAGAAGGGCCATTCAGAATAAAAAGGAAAATTTCTGAGGTAATATATGAGGTCGATAGCGGTCTCAGGAAAAAAGGATCAAACCTTTTTCACGCAAGCAAACTCATCCCTTTCCACTAATCCGAAATTCCTTCTTCGTTCTTGAGGGGGGGGGGGATGTAAGTTTGAAACCTCTTTTCAAACTTTGCCGCCTGTCCGTTCGGTCAAGTTACCTTCGGCCAGACGGTTGAGTGACGGTCATTACAAACTTCGCATCGGTTGTGGTCAGGGAGACAGACGTCGCGAGACAGACGTCGCTAGGCAGCCACGCTAGGCAGCCACATTTTTCGTGATCATAAATTGTTATTACTTTTGCTTCACAATTACTATTGTTAATCAAACACTTAGTTAAATCCAACTTGTTGTTGTTTCAGGTATTGTGTTAATCGATATGTTATCAATAATGTAAATAGTGTTAATATGTAACCTTAAATAATATTTAATTACAGTTATTTTACTGCAACAACTCGAGTCGATTTATTCAACTCAGACTCTCACACAAATCCTAAGTTTCCCAAATTTGAAACTTATATATATATATATATATATATATATATATATATATATATATATATATATATATATATATATATATATATATATATATATATATATATATATATATATATATATATATATATATATAGTATTCTACTTCTTTTGTAGTGAAGAAAGATGTTCAATATGTCCGTGAAGGACTGCAGCGATGTTCTGCTGCCTCGGCAGAGGAAGATGTTGGTTCCTGCCGAGAATGCCCTCGTCCGGAGACGCGTGAATGCGCTGGCAGGCTAGCATTGCGGTGTCGTGGGGCGGGTTCGTTTCCCCGGCACGAGGACTCACTACAAAACATTTCGCATTCACGAATTGCTTGCAGAGTTCGAGAGGACGACCGAAGTCGCAAATCTGTAGATAACCTCCACGAAGGAATTACGACTTGTTGCGAGAACAAGTGCAACCTGACAACGCGTTCTGGGACGTTGAGTTGACCCATAGGAGGTCGAAGAGGCTGGTTGGGTGCTTTGGTGCCTTTACAGGTCTCACAGTTGCTCACGTAGTCTTTGACCTGGGATGCCATTTTAGGCCAAAAGAAGTATTTCTTGAGTCGCCGTAATGTTCGGCCGTAACCTCCGTGGGCACTTAAAGGATGGTCATGTGCACGGAGGATCAGATGTTGTGTCATTTCCTCCGGTACCCAGAGTTTCCAAGACTCTTCTTCCTGCCATGGATCACCAGTGGCGTATTCATTTCGTCTATACACATAGCCGTCTATTACCTTCAAATCAGGCAGCTGTGTTTGTTGGGTCGCTATGGTTTGCCTCAACTCTTTGTAGCTATCTGATTCGAAATGTGGGCTGTCTAAATCTATTTCGATGGGGTCCTCGTCATTTATTGTTATTTCGGCTCCCTCTGGGGAAAACATCCGTGAGAGAGTGTCGGGTACGATGTTCTGGGTTCCTTCCCGATGTTTGATGGAGAACTTGAACCCTTGCAGTTTAAGAGCCCATCTGGCTAGGCGTCCACTTAAATCTGCCTGGTTCATCAACCATTGTAGTGACGCGTGGTCCGTGATGATCTCGAATTGGTGGCCCTCGATATAAGCTCGAAATTTCTTCACAGTCATTACCGCTGCCAAACATTCTTGCTCGGAAACAGTATAGTTTCTTTGGGCCGAATTCAGCTTATTGGACATGAAGGCGATGGGAGCTTCCTCTCCTTCGTCGGTCAATTGCACCAGCACGGCTCCTACTCCATGTTGACTTGCGTCACAATGAATGGAGAAGGGCTTCGTGAAGTCGGGGCTGTGCAAGACAGGAGCTGATGTGAGGGCTTGTTTAAGCTCTTCAAATGCCTTTCGGCTGAGTTCGGTCCAAACGAACTTCCCCTTCCACAACATGTCTGACAGGGGCGCTGAGACTGTTGCATAATTCCGAACAAACCTTCGGTACCAACCGCACACACCAAGGAAACGTCGTAGCTGCTTCACAGTTTTTGGTAAGGGGAACTCATCAATCGCACGAGTTTTGTCTGGATCCGTTTTGATAGTGCCATGACAAACTTACTTTTCTGTACGTTGATGGTGAGTCCCGCCTTACTGATGTGCAGGGCTACTTCTTGTAGGAGTAGGAGGTGTTGATCGAACGTTTCCGTGATGAGTAACAGATCATCAAGGTACACGAACACTTGGTGTTTTAGGTGAGGTGGGATGACCTTGTCCATCAACCGAGTCATCGTTTGCGGCGCGTTACACAGGCCAAAGGGCATTGTGACGAACTGATATAATGGTCGTCCAGGCACTGTGAAGGCGGTCTTGTCCCTCGAGCCCTCATCGAGTGGAATTTGCCAGAAGGCGTCTTTTAGGTCGAGACTGGTGATATAATTGGCTTTCGGCAGTCTCCCTAGTATTCCATCGATGAGTGGAAGAGGGTACGCGTCCTTGATGGTAACCGCGTTTACCTTATGGGCATCAAGACAGAGGCGGACTTTACCTGGCTTTACAACCAAGGCTACCGGTGAGGACCAGGCACTTTGGGACTCCTCTATGACCCCTAACTCGAGCATCCTATCTAGTTCCGCATACACCAATTTCTCCATGGCCGGCGAGATGGCGTAGTGTCTCTGTTTAATCGGTTTACGATCGCCAACGTCGATGGTGTGTGAGACTAGAGTGGTGCGGCCAAGGCCTTGGGTAGCGTACGATGGGAAAGCAGCAATGGATGCTTCCAGGCGTTGTCGTTGGCTAGGCGTCAGGTCATGCCTATCGGGAGTAGAAGTGATTTCGTTGACATTTCTGGTTTTTAAAGACAAATCGGTGAATAAATCGGAGGCCAGTCCAAAGCGAAGGACGAAATCGACACCAAGGTATACATTCTGAGTCAAAGACGGAATAATGTAGAACGTAATATCCTTCGTCTGACCCCTGAATGTCACGGGTGTGGTTAGTTTACCTCGTATAGGGTGTTTGGTGCCATCAGCTGTACTGATTTCAGTGCGTCAGGATTTAATCAAGTTCGGATATTCTTGGAGCACCTTCGAGCCAAAGCTCGAGGCAAGACAACTGATACTGGCACCCGTGTCGATCAAAGCAAACACGGTCTCGCCCAACACTTTAATTGGATGATAAGGTCTGATCTCATTCTCAGCAACCTCCGAGATGTTACAAGAGTGTAAGGTTCGACGGCAGGTGCGCACTCTCTTGCGGAAATTCCGCCAACGACGGGTTGACCATTTTGTCGTGCGCGGGCGGGAAGTGACTACTTCGGAAGCAAATATTCGCTCTCGAGCCACCCGATATTCCTGCAGTCGCACATGATAAGGTTTTAGAGTGCGTAATTGAGGCTGCCGCGGTTCTTCTGGCAGTGACTGCGATGGTCGTTTTAATATTGTCGTTGGTGAGGTCTCCGGAAGAGAGTGAACATCCGCAGTCGTAATGGTCATGGCTGGTGGGTTAACGTCATGTTGGTTGGGGTGAGCCACTGATTGAGGAGCTACTGCTGGGGTTTTGAGTACCGCTGAGGTGGTCGGGTACTCTTTTGGCCGTTTTTTCGTGCGGCACATTCAGAACAGTCCGGGAAGTAAGTGTCCGGCTTGCCGCAACCGTAGCAGAAAACCTTACGTTCTGCGCGGCATGAAATAAACCGGTGTCCGGTTTGGTGACAATTCCAGCAGGTCGTAAGACTTCCCACTGCTGCTACAGCAAGCTGGTCTGGGTCCAAATCATCCTCCAGATCTAGGGTGGTATAATCTGGGGCCAATTTCGCGATTCCTCGTCGAGGACCCGTCCTGGTTAGTAAGTATGGCCGGTCCCGTAGGTCTTCCTCAAACCCTTCTATGCGACGCACATTTCTCAGCAGGGCCTCCATACTCTGTGGATCGGAGTTAACGATGTGCCGACGAATCTCCGGTCTTAGATTGCGCTTTAGCAGGCGAAGAATTTGGGTAGAAGACAATGGCTCTGACAGCTGGTCATTCAACCGAAGGATATCGGCTCGATATTTATGGAAGGACTCGTCCGGACGCTGCCATCTAGCATTCATCTTATCCAGGACTAATTCGTCCATGTCGACCGTAGGGTATTCCATGCGGAGTACCTCCTTCAGCCGTGACCAGCGTATGGATGGTGGAGCTGAATGTATTCTCCAATATGTCTCCAGTGCTGCTCCCCTAAGCAGCACAGGCAAGTACCCTGCGAGCGCTGTGCGGTCTCCTGCTAGCATCTGCTCAATCAGTGACTCCACCCGACTTATGAAAACCTCTACCGTTATCGTATTGGGTTCCCCACTGAAATGTAGATTCCATCCCTGGATGATGCTGGGGATCTGTGTCGGCTTCAGCCGATACATGTCGTGTGGATGGAAGCGTTGGTCCAGCGGAATTACGGGAGCCTGACTTGGTGGCGGTGCTTGGCTCAATCGGGGCCGGTAAACTGGAGCCAACGGATTCATGGCTGTACCTGGCCGGATCCGTTCGGGATCACGCCGCGAGTCTACAGGGAAATCCCACGGATTTGGGTCCGAATCCCACATAGGAGGAGTTCTTGGCCGGGGTGGTGCGGGGTTCTCTCTCTGGCTCTCTAGAGAGGCTAGCCGGGTGGACATGTCCTGTACGAGCGCCATTAGATCTCTTAGAACTGTGGTTTCCACAGCCACCGGTGGACTCGCTTCTTCTGCAGGCGGAACTGCTTCAGCCCTGTAGTCATCGTCTCGTGCACTCCTTGTAGTGGATGGAAGGGGTCCGCTTTTGGGGACAGCTCCACTTGTACTGGAGGACTGAGGTCGTTCTGTTGCTGGCTGTGCGATTTCCAAAGGCTGACGACAGAGCGGGCATGTGGATGAGGTTTGCCGCAGTTGTGCCAAACACAGCTGATGTAGCCTATGTCCGCACTGCAACCTCTGGCTTGTAGTTTCGTCCATGTCCTCATGACAGATGGAACACAATAGAGCTGGTCCGGCATCCGACCGCAACTTTCTCCTTTCGGGAGTTCTTTTTGTAGGCATTTTAAATCCAAATGGTTTTCCTAATTAAATACCTAGATAAATAAATAATGAAGAATATGGGTATATAAGATTAGCTATATGAATAATGACAATAATGAAGAAAAGGTGAGAAAAAGTTACTAAAATTCTTATGTGGCCGTCAGTGGCGAACTATCTCAGAACCTCACAAAAAAATTTTGATTAAGTTATACAACAAAAATATATGAATGGTCTTTCCCTTCCGACCTTCCTCCCAAGTACGGACACCATGGCACAATCCTTCTAAAACGTTTCAGGGACACTCTCTTGTGGAACCATGAAAATCAGGGTTCCGAAGTGATCCCTCATTAGCAAACTTCTCAAGTTACAGCTTGTCAGCCCAGGGTGGGATTCTAATCCACAAGCAGCGCGTGTCTTGTCATGGATAGTCATGGATTAGCTAATCAGCCAAGCACATGAAATCAAAATCCATGTAATTTAAGACACTTAGGCACCGCTGGTTTGGGGAGCGGATCAGAATCCTCCGCAAAAAGATGTTGGGATAATAACCTCCGAACACAAAAAGGGACTCTAATATCATTTGGCCTTTCTAGTTATACAATGGGGTAAGCCACCAAAGTATAAATCAAAAGAAGGACCAAACGATATTGATGTCCATAGACAACACACGTTCGAAAGTTATTAGGCTGCTGGGGCACGATCAGTGCAAAAACCCTCGGGAGTTATCTACCCGCCAATAATTCTAACACCTAGTGGGGACACCTAGAGACGATGGACTGTCTCGTGCTCACGACTGATGATACAGCCGGGCTTTTCGGGCCCCACGTTGGGCGCCATTTGTAGTGAAGAAAGATGTTCAATATGTCCGTGAAGGACTGCAGCGATGTTCTGCTGCCTCGGCAGAGGAAGATGTTGGTTCCTGCCGAGAATGCCCTCGTCCGGAGACGCGTGAATGCGCTGGCAGGCTAGCATTGCGGTGTCGTGGGGCGGGTCCGTTTCCCCGGCACGAGGACTCACTACAAAACATTTCGCATTCACGAATTGCTTGCAGAGTTCGAGAGGACGACCGAAGTCGCAAATCTGTAGATAACCTCCACGAAGGAATTACGACTTGTTGCGAGAACAAGTGCAACCTGACAAGAAAGACTAATTTGGGGTTGACCTCGTCTTTACCCAAATACATTCAGGGCCCACAAATGAAAGAGGGGCAACCGGGTGGTGGTGGAGCCCCTTCATGCCCACCCAACCGGAATAAATCCAATGTTAAATCGTTGAAGTGGCCAGGTATTCCTCTTCTGAGTGGAAAACTCATACAAATTGAATTATATGAGCTTTCCCATCAGAAGGGGAGTACCCCGGTGACCAATTTATGTCATAGAATTATACAATTGAATTGCATAACTATATGCCATAAAAAGGCACTTGGCTTGGGCCACTCAACCCATAAAGTCTCCTGAAACAAAGAAGGAATTATTCTGTACCCGGCGGCTGGCTCATATTTTGGGGTGGAAGCCTGCCACCGTACCGGGTCCTATACCCGATTGGAAAAACAAACCAGAAGGGAAAGACCTATGGTTCAATTCAACGCATCTCTTTATTTAACAACATCCCATAAATTTTCAATTTTCTTTTTTTTTTTTTGTAATCTGTATATTTCAAAAAAATTTTAATAATTATTTTAGGAAATCCGAACGGTAAACACAAAAAAAATCTAACGCAAAAAAAAAATTAAATGGATATCGGACGTGATGAATTTAGAAGAAATTTAAACTCAAATATAGAAATGGATGAAAACAGATGTAAAAAACGTAGACGCAAAATAAATATGATCAAAAGTATATATATATACATAACAAAATTAAGGGCACTCACCCGCATGGTCCTTCGAGCGCTCGACGACGATGCCGATGTCCCTGAAATGTAATTTGTAAGATAACGCGACTCAATATCTTTCTTCAGAGATGGTGCATGGTACAAAAAAAAAATGAGAACAATGCAAAAGTCCATAAAAGATACTATTTTCACGAATGTTTTTGTTTTCCTATATGTGTGCTCTGTTGCCAGATTCCCTGCGTCTATGCTACGTAGTTGCGATATTTCGACGGTTGTCGCTGACTTGTATGCTGGCGCTCCGCGATAACGAATATGATGTGAATTCACCGATTTTTCTAAATCGCTCGCGTCTTCTCCCTCCTTGCGAACAATTTTGCTGTCGTTTTCGTTCAATCGAGTCGTCGTCAAGAAATCTCTTGTAGTACAGCAGCGAGATGGCGGCGCTAGAGTTATCGTCGCGAAATCACGGATGCGAGTCATTAAAGAATGTTCGGCGTCAACTTTTACGAATTTTTCGTGTCGTTCGATGCGATAACGTTCCGATAAATTTTCATCCCGAATACTAAATTGTTGCATGCACGCACTATACACGCAACCTAGCGAACGCCGGATTTCTGCACGAATTTCACTCGTAGTGGAGGTATCACGCTGGCACAACACTCGCGCGTGTGCCTTGCTTGGCGATGCGTATCAAAGGTCCTCGTTTGATTGCTCACTCGAACAATTACGCTCTTCACCACTCGAGAACGTCAGTTCGCGCGAGACCTCGAACAAAGTAGAAATTCCGGGCGTAACAAAATTCCTTTGAACTTCCAAAAATTAACACAAGCACACACGAGTTTTTCTTTTCCTTAAAACACTTGACTTCAAGCTAAACAATTCTTGGCAATATCCTCGCGCTTGAGAACTTAAAAGCAAATCGAAATTTGAACTAAGTCAAAATAAAATTCAAAAATCAAAATGAATTTGCAAATCGGCTGTCGTGTAGAAATCGCGTGCTCTCCCCCATATCCGCAAAAAATCAAAATGGCGGCAAACCATCGAACCACCACACTTTGCAAACCGTTTTCCCGCTCGTTCACACACTTGTCTAGGACTAGCCAACATTCTTATGACACAAAAAAAAAATATTTTGAGCTCGGCTATCAGCGCTAGAAATCAGATTTCTAATTAATTCCCGGAGACAATTTTCATTTCTTCACTGAATAATGTCCATTTGTGTTTAACACACCACGCAAGTCTCATTGCCCCGGTACACTCCTCGAACCTTAATTACCGCACCGGCACCATAATCCGGACGTGTCCGTTACTCGTTTTCTTTCACCTAGTGTGTACCGTACGTACGTAACGAAGAACAGGAACATTATTTTTCACGCGAGACTCAACACACTCATTCCGAAACTATTAGCGAAAGCCTTTTAATGATAAATGTGAATAAACTTTCGAAACAAACTAGAACGGAAAGTCTTCTCAACCGCAGTCAAACAAAACGCGAATCGAATCCCAATCCCGCGGACACCACGCTCAAAAGCAGTCGCTGTCTCGTACCGCTCTGCCTGCTGGTCCACCTTCGACTCCCTATCTCATTCAACCAAAGGCAAGCACTCCCATTCCACTCGTTTGTTCTGCGTTTGTGTCGTGTCGCGTTCGACACGATATCATACAAAATATCATTGCTTTTACATTTGCATGCTCTGATCAAGTTCAATATATTCTGACGCGGTTCTAACGGCTATCTTTTCCAGATTAAACGTTTTTCCCTCAAGTTTTGATATTTTTTCCTTCAACTGCAGTCGATACCGGCGTGGCAATAATTTTTCAGCTGAATAATGCTTCGTCACTATCACTGAATGCACGAGCTTAAGAAAATTGCAATTCTAAGCACTTTTTTTTTTTACTATAAGTTCACTGCAGTTAACAGTATGGTGCAGTGTTCAAGCGGTAGTTGCGTTTTCTCAATGATTTATTCTAATTTTGTTGATAATCTTGGAATAGAAATGCACTCGCTCTTAAAGGAATCGACCGCGGCTTTTTACAGTGCGGGAAATTTATTGAAGAGACGAATCAACACAACAATTATTAATTTAATTTAGCATATGTTTGTTATCCGCTAGCATCCAAGACATAATGTGATGTATTCGACAAACAAAACAATTTTTAATCAATATTATGGTTGGAATGGGTAAAATTTGACAATTTTTGAGGGGTTTAAATGATACAATGATTTTATCGTTCCTATAATTAAAGGGGTTAACCGTTTCGTTTTAAGCATTTGTATACCGCGTTACACCGCAGTTCTATAAATTATATTCAAAAGATATTGTAATAAAATCACTACACATTAAAATTTTAAACAGTTTTAGAATTTTGTTTCCCGGGAGTTAAGTACAAAAGAAACTTTCTTGATTTATTTTTCACGCGAAAAGAAAAAGAGTGAGGGTTGCGATGGGGAAGGTGACTGAATCGTCCCTTCTTGTTAAATTGAGTTTGTGCTGTGTGCTTGTGGCAGCGCTGGCTTTTAGAGCCATACTCCTCAATTACTACACTTTCTCAATACGAACTAGCTATTACTTCGTTTCTCTTAAAGCCATAAATCCTTTTTGGATTTTCCTTTTTGAAAAACCTAAACTTAATTCTTTCATTCATATTCGAGCCATAATAAATGACGTAAAAGAGGTAAAGACCATTGCAGATTTCATAATGCTACAAAGCTTCCATGAGTTGTACTGCCTCTGGTACTAACCACAAAATGCAGATTATTCTTGTGCTACGTCTTTTACATTTACATCGCGTTCCAAACACTCATTTGCTCCTTTTGCTTCAATTCAGTTTCCGTAATCCTTCAAAATCATACGTTTTCAGTTGTGTGCTATGATTTCGTGGTTACTGTGCAAAAAATAATTCTTGTATTTTGCAAATTATTAGCTTCACATATAAAGTTAGGAGCGCATTTGGAGGTAGAGTATGAAAGAAGCAGGCACAGCACCTCAGCAGACCATGAGATGAAATTCGTTCTCTGTCAAACTGTAATATAAAGCGCACTATTTCATCCTTTCACAGCAATGTACCCATATTGATGTAAATGTATAAGTAAATAACCATACTAATTTCACCGCAATAAATCAGTAAGCATATGACGTACATATGTATGTACATGCAAATAAAATTATTCGAATTTTTTTAGAAACAAGTGGATTTGATTGATACAAAAAATGTAAAATTTTGTATTATAAACTATATAAAGTTGATTCTACGCAGTCATATTGATGCTGTTATATTGTCACAAAAGTAAAAACTGTCCATTAATTAAAATAAAATGTTCCTCTATCATAAAGTTCACTTTTTAATCACAAATATGATTTTTTTACTTCTGCATTAGAATCCTTTTGGAACCTTCGCTTAGATGTAGCTAGAGTATCTCATTATCTTGATGGAATATATCGGCAATCGAGATGGTGATATAGTCAGTACCTAACTTTGGCCATTTCTTCAAAGTCAAAACCGCTTTATTCAATACTAATCGTTATAAATTTTCAAAGAATATAAAGCAAATTCCAAACTATAAAAATACATAAACTTAATGGCCCAAATGGCTCCTTAAATTTATACGTTATCAGTTAAGCACACTTTATCAAAAAAACTATAGAAAAATCAAATTCATTATGATTATTAGATATTTTATGATTTGATTCGAAAAAGGAGAAAAAACCAACCAACACTACTTAAAATTATTTATATTTTCAACAGAACAGTGAACTATTATCCTATGCCTACAACGTTATAACCTAATTCTAATAAAATTCAATCAAAAACTTTATCTTATACTAAAAAATTCTAACAAAATATTCCTAACCTACGCGTTTAACCTTAACATAAGATATACCTAACCCATCGCTAATTTTTAACACAAATAATCAACAACACTAAATGTAGCAATAATGTGCTGAAACTCAAAAACTATGTTACAAAAACCACAAAAACTGAAAATAAACTCAAATAATTTAGACATTTTCATTCAGCCACCAACACCTAGATTGCTCCGTCTCAGCTCGATCAGCTTCAACGAATCTAGCAAATGAATATGTCCATTGGAATCTTGGGTCTCGTGAACTCAAATTCGGAGGATATTTTATATTCTTATCGGTGGCCCGTCGATATATGTGATATATGACTGAGACGCCGTCAAAATCAAAAACATATCGATTCATATCCAATCACACGAGGAACGAAGCCAGTAGCGAGGCAAGTCGCTATATACTCGTGTGTACGGTCGAACGGCTGTGAAATCCAAGGGTTTTCACTCACAGTCGCAGATCTTGCGATATGATTCCGAAGAAGTTTCAATATAAAGATATCGACTCTAGTCACTTCAGCAGTTTGATAAATTCTTCTATTCGATATATAATGCTTCCAATAAATCTCACGCTTTCTGTATAAACCAGTACATGCACGAAGACACTTCCTAACAAAAATCTTAATTTTTCTATTGTACTAGCACTCTGGTTGTAGCAGATCTGACATCCATATGTCAAAACTGGTCTAACCGGGGTTTTGTAACAGACCTTTTGATCAATTTATCTGGAATGAAAGAGTCTACTTTAAGTGCCTTACTGAGCATGATTTTTACATGTTTAGTATAGTACAGATACTGATCGAGATGAACACCGAGGTATCGAACACAGGCTTTATGTGGAACCCTTTCTGAACTACCCTTGCTAGCCATGATGTGGAAATCCTTCCAATTGCGTTTCAGGTCTTGACTGACCCCGTGCAGAGTTGTCCGAAACAAGATTGTTTCACACTTCTGCGCATTGATTTTCATTCGCCAATTTTTGGTGCGGAGCTGTACATTATTGAACATTTTTTGGAGATTTCTCTGAATTATTGTAGCTTTTTGGTCTGCCGCACAGATGATCTGATCATCAGCAAACGCTTGCAATGATCGCGTTGGCGAGACGTTAAAATCAAAGACGTTCAATAGCTTGCGAATGAAGATTGAGAAGAAGCGAGGCGCAGTAACTATTCCGTGCTGTAGACCATTCAAGGCCTTCAATTTGCGCAGTGTTGTCAGGTTTCCATCAGTGACAACAAACGATTTCCCAAATAACATATTGCGCATCATGCGATAAGGTGTTTGGGAAATCTGTCCTGAAGGAGTTTAAAAACTAGTCCATCTAACAACATAATATCAAAGGCTTTCTCCATATCAATGAGACATGCTCCAACAGATTCTCTATCATTTAGTTTCCAACAGATGTCTAAGGTTACTTTCGTTATTGCATGTGTGGTCGAATGCCTGGCACGAACTCATATTCCTCAATGTGGGCGTTTAATCTTTGTTAAGTATCACGTCAAACACCTTGTCGATGTTAGGCAGCAAGTTGATTGGGTGATAGCTGTTACGGCATGAAGATTCTTTTCCATTCTTCAAGATCGGAAATACATTAGCCTTTTTCAACTCATTTGGGAAATATGAATTGCTCAACATGTTGTTGAACAATAAGCAATAATTCCTAATAGCAATCTCAGGCAAATGTCGGAGAACTACAATACCATCAGTATCACATGATTTCTTGTTGTTTATCTTGCCAATATGAAACACAAGTCTTCATAGCTGACAAAATAATGAATAAGATTCAAGCTCGGTATGAGGTCAGATGTTAATGTTTCATTGAAATGAAGAATTGATTGTCCGGTCAGGCTTAACTTGAAGTCGGAAATTTTTGCTTCAATGATCTCTGAAAATATTTCAATCCCTCTCTCAGGGTTTGGTTGGGTAACCAATTCAAAATGTGTTCCAATCAGGGCATGTTTATGCAATCCATCACATATAACCCTGTTTCCATTTCTATCCGGAGTCGTACTATCAATTTCGATACCAGCCCTATCGAGAAGATTTATCTCATCACAAGTGACTTCAAGATTCGATACCTTCAATCGAGACTTCTTATGGAATGTGCTATTTACTTTCGCGAGAACGCCACCTGGGTCCTGTGGGCTAATATCCCTCAATTTTTCCGCCCGTTGATTGCTGACCTCACTCCTGAAGTATGATAGGTTAAGTTCCGGATATTCTTCATGTGTAATTTCAAGAAAGCCAATGAGGGATGGTTGTAGTCCAAAAATCGCAGATAAATATTGTTGACGCGTGTGAGGAGGCTTTCAATATTTTTAACCTTGCAATGGTTGGTGTTTCATATCCTTCCATATTGTTACGATATTTAATCTTTGAAACTACTTCTTTCACTCAGGACACTAGCATTCCTTAAACAAAATTTCTTATTTTCTCAATCGTTTCCAACGTGAGGAGAGAAAGAAGCCCCGACAAAGACCCTGCTCGTAAAACCCCAAAATAGTCGATCCTACGCAGAGGTGCTGTGGGACATCAGGGGAAACGTAAGGCCCAAAGACACTTACACTGCTATTAAAGCAGTACGACTAACGTGGTCGGGCCACATACTAGTCGAATTTGGAGCAAAGGCCGAGAATAGGAAAGCATTCTGCGACGCAGTAAAAACAAGTCCTCGGCAAAAGCGCAGCTGTAGCCTCGCTCAAGCCGATGGCAACGATCGAAATAAGAGACACTGACTGCGTCACAGATCTGGCCGAAGTGGAAGAGGCCATCAAAAGGGAGTTGACTAGCGTGGGCAGGATCAAGGTGAGGCTGCCACCAGAAAACCATAGCGGAAAACGCATGGCCATAATTGACTTGACGGAAAAGGATACCGAACAATTTTTGTATAAGGGCAAAGTACGAATAGGGTGGGTTGTATGTCGGATACGGCAAAGAGCAACGCCTCTTCAATGTTTCAAATGCCTTGGCTATAGTCGCACCGCACAAGTATGCAAAGGACCCGGTAGGATTTCTCTGTGTTACAAATGTGGTGAAATGGGGGCATAAAAGAAAAGAGTGTACAAAGGAGGCACATTGTATTCTTTCCAAGGATGCTGATCCAAAACCTGATTTTAGACACGCCTTGGGATCATGAAAATGCCGGGTTTTTCAGGAAGCCCTAGCCAAGTCAAAATCAAAACTTCGATGACCCGCATCCTGCAGCTAAACCTACACCGTAGTTCAACTGCCCAAAATCTGCTTGAGCAGTTTGCGAGGCCAAATTCTTGCTGCTGAGTGAGCAACATCACGATAAAAGTTCAGCATCATGGTATCTTGATGAAACTGGTACTGCCGCGATCTTAGTTCGAAATAGTAATTTTCAGGTGGAAGGCTGTGGACGTGGGGATGGTTTTGTGTGGGTTCGGCGCTCAGCGACCACCTTTTCAAACTAACGCCGAACGAATCGATATCTTCTTTCCAAGCCAAGTTCAATGCTCTGGAGGGCACTGTCTCGAACGCCGAGGGCAACGTGCTCGTTGGGGGTGACTTCAATGCGAAAGCAATCGAATGGGGCATGCCTCGAACAGATAAGTGAGGTAAACAAGTCCTAGAAATGGTGGCCAAGAAAGCGCTCGTCAAACTAAACACTGGCAATACGCCGACTTTCCGCCATACTGGCTGTGGAGGAACCATAACAGACGTGACATTTGCCTCAGAGTCCTTAGTATGGAGGATACACAACTGGAGAGTATTTGAGGACTACTCAGCCAGTGATCAACAGTACATTCTGCTTGAGATAAGCGATATTGTCTCCCGGCGGCCATGCTCTTGGCTTTCTGCAATTGAATGGAACATCGGGAGGATGGACGTCTTTCTCACAGCAGGTGGACTTCTGTTGGAGACCCGGAGGGGATGGAAGAATTGGCAGCTCAAGACGTGGTGAACTCTACATTAAAGAATCGACGCCTGCTGTACGATACGACACAGGGCCAACGAAGGATGGAAATTACATCGAGTGTTGCCCAAGGATCTATCCTGGGTCCGGACCTGTAGAACGTGTCTTACGACGGGCTACTGAGACTGGAGATGCCAGATGAGTCGCGCTTAGTCGGCTATGCGGATGATGTTGCGGCTCTGACCACTGGACGCACCGTTGAACAGGCGCAACTTAGGCAAGGTATGCTCGTACACCGAGCGAGGGACTGGATGACTGCTTGCGGGTTCAGTTTAGCACTTAAGAAAACCAAAGTGGTCATCTTGACAAAAAAGAGAAACCCTAGAGTAAGGATGATCAGTATTGGAGACTTACAAATCGAATCGAAGCCATCAGTGAAGTACCTGGGGCTACTGATCGACTCGAAGATGAGTTTCTCTGAGCACAGTCGTCGATACAAATATAGATCTAATGGTTGAATCTAATGGGTCAAGGATGTACAACGACGTACTAGAAACGAATGGTGCCACTATTGTGAACCCACTTCAACCTACGCGATTAGCATCTAATACCTGCCTGGATCACATAGTCACAAATGATAATCAAATTGCTGGGAAAATTGCTTATATTCTAGAGGACTGGCCAGAACTTGATCGTCGTGTTTTGAAAGTTGTTATTCAAGGCATTAAAATAAAAAGCAAAAGCCTGCATACAAAGTTTTCAAATACTTAAATAAGGACCTCTTTAGATCAAATCTTAAGGTTTTATTAATTAACCAAAAACCTTCAAACTTAGTGGAGCTCACAAACATCATAATGGAAGCTAAGGACACCTCGACTACGGAGAAAAAATTAAGATGTCGTCAACGTTCATGGATAACCAAAAAAGTTATTGAGGCAAGTAAGAACAAGCGGAAGGCTTATATGAACTACAAACGGAACATGAATGATTAATCGCTCAGGTTCATATACATCGAAGCCAATAAAACATCTAAACGTGTTGTGAAAGAAGCAAAACTTTTGTATTACTCCAAAAGACTAGATGCAGCGGCCGACAATGCGCATGAAATATGGGACATAATAAATGAAGTTAAAAGAAACTCACCGCGTAACTCTACGACCCGGGATTTCACCATAGAGAACTCATCTTCAGTAAATGCATTTGAAGCTGCAAGTAACCTCAATATCTTTTCTTCAACTATAGGTGAAAAAGTTGCCAATAGAATCCAGCCAGCGCCAACAAGCAATTTTACTTCTACAATTACGTCGCCCAAATCTTCCTTTTGCATGCATCTAACTAACAAAGTTGAAGTAATAAAAATTATTGATGAATTAAAGCATAATACAGCACCAGGTATAGACAATATCACCATGGATGAAATAAAACGTATAAAGGAAGAGATAGCAGAATGTGTTGCAAATTGTCTAAACAAACATATTAGGAAGGGAGTCCAAATAATTACCGCCCGATCGCGTTTTTAACAGGATTTAGTAAAATATTCGAAAAATTAATAAACATCATTCATTAAGGAAAATTCAATTTTAAATTTACAACAGTTTGGTTTCCAGAAAACAAAGGAACTTTTGATGCTCTTTTCTCAGTCACGCGTTTCATAAATACAGGACTTGACAAGCGTGACTATGTTGCTGCCATTTTTGTGGATCTGAAAAAGGCGTTTGATACGCTGGATCATGAGCTTTTACTTCGTAAACTCGAATTATATGGCATTCACGGGAAACCAAATCAACTTTTTAGGAATTACTTAAAAGGAAGATCGCAGAAAACAGTAGTCAATAATGTATTGAGCGACTTGGCACCTATGAAGTCAGGCGTTCCCCAAGGCTCCATACTTGGCCCTACCTTATTCTTGTTATACACTAACATTTAAATACATGTGGACTAAAGGTACACTATGCACTATATGCTGATGACACAGTTCTACTTTACTCGGGATGCAAAAAAGATAACTTAGAGAATACCATTAATGAGGATCTAAGTACATATCATTCGTGGTTAAGTAATTATAAGCTAGCGCTAAATACTTCTAAGACCAAATACATTATTTTCAAACAGAAGAACAAGGAAGACATTAACATTGATATAAAAATTAATAGCGAAAAACTGGAGAGAGTAGCGGAATTCAAATATCTTGGACTCATCATCGACCAACGATTAACGTGGCTGCCACATATAAACCACTTAAGAAGACAATTAGTTCCTGTTATTGGATTACTGAGAAGATATGAAGGATTTCCAAGCAATATCAAGCAGATGGTGCTAAATGCAGTCGTTCTGTCGAAACTACATTACGGAGTAGTAATCTGGAGGCAGTCATCAAAGCAACACCTTAATATCATCTCCAGGTTGCTTACCAAGGCTTATAAAAATATGCTAAATCTACCAATACGTACACCAACCAGATTTGTGTACCAATCAGCGAAAGCAATAACATCTACTCAAATCGTTGAAGCAGAGAAAGCCAAGTTTATTTTTAAATGCTTGAATTCAAATTCGTCGTCACATATTCAATTTATGAAAGTATCGCAGAAAAATCACTACAATGCTAGGAACGCAAATCAATTCATAATACCTTTTGCAAGAACGGATGATGCTTGCGTATATACAACAATCTCCCAAACCCAGTTAAGGATGCAAACTAGTTTTTAAAAAAAGCCTTAAAGAATATTTATTTAACAACGGTTGAATCTCAGTGCAATGAATTTCCACATCGCATCTTAGGGCCTCTCTTGACCCTATCGTCGAGATTGTATAGCAGAAAGACATTATTATGGAGAATCTCAGTCCAGTAAATTTCAACAAAGCATCTAAGGGCACTTTAAACCCTATCGTCGTGATGCTTGGAAAGACAGCTATCCTTATAATTCAGAGTTTTTTTTTCCACGGCGTATTATAAAGTTTTTTTATCTCTGAGAGCTGATCACGAAATGCATAAGATGAGATTAATAGGATAACTTCACATAATTTGTGTGCCCGCTTATACCGATGGTCTGATCATTGTCTGGGTGGCACACCTGAAGAAACGACGAAATGTGAAGTGCAGGTCGCACGAGCGTTGTGTGACGAAGAAAGTGTGATGGAGAGAGTGGAAGGGAATGGAGGTATTTAAAAAAAAATGAGGGCAACGGCTGGAAAGGCTGCTTCAGGAGTATCGGCTCTGAGTTGACTTATGGCCAACGTAGTAGGACCCAGCCCATCAAGAAGATGCCTCTTGATGATTGCTGCAGGGTCAGTGCTACTGTACGGAGCAGAAGGATGGGACGACGCTCTCAGCAAGGAGGTATACCGAAAACGTTTGGCACAGGTACAGAGAAGAGGAGCACTGAGCATTGCATCTTCATATCGGACAGTCTCTGATTCGACGGTTAGAGTTATTGCAGGCATGATACCCGTCGCCCTTCTTGCTAGAGAGTGCCGCGCTATTGAGCTGTGCTGAAACGAGAATGCAAGAGAGACAGTTGTCCGTTAGGAGAGACAGCGCTCACTCAACGATTGGCAGCAGTCTTGGGTAAATTGCACAAAGGGAAGGTGGACTGCGTGCCTCATCTTGGTTGTGAGAACGTGGCTAAATCGAAGGCATGGTGAGACTGACTTCTACCTAACCCAGCTTTTCAGCGAGCATGGGTGTTTTTAAGTCTTACCTGTACAAGATTGATAAGTCATGGCCCCCGATTGTCGGCATTGCCCAGGAGAGGAGGACAATAACTGCCACACATTTTTTGCGTGCACAAAATGGGTTAGGCTGGAAAGTAACCTCTACAGGGAAACGGAGGGGCTCACCCCGGATAATATAGTCGCAGTGGTGCCCGAATCGGTTGACAAATCGAACCAGGTGGCACATTATGCTAAGCTGACTTGAGATGCCAGATGAGTCGCGCTTGGTCGGCTATGCGGATGATGTTGCGGCTCTGGTCGCCGGACGCACCGTTGAGCAAGCGCAACTTAGGCTAGGTATGCTAATGCGCCGAGTGAGGGACTGGATGACTGCTTGCGGGCTCAGCTTAGCACTGGAGAAAGCCGAAGTGGTCATCTTGACAAAAAAGAGAATCCCTAGAGTAAGGATGATCAGTATTGGAGATATACAGATTGAATCAAAGCCAGCGGTGAAGTACCTGGGGCTACTGATCGACTCGAAGATGAGTTTCTCTGAGCAAATCAGGGCAACGGCTGAGAAGGCTGCTTCGGGAATATCGGCCCTGAGTCGACTTATGGCCAACGTAGGGGGACCCAGCCCATCAAGAAGACGCCTCTTGATGAGTGCTGTAGGGTCAGTGCTACTGTATGGAGCTGAGGTATGGGGCGACGCTCTCAGCAAGGAGGTATACCGAAAACGATTGGCACAGGTACAGAGAAGAGGAGCACTGAGAATTGCATCTTCGTATCTAACAGTCTCCGACTCGGCGGTGAGAGTGATTGCAGGCGTGATACCTGTCGCCCTCCTTGCTAGAGAGTGCCGCGCTATTTACCTGCGCCGAAACGAGGATGCAAGGGAGATCGTTGTCCGCGAGGAGAGACAACGCTCGCTCAACGATTGGCAGCAGTCTTGGAGGAATTGCACGAAGGGAAGGTGGACTGCGCACCTCATCCCGGATGTGAGACCGTGGCTAAATCGAAGGCATGGTGAGACTGACTTCTATCTGACCCAGCTTTTGAGCGGGCACGGGTGTTTTCAGTCTTACCTGCACAAGATCGGCAAGTCACGGTCTCCCGATTGTCGGTTTTGCCCAGGAGAGGAGGACAATGCCTGTCACACATTTTTTGCGTGTACCAAATGGGCCAGGCTGCGAAGGGAACTCTACAGGGAGACGGGAGAGCTCACCCCGGATAATATAGTTGCGGTGATGCTCGAATCGGTTGACAAATGGAACCAGGTGGCACATTATGCTCGGGCAATCCTAAAATATAAAAGGGACTCACAGCAGCCGGAGGTACTGGGGCTGGGGGATCGCTCTTCTGGCAATTCCTCTTCCCCCCTCCCCTCCCGCTAGGAAAGGGACTCCCCAGCTTGAAGGCGCCCCACGGCGTAACAAAATGAGACCTGGCCCGAAGTAATGTGTCAAACGGTTCCAGGCTAGGTTCTCAGATTGACAGGGGAGGTGTTTAGTGGGTAGTCCAAAGGTATCCTCCATGGGAGTCCCACAATGCCAGACTCGGCGGGCATAAATGCCTTCACCTCCCTACCACAAAAAAAAAAAAAAATGCTGGGGCAGTTCTAAAAAATAAAAGGGACCCATAGCAGCGGGGGGCGCTGGGACTGGAGGATCGCTTGATTGGCACTTCCACTTCCCCTCTCCCCTCCAGCTAGGAAAGGGATCCCTCAGCTTGAAGGCACCTCACGGCGTAGCAAAACGAGACCTGGCCCGAAGTAATGTGTCGAACGGTTCCAGTCTGGACTCTCAGGTTGACAGGGGAGGTGTTTAGCGGGTAGTCCAATCACCTTCTTTCGACCATGGGGGTCCCACACTCTAAATGGCATTCACCTCCCTACCACAACAAAAAAGAAAACCTCGGCTTCTCTAGCTTCGACAAATAGAGATCCATTTCATCGTTAGTTAGATTCCTGTCATAAGGAACCATTGAGCAAAAGTTGCCATCATCAAAAGGAGGACATTGCTTCTGGTACTCCCGATTAAACTTCTTTTGAGACTTTCCCCAATCTGTTTATTTTATTTTTTTAAATACAACCGACGATTTTTCTGTTAAACTGGATTTAGGAAGAAATCATCCCTTTGATGATTGATTTCCATTTCAATCGCGTTATGGTCGCTATCATAAGGAAGTACCTGCTGTTTCTATTGAGGACTATTAAAGCTGAACTCAAGTCTTGCGTCTGCAATGCAAAGGTCCAAATGTGAATTTGTCCTAGAGTATGTTGGAAGCTCCGACCCATATAGATAACACCTGTATTCAATTTGGTTCTCTGTTATCCACGATTTCAGGAATACACCTCTTGGATTATTGGTGGCGTTCAGCCATGATGTATGCTTGGCATTCAGGTCACCAGCAAGAATATAATAGCTATGCAGCTTGTTCAATTCGAGTATTTCAAACAAGAAATTGAGCTCCTCCTTGAGCTTGAGAACAGTTCCACCAGTTGCATAGGCAGAGATAACGAAGAGGTTATCCCCACCTGGCAGTGAGATTTTGATAACGGACACTTCAAGAGATTCAAAGCTTTTGAATTCGACTTTTTCAATATTTTGGAAACAATAGGGTCTTCGAACCAATATTGTGGTGCCACTTCCCCCATCACCTATTACCCTATCGTTCCTTACGAATTCAAAATCCTTGAATGTCATGGAGTGCCATGAATTGAGGTGGGTTTCAGTGAGAAGCACGATGTCAGGCTTTTGCTTAACAATGAATTCAAGGAGATAATCACGCCGATGTATAGTAACAATGGAGTTGACGTTGATTGAGATAAGATGAATCCTATCCATGGGAATGTGACTGGATGACAAATTATTTTGAGGCATTTGAAAGCCCTAAATGATGAAAGACAAGATTAATTTTCATATCTTGTTTATCGATTCTCTCCGATAAAGAATTTAGTTGCTGGTAAATTTTGAGAAGCAGCTCATTATTGCCACTTACATTATTTACATTATTTACCGCATTTTCTGCAGGTCCTCTAGCGGCTTGTGCTAATTATACTCCGGGCTTGAAAAAGTTCAGAGTTAAGACACTACGGTGCAGTTGTATTAGCTTTGGGACAAACTTTACTTTCGCATCTTGATATTGGGAGCATCCTCAATAAGATTCCGGATGACCAAAAACACCGCAGTTAACATAGTATAATTTCTCTATTGGCTCCGTCTGAGCCATTTCGCACTCACCGGGAGCATGCACGTCCTTGCATTTCACGCATCAGTAATGCATGGCGCAGTTGGAAGCCGAATGCCCAAATCTTTGACACCGATAACACTGGTTGGCTTTTCTTTTCTGGAGGCGTTCCCACCTCACCACATAGAAGTTCAAGTATCTGATATGTTGAAGAGCACTTGGACTGCGCTTATTTGATATCTGTACTAAATAAAGTGGTAATTTTTTTTTTCTACCGTCGACCTTCTTGTCGCGAATGTTATAACGGAGATAACTTCAATTTCGGGTACTGCTTCCTTGAGAACCTGAAGAAGATCGACAGTATCTTCTCCGCAGTCCAAGCCCTTCAACAAGAAGGTCTGGTTCTTTTCACTTTTCGGGGTATAGGTGAAGTGTTAAACCTGACCAGAGTTTATTGCATTTTTAGCTGATTTGAAATCAACCAATGATTTTGTTCTGATTGTTAATTTTTCGGTATTGATTCTTTTAATCTCGAAATTAGTTAATTTATTTTCGGCTGTTAATAGCCGAACCATATCCTTTCCGTTTTGACCGAACACATTAATTGGCGGAACTTTTTCTGTATTTTAGGCAATTTTTTGAGAAAGACAAGCAGAACTGTGAGCTGGTTTCTTCTCCTTATTTTTATTTTTTAAGTAAAGGATAAAACTATCATTGTTATCTTGGTTAACATTACCTTCAATACGTTCGTCAACGCTGCATAGTAGTTCTGACTGTCGCTAGCGTCTCCAACACTTAGTATTTCTTCTGGGATGACTTGTTTAACAGCTTTCTTCGCCTTAGTTTCCGTATATATTGGCTTTACCGGTTCTGTATATTAGTTTACTTCCTTCTCTTGTATATTTCTTCGAACGTTTTTAATCGTAGTTTCAATTCCTGAATTTCAATTTTAAGTCGACTCACTTCTTGTTTGTCCTCGACTACTTGAGTCTTACGCCCGCCATCTGCGGAGTCCTGGTTACTCGTGTGTCTTCTTTTATTGACGATTGCCGCCAATTTTGTATTGCTACTCTCCCCAGAGCCCCCAACGGAGGGAAGCCGTCAGGCTCCTCCATACAGCAGTTCCGAGTTAGTATTTGGTTTATTTGCTTTTGTTGATTTATTGATTCCATGGGTTGATGCCTTTCAATTTGCTTTTGGCTGACTGGAAGAAAAATTAATTTAATATTTTGAAACTGACTTTTGTGAAAAATTAATTAATTTTTGAAATTGATTATAGGAGCGGCTAAAAACACGTCTACTCGCAACGAGTGCTAGACGTAGAGTCGTGTGAACGTAGTATTACACTTTGGAAAATACTCGTATAATAATTGCAACCACTGTTAAATTATATTGACGGAAAGACCAGCAACCATAAAATTTAATCAGCAGTCTATTAGCGACTCTATTTTTGGCAAGCACCCGCTACATCTCTCACTCTCCATCTAATGATTACGTAATTAAGTTTTATAATATCAATAAAATTCAACAGTCATCAGCATTAAATTGAAGATAAAATTCAGAAAATATTATTCCAATAAAACTTAAAATTCAATGAAATACTATTAACAATATAATAATAATAAAAAAAACATTCCAAACAAACTGAAATTAAATATTAATTTCACCGTTTTTACGTC
Source organism: Odontomyia ornata (assembly GCA_963969285.1). Taxonomy (NCBI): domain Eukaryota; kingdom Metazoa; phylum Arthropoda; class Insecta; order Diptera; family Stratiomyidae; genus Odontomyia; species Odontomyia ornata. The sequence continues at coordinate 133,957,765 of OZ017738.1, read as the reverse complement.
CAAACCATATGGTGCTATTTTAATTATATTTGTTTTATGCCCAGCAATTAAATGCAGGAATTGGAATAATTAATTGGATATGCTTCCCTGAGCGGTTACATTGGAACCAATTTTAAAGTTAATCAGCATTTATATTAAATAAATAAATCAAAATCAATTAATCTTAAACGTTTACTCAAAAATCAAAAAGATTCCCTTTGATAAATTGTTCAACAATCAGAATAATGTACTGCAGTAAGTAAACCTTCACACCCTCAGCTAACTGCAAGTTACTGAATTGTGGGTACCGATACAATAAACAGAACTTTGAAGTGATTGAATGAATTACTAAGAATCTAGCCAAATGTAATTTTATCAAAACTGCCTCTACTTCCAAAATAGCGAAAGTTCTTCACCACTTAAAAGCCAAGTTCCATGAGCATTATGGAAATTAACTTGACAAACAATATGTCTACCTATCTGAAATTAATTTTCCATTTTCGCAATCTGTGAGGTTCATTAGTGTTTCTTTGATAAATGATGATATCGTGTAAACCTTCGTGTGAAAATTTAATTAAAGTATTATCAAGTAGTCTGAACGGAACGACTTGTGTTTTTGTTGCTTTACTGAGATGAATAGATGCTTCACTCCCGAAAATTTCCTCTACAAGGGGGCTTAATGGATTCTATGGGTTTAACGCTATCATCGTTGCAACTTAATTTTGAATTGGATGCCGTGAGCCATCAATCGGTAGAAAGTGGTAGACTTGAAAACCACTTCTTTTCAAAAACGTGCGGTTGATTGCTAAGCGATAATCGATTAACACTTATTCGGGACTCTCAGGGCGAGATAATTTGAATTATATTAATCGACTAATAGGTGGATTGAAATATGAAAGGCTCTTAGGGCTTGAAGCAGAGTTATTTCTTTGAATATGTATAAATTAATAAAACGACTGAGAGCAAAATGTAGGAATTGTATCCTCTCCCAATTGAATTTACATAAAATAATGGGAAATCGATGTTTTCTCTTGCAGTTTAATGGAATCCTGTGCAAGTTCAAAGGAAAGGCATTAGATGATATTCTCAAAACAAAGTTTTTGTATGTGTTTTGATTTAAAATTCAAGGTCATCACTTAGAAGAAGAGTACAAAGTTTTACGGTTTTGAAATATATCATCCTAATACGTTCTTAGAAATACTTAGATAGCAAGGAATCCCCCTAAAAGAATTAATTATGCGTTTTTCTTTTTGGAGCTACTAGAAAAACTTACTTTGTTTGCTAAAACGGTCAAAAATTTAGCGTAGAATAATAACTCCTCTACATTCGAGAGATATCTAGGCAAGGGAATTTCGCTTGGAGAGACTAAGAAAAAGACTGCAGAATGGGGCATGACATTGGTATAGGGAGCCCTCACAACCGTTGAACAACACGAGAGTATGCTAAAACCTTACCTCCACCAATCTGAATTGATGAAAAGACCAGCCATACAGGTGTTCACTTTCACTAGCTATAGAAGAAAGTGAGGCAAGGACTCATTTACCCCTCAAGGTCAGCAAAAAAAGTGGACAAAGATGCGGTAAACCAACCAAGAAGGCAGCATAACAATAAGTTTTGAAAACGTGAAGTATAGCAATTATTGCTTATGACCAGTAACAATGACCCCTTTCCGCTAAAGAGGGCTCTGCTCTGAAGACGACCTCAAACTTAAAAGCATCCGCTTCATTCTGGAGGTGCTGGTCGTAAACGGTGGGAAAGATAGTTGTTTAACCTCCCTGGAATAAGTGTTCTCAAAACTAAGTATGGGGAATGGCGTGGTTTTGGTGCGAAAGAAAGAAAGACAACATTTCTGAGCCACAGACGGTAAAAAGGTGCGTTTCACACACCTTAAACTAGACGCCAAGCTTGGTACTTAACATGCTGGCAGCCAGAAACACAAAAGTGTCAGGGGTGGAACTTGGGAACAGGATAATTGTAGAGGAAAAACAATAAACTAACGCCCACCGTTTGTTAATAATCAATTTATTGTGTTCAAAATACAATCGACTCGGTTGATGATTTGGATGCGACTGACTCTTTTCAACTTCTTCCGTGGCCCGTGCTTTTCAATTGGTATTACCATGACACTCGACCATCCTGATATTGGATGGTCGCGATTCATTAATCCGTGTCTGAATCCACAGCATCATCGTAAAGATTGAGTTCGGGACTCACGGCGATGCACGGTTTCAACTTTTCGCTCGAATACACCGAACAGAATTTCCGTTGGCTGGGATGTGTGATTCCCACGTCCTCGACGAGACATCTGCCGTTTCGTAGAACTCTCGAAATTATGTAGGGCCCACGATATTTGGGCTCTAACTTTCGCGATTCTTCTGTAGCAGCAAGTACGTTCTCTAGAATGATGAGATCTCGTACCTTGATGATAAAAGGTTTCTTGTGTTTCGCGTTGAACCTCAGTCTCCATTTCTCTCGTTTGGTTCTAATTCGCTCTCCAGCCAATTGTCTTTGGTTAACCGTATTGCATTTCGCGGGATCAGCGGTCGCTTTATCTGATGTTAGAGCGTCTCGAAGTTGATAATCAAATATCGACTCAATTGAACTAAACTGAGTCACAGAGTGACATTGCGAATTCAGAGACCACTGAAGATTGCGCAATTGTAAATCCCAATTCTTATGATCAGTTGGTGCAGTTCTTAGAAATGATAAGGTGGACTGATTTGCATGTTTGGTTTGGCCATTTGCTCGAGGTGTTCTGACGGCAACCTTAATTTGTTGAATCTCATTAGATGCGCAGAATTCAGTGAATTCTCGTGATGTAGAAGTAGTGCCTCGATCGCTAATTATACGCTTAGGTAGACCGAAGTACAACGTCAGACCCCTAAATGCGTGGATGATGGGCTTCGATTTCGTACTTTTGACAACTTTCAAAATTAAGTGCTTATTGAACGAATCTATTTATGTGCAAATAACCCCAACAACTGCGTGGAAAAGGTCCCAGGTGATCAAAATGTAACGTTCAGAACGGAATAGGTGTCACCTCATCCGAATAAAGTTGACCCTCCGGTTTGCCTTATAGCAGCACTCTAAGCATGCTGCGATGTACGACTTAATGTCTTTTCGGAGATTGTTGACCCAACCATCTTGCCGAACTCAATTTATGGTTTTCTCAAGACCAAAGTGGCCCATATCATCGTGGTACGTGCGGATATTTTCCACCTGACTGCAGACAGAACGACAAATTTGAGATCTTGGTCGATCTTACGATATAACTGACCATTTTTGAGCTGATAATCTGACTTGATCTGTTTGGATTGAACGGACTCAATATCGCCTTTCAAAACTTCGGTTAACTCCTTCAACTTCACGTCTTGTCGTTGTAGGAACACAACCTAGTCTTCGTTTTCTTCCACTCGCATTATGTTCCCCGATGCTATCTCTGGCTCGTTCGGTGGTTCGTTTTGAGTCCTGCTTAGAGCATTTGCGTGATTCATGCGTCCAGCTGATCGATGAATGATGCGGAAATCGTAGTTCTGTAGCTTCAAAAACTATCGACCGATGTGCGGCAGCAATAGCTTAGACACTCTTGTGGTGCTTATTCCGGCGCAATCGGTAATTATCTTGAAATGCTTACCGAACAAATAAATGCGGAATCTTTCCAACGACTCGACGATAGCCAAAACTTCAAGCTCATGGCTATGGTATCTGCTTTCGAGTTCGCTACACTGGCGGCTATAGTAGAAAACTGGTCTGAAGTTGCCACCGCCGTCTCGTTGAATGAGAATTCCGGCAAGACCCAGGGTACTCGCGTCAGTTTGAACTTGATGTTTCTTCGTTGGATTGTATGCACTAAGCACTGGGTTGCAGCAAAGTGCCGATTTCAATTTTCCGAATGCGTCTCATAATTCGGTCGACTAACAAAATTGTGAATTGTACTTCTGCCTCGACAAAAGTGTAAGCAGCCTCGATATTAGAGAATAATCAGGAATAAATTTGCGGAAAAAACCGATCAATCCCAGGAATCTTCGAACTTCTTTAAGGTTGGTTGGTTCCGGAAACACTCAAATCGCATCAGTCTTTTTAGCTCCTGGTTTTATTCTGTCTCCATCGGCTAGATGACCCAAAAACGTGATCTGATTAGAAAACAAGTTAGGTAAACAGACCTACGCTCATGTCAGAAGGGCTTTGTTTTCAATTTACAAAATGCAGTCAGCAGATCGAATCAAATCAAGATACACGTCAAAGACGATTTTATTGGAGAAAATATGAAATTCGAGGATCATACTTTTATCAACAAAGTTGAATGAATTTCGACTTCTGAGGTTTTTGTTATTGTTATACTCATAAATATCTCCCTTCATAATTATTTCAGATGTCCATCCGCGACGGAGGAAACACATTTTTCATGTATTTCCCCCCTGTGCCCCCGCTGAAGCAAAAACTGACAGTTTAACAACTGTTTGAAATGCTCCCATGAAAACGTTCATTTCATACTCATATCGGCTACGTTTGATGAATTTTTTTTCAGGGGCTATTCTTCTGTACTGTTATCATCGATTCATGGCCAATTTTTTCGGATCCTAGAATGGTTACAAAACCCTTTTGCTAGGAGCTCTCTCCCACCTCCTTGACTTGTTTCACTTATGAGCATTACATCATCTTCAGTCATACATTAAATTGAATCAAGTGTTCAAAGCATGTACCTTAAACGTTGAAGTTGGGTAAAAATAACTCAAAATTATCCAATCTTCGCATTTAAAACAGCCACTATTTTGTTTTACGATTACTGATACCACTAGCTGAACCGATTCTCAAAGATATGCATGACACCTATCATTCCTGAAATTTTCATGCAAATCCTAGCAAAACTGTAGTGTCTGAGTCGGTAAAAAGCGCATGTTGTTCCATATCCATATGTTGCCATAGTAATAAATGCAGAGCATATTGTTCCATAGTAATACAGGAAAATTCAAACCGCTTTAACATCGCTAAATATAATTCAATCTTTATGAAACTTTCAGGATAGATCAATCTTATAAGTAGTCATCTGTGTACTGAATTTCATAGAATTTAAGGGTACTGTTAAGATTTTATTCAAGAAAACATAAAGTCGATAAATCATACTATTACTAACAAAGTTGAGTAAATTGCCACTTCTCACGTCTTTGTTGTTGTTGTACTCAACAAGGCCTACATTCCTGATTTTTTTCAGATTTTTCGGATCACAGGTGTCCAATCGCGAGGGGGGGACACAAATTTTTCGTGTATTTCCCCTCCCTGTGCGCCCCTCGAAGCAAACTTTGCCAAACTAAGACCTGTTTTGAAAAGTTCTCATCAAGACCTTTCATTTGATACCCGTATCGGCTACTTTTTATGAATTTTTTTTTCGGGGGGTCACTCCCCTATAACGGGAGACCCCCCTTAAATACCTTATAAAATTTTTTTGTATTTGAACTTTGAAGAGAATACCACTTTACACCTACTAGCTTAAGTAGTTTCCGAGAGAAACTGCTGTGACACACGGAGGGACGGACGGACGGACGGACGGACAGACAGACGGACAGACAGGACGCGATTTTAGTAGGGTTTTATAAAATTATTTTACAAAAACCTAAAAACGTACACTTATAGGGCCGAAGCGTCATACCAGCATCTCAAAGTATAACCAGAAATTCACGGAGTTTGAATAAACCCTCGGCGATGGTTTTGCTGGGCAGAATTACTTCATCTACGTAGCAAACTGCTCGATTTCCCATTCGTCGTACCATTTTGGTAATGAACTCATGAAAATAACTCAATGCATTGCACAGGCTGAAAGGCATCTGGCTGAATTCATATTGGCTTGCATATGTGACAAATGCAGTGTATTTCCTGCACTCTTCTGCGATTGGTATTTGATAATAGCCGGACCCTAAATCAAAAGTCGTGTAAAATAAATTACCATTGATCAATGATAACTGCTCCTCAACAGTTGGCATGAGAAACGGACGCTTTTCAGTGATAGCATTGAGCTAACGGAAATCAAGAAAGAGACGGTACTCACCATTTTGTTTGCAAACGAGGACAATTGGTGACGAATATTCTGATAATGATGGACGTATGATATCATTTTCAAGTAGTTTGTTTACTCTTTCTTGAACGCACTCACGCTTTGTGAACGGTACTCAGTATGGCTGACATCAGACAGGTTTTAAGGTTGTTAACCTTATCGCCATCGTTACCGATTTGCATTGACTCACTAAGTAAGCGATTCGGAGAAGCATTCTCGATGCTCACTGATGAGCTGATACAGTTGGTCCTTTTCTTTTGCGGATAGCGTTGGCTCAAAAGTTGAAGCATTTTGGAAAGCGTTTTTCAATCAACAAGCTCTTGATTCAATGATCAGTAGTTTGCTCGATGTGTAGAGTAGATCTGGCCCCAATAAAAGTGGCTCCGAGATCAAGTCTTCATCCATCGAAAAATCTTTGCATTTAGATCCTTACCATCTAACTGAATTTCAGCCTCAAGTGCCTGGTTGCACGTTACTGAAGTTCCTCCAAATCCTTATAGGATGATCGGTGAACACTGCTTTATGCCTCCCATTGACATTGCGATCGTTCGTTGAATGAGTGTTCTTTCGCAGCTGGGGTCGATGAGGGACTTAATATTGTTTCCGTTGAGAAGAACTTTCTTAACAAGCGTTTTAATTCTTTTTGTTGATTTTATACGACAAACATTGCTGACGGTGGTCACAGTTTTATTTTCCGGACCTCGGTTGGTCGTATGTGATGTTCATTAAAACTTCTCGCATCTTTGTTTCCGTTGCGGTGTTGGACAGTTCAGCGACATATGCCCCACCTCAAGACAATTATAACCTTGGATACGACGAGATTCCGAATTGCTCAAAGTCAGCTGCGCTGGCGCATTTGATGACATAATACCTCGATGTATCGGTGGTGGTGGTTCAAAATTTCGTCTGGACTCCATTCGTGGCTCGTCTGGACTCCATTCGTGGCTCCAAAATACGATCAAATAACTGCGCTGCCAACATGCTGGATTCGGACGACGGGTCGAAGTCTGATAAAATATCCGTCATATCTCGGATGTTATCAAAATGCAGGTCCACTACATGCCCACACTAAATTAGCCAATCGTTCGCATGCGTCAACTTTGAACGTCACTACCGGCGGCGTCTCACCCGATTTCATGGCGTTAGTGAGTGATGGTGTCGGCTCCTGTACTACGATCGGTTGAGTGTTAATCTGTTCAGTTGTTGACGATGTCCCCAACTTTTTCCGGTTCGGTAGCATGGCGACGACAGCTGATATTAACTCACTCAATCGCTTCACTTCATCACATAACTAGTGCACATCGTCTTCACCCGAACATTCTGACATTTTCCCGTCCGTTTCCGTTTCGTCATTAGTCAGAATTTCACAGAACCTTTGTGCTAGCTTGGCTTTGTTCCCATGCGTAGAGGCGTTCCGTACTCTAAGTTCAAATTCTAGTCGTTCCTTGTTTAGCTTATTGACATTTTTGACCGGCATGAGGAAGACCGACAGAGCAGCCATGATAATGCTAAGGAACTGAATATCCATCACCAAACAGTTTTCAACCATTTGCGTAAGGCTAAATACACAAAGAAGCCGCATGAACTGACACAAAATTTGATCGACCGAATTTCTATTTGCGAAATGCTAATAAAACGCAATGAAACCGAGCTATTTTTGAAGCAAATCATTACAGGCAATGAAAAATGGGTTAGATGCAAGAATTTTGTTCGAAAAAGATCATGGTCAAAAAAAGGTGAATCATCACAAACGATTTCAAAGCCAGCATTGACACCAAATAAGGTAATGCTGTATGTATAGTGGGATTGGAAGGGAATTGTTTATCATGAGGTAATAAAACATGGCGAAACACTCGATTTGGCTTTATATTGTCAGCAATCAGCCAGATTGCAACAAAAAAAATCGGCCAGAATTGATCAAAAGAAAAGGCGTTGTCTTCCATCATGACAATGCCAGAACACACACATTTTTGATGACCCGGCGAAAATTGACAGAGCTTGGCTGTGAAGTTTTGATGGATCCACCTTGTAGTCCAGACCTTGCACCATTAGAATACTTTTTGTTTCGGTCTCTGTAAAACTTTCTTAATGAAAAGAAATGCACTTCAAAAAGGGACTGTCAAAATCACTTGGCCAAGTTTTTCACCGATGAACCACAGAAGTTCTATACAGATGGAATAATAGCTCTACTCATAAAATGGCAAAAGCTCATACACAATAACGGACACTATGTATTTAAATAAAATCCATTTCAAATAAAAGAAATATTCAATCGAAAACTGACAACAAGGCTCAATATTTTTTAGACTTACCAATATTTTCAAAAATGTTGGAAAATAAAATCGGATCATACGCCAAGAGTATTATGTATTGGGGAGTATTACGGTGATTTTAGAGCAGATAGATCAACAACAGACCAATTGTTTACAAAGGTACTTGAACAATGCAGGGAGTTCATCATTGACGTAAACCAAATTTTCGTTGCCTTTAAGCAAGTATACGACAATATTGATTGTAACATACTGTACCAATTAATGCTTTGCTTTGACATCCCGGCCAAATTAGTCCGTCTTACCAAAATGACAATAACGTCGACGACCTTCCAAGTCCGCATCAATAACCAACTCATCGACGCTTTTGATATAAATATCGGACTAAAGCACGGAGATGGGCTGGCCCCATTGCTATTCAATTCGGCTCTGAAGTACGTCATAAGGAAGCTACCAGTCAGCTACCTAGAAGTCGAGCCAAGTAGTGGCCTATGCGGACGACATCAGCATTTTGTCACGGTCATTAACAACTGCCAAAGAACTTTTCCTGAAACTCGGCAGCGAAGCAAAACTAGTCAGGCTACAAATCAATGAAAATAAAACAAAGCTCATGATGCAGTCGAGGAAAAATACTTCAAGTACACAAAATATCACACTTGGCAAACACAGTATCAAAAATGTGAGCGAATTTGTGTATCTAAGCACCAAAACAATGAAAACGGGTAATGAAAGAGACGAAATACGCCAAATAACACAGCTTACACATAAAATATTTTATTCAGTATTGACAATCTTGAAGACCATCTGAATACACAGGCAAACAAAGCTCCAAGGATACAAATCTGTGATAAGGTCTGTGTTATGCTATGGATGTGAAATATGGACCCTAACCCAAGCATCTGCAAATATATTGAACGCCTTTGAGCGACGGGTCCTGAGGCGAATAATCGGAGCGAAGCTAGACGGGGATCAATTGTGAATTCGATTCAACCAGGAGCTGTATGAAATTTTTGACGAGCCGCAGGTCTCATGAATTGTATGGACGAGCAACGGATACCCGGAAAGGTATTCGTTGGGAGAATTGAAGACCGGAGACGAGTGGGGGAACCGAGGAAACGCTGGTCTGACTCGGCCGACGAAGACAGTTCATCGCTGCTCAGTTTTTACAAAACCCTACTGAAATTGCCGCCTATCTGTCTGTCTGTCCGCCCGTTGTGTTCCACTTTGCGATTGGACACTTGTGATCTGAAAAAAATTGGTTAACTGTAAAGTCGGTTTAAGGACGATAATTTTACGTGATAGCGTCATAAGGAAACATTGATGAAAAATTGTATACTTTTCTGAATTGAATTGAATTATTATCACTGAATTATTATTATTTCGTAGAATACAAAGAAGGAGTTTATTGAAAATTAAAGTTTTTTCGATAAATTAACATTTATATGCCCTCATTAATCCAAATATTTTTCATTGAATACTAAATAAAAGCAGTGGACTTTTTATACAGCGGTGTATCTGATAGGATGAAAGCTAGCTGGTTGTCAAGGGTCTTCTTGAAATTCTCCACCACCGACGCCGTTTACAGTCTTTCGATGTCAAATTTTTGTAGCGGGCTAGTCTTTATTGAATATGCCTTTGAAATACGACATCGATAGATCAGTTTGATCAAGTAATGATGCGAGTTACAATTGGCTCCTCAGTGTGTACGGACGTCAAATATGCTCGAGGTCCAATATTATTGGATCAGAACATGGTCGGTCTGATTTTGTGGGTAGCCATTAGATAACACGCAGGTCATTTTATGTATGCGTCAATATGGGAAGCAAGTTAATTGTGTGGCTAGATTTCTGCCACATGTGAAATCAATCAGGCGTTGGCTTTTGTCATTTGTTTTATTATGGAGGCTATATCCTCCAGTCATTCTCCGAAAAGATGGTTAATTACCAACCTTAGCATTGAAGTCACCCAGAATTATTTTTGTGTCGGTTGTAGTCAATGATTTTGATAATCTTTCCAAGTGATTGTAGAACGTTTCCTTCGTTTTTGGTTCAGCCAGATTTTGACAAATTTCGCGCTGCTACGAATCACATACAACCGTTCATTGACTGCCTCAAAATCAATAACGTTCAATTTGAACTCCTTTTCTACTGTTCTCGCTTTCTAGCAGACTTTTTACTTGTGAATATTGTGTGCGATCTCATATCTTGAATATCACTTTCAGTCATGTCATTTTTCGGATTACTAGCATGTTTAACTTATATTGTGAAACATCCTTAACAGCTCCAGGGTTATTCGATGATCTAACATTCCAGGCTCCAATGCCATAGTTCTTTTTTCAGTTGCGATGTCGCTACTGTGAGTTCAACTCATTCCAAGGCTTTGTTGCAGGTTCAAAATGGTGTAAGGTTTTCCAGGGACGGCCAGTTAGCCCGCCGCCCATCCTCCATCTGAGCGCAATAGTTATTACTTTCGATTCCGTCCGCACAAAGGTGGTGTAATTTGAAGTTATTGGCATTTCTTGGCATTTAGTGTCCCAACATTGGTGAACCAGTTAGCCCAATGTGTGATCCAGAGACCATTTACTATCATTTGACCAGGGAATTTAGGATGAGGAATCATGGAAGCTGTTAATTGAGGGAACAAGGGGGTCCCTTATCATTTTTCAAATGAACGTAGGACCTTCTTCGGTGGAGTGACTAAATATATTGCGAAATTCAATTTTTTCAATAGATAAGTATACATTCAGAGTATGCTTGGGCCATTAAATGTTGTAGTTACTTATGTTTCAAAATGTTAAGAATGAAGTCAATTATTTTGTTTATTACACGCATATCCGCAAACCAATTCTCTTTTATCTAGAAACGATTTCAGGCCTTGGAAACCAGACATGTTTCAACTAGCTAAAGTCATCTTCTTCGTCAAAATGCGTCTGTTTGTCAAAACAAGTAATATTGGGGATTATTTACATAATGCATATTTTTATTCCTACACATAAAAAAGATTTTTATAAAAATGCAAGGCATCGCTTGTTGCGTCCATCTTTAGGTAATATACTCTTGCAGTCAAATCAATTGTTTGGTTTCTTAGAGTAATGTCGCCTTTATCTTCAAATCCCTTCAAAATTTCTGTTCACATCACACTTAGCATGCGCAGTCTTTTTAGTCATTTCAAATCCATATTGACTAGTGTTTATACTTCCCGTAAATACCTTTTTTAAATTAACAACTCATATAATAGTGAAATGTCGAACAAAGATCGTCTTCCAGTATTTCCTTCTCGAGCATCACAACTGCAAATGAAAAATCGTTTGGCTAATGCAAAGAAAGGACATAGCGTATTGCGCAAAAAATCAGATGCACTGCAAATGAAATATCGTCAAATCCAAAAATCCTACAAGGAAATCAAGGACGCATCATTGGAAACCATGAAAAAAGCTTTATTTTCTCTAGCTGAAGCCAAATTCACTGGAGTCGACGTTGGACACCTCATCTTTCAAGATGTAGATCAAGCCCGGGTAAAAGTGAAGGTGCGTGAAGAAAACATTGCTGGAGTCTACTTGTGTAATATGGACTTAATAACTAAAACTTCTGACACACCTCTCGTTGGCTTAGGACGAGGGGGGCAGCAGCTATCAAACGTGCGCCAGCAATTCTATATAGCCTTACACGTGTTCGTCAAAATGGCTCAAATGCAAAGCGCAATAAAAACGTTACAAGTTCATATCGCACAATTGAATCGAAGAGTCAATTCTCTGCAATATGTAATAATGCCTTGCATTGTAAGAACTTTAAATTATATTTCAACTGAAATGGATGAATACGAGCGTGAGGAATTTTATAGGTTGAAGAAGATTCAGAATCGGAGAAAGACGTCTTTCTTAAAACGTCCAAGCTTGCCTCAAGCCGTTTTAGATTCAAAAAGCCATTACGGTGTAACTAATGTGACTGGAGCAACTTATTCACGTAGCATTGCTAGTGGGGATGCTGGATCAGATAAAATGTTTGCAGAAGATGAAGACATTATGTTTTAAGAAAATAATTTAGGCAATCTTTTTACCATACTGTTTAAACTATGCAATCGCAAAATAATCGTATTATTTCTAAAGAAATTGACTCGAATTATGTAATTTTAGCAAAACTTATAAATAAAATATTAAATGCAGCATTATTATAATTCTCCAAACTCTTCATCTATGTGGCTTGCCTCCCTTGAATAATCTCGGTAGACAATTTTGGTTTGAAAAGCCGTGAAAATTAACCTCATATTTGTTGATCTTATGTTTTCATCATCATCAATGATTTCATTATTTAAAATACCTGGCAAGGTTTAAAATTATTCATCACGCAAATGAAATCCGCTATTGTATAATCAAACTATATTTTAGAGGTTCAAAGTCAAAGTCAAAACCGCTTTATTCAATACTAATCGGTATAAATTTTCAAAGTCAAAGTCAAAGTCAAAAGCGCTTTATTTAATACTAATCGTTATAAATTTTAAAAGAATATAAAGCAAAATCCAAACAATAACAATAAAAAACTTAATGGCCCAAATGGCTCTCTAAATTTGTACGTTATCATTAAACACATTAAAAAAAAAAAACACTATAGAAATTCAAATCAATGAAGATTGTTACATATTTTTGAAATTCAATAGGAAAAAGGAGAAAAAACCAACCAACACTATTCTAAAATTATTTATCATCTTAACACTACAGTGAACTTTGATCCTACACCTAATATGTTTTAACTTAATTCTAATAAATGCAATCAAAAACTTTATCTTATACTAAAAAAATTCTATAACTATGTCCCTAACCTAAGCGTTTTACCTTATCTCTAACCTAATATAATTAACATAATATAAACCTAACCTATACCTAATTTTTAACAAAAATAAACAACAACACTAAATGTAGCAATAATGAGCTGAAACTCAAAAACTAAATAACGAAAAACACCAAAACTGAAAAATAAACACGAATAATTTAGGCATTGTCATTCAGCCACCAATACCTAGATTGCCCCGTCTCAACTCGATCAGCCTCAACGAATCTAGCAAATGAGTATCTCCATTGGAATTGTTGGTCTCGTGAGCTCAAGTTCGGAGGATATTTTATCTTCTTATCGGTGGCCCGTCGATATATGTGGTATATGACTGGGACGCCGTCAGAATCAAAAACATATCGATTCATGTCCAAATACACGAATGCTTCTGGAGGAATGAAGCCAGTAGCGAGGCAATTCGCAATATACCCGTCTGTAGGGTGGAACGGCTGTGAAATCCAAGGGTTTTCACTCACAGTAACAGATCTTGCGATATGATTCCGACTTCAATATGAAGATATCGACTCTAGTCACTTCAGCAGCTTGATAAATTCTTCTCTTCGATATATAATGTTTCCAATCCATCTCAGGCTTTCTGTACAAACCAGTACATGCACGAAGACATTTCCTTTCGGAAACTCTTAATTTTTCCATAGTACTAGCGCTCTGGTTGTACCAGATCTGACATCCATATGTCAATACAGGTCTAACCAGTGTCTTGTAACAGATAATTTTGACCTTTTGATCAATGTATCTGGAATGAAAGAGCTTTCGAAGGGCCATGACTCCCTTAAGTGCCTTACTGAGCATGATTTTCACATGTTCAGTATAGTACAGATACTGATCGAGATAAACACCGAGGTATCGAACACAGGATTTATGTGGAACCCGTTCTGAACTACCCTCACCAGCCATGATGTGGAAATCTTTCCAATTACGTTTCAGGTCTTGACTGACCCCCTGCAGAGTTGTTCGAAACAAGATTGTTTCACACTTTCGCGCATTGATTTTCATTCGCCAATTGTCAGTGTACAGCTGTACATCATTGAACATTTTTGGAGATTGCTCTGAACTATTGTAGCTTTACGATCTGCCGTATAGATGATCAGATCATCAGCAAACGCTACCAATGATCGCGTTGGCGAGACGTTAAAATCAAAGCCGTTCAATAGCTTGCGAATGAAGATTGAGAAGAGCAGAGGCGCAGTAACTGTTCCCTACTGTAGACCATTCAAGACCTTGAACCATAAATTTTATAAATATAAAGAATAAATTTTCAAAGAATATAAAGCAAATTCCAAACAATAACAACGCAAAAACTTAATGGCCCAAATGGCTCCCTAAATTTATACGTTATCATTGAACACATTTCATCAAAAAAAACTCTAGCGAATTCAATTAATTAAGATTGTTACATATTTTGAAATTCAATTGGAAAAAGGAGAAAAAACCAACCAACACTATCTTAAAATTATTTATAATTTAAACACAATAGTGAACTTTGATCGTACATGTAATATGTTATAACTTAATTCTAATAAAACGGGAATCTACGTCTATCACTGGTTGCGTGTAGACGTGTTTTAATCAGTCTACGTCTAGCACTCATTGTGTGTAGACGTGTTTTTAATCGCTCCTGTCATTATTTTTAAAAATTAATTAAGTTTTCACAAAAGTCAGTTTAAAAAAATTGAAATTTTTTTTTACCAGCCAGTCGAAAGCAAGTTTTCATTTTATTGGTGAAGAATTTATAGTCGAAGGCATCGACCAAACCATATCAATAAATCAAGAAAAGACAGCAAACCAAAGACTTAACTCGTGACTGCTGTATGGAGGAGCCCGACGGCTTCCCTCCGTAACGGGGCCCCGGGAAGAATGACGGTGTGAAATTGGCGGCAAGTGTCAACAAGTGGAGACAAACGAGCACCCAGGATACCGCAGATGGTGGCCGTAAGACAAAAGTGCTCGAGGATAGGCAGGAGTTGAGTCGAATCCAAACTGAAGTCGAAGAATTGAAATCAAGATTCAAAACGTACGAAGATATGTTCGAAACAGCAAAAAAGTGCAAGATAGTGAACCGGTACGCAAAATCGAGAAGCAAGCATAACAGAAGAAAGCTGCTAATCCAATCATCACTGAAGAAGTATTAAGTACTGTTGGCACCAACGAAAGCCAGAATTACTTTGCTGCGCTGGACGGACTTCAACAGCATATGGAGGTAGATGAAAATAATGGAGGTAATAAAGATAATGACGATTTTATAGTTTATTTAACAAATAAAAGTATGGCTAATAAAAATAAGGAGAAGAAACTAGCCCGGAGTTCTGCTGGTCCTCCTCAAAAAGTAGCCAAGAATACAGAAAAAGTTCCGCCAATGAATGTCTTCGGTCAAAGCGGAAAGGACATGGTTCGGCTGTTGGCAGCCGAAAACAAATGAACAAATTTTGAAATCAAACGAATCAATTCCGAAAAGCTATCTATCAGAACGAAATCACTGGTTGATTGCAAATCATCGAAAGATGCGTTAAATTCTGGGGAGGTTCTGCACTTCACTTATACCCCCAAAAGCGAGAAGAACCAGACGTTCTTGCTGAAGGGCTTGGACTGCGGAGAAGATACCGTCAATCTTCTTCAGTTTCTCAAGAAAGCAGCACCACAAATCGAATTTATCTCAGTTAAAACATTCGCGACAAAAAGGTTGACGGTAGAAAAAAAAATTTACCACTTTTTTAGTACAAATATCAAATAAGAGCAGTCCAAGCGATCTTCAGTAAATCAGATATTTAAATTTCCGAGAGGTGAGGTGAGAACGCGTCCAGAAACGAGAAATCAACCAGTGCTATCACTGTCAACGATTTTGGCATTTAGCTGCCAACTGCGCCATGCATGACCAATGCGTTAAATGCAAAGACGTGCACGCTCCCGGTGAGTACATATTGGCTCAGACGGAGCCAAAAGAGAAATTACATTGTGTGAACTGCGGTGTTTTTGGTCACCCGGCATCATATCGAGGATGCTCCCGATATCAGGATGCGAGATTAAAATCTGTCCCAAAACAAACACAACTACCCCGCAGTGTCTTAGCTCCGAACTTCGTCAAGCCTGGAGTTTCATTTGCACATCCAGTCACATTCCCATGGATAGGATTCGTCTCATCTCGATCAACGTCAACTCCATTGTTACTTTGTATCGGTGCGATTATCTCCTTGAATTCATTGTTAGGCAAAAACCTGACATCATTCTTCTCACCAAAACCCACCTCAGTCCATGGCACTCCATGACATTCAAGGATTTTGAGTTCGTAAGAAACGATAGGGTAATAGGTGATGGGGGAGGTGGCACTGGGATATTGATTCGAAGACCCTATCGTTTCCAAAATATTGAAAAAGTCGAATTCAAAAGCGTTGAATCTCTTGAAGTGTCCGTTATCAAAATCTTACTGCTAGGTGGGGATAACATCTTCGTTATCTCTGCCTATGCAACTGATGGAACTGTTCTCAAGCTTAAGAGGATCTCAATTCCTTGTTTGAAATACTCGAATTGAACAGGCTGCATAGCTATTATATTCTTGCTGGTGACCTGAATGCCAAGCATACATCATGGCTGAACGCCACCAATAATCCAAGAGGTGTATTCCTGAAATCGTGAATAACAGAGAACCAAATTGAATACAGGTGCAATCTATATGGGTCGGAGTTCCCAACATACCCTAGGACAAATTCATATCTGGACCTCTGCATTGCTGACGCAAGACTTGAGTACAGATTTAACAGTCGTCCATGGAAACTGCAGGTGCTTCTTTATGATAGCGACCGTAACGCAATCGTAATGGAAATCAATCATCAAAGGGATGATCTCTTCCTCATTCCAGTTCAACATGGAAACCATCGGTTGAATTTCAAAAAACCAGACTGGGGAAAGTTTCAAAAGAAGTTTAATCGCGAGTGCCAGAAGCAATGTCCCCCTTCTGATGGTGGCAACTCTTGCTCAATGGTTCCTTATGACAGGAATCTAACTAACGATGAAATAGATGTCTATTTGTCGAAGTTAGAGAAGCTGACGTTGGAAACGATTGAGAAAGTAGTTCCCAAGATTAAACTTCGAAACAATATGGAAGGATATGAAACACCAACCATCGCAAGGTTGAAAAGATTGTAAAGCCTTCTTCTCACACGCGTCAACAATATTTATCGACGATTTTTGGACTACAACCATCCCTCGTTGGCTTTGTTGAAATTACACCTGAAGAATGTCCGGAACATAATCCGGTCATACTTCAGGAGTGAGGTCAACAATCAATGGGCGGAAAAATTGAGGGGTGCTAGCCCACAGGGCCCAGACGACGTGTTCGCGAAAGTGAATAGCATATTCCGCAAGAAGTCTCGAGTGAAGGTATCGAATCTTGAAGTCACTAGTGATGAGATAAATCTTCTCGATAGGGCTGGTATCGAAATTGATAGTACGACTCCGGATAGAAATGGAAACAGGATTATATGTGAAGGGTTGGATAAACTTGTCCTGATTGGAACGCATTTTGAATTGGATCATCTACCAAACCCTGAGAGAGGGAACGAAATATTTTCAGAAGTCGTTGAAGCAAAAGTTTCCGCCTTCAAATCAATCCTGAACGGCCAATCAATTCTTCATTTCAATGAAACATTAACATCTGACCTCATACCGAACTTGAATCTTATTGATTACTTTGTGAGCTATGAAGACTTGTGTTTCATATTTCGCAAGATAAACAACAAGAAATCGTGTGGGACTGATGGTATTCCAAATGTAGTTCTCCGACATTTTCCTGAGGTTGCTATTAGGAATTATTGCATATTGTTCAGCAACATGTTGAGCAATTCATATTTCCCAAATAAGTTGAAAAAGGCTAAGGTATTTGCGATCTTGAAGAAAGGAAAATAATCTTCGTGCCCCAAAAGCTATCGCCCAATCAGCTTGCTGCCTAACATCAGCAAGGTGTTTGAAGTGATACTCAACAGAGCATTAAACGCCCACATTGAGGAATATGAGTTGATGCCGAATTGCCAATTTGGTTTTCGTGCCAGGCATTCGGCCACACATGTAATAACGAAAGTAACCTCAGACATCTGTTGTAAACTAAATGATAGACAATGCGTTGGAGCATGTCTCATTGATATGGAGAAAGACTTCGATACGGTGTGGTTAGATGGACTAGTTTTTAAACTCCTTCAGGACAAGTTCCCCAGACATCTTGTCGCCATGATGTGCAATATGTTATACGGGAAACCGTTTGTTGGAACTGATGGAAATCTGACAACAATGCGCGAGTTCAAGGTCTTGAATGGTCTACAGCAGGGAGATACTCATTTGCGAGATTCGTTGAAGCTGATCGAATTGAGACGGTGCAATCCAGGTATTGGTGGCTGAATGACAATGTCTAAATATTTCGTGTTTATTACCAGTTTTTGTGTTTTTCGTTATTTAGTTTTTTGAGTTTCAGCTCATTATTGCTACATTTATTATTGTTGTTTACTTTTGTTAAAAATTAGGTATAGATTAGGTATATGTCATGTTTATTATACTAGGTTAGAGATAAGGTTAAACGCTTAGATTAGGAACATTGTTATAGAATTTTTAGTATAAGATAAAGTTTTTGATTGCATTTGATTAGAATTAAGTTAAAACATATTAGTTGTAGGATCAAAGTTCACTGTTGTGTTAAGATTATAAATAATTTTAGGGTAGTGTTGGTTGGTTTTTTCTCCGTTTTCTAAGTGAATTTCAAAATATGTAATAATCTAAATTAATTGAATTTGCTAAAGTTTTTTTTGAAGAAATATGTTTGATGATAACGTATAAATTTAGAGAACCATTTGGGCCATTAGGTTTTTGTATGTTTATTGTTTGGAATTTGCTTTATATTCTTTGAAAATTTACACCAATTAGTATTGAATAAAGCACTTTTGACTTTAAAGGTTCCAGCGGTGAACATTCACCCAAATCAGTTGCCGTTGCTTACCTCAGAGATATGGTAATTTGCCTTAAAAAATAGTTCTTATAAATTTCTCTTTTCAAATAAAATGTTTTCATACTTGTCTACTTCTCGACCCTTTTATGCCACCATGAATTGAGCACTTTATGTTTTCAACTTTTAAGCCTACACCAGTCTCCTTTGTTTTATGCTTCTTGTTCGCCGAATTGAAATTCTTTACATTTCTTACTTTTCTTTACATTAAGCCAAATTATATTGTGGGAAGAAAGCTTTTACGTTACTTGACTCGTTTCAACTGCCCGAACATCATTCTCAAGGGCTCACATTTTGGTTTTTACTTCCAAAAGAAAAAAAAACGGAATTAGACTTTGTATTGTCTTGGTCAGCTTTGAATTTCCTTTGGTAGGGTGGTACTGTGGCTAACATCCTTTACTTAGAATTATGTGTATTGTATGAAGTTGCCGTTAGAAATTGAGATTGCACTTTTGACCTCTGAGTGCACATTTTAGCCACAATTCAAAAAAGCAAATTTCTCATCAGATATGTTTGAAGAGCTTGGAGAGCCCTTCAAGTGTGGGTTTTCACCTGAATGATTGTTTACGCCGCAGGAAAACCAGCAAGCTAAAACAATATCAAATATTGAATAAACCTGTCCATTAAGGCTCAAACGTTTTTGCTAGACAAGTCATCCATTCACCTTCAACCATCTGCTTTAAAAAGTGAAAATTGCTTTGGAAACATTCCAAAATGAATGGCTTGCTAAATGAGAAATTTCATCCAATTACCTCCGAATGATTCCCACATACTCACATGTGTCACAGCACATACGAAGCCACTTCAACTGAGATGCTCTGGTTCAGATGGCATAGTTATACATAGTTGATTCCAAAGTATTTGCTAGGACCATTCGTTTCTAATATATGTGATTTGGGGGTATGGGAAAAAGTACATCGAATCTAGGAAAATATCGATTCATGTATAGCATTGAAAGGAATGTGAACATTCCTTTCATCAATTGAATTATAGTTTTAAATTCCTTCAAGATAGGTCGATAGTAATATTTTATTTTATCTACCGGAGAAATGGTATTTTCTTTGCCAGAGGATATTTATTTTCGAGGGTAATCTATACCACTTTGTTTGTTCGAAATTGAAATTGCAATGTTATGAGTATATTTCTTTGCCTGATGCTGCCTGGGGCTATGAGCATGGAAATTCAATATTAATTCAAAACGTTGATAACATGCTTTTTCATGAGGTAAATAGAAATTAGCTTTCATGGATTTAGCTTAAATTGGATAAATTAATTCAAGTATACAAACGCGCATCATCAATGGCTGTATTCAGTGTGCAAAATATGCTCTTGAAATTGAAGAATTTTCGAATAGGGAGAAAGGAAGTTCGTAGGAATTAGATTCAACCGGAAAATACGGAAAGTTTTACTTCCGTTACAGTTTTGCAATTTTTCTTTTGAAGCTTTCTTAAGTGTTCCTACTAAAATTTGCTATGTGTTGTCGTGAACATAGCTAAAGGGGGCAATGCTCATCCCTATAAATCACTTTGGCACCGCGGGAATATAATTTTTAAAAAATTTGAGTGCGTTGAATTCATAATCAACAGGGGAGAGTTTTTTACGTTGAATTCATAATCAACAGAAGAAATTTTTTTACATTGAATTCATAATCAAAATGATAGATTTTGTATTAATCGAGCAGTCACGCAAGCAAACTGCTCGAAAACCTTTTTATCTCCCACTCGAAATTTTGTGGCAGATTTGAAAAAAAATATGTGATTATTTTTATTTATAATCGAAATTTGTAGAATACTGTTTCTTCTTATTATTTTTCTTTAATGTTATTTCCTATCAATTTTCCTTTATATTAAAATTGTTTCCCTGTAATTTTAATCGTCATGAGATTTAAATTTTATTACTATTTAAATCTTCATTTCCTTACTTCAGTTAAAATTTCTTTACTCCATTTAAATTTTCTTTATTTCAATTAAATTTTGTTTTAAAAAATTGTAAATATGCACATACAATTCCGGGTTTGAGAACGCTGATCTAATACACTCCAACGGTGTATTACATCACGGAACTCAGCTGCTGGGATTTTTACCGTTTGTTACACGGGAAAGAAAAACACAAGTTTTGGACGGGTCGAGAAGCGAGGGAGTCTGCTTGAGATCGTGAGACAGCGTGGACGCGGCGAGAAAAGAAGGATTCGACGGAAGATCTGGAATCCACAAGCACGGCGGACGGGTTGTGAGCAATTAGTTTCACGGATTTTATAGTTTTCGTCTTGTCGGGTCTTTCGTTAACGTATGCAAAAATTATTGGTGTCCCAATCCGATAATTTGGGGTACGATTTCACAGCAGAGTGCGGGCGCTTGAAAAATAAATATCATCCCGAGAGTGACGGATTCGTGACGGAACTTTCGTCAGGAGGATCGCGAAGTGCAGGATCGAAAACCACCGGTTTTGCGTCATTCGAGCTCGAGGTTGTCTCCAACCCGCTCGCATTTTTCCTGCTCGGAAAACGTGAAAAGCCAGCGCAGGGCATCCCACGATCCCACGTTAATATCGTTGTCGAATACACAAATCCGCGACTACCCACCATACAGTCCGTCGAACGTGATCCGATCGAAAAATCGACGCTGATTAAAGGAGTGAGGAGTCGCGCAAAACTGCACAGCTGCGCTAAAACCAAACCAATTCAAGTCATTGCAAATCGCAATGGGGCCTAGAAGTCAACACGACATGCAATTTTCAAGAGTCGTCGTCCTCCTCCCAATCATTAGAGCGTGATTCAGTTAAAGGAGTCATTCTCAGTTTTAGTAGCGGATGGGCATATCCGTCGCATTCTTGGCTGTTCAAAAGAATTTGGTTCTCGAAATCGTCCAATGGGATCATGGAAATTAAATTGCTGCGAGAAGGAGAACCTTGAATTGGCCCACCAAATAACTTGATGCTGTCTCCATTTGACCTACCATAAATGATTCGATTCAAAGTTTCATTCCGACGCAAACAAACTTATGTATGGATGACTTTCAACCAAGAGCTAAGAGTGAGCTTGACAGCATTGCTTATGATTATATTCTGGCATGCTGGAAACGAAATGGACAACTTAGTAATCGAGCAAATTATGTTCGTAACATGTATCTGACCTAGATTTTTCAGCAACAGCTCGTATCTAGTTCACACTTACACATTCCCACAATTCATTTGCATTTGGAGCGAATCGTGTGTGCAACGAGAAAAAAATCCCCAGTTTGAATAACACTTTACGAGTCTTAGCATTCACTTCCGTGTGTAATGCTTCAGTTAGCGAGAATATTGCAAAATTTGTCCGAGTTAGGCTATTTGCGGGCGCAATTGATATTTTTCATCTTGGTTGTGATTATGTACATAGTAAAATCTGGTTGTTGGCAAGTCCAAAAGCATTTACATGTGAGAAACTGCTGTACAATAATCGAATAAGGGAGAGTGCTTCAACCTCGTATTTGTCAGAATAGAGATTCCGAGTCAGTGTTGTCTTCAGCGGTCTAATAATCAAATTAGCGGGTTGAATTTATTCTCATGACAGAGGCAGAATGCTGATCACGCGGATATACTTGTAACAAGAAGTGTCGAAATCATCAATCCGGAAGCCAAACAATATTCTATTGCGTAATTGGATTGGCACGCTTGACCAAGGACATGTATTATAGCGAAGTATTTGCTGGAGTACATCAATAAATGTAATTAGCCTTCAATTTTATTAGTTTTAATGAAACGTAGCGGCATTAAGACCAGGCACCGTAAATGAGTTAAAATAACAGGAAATTCGCCTTTATTAGCAACCACCACATCACCAGCGGGCGCCCGACGAGGATGTTGGTGGGTACCTGTTTTTTTTTTTCTTAAATTTTATATTTGATTAATTCTTTTTATATTTGATTAATTTTTTTTATATTCGATTACAATTTTTATATTTGAGTAAATTTTATATTTGATTAATTCTTTTTATATTTGATTAATTTTTTTTATATTTAATCACAATTTTTATGTTTGAGTAAATTTTATAGTTGATTAATTTTTTTATGTATTTAATTAAAATTGTGATATTTGATTGAATTTTTTTATCCTTGAGGTTTTTTAATATTTGATTATTTTATTATTAAAACTTGTGCCAAGTTAAATTTGCAAAGCACCAATTCGATGGCGCATCGTTAAGGTCATCCAATAATTTAGGTGAAAGTTCATTGCACACCCTAATGACATACACAAAATATTAATCCATTTGGAAAAAAAAAGAGAAAGGATAAAAGGTGCAAGTATACTACACTTTTGACTGTTAGGTCCTTGCATGTATAAACGTGTTTACTAGGCTAGTGATGCGATTTCTCTACGTTCGATATATCTGTAGTTGTAAGAAAAATTGTAATAAACAGAATAATGAAATAATGAATAATACCCGACCGGGTATAGGACCCGCGTCGATGGCAGGCTTTTTTGCTGATATGGGCTAGCCATCGGGTGCGCTCCTCCGTTTCTTTTGTTAGCAGGGGTGCTTGCCGGGTAGAGTGGCCTTCCGCTCGCGTGCCCTTTTATGATATAGGGTTATGTGATTTCATTGCATAAACCTATAGCATAAATTGGTTACGTTTGTGCTTCTCATTTGAGAGAAAGAGTCGTACAAAGTGCTTTTGTAAGAGTTTTTTACTCAAATGGGAAACACATGGTCACGTCTACGTTTGGATCTTGTTCCGGTTGGGAGGGTGCGAGGGGGCATCACCTCCATCTGGATGCCCCACTCTTATTTGTGGGCCATAAAAATCGTCGGGTAACGACGAAGTCTCCGCCAGTCCGTCTGTTTTTGCTCGGCCCAACCTGTTCTTTGAACAAGCAATTTCAACCCTTAGTAGGTTACCTCCTGGACACCAGGCAATCGGCTTGTTTGACACTTCTTAATTCGTGGATGTGAAATTTTTTTACAGTGGGTCCTTGTGCTAGGGGGAAAGAACCTGCCCCAGGACACCGCAAGGCCACGCGCATTCACGCGTCCCCAGACAAGGCCAATCTCGGCGGATCTTAACATCCTCTTCCGCCGGGGCAGCAGACTATCGCTGCAGTCCTTTACTGACATATTCGATACCTACTTTCACTACAATTTTTTTACCAAATAAGTATATTAAGAGCTTATATATTGTTCAAGTGATAATAACTGACTTTATCAATGACTTTTTTAGGAAAATAACAACTGACTTTTTGTGAAAATAACAATGCAAAGCTCATCTCACTAATGATTATTGTCTAACTTAAAATACCTATAGTGCCTCCGTGCTGGAAATTTGCCCTTAAGGATGAACCTAACTGAAGTCTTGTACGCCATTAGAAAGAAAATATGGAGGAGAGTGTAAGGCAGTAGGAGATCCCTAAAAATATTTTTTCTGAATGCAGTAATGTGGGTGTCAAACGAAAGGCCTTGATAAGAGCATAGGCAAACTGCTCGAGAGATCTTCCAGATTAATTGTTTTTGTTATTGGACGATTCACCGCGAGTGAGCTGTATGGTTTGGGTGGGAGGTGGAGCCTACACAACTCTCTTCTATAAGACTGATATTGCATTAATGATAAGTTCGAGCACAATTTTTATACCAATGTATTCATTATGCAAACTACTACTATGTGCCCAGAAATATTGAACCTCAACGTTCCAGTGTCTTTTTCTAAATTTCCCTAAGAAGACGAAAATATTTTCAAAACATATTACCAACTACACTAATAAAGTTTAGGGTAGCAGTTCTTTAATCATATCACGGCAAATAACATCGATTTCAGAAGTGTAATGAAGTTATGACCCTGGATTTGATTACGTACTTCAATCCTGTTAAGTCCGTATGGCAGCGCAAGTTACGAAAAAGAGTTGCAGGATCAGTCAGTCAGTCAGTTTTTGATTTGGGTTTGGTGATGACGGTTTATGAAGGAAACAGAAAGAAGTTTGGCAAATTTGAAAATGAGTTAAGTTTTGCTTGCCGATAGTGAATTAAAGTGAAGAACGAGTGTTGAACTAAAAAAAAAGCGGATGTCGTGTGCTTTAATATATCTGTGTGAATAAAAAACGAAACAAGACATGTGTTGTTATTCTCAGTGATAATCCTTAAGGTTAAGTTATATGGTGTTAACGACCTTTGTGATTCCATCGTGCGAAAGATTCTAGTCTTTAGCATCAAATGTTAAGACGTAACCAATTCCGGTGATCACTCTAAAGTTTAAAGTTGTCCAGGACAAGGTCGTTAATGAGTAATTAAGGTTGTTTGGTGGCAAATAAATTGACACTCTAAAGAACCGGATCAGGATCCTTGAATTCGAAATATAAAAAAATTGTGAATTCAATTTTAAAATACAGTCGTGTGATAAATCTTTAGCCCCAACTAGTGGCCGATAAAATTCAAAAATGTTCGGTCACTTTGGATCATTGCATTAGTTCCAAAAGAATCCGCTAATAGTTCTTTTTCAATTCCCCATTCCTTCAGTTGCAGAGCACTCAGGAGCATTACAGAGGTGACTAATTTGTATATTTTTCTTTCCTTTTTATTTTATAAACTAATATTTTGAATTTGTTTTTTTTTAATTCTCTTCCGATTTGTTTTTGAATTTAATTTATATAAAAAGGGAATTTGTTCTTGTTGTGAATTACTCTAAATTTGTTTAAATAAACAGTCATGCTAATGTAAAGTAAAACGTTCTTCATTTCTGATAAAGACCCCTTCCTCTCCCCTCCTTTCCTTTTTGCGATAATGTTTTAAGTGTGGGTGGCACAGCACAGGCAGAGGATGTCCCGGAAGACCCGTGACATGACTGAGTGCTAGCCAGCCTCTGATTGCCACTGCGGGTTAAGTATCCCTCTGCCAGAAACTAATTTCTGCAACTGCGGTGGCTTCCGTGGTTGCAACAACACCTAATATCTTTGCATCATACAAGTATATGTCCACTCGTCTGTTCATTCGCGCAAGTATCTTCAGAAGCTTTTGTAGCTAAAGGTCTCAAACTTTGTGAAAACAACAAAAATCCTCGCCTCTCAAAATTTAGGTCTTTTCGAATAATTTAAAAATTTCACCAAAGTGACTCTACCTAACATTTTTAGGGTTTTGTACTAAAATACAAAACCCCATTGTAATCACGACCTGTGTCCGTCTGTCCGTCCGTATGTATGTCGCAGCACTTTTTCTCTGAAACTATAGAAGCTACAGCAATGAAACTTTGTGGAAAGGTCAAAAGTGGTGGCTTCTTAAAAGTTCAAGGGTGGAAAAATTTTTCGAAGGGGTTTAAGGCGTCTCCATTATAGTGAGGTAACCCTTTAAAAAAATTTTTCACCATTGGTAGTCGAGTAGGGTGTCATTGGAAAGGGCTTCATGAGATCCTTTCAAAACAAGGTTAAAATTGCCTTATCAGTACCGAGGAGGGCAGGGGAAGGGAAATGTACTAACTTCTCGCGTACACCCCCCCTCGCGATTGGACACCATTCATCCGAAAAATCTGAAAAAAATCATGAATGTAAGCCTTAATGAGTACAACAACAGCAAATACGTGAGAAGTCGAAATTCACTCAATTTTGTTAGTAATAGTATGATTTATCGATTTTATGTTTTCTTGAATAAAATCTTAACGGTACCCTTAAATTCGAATGGTATGTAACGAAGTTGTAGCGGTTTGAATTTTCCTGTATTACTGTGGAACAAGCTTTTTACCGACTCAGACACTACAGCTTTGCTAGGATTTGCATGAAAATTTTAGGAATGATAGGTTTCATCAATATCTTTGAGAATCGGTCCAGCTAGTGGTATCTGTAATCGTTAAAACAAAATAGTGGGTGTTTTAAATGCGAAGATTGAATCATTTTGAGTTATTTTTCCCCAACTTCTACATTTCAGGTGCATACTTTGAACAATTGGTTCAATTTAATGAATGACTGAAGATGAGTATCTACAATTAATACTCATATGTGAAACAAGTCGAGGAGGCAGGAGAGAGCTCGTAGCAAAAGGGCTTTGTAACCATTCTAGGATTCGAAAAAATTGGCCATTCATCGATGATTTCATTATAAGGGAGTGGCCACTGAAAATAATTTCATCAAAGGTAGCCGATATGAGTATCAAATGAAAGCTCTCTACGGGTGCTTTTCAAAACAGTTCTTAAACTGACAATTTTTTCTTCGGTGGGGGCACAGGAGGGGAAAAAAACGAAAAATGTGTTTCCTCCCTCGCGAATGGACACCTATGATCTTAAAAATCTGAAAACATTATCAAGTGTAATATTTATGAGTATAACAATAACAAATACCTCAGAAGTCAAAATTCATTCAACTTTGTCAATAATAGTATGATCTTCGAATTTCATATTTTTTCCAAAATAAAATCGTCTTTTCGATGTTTCTTGATTTTATGCATTGCCGCTGGTTGCATTTTTCTAAATTGAGTACAAAACCCTTCTGACGTGAGTGTAGGTCTGTCTACCCAACTTGTTTTATCAAAGGTAGTCGAATTGGATATCAAAAGCAAGGCATTGATTAGGAGTTTTAGAATTTGGAACAAGAAAGTCATTTTGTGCTTCAGGTGGAAAATATGTGTCCACCTTTCGCGATTGAAATCCTTAAACTGAAAGATCTGAAAAAATCACAGAGGTAGGGCAACAAACATCACAGAAATTGAAAATCGCTGAATTTTTTTAGTACTCGTAATATTAGTACGATTTGTGAATTTTTCTTTTTGCTCCATAAAATCGGGATGGTTACCTTAAATTGTTTAAATTAACTACTAGCATAAGACCCTTGCGCTGACAAAACTCGATAAGCAAATGAGATGTAGCCATTTCAATTGTATGGAAATACAACAACATATGATGTGGGTGGTATATATTTCAAATCGTCATTATTGTGGATTTACCTGAAAACTTCAAGAATAGTGTTTTATTTGAATATGTTTGATTCACCAACTACCTAGAAAATTTATTTAAGAGGGAACGAAATGGCTGCTGTTTTATATTTATGAAAGAAACTCTTCATTTTTCGTATAAAATTGAACAATTTCTTGTGCGTATAATGGATTCACAATTCAAGTGATTGATTCATACCATCAGAAAAGTTGTTTTAAACCCTAGGCTGGTTACAAAGCCCTTCTGTTAGGAGCACTCTCTTACCTACTCGACCAGTTTCTTCCAAAGTTTTTAGCATCATAGTTTTAAATAAGACGTCACAGGCATCCGCGTCGGGGCTGGTGACAACTTTCTCCCTCCCTTTCTGCTAGGGAAGGGATTCTTTCAACTTGATGGCAACTCATAGCGTAGTAAAACAAGATCTAGCCTAAAATAATATGTCAAATAGTTCCAAGCTGGCAGGTTGACAAGGAAGGTGTTTAGTGGATAGCCCAGTTGCTTTGGGCATCTGGAAGTTCCAAGCAGAGGGTGTAAATAGCCTCCTTACTAGTAGCTAATGACGTGAAATGATTTCATTGAATTTTTTTTCTCTTTGTATTTTGTTAAACTTCTAAATTGATAATTTCACCCTTTTTACATCAACTTAATGTAAATCTATGCGATAATTTTTTGCTCTACAGTGAGCTTTTATTGCATCGTGCAGGTATCGATCTCGATTTCGGATACCTCCAATACATAGTACACACGTCGAAACCACCTTCTTTTAACATTTTTCTTCTCAAATAATTTTCCAGACAAATTATTAAAGCAACTCAATTATGTAGCTAAAAACAAAGAATTCTCATAAGTGATTTTATATAGTTTTTTATGTTTTTCAAATCACATTTGAGTTTTCATTTCAAACAGTACAAATGAAACACTGCAATGTGAAATGTGTGCTGCCTACAACTCCAATGACGTAAAATCATTCCTACCCTAAAAGAAATAGCAAAGCGTGCAAAAGGCCCATAGGGCCATAAAAAATGTAATACTTAGGACAAAAATTACCCATAAATATAACATAACTTATTTTAATGTCATTTTTATTTGTTTTATTGACAAATTGAAACATTATTTGAACATTTTCACTCTCAGAAAATTCATATTTCCCCAAAATATTAAACATATTGAAAATCAATAAGTTTAAAAGTCAAATACAATGTTTTTTCGTAAAAGAATAAATGAATTCAATGAATCATAAAAAGAGGCTCAATTTCGATAGGAGAACGTATCAGCATGTGAAGAAAAACAATTTCACATACTTTGGATCTCTTTCGCATCAAAAAATTCAACGTCATATCAAGAAGGACTCACTGCGACAAGGGACCATCATTGTAACAGATGGTGTAGATTGGATGAAATTCTCCGGCTACTGGTGGAGATTTATTCATTTCAGTTACGTGAGTGGAGTGCAAGTCAAGTATTTGCATAAAAACTCAAATGCAAGGACATATTTGAATCAGATGCAAGTTTTTCTACGTTGGATATAGCAAATAGACAACGTAAGGGCATATGTCGAAAGTGGACGAGATGCTTTCGATATCCATTTTGATGGGATGGCTTTTGAGACTTACATAAATTGCATGGGCATATGCAATCTCATCGATCAAATACGATATGAATATTATTTTTTGCTTAGTCAGGATAGGTTTTATCTAAATACATCCATCGTTTGATAACGCATTATATACATACATATTACCATCTTCATTTCGTAACAAACCCTGTATTTTTAAGAGAACAAATGTAAAAACGCTTCGTAAATAATAAATTACTTTACGCTAGCCTCATTCTAAAGAGGATTGTGTCCGGTTATACGTAGATAATTTTGAATGCATATGAGCGGGGGAAAATTTTTTTTTGTGGTAGAGCGATAAAATATACTTGTACTTGTGCCCAGAGTAGAGAAGTTCCAGAGGCGTAAGGTTTCTCAACTGTCCATTTAAAAATTATAACAAATCCCAGTGAACCATTAACTAGTGATTGCACTTCTTGCATTAACTAGGAAATCTACTAAAACCTGAATGGAGCATTGAGAAACAATTCATCGATATACCCCTGTTCAGTAAAAGTACGTGAGTGTTTGTCCTCCAGCAAACTTTTGACACGTTCTTCCCTGCACCATTTTTATCTGAATAGCTAAACGTGTGCGTCGTTTACCTTAGTGATTATGTTTTTCAAATTGCTTAATTATTGCCAATATATTCGTTTAGCAATTTATCCACTACTTCATACTTGTCCCTTAGAAAAGACAGATAAAGTAATGGACGCAAAATGAGCTTATTTTCATCCATACGTGAGTGAAGTACTTTTACTACATACATGCCTTCCTCTCGCATGCGAATTGAAATCCCCCTACCTTTTACGCAGCTAGAGAATCCACACACTCAAGGGACTCTCTAGTTGCTCACACAAAAATCCCACCTCTCTTACACCTTAACCCCCGAGTTGTCAACAAAATATCAACCATATGATTTGTGAAAATTCAACATTAATGGGAAACGTCTAATCAAGTTGAATTTGAAATTGTACACAAAAACAATTAATAAGATAAACCGTGTTTAATCTAGTGCAGAAGCGTTGCAAATGTGATAATTAATCAAACTGAAAAGTTTGTTACGGATCGCGAGTGTTTTTGTGTCGAAAAATGAAAAATGTAGTGACGTGAGTGAGATTATAAAAACAGCTCTAGGAAGCATGTCAGGGACGTATCCTTCGTAGTGTTCTTCTTTTACATCGTTCAAGTTAGAATACCCGCATGGAAAATTGATTTAGTTCAAGATGCAAATTTATTTGAAATTCGAATCAACAGCTAATAACGCGCCAACTTCACGCTACATGATAAAGTGCTTCAATTCTCTCGATGCATTTCGTATCCATTCTCTCTGAGATCTATGCCCCTTAGCTAAACCAAAATCCTATGAGACAAATACTCAAAGCTGAAAGTATTGGTTTGTTCGATAAATGGTGATCATGGATATAGAGAGTACTGGAACCGCAACCGGTCGCGAGAGCCGAAGCAATTAGCAACCTTCGCTAAAGTTGCGTGAAGTTGAGGTTTGAAGTGAAATGTTTTGTTTTTGCACTTAATTCACTCCGAAACACGTTCACGTTTATTAAGTTTTTGGTTTTGAAGACCACGTGTACAAAATCCGCACTTTAGTTCTCTATTTTTATTAAAAACTTCTGAATTTTGCATGGTTTGGAGCGGTTTACGAGCCGGTTTAATCATCGGTCCATGTTTATTTAAAAATTAGTCCGGTCAGAACGTAACCAGGGCATACCTACTAACAAGCAACTGCACCAGCTGTTTTTCCGATTAGAAAGGGACGTAAAATAGCATAAGAGAAATTATTTTGCATTTCTTTCTTTCCTTTCTAACAATTTGAGAGGAAAATAAATTTTACTCAATACATACACAAATCGATCTCTAATTTTACGCAATACATACACAAATCGGTTTTTACGTTAACTACCGTTAGATGCGAAATTTGTTCTATGTGAATTTGCTTGTTAGTAGATATGCTCTGACGTAACCATCAATAGCAACCGCTATTGCACCAAGATAACGGGCTTTTTGCTACCTGCCCGTGATGTCGTTGAACTTTGATTTTAACAAGACCGCGCTACTTTGTATACAGTGGGAGAAACAATGGACTTACTAAGAAATTATTTTGATAAGAACCTGATTTCACATTTTGGACCAGTAAATTGGCCGCCTAGATCGTGTGATTTCACCACTTTAGATTATTTTCTCTGGGGTCACACGAAAACTCTGATTTTCAGGGATAAGACAGCTTCAATCGACGCTTTGGAATCCTGCATTGCTCGTGATATTCAAAGATACCGGTCACGTCGTCCAAAATTGGACCCTCAGGATGGAGCATTTACTGCATAGTCGCGGTCAATACTTAGAAGATTGTTCTTTTCACTGACAATCAAATTTTCACTATAGAATTCATTTTTATGCCTTTTATTTGAGATTGAAAACCAAAACTCATAATGAATCACCCTATAAATGTATATATATATATATATTGTATCAAACATTCCATTCAAACCCTGAGGGTATATCTCTGGTATTCTTCTAGGGTGCCTCAAATCAGTAGTGATCATTAAACATCTACATATTAGCTATGACTATTATGAAAGACGATTTAATATACAATAGATAGTTCAATGATTTAAACGTGCAGTTTGGACAAAAAGCACCTTAATACAAGTTGGGTAGACAAATCTATGCTCATGTCAGAAGGGTTTTGTACTCAACTTACAAAATGCAGTCACCAGCAACAAATAAAATCAAGAAACATGTAAAAGACGATTTTATTGGAGAAAATATGAAAATCGAAGATCATACTATTCTTATCAAAGTTGAACGAATTTTGACTTCTGAGGTATTTGTTATTGTTATACTCATAAATTTTAGATCACAGGTGTCCATTCACGAGGGAGGAAATACATTTTTCATGTATTTCCCCCCTGTGACCCCACTGAAGCAAAAACTGTCAGTTTAAGAACTGTTGTGAAAAACTCCCATAAAGAACTTTCAGTTGATACTCCTATCGGTTACCTTTGATGAAATTTTTTTAGGGGCCACTTCCCTGTACTGTAATTATCGATTCATGGCCAATTTTTTCGAATCCTAGAATGGTTACAAAGCCCTTTTACTAGGAGCTCTCTCCTACCTTCTCTACACTTGTTTCACCTATGAGTATTAATTGTAGGTGCTCATCTTCAGTCCTTCATTGAATTGAATCAAGTGTTCAAAGTATGCACCTGAAACGTTGAAGTTGGGGAAAAATAACTCAAATTTTTTCAATCTTTCCATTTAAAACAGACACTATTTTGTTTTACGATTACTGATACCACTAGCTGAACTGACTTCCAAAGATATTCATGATACCTATAATTCCTGAAAGTTTCATGCAAATCCTAGCAAAGTTGTAGTGTCTGAGTCGGTTAAAAAGCGCATATTGTTCCATAGCCATATGTTTCCAAAGTAATACAGCGCATATTGTTCCATAGCAATACAGGAAAATTCAAATTCGTTAAATACCATTCCATCTTTACGAAACTTGCAGGATGGATCAACCTTATAAATAGTCATCTTTGTGCTGAATTATTGAATTTAAGGGTTCGGCTAAGATCTTATTCAAGAAAACATAAAACCGATAAATCATACTATCTAACAAAGTTGAATGAATTTCGACTTCTCATGTTTTTGTTGTTGTTGTACTCATAAAGGCTTACATTCATAATTTTTTCAGATGTTTCGGATGAAAGGTGTCCAATCGCGAGGGGTTTACGTGAAAAGTTCGTACATTTCCCCTTCCCCTGCCCCCTTCGATACCGATAGGACCTTTCCAATGACACCCTACTCGACTACCAATGGTGAAACAAAAAATTTAAAGGGTTATCTCCCTATATGGGGAAACCCCCCTTAAACCCCTTCGAAAAATGTTTCCACCCCAGAACTTTCAAGAAGTCACCGTTTCTGACCTTTCCACAAAGTTTCATTGCTGTAGCTTCTATAGTTTCGGCGATAAAGTGCTGTGTGACATACAGACGGACGGACGGACGGACGGACGGACAGAGGTCGTCATTGCAATGGGGTTTTTTATTTTAGTACAAAACCCTAATAAGAGTAATAGACAACTTTATAATCTAAAAATTCCAACTATTTGGATTTATATCGAAAATTGAAACATTCAATTAGTAGTCATAGAAATTTCAATCATGACTGTTTAGTACCGATTTTATAAATTAAGAAAGTTCACTCATCAAACGAGATTGTTTTTCCGCCAAATTAAAGGCCTCATTTTTGAATAGTTGCTAAAATTTTATATCACTGATCAATTCCCACGGTATAATGTCTCAAGAACTCGAATCAATGAAGCAAGGAACAACTGCTGTTGCCCTCCACGAAACTTTAAATAATGCATCTAATGAAATAAGGCCACGTCGCAGAGCAACAACAAATGGTGCTGATTGCTTCAGCAAACAACATAAAGCTGCCTATTTATTGGAAGAAAATGCAGGAATGCATAATCTTTTTGAGAAAAATATTCCCAATAAATGCTCCCAGCTTAGTGTTGAAGATGACATGACTGAGTCCGTTGTTAAGGTAAGATTATTATTCGTGTCGATTTTTTATGCTACTTTTATTATTTGCAGATACATAACTTTGACCGTGGTGACGAGTAGAATCTCAGCTGATGTTTAGGTAGCTGAATAGATTCTAGATAATTTTTTTTTAATTTTGAGTTTTTCACCCTCGGCCAGTCTCGAATCAGAACCAGATGAAATCAATTCTGCGTTGTTGGAAAATTTTCAGATGTTAAGATTTTTGTCCAATTATTTTTTTGTAGCAAATTAGACATAATAAATTGACAGATGACAACTTTTAAATAATATTTATTCTTGATATGTTTCAGTGTAGATATCACTTCCCTCTGCTTTCTTTGTTTCTTCGTAGCTTTTTAAACAATTTTTTTTAAAACATCACTCTTTCCTTGTCAAAGTCAAAAGCATTTTATTCAATGTTATATTATAAACCTTAGGAATAAGAACTTTCTGGTTGATGGCTGAAGCCATCGAGCTCCTCCATCTCGTTGCTTTTGCAGCGAGACTAGAGGGAATGTTCATAGTTTTTTTTGATGAAATGTTAATGATAACGTATAAATTTAGGAAGCCATTTGGGGAGATTCTACGTCTAGCACTCGTTGCGTGTAGACGTGTTTTTAATCGATCCTGTCATTAATTTTAAAAATTAATTAATTTTTCACAAAAGTCAGTTTCAAAATATTGAAATAATTTTTTACGAGCCAGTCAAAAGCAAGTTTTGATTTTATTGGGGAAGAATTTATCGTCGAAGGCATCGACCAACCGTACCCATAAACCAAGAAAAGGCCAAACCAAAGACAACTCGGGACTGCTGTATGGAGGAGCCCGACGGCTTCCCTCCGTTGGGGGGCCCCGGGGAAAGTGACGGTGTGAAATTGGCAAGTGTCAACAAGCGGAGACACACGAGCACCCAGGATACCGCAGATGCCGGTCGCAAAACACAAGTGCTCGAGGATAGACAGGAAGTGTGCCGCCTTCGAAGTGAAATCGAAGAGCTAAAGGCAAGAATTCAAACGTATGAAGAAATGTTCAAGACGGCAAAACAAGTTCAAGAGAGTGGTCCGATACGAAAAATCGAAAAACAGAAGAAAGCTGCAACTCCAATAATAACTGAAGAGGTATTAAGTGCTGGTGGCACGAACGAAAGCCAGAACTACTTTGCGGCGCTAGATGGACTCCAGCAGCACATGGAGGTAGACGAAGGTAACAAAGACGATAATTTTATCTTATATTTAAAAAATAAAAATAATGAAAGTAGAAATAGGGAGAAGAAACCAGCCCGTAGTTCTGCTGGTCCTCCTCAAAAAGTAGCGAAGAATACCGAAAAAGTTCCGCCGATTAATGTCTTCGGGCAAAGCGGAAAAGACATGGTTCGGCTGTTGGCAGCCGAAAACAAATTGACAAATTTCGAAATCAAACGAGTAAATTCTGAGAAGCTGTCAATTAGAACGAAATCACTGGTTGATTTCAAATCAGCGAAAGATGCTTTGAATTCTGGGGAGGTTCCGCACTTCACCTATACCCCCAAGAGCGAGAAGAACCAGACGTTCTTGCTGAAGGGCTTGGACTGCGGAGAAGATACAGTCGATCTTCTTCAGGTTCTCAAGGAAACGGCGCCACAAATCGAGTTTATCTCAGTGAAAACATTCGCGACAAGAAGGTCGATGGTAGAAAAAAAAAACATACCACTTTATTTGGTACAAATAACAAATAAGAGCAGTCCAAGCGCTCTTCAGCAAATCAGGTATTTAAATTTTCGAGTGGTGAGGTGGGAACGCCTCCAGAAACGAGAAATCAACCAGTGCTATCGCTGCCAACGATTTGGGCATTCGGCTGCCAACTGCGCCATGCATTACCGATGCGTTAAATGCAAAGACGTGCATGCTCCCGGTGAGTGCAAATTGGCTCAGACGGAGCCAAAAGAGAAATTATATTGTGTGAACTGCGGTGTTTTTGGTCACCCGGCATCATATCGAGGATGCTCCCGATATCAGGATGCAAGATTGAAATCTGCCCCAAAACAAACACAAATACACCGCAGTGTCTTAGCTCCGAACTTCGTCAAGCCCGGAGTATCATTTGCACTCGCCGCTAGAGGACCAGCAGAAAATGCGGAAAATAGGGTAAATAATGTAAGTGGCAATAATGAGCTGCTTCTCAAAATTTATCAACAATTAAATTTCTTATCAGAGCGAATCGATAAACAAGATTCGAAAATTAACATTGTTTTTCAGCGTTTAGGACTTTCAAATGGCTCAAAATAAGTTGTCATCCAGCCACATTCCCACGGATAGGATTCGTCTCATCTCGATCAACGTCAACTCCATTGTTACTTTACATCGGCGTGATTATCTCCTTGAATTCATTGTTAAGCAAAAGCCTGACATCATGCTTCTCACCGAAACCCACCTCAATTCATGGCACTCCATGACATTCAAGGATTTTGAATTCGTAAGAAACGATAGGGTAACAGGTGATGGGGGAGGTGGCACCGGGATATTGGTTCGAAGACCCTATCGCTTCCAAAATATTGAAAAAGTCGAATTCAAAAGCTTTGAATCTCTTGAAGTGTCCGTTATCAAAATCTCACTGCCAGGTGGGGATAACCTCTTCGTTATCTCTGCCTATGCAACTGGTGGAACTGTTCTCAAGCTCAAGGAGGAACTCAATTCCTTGTTCGAAATACTCGAATTGAACAGGCTGCATAACTATTATATTCTTGCTGGTGACCTGAACGCCAAGCATACATCATGGCTGAACGCCACCAATAATCCAAGAGGTGTATTCCTGAAATCGTGGATAACAGAGAACCAGATTGAATACAGGTGCAATCTATATGGGTCGGAGTTCCCAACATACCCTAGGACAAATTCATATTTGGACCTCTGCATTGCTGACGCAAGACTCGAATTCAACTTTAATAGTCCTCAGCGGAAACTGCAGGTGCTTCCTTATGATAGCGACCATAACGCAATCGTAATGGAAATCAATCATCAAAGGGATGATTTCTTCCTCATTCCAGTTCAACACGAAAATCATCGGTTGAACTTCAAAAAAACAGACTGGGGAAAGTTTCAAAAGAAGTTTAATCGGGAGTACCGGAAGCAATGTCCCCCTTCTGACGGTGGCAACTCTTACTCAATGGTTCCTAATGACAGGAATCTAACTAACGATGAAATAGATGTCTATTTGTCGAAGTTAGAGAAGCTGACGTTGGAAACGATTGAGAAAGTAGTTCCCAAGATTAAACATCGAAACAATATGGAAGGATATGAAACACCAACCATCGCAAGGTTGAAAAGATTGAAAAGCCTTCTTCTCACACGCGTCAACAATATTTATCGACGATTTTTGGATTACAACCATCCCTCGTTGGCTTTGTTGAAATTACATCTGAAGAATGTCCGGAACTTAATCCGGTCATACTTCAGGAGTGAGGTCAGCAATCAATGGGCGGAAAAATTGAGGGGTATTAGCCCACAGGACCCAGACGGCGTGTTCACGAAAGTGAATAGCATATTCCGCAAGAAGTCTCGAGTGAAGGTATCGAATCTTGAAGTCACTAGTGATGAGATAAATCTTCTCGATAGGGCTGGTATCGAAATTGATAGTACGACTCCGGATAGAAATGGAAACAGGATCATTTGTGAAGGATTGGATAAACTTGCCCTGATTGGAACACATTTTGAATTGGTTCATCTACCAAACCCTGAGAGAGGGAATGAAATAGTTTCAGAGATCGTTGAAGCAAAAGTTTCCGACTTCAAGTCAAGCCTGAACGGCCAATCAATTCTTCATTTCAATGAAACATTAACATCTGACCTCATACCGAACTTGAATCATATTGATTATTTTGTCAGCTATGAAGACTTGTGTTTCATATTTCGCAAGATAAACAACAAGAAATCATGTGGTAATGATGGTATTCCAAATGTAGTTCTCCGACATTTGCCTGAGGTTGCTATTAGGAACTATTGCATATTGTTCAACAACATGTTGAGCAATTCATATTTCCCAAATGAGTGGAAAAGGGCTAAGGTATTTCCGATCTTGAAGAAAGGAAAAGAATCTTCATGCCCCAAAAGCTATCGCCCAATCAGCTTGCTGCCTAACATCAGCAAGGTGTTTGAAGTGATACTCAATAGAGCATTAAACGCCCACATTGAGGAAAATGAGTTGATGCCGAATTGCCAATTTGGTTTTCGTGCCAGGCATTCGACCACACATGCAATAACGAAAGTAACCTCAGACATCTGTTGGAAACTAAATGATAAACAATGTGTTGGAGCATGTCTCATTGATATGGAGAAAGCCTTTGATACGGTATGGTTAGATGGACTAATTTTTAAACTCCTTCAGGACAAGTTCCCCAGACACCTTGTCGCCATGATGTGTAATATGTTATACGGGAAATCGTTTGTTGTAACCGATGGAAATCTGACAACAATGCGCGAGTTCAAGGTCTTGAATGGTCTACAGCAGGGAACAGTTACTGCGCCTCTGCTCTTCTCAATATTCATTCGCAAGCTATTAAACGGCTTTGATTTTAACGTCTCGCCAACGCGATCATTGGTAGCGTTTGCTGATGATCTGATCATCTATACGGCAGACCGAAAAGCCACAATAGTTCAGAGCAATCTCCAAAAAATGTTCAAAGATGTACAACTGTACACTGACAATTGGCGAATGAAAATCAATGCGCAGAAGTGTGAAACAATCTTGTTTCGGACAACGCTGCAGGGGGTCAGTCAAGACCTGAAACGTAATTGGAAAGATTTCCACATCATGGCTGGTGAGGGTAGTCTAGAACGGGTTCCACATAAATCCTGTGTTCGATACCTCGGTGTTTATCTCGATCAGTATCTGTACTATACTGAACATGTGAAAATCATGCTCAGTAAGGCACTTAAAGTAGTCATGGCCCTTCAAAAACTCTTTCATTCCAGATACATTGATCAAAAGGTCAAAATTATCTGTTACAAGACACTGGTTAGACCAGTTTTGACATATGGATGTCAGATCTGGTACAACCAGAGTGCTAGTACTATGGAAAAATTAAGAGTTTTCGAAAGGAAATGTCTTCGTGCATGTACTGGTTTGTACAGAAAGCCTGAGACGGATTGGAAACATTATATATCGAATAGAAGAATTTATCAAACTGCTGAAGTGACCAGAGTCGATATCTTCATATTGAAGCTTCTTCGGAATCATATCGCAAGATCTGTGACTGTGAGTGAAAACCCTTGGATTTCACAGCCGTTCCACCCTACAGACGGGTATATAGCGACTTGCCTCGCTACTGGCTTCATTCCTCCAGAAGCATTCGTGTATTTGGACATGAATCGATATGTTTTTGATTCTGACGGCGTCCCAGTCATATATCACATATATCGACGGGCCACCGATAAGAAGATAAAATATCCTCCGAATTTGAGTTCACGAGACCAACAGTTCCAATGGAGATACTCATTTGCTAGATTCGTTGAGGCTGATCGAGTTGAGACGGGGCAATCTAGGTATTGGTGGCTGAATGACAATGTCTAAATTATTCGTGTGTATTTTCAGTTTTGGTGTTTTTCGTTATTTAGTTTTTGAGTTTCACCTCATTATTGCTACATTTAGGGTTGTTGTTTATTTTTGTTAAAAATTAGGTATAGGTTAGGTATATGTAATGTTTATTATATTCCGTTAGAGATAAGATTAAACACTTAGGTTAGGAACATTGTTATAGTTTTTTTTAGTATAAGATAAAGTTTTTGATTGTATTTTATTAGAAATAAGTTACAGCATATTAGGTGTAGGATCAAAGTTTCACTGTTGTGTCTTAATTATAAATAATTTTAGGATAGTGTTGGTTGGTTTTTTCTCCTTTTTCCAATTAAATTTTAAAAATATGTAATAATCGTAATTAATTGAATTTGCTATAGTTTTTTTTTTTGATGAAATGAGTTAATGATAACGTATAAATTTAGAGAGCCATTTGGGCCATTAAGTTTTTTTGATTGTTATTGTTTGGAATTTGCTTTATATTCTTTTAAAATTTATAACGATTAGTATTAAATAAAGCGCTTTTGACTTGACTTTGACTTTACCGCAGATGCCGGTCGTAAAACGCAAGTGCTCGAAGATAGACAGGAGGTGTGTCGCCTTCGAAGTGAAATCGAAGAGCTAAAGGCAAGAATTCAAACGTACGAAGATATGTTCAAGACGGCAAAAAAAGTTCAAGAGAGTGGTCCGATACGAAAAATCGAAAAACAGAAGAAAGCTGCAACTCCAATAATAACTGAAGAGGTATTAAGTGCTGGTGGCACCAACGAAAGCCAGAACTACTTTGCGGCGCTGGATGGACTCCAACAGGACATGGAGGTAGACGAAGGTAATAAAGACGATAATTTTATCTTATATTTAAAAAATAAAAATAATGAAAGTAGAAATAGGGAGAAGAAACCAGCCCGTTCTGCTGGTCCTCCTCAAAAAGTAGCCAAGAATACCGAGAAAGTTCCGCCAATTAATGTCTTCGGTCAAAGCGGAAAAGACATGGTTCGGCTGTTGGCAGCCGAAAACAAGTTGACAAATTTCGAAATCAAACGAATAAATTCTGAGAAGCTGTCAATTAGAACGAAATCACTGGTTGATTTCAAATCAGCGAAAGATGCTTTGAATTCTGGGGAGGTTCCGCACTTCACCTATACCCCCAAAAGCGAGAAGAACCAGACGTTCTTGCTGAAGGGCTTGGACTGCGGAGAAGATACCGTCGATCTTCTTCAGGTTCTCAAGGAAACAGCACCACAAATCGAGTTTATCTCAGTGAAAACATTCGCGACAAGAAGGTCGACGGTAGAAAAAAAAACTTACCACTTTATTTGGTACAAATAAAAAATAAGAGCAGTCCAAGCGCTCTTCAGCAAATCAGGTATTTAAATTTTCGAGTGGTGAGGTGGGAACGCCTCCAGAAGCGAGAAATCAACCAGTGCTATCGCTGCCAAAGATTTGGGCATTCGGCTGCCAACTGCGCCACGCATTACCGATGCGTTAAATGCAAAGACGTGCATGCTCCCGGTGAGTGCAAATTGGCTCAGACAGAGCCAAAAGAGAAGTTACATTGTGTGAACTGCGGTGTTTTTGGTCACCCGGCATCATATCGAGGATGCTCCCGATATCAGGATGCAAGATTGAAATCTGCCCCAAAGCAAACACAAATACACCGCAGTGTCTTAGCTCCGAACTTCGTCAAGCCCGGAGTATCATTTGCACAAGCCGCTAGAGGACCAGCAGAAAATGCGGAAAATAGTGTAAATAATGTAAGTGGCAATAATGAGCTGCTTCTCAAAATTTTACAGCAACTTAATTCGCTATCGGAAAGAATCGATAAGCAAGATACAAAAATTAATCTTGTTTTTCATTGTCTAGGGGTTTCAAATGCCTCAAAATAAGTTGTCATCCAGTCACATTCCCATGGATAGGATTCGTCTCATCTCGATCAACGTCAATTCCATTGTTACTATACATCGGCGTGATTATCTCCTTGAATTCATTGCCAGACAAAAGCCTGACATCCTGCTTCTAACCGAAACCCACCTCAATTCATGGCACTCCATGACATTCAAGGATTTTGAATTCGTAAGAAACGATAGGGTAATAGGTGATGGGGGAGGTGGCACCAGGATATTGGTACGAAGACCCTATCGTTTCCAAAATATTGAAAAAGTCGAATTCAAAAGCTTTGAATCTCTTGAAGTGTCCGTTATCAAAATCTCACTGCCAGGTGGGGATAACCTCTTCGTTATCTCTGCCTATGCAACTGGTGGAAAATGTTGAAAAAGTCGAATCCAAAAGCTTTGAATCTTTTGAAGTGTCCGTTATCAAAATCTCACTGCCAGGTGGGGATAACCTCTTCGTTATCTCTGCCTATGCAACTGGTGGAAAATGTTGAAAAAGTCGAATCCAAAAGCTTTGAATCTCTTGAAGTGTCCGTTATCAAAATCTCACTGCCAGGTGGGGATAACCTCTTCGTTATCTCTGCCTATGCAACTGGTGGAACTGTTCTCAAGCTCAAGGAGGAAATCAATTCCTTGTTTGAAATACTCGAATTGAATAGGCTGCATAGCTATTATATTCTTGCTGGTGACCTGAACGCCAAGCATACATCATGGCTGAACGCCACCAATAATCCAAGAGGTGTTTTCCTGAAATCATGGATAACAGAGAACCAAATTGAATACAGGTGCAATGTATATGGGTCGGAGTTCCCAACATACCCTAGAACAAATTCATATTTGGACCTTTGCATTGCTGACACAAGACTCGAATTCAACTTTAATAGTCCTCAACGGAAACTGCAGGTGCTTCCTTATGATAGCGACCATCACGCAATCGTAATGGAAATCAATCATCACAGGGATGATTCCTTCCTCATTCCAGTTCAACATGAAAATCATCGGTTGAATTTCAAAAAAACAGACTGGGGAAAGTTTCAAAAGAAGTTTAATCGGGAGTACCAGAAGCAATGTCCCCCTTCTGATGGTGGCAACTCTTACTCAATGGTTCCTAATGACAGAAATCTAACTAACGATGAAATAGATGTCTATTTGTCGAAGCTAGAGAAGCTGACGTTAGAAACGATTGAGAAAGTAGTTCCCAAGATTAAACATCGAAACAATATGGAAGGATGTGAAACACCAACCATTGTAAGGTTGAAAGATTGAAAAGCCTCCTTCAGACACGCGTCAACAATATTTAACGACGATTTTTGGACTACAACCATCCCTCGTTGGCTTTGTTGAAATTACATCTGAAGAATGTCCGGAACTTAATCCGGTCATACTTCAGGAGTGAGGTCAGCAATCAATGGGCGGAAAAATTGAGGGGTATTAGCCCACAGGACCCAGATGGCGTGTTTGCGAAAGTGAATAGCATATTCCGCAAGAAGTCTCGAGTGAAGGTATCGAATCTTGAAGTCACTAGTGATGAGATAAATCTTCTCGATAGGGCTGGTATCGAAATTGGTAGTACGACTCCGGATAGAAATGGAAACAGGATTATTTGTGAAGGATTGGATAAACTTGCCCTGATTGGAACACATTTTGAATTGGTTCATCTACCAAACCCTGAGAGAGGGAACCAAATTTTTTCAGAGGTCGTTGAAGCACAAGTTTCCGACTTCAAATCAAGCCTGAACGGCCAATCAATTCTTCATTTCAATGAAACATTAACATCTGACCTCATACCGAGCTTGAATCTTATTGATTATTTTGTCAGCTATGAAGACTTGTGTTTCATATTTTGCAAGATAAACAACAAGAAATCATGTGGCACTGATGGTATTCGAAATGTAGTCCTCCGACATATGCCTGAGGTTGCTATTAGTAACTATTGCATATTGTTCAACAACATGTTGAGCAATTCATATTTCCCAAATGAGTGGAAAAAGGCTAAGGTATTTCCGATCT
Organism: Odontomyia ornata; assembly: GCA_963969285.1. NCBI lineage: Eukaryota > Metazoa > Arthropoda > Insecta > Diptera > Stratiomyidae > Odontomyia > Odontomyia ornata. The sequence continues at coordinate 133,914,150 of OZ017738.1, read as the reverse complement.
TGAAGAAAGGAAAAGAATCTTCGTGCCCCAAAAGCTATCGCCCAATCAGCTTGCTGCCTAACATCAGCAAGGTGTTTGAAGTGATACTCAACAGAGCATTAAACGCCCACATTGAGGAATATGAGTTGATGCCGAATTGCCAATTTGGTTTTCGTGCCAGGCATTCGACCACACATGCAATAACGAAAGTAACCTCAGACATCTGTTGGAAACTAAATGATAGACAATGTGTTGGAGCATGTCTCATTGATATGGAGAAAGACTTTGATACGGTATGGTTAGATGGACTAATTTTTAAACTCCTTCGGGACAAGTTCCCCAGACACCTTGTCGCCATGATGTGTAATATGTTATACGGGAAATCGTTTGTTGTAACCGATGGAAATCTGACAACAATGCGCGAGTTCAAGGTCTTGAATGGTCTACAGCAGGGAACAGTTACTGCGCCTCTGCTCTTCTCAATCTTCATTCGCAAGCTATTGAACGGCTTTGATTTTAACGTCTCGCCAACGCGATCATTGGTAGCGTTTGCTGATGATCTGATCATCTATACAGCAGACCGAAAAGCTACAATATTTCAGAGCAATCTCCAAAAAATTTTCAATGATGTGCAGCTGTACACTGACAATTTCCGAATGAAAATCAATCCGCAAAAGTGGGAAACAATCTTGTTTCGGACAACGCTGCAGGGGGTCAGTCAAGACCTGAAACGTAATTGGAAAGATTTCCACATCATGGCTGGTGAGGGTAGTCTTGAACGAGTTCCACATAAATCCTGTGTTCGATACCTCGGTGTTTATCTCGATCAGTATCTGTACTATACTGAACATGTGAAAATCATGCTCAGTAAGGCACTTAAAATAGTCATGGCCCTACGAAAGCTCTTTCATTCCAAATACATTGATCAAAAGGTCAAAATTATCTGTTACAAGACCCTGGTTAGACCAGTTTTGACATATGGATGTCAGGTCTGGTACAACCAGAGTGCTAGTACTATGGAAAAATTAAGAATTTTCGAAAGGAAATGTCTTCGTGCATGTACTGGTTTGTACAGAAAGCCTGAGACAGTTTGGAAACATTATATATCGAATAGAAGAATTTATCAAACTGCTGAAGTGACCAGGGTCGATATGTTCATATTGAAACTTCTTCGGAATCATATCGCAAGATCTGTGACTGTGAGTGAAAACCCTTGGATTTCACAGCCGTTCCACTCTACAGACGGGTATATAGCGACTTGCCTCGCTACTGACTTCATTCCTCCAGAAGCATTCGTGTATTTGGACATGAATCGAAATGTTTTTGATTCTGACGGCTTCCCAGTCATATATCACATATATCGACGGGCCACCGATAAGAAGATAAAATATCCTCCGAATTTGAGTTCACGAGACCAACAGTTCCAATGGAGATACTCATTTGCTAGATTCGTTGAGGCTGATCGAGTTGAGACGGGGCAATCTAGGTATTGGTGGCTGAATGACAATGTCTAAATTATTCGTGTTTATTTTCAGTTTTGGTGTTTTTCGTTATTTAGTTGTTGAGTTTCAGCTCATTATTGCTGCATTTAGTGTTGTTGTTTATTTTTGTTAAAAATTAGGTATAGGTTAGGTTTATATTATGTTAATTATATTAGGTTAGAGATAAGGTAAAACGCTTAGGTTAAGAACATTGTTATAGATTTTTTTAAGTATAAGATACAGTTTTTGATAGCATTTATTAGAATCAAGTTAAAACATATTAGGTGTAGGATCAAAGTTCACTGTAGTGTTAAGATGATAAATAGTTTTAGAATAGTGTTGGTTTGTTTTTTCTCCTTTTTCCAATTAAATTTAAAAAATATGAAATAATCTTCATTGATTTGAATTTGCCAAAATTTTTTTTTTTAAATGTGTAATGATAACGTAAAAATTTAGAGAGCCATTTGGGCCATTAAGTTTTTTATTGTTATTGTTTGGAATTTGCTTTATATTCTTTTAAAACGATTATAACGATTAGTATTAAATAAAGCGCTTTTGATTGATTGATTGATTGACGTGTTTTTAATCGCTCCTGTCATTAATTTTAAAAATTAATTAATTTTTCGCAAAAGTCAGGTTCAAACAATTACAATATTTTTTTAACAAGCCAGTCAAAAGCAAATTTTGATTTTATTGGGAAAACCACCGTCGCATTATTCGGGCATTTATCGAATACCTGAAATTCATTTCCTGAAGAAATATCAAAAGTGGAAATACGTTCAAGGGAAGTCCCGGTCTGCGAGCATTCCCTCTAGTCTCGCTGCAAAAGCAACGAGACGGAGGAGCTCGATGGCTTCAGCCATCAATCAGAAGGATCATGCCCATCGCCAATGATGACGGGCGAAAAAAAACTTAAAAGAAGTTACGAGAATAAAGCAGAAAAACCGACAATCCTATCGGTTATCGAAACCGAACAGCTTATCCAAGAAAAAGAGAAAGCTGAAAAAATCGAAAAAGAAAATGAAGAACTCAAGCTTCGAGTTAAATCGTTAGAAGCACTTGTTCGAACATTAACGTTCAAAAAAGATAAAGATATCAAGAAAGGCCGACAAGCACACTCAAAATCTGAAGACAAGAAAACCAAAAAGCCACAGGAAGAAGCTAATCAAGAGGATGTCCTCAGCGCAGGAGGCGCGAACGACAGCAGAAATTACTATGCAGCGCTAGCTGGTCTTGAAGAAACGATGAACATTGAAGGGGATATAGGTAAAACGTCTAAGATAGATAATGATTTCATTGAATACCTTAAAATTAAAAATCGGAAGAAAAAACCAAAAGGTTTGTCTGCTGGTCCGTCTGTTGGTCCGTCCGTTAAGATTAATGAAAAAAAGAAAAAGTCCCACCAATCAATGTATTTGGGCAAACGGGCAAAGATATGGTTCGGCTTTTGGCAGCCGAAAATAAGGTAACAGATTTTCTTTTCCTTTCTTCAAGATCGGAAATACCTTAGCGTTTTTCACTCATTTGGAAAATATGAATTGCTCAACATGTTGTTGAACAATATGCAATAATTTCTAATAGCAACCTCCAGGAAACGTCGGAGAATTACATTTGAAATACCATCAGTACCACATGATTTCGTGTTGTTTATCTTGCCAATATGAAACACAAGTCTTCATAGCTGACAAAATAATCAATAAGATTCAAGCTCGCCATGAGGTCAGATGTTGATGTTTCATTGAAATGAAGAATTGATTGGCCGTTCAGGCTTGATTTGAAGTCGGAAACTTTTGCTTCAGCGACCTCTGAAAAAATGTCATTCCCTCTCTCAGGGTTTGGTAGATGAACCAATTCAAAATGTGTTCCAATCAGGGCAAGTTTATCCAACCCTTCACAAATAATCCTGTTTCCATTTCTATCCGGAGTCGTACTATCAATTTCGATACCAGCCCTATCAAAAAGATTTATCTCATCATTAGTGACTTCAAGATTCAATACCTTCATTCGAGACTTCTTGCGGAATATGCTATTCACTTTCGTGAACACGCCGTCTGGGTCCTGTGGGCTAATACCCCTCAATTTTTCCGCCCATTGATTGCTGACCTCACTTCTGAAGTATGACCGGATTAAGTTCCAGACATTCTTCAGGTGTGATTTCAACAAAAACAACGAGGGATGGTTGTGGTCCAAAAATCGTCGATAAATATTGTTGACGCGTGTGAAAATGAAGGCTTTTCAATCTTTTCAAACTTGCGATGGTTGGTGTTTTATATCCTTCCATATCGTTTCGATCTTTAATCTTTGGAACTACTTTCTCAATCGTTTCCAGCGTCAGCTTCTCTAACTTCGACAAATAGAAATCTATTTCATCGTTAGTTAGATTCCTGTCATTAGGAACCATTGAGTAAGAGTTACCATCATCAGAAGGGGGACATTGCTTCTGGTACTCGCGATTAAACTTCTTTTGAAACTTTCCCCAGTCTGTTTTTCTGAAATTCAACCGATGATTTTCATGTTGAACTGGAATGAGGAAGAAATCATCCCTATGATGATTGATTTCCATTACGATTGCGTTATGGTCGCTATCGTAAGGAAGCACCTGCAGTTTCCCTTGAGGACTATTAAAGCTGAATTCAAGTCTTGTGTCAGCAATGCAAAGGTCCAAATATGAATTTGTCCTAGAGTATGTTGGGAATTCCGACCCATATAGTTTCCACCTGTATTCAATTTGGTTCTCTGTTATCCTCGATTTCAGGAAAACACCTCTTGGATTATTGGTGGTGTTCAGCCATGATGTATGCTTGGCGTTCAGGTCACCAGCAAGAATATAATAGTTATGCAGCCTGTTCAATTCGAGTATTTCAAACAAGGGATTGAGTTCGTCCTTGAGCTTGAGAACAGTTCCACCAGTTGTATCGGCAAAGATAACCAAGTGGTTATCCCCACCTGGTAGTGAAATTTTGATAACGGACACTTCAAGAGATTCAAAGCTTTTGAATTCGACTTTTTCAATATTTTGGAAACAATAGGGTCTTTGAACCAATATCCCGGTGCCACCCCCCATCACCTATTACCCTATCGTTTCTTACGAATTCAAAATCCTTGAATGTCATGGAGTGCCATGAATTGAGGTGGGTTTTGGTTAGAAGCACGATGTCAGGCTTTTGTCTGGCAATGAATTCAAGGAGATAATCATGCCGATGTAAAGTAACAATGAAGTTAACGTTGATTGAGATGAGACAAATCGGGCTGGATGACAACTTATTTTGAGGCATTTGAAACCCCTAAACGCTGAATAACAATGTAAATTTTTGAATCTTGTTTATCGATTCTCTCCGATAAGGAATTTAATTGCTGATGAATTTCAAGGAGCAACTCATTATTGCCACTTACATTATTTATTTTATTTACATTGTCTGCTGGTCCTCTCGCAGCAACTGCAAATGACACCCCGGGCTTGAAGAAGTTGGTAGGTATCACACTGCGGTGTGCTTGACTTTGTTTCGGAGTGACTTTAACCTTTGCATCTTGATACCGGGGGCATCCCCGATATGATGCCGAATGACCAAAGGCACCGCAGTTCACACAATATAGTTTTTCTTTTGGCTCCACCTGAGCCAATTTGCACTCGCCGGAAGCATGAATGTCTTTGCATTTAACACACCTATATTTCATGGCACAATTGGCAGCCAAATGCCCGAATCTTTGACACCTGTAGCACTGGTTGACCTCACTTTTCTGGAGGCGTCCCCTCCTCACCACGCGGAAGTTCAAGTACCGTATTTTTTGCTGGGCACTTGAACTGCTTTTGCTGGAAATCTGGACTAAGTAGTGAGGTAAGTTTTTGCGCTCCACAATCGATCTCCTCGTTGCAAAGTTTTAACTGAAATAAAATGTATTTCTGGTGTAACTTCTTGGAGCACTTGAAGGAGATTGACTGTGTCCTCACCACAGTCAGGCCCTTCAATAAAAAGGTTTGATTACTTTCACTTTTCGGGGTGTACGTAAAATGCGGAATATCTAGAGAATTTAATGCACATTTTGTTGCCTGGAAATCAACCAACGACTTAGTCCTAATTGTAAATTTATCGGCATTGACTCTTTTTATCTCAAAATTTTTTAGCTTATTTTCGGCTGCCAAAAACCGAACCATATCTTTGCCCGTTTGCCCAAATACATTGATTGGTGGGACTTTTTCTTTTTTTGTCATTATTCTTAACGGACGGACCAGCAGACAAAACTTTTGGTTTTTTTCCCGAACTCATTATCTAACTTAGAAGTTTTACCTAGATCCTTGTCAATGCTCATCGTATCTTCAAGTCCAGTAAGCGCTGCATAGTAGTTCCTGCTGTCGTTTACGCCGCCTGCGCTGAGGACATCCTCTTGATCAGCTTCTTGCTTTGGCTTTTTAGTCTTCTTATCTTCGGTTTTTGAATTTGTTTGTTGCCCTTTCTTGGTTTCTTTAGCTTTGTTGAACGTTAACGTTCCAACAAGTGCTTCCAATGATTTGACTCGAAGCTTGAGCTCTTCATTTTCTTTTTCAATTTTGTCAGCTTTCTCTTTATCTTTGATCAGCTGCTCGATTTCGATTACCGATAGGATTGTCTTCGCCCGTCATCGTTGGCGATGGGCACGAACCTTCTGGTTGATTGCTGAAGCCATCGGGCTCCTCCATTTCGTTGCTTTTGCAGTGAGACTAGAGGGGATGTTCTCAGACCGGGACTTCCCTTGAACGTATTTCCACTTTTGATGTTTCTTCAGGAAATCAATTTCAGGTATTCGATAAATGCTTGAATAATCCGACAGTGATGGTTTTCAATTAAAAAAAAATTGTTTTCAACTGACTTTTGTGAAAAATTAATTAATTTTTAATATTAATGACAGGAGCGATTAAAAACACGTCTACACGCAACGAGTGCTAGACGTAGAATCATGACTTGATGAGTACAGTACAGGGGAGTGGCCCTTGAAAAAAAATTTCATAAAAGGTAGCCGATATGGGTATCAACTGAAAGTTTTCTATGAGAGCTTTTCAAAACAGTTCTTAAACAGACAGTTTTTGCTTCAGTGGGGGTACAGGGGGAAACACATGAAAAATGTGTTTCCTCCCTCACGAACGGACACCCGTGATCTGAAAAACCTGAAAAAATTATCAAGGGAGATATTTATGGGTATAACTATAACAAATACCTATGAAGTCAAAATTCGTTCAATTTTGTTAAAAATAGTATGATCCTCGAATTTCACATTTTCTCCAATAAAATCGTCTTTGACATGTTTCTTAATTTTATACGTTGCTGATTACTGCATTTTGTAAGTTGAGTACAAAACCCTTCTGACATGAGCATAGGTCTGTCTACCCAACTTGTTTCTATTTTTTTTTTTTTGTTTTATTTTTGTTTTCTTTTTTTTGAGCTCGTATGGTGTTTCTGTCAATTTCTTCTTGTACAGTTACGTTTTAGATGTTTTTGACAAAAAAATTTTCTCGCCTTCTTAGTACTTGTTCCTTAATAAAATGCTTAAAGAAACCTTTGAATTCCAGTTAATTTTCGATCAGTTTTGAAAAAATAAGGTCCTGTATGATGCAACTGCCCTTATTGAAATTTTCTGAACTTTCTTATTTGTTTCGTAGTTTTAAGGTTGTGCCAAGTTTGGTGATAAAGTTAAAGTATCTTCTTAAATGTTAAGATAACGGTTTGTGGGATTGTATTTATAATTTTTTTATTTTTAATTTTTAATCTTTGTTACGTAAAATATCAGAAGGCTTTCAAATTCAAAAGGTTTTACCGAAATAAATATAAAATACAAATTTTATTCAATAAATATTTTTTAGGAGCAAATTACAAACATTTGAGTCTAATTGCTCCATACATTTTCCCAAGTGATGAAGCAATAAAATTAAACCTCAGTTCTATCGCTTATCATTTATGAAATAAATTAAAAATACTGATATTATAAATAATTTTCAACTTCACGCTAAGTAGAGTTGAAATATTTCTGCATCAAAAAAGAGTATACAAAAAGGGCACACTGTATCCTTTACAAGGATGCTGATTCAAGAGCAGATCTTGGGAACGGCTTGGGATCAAGATAATGTTGGATTTTCCAGGAAGCCCTAGCCAAGGCAAAATCAGAACTTCAATGAACCGCGTTTTTCAAGCAAGACTACACCGCAGCTCAACCGCCCAGAATATGCTTGATCAGATTGCGAGGGATATGAAAGCTGACTTTTTGTGAGCAAAACCACGATAAAAGTTCTGCATCATGGTATCCTGATGAAACTCGTACTGTCGCCAGCTGGGTTACCAGCAGTGATTTCCAGGTGGAGAGCTGTGAACAGGAGGATGGTTTCATGTGGGTTCGGTGCTCAGGAACACCTTCTTTAATGTGTACCTAGCACCAATCGAACCGATATCATCTTTCCAAGCCAAGTTTAATGCTGTATTGAAAGTAAATGGCAACATGCTCGTTGAGGGAGACATAAACGCTAAAGCAATTAAATGGGGGCAGGTCTTTAACAAATCCACGGGGAAAAGGAATTCTAGAAATGGCAGCCAGAACGGCAATACGTTAAATTTCCGCCGTGTTTACTGTAAAGAAATCATACCGTACGTGACATTCACCTCTGAGTCCTTAGTACGGAGGTTACACACTTGGAGAGTATTAGAGGTCTACTCGGCCAGTGATCATACATGAACTCTGCTTGAGATCCGTGATTTTGGTCCCAACTTCCATGCTCTCGACCTTCTACAATTCGTTGAAACATCAGGAGGATGGATATTGAGAGGTTTATCCAGGTACGCAAGTAGGTGCGCTGCTGCACGGTGATTCGCAGGTGACACAAGGACTGGCTGTGCAATACGTGGTGAACTCAACTATGAGCATCATCACGACTGCTTACAGGGCTTCTATGCCCCATCAAAAACCTTGGGACGGTAAGCCCCCGGTGTACTGATGGTTGACTAAAATTGCTGAAAAGCTAAGGAAGTGTCATAAGCTTCGGTATGAGACTCAACGTGATAAAGCATTCAAATGGGTAGCAGCATATAAGTCGGCCAGAAAACGCATTCACAAATCGATTAACGACAGCAAGGCTCACTGTTGGCAAGATCTAGTAGACAATATGAACAAGGATTACAAAGTGAGCAAGGATCCGTGGGGCCTTGGCTGCAAACTAGCTATGCGGTCGCTTGGTGCCCTTTGAATGCATGAAGCGGAGAAGATAAACGAGATAGTCCGAACACTTTTCCCCACAAGTTCCATCCGTGTTGACACTACCCACGGCGAAACAGCAATCGAGTGCCCACTTTTCACACTGTTGGAACTGGAAAAGGTTGTCCTATTATTGAAAGCAAGGAAGGCTCCAGGCTCAGATGGTGTTCCAGTTGAGGTATTGCAACTTGTCTATCACCATTCTGTTGACTCGCTCAGCATATTCAACGCTTGCCAATGGGACGTGGTTTTCCCGGGACGAATGCAGGTGATGAGGCTCATTCTGATCATCAAAGGGAAGAAAAATGCTCGGTTGCCATCTGCATACCATCTGTTGTGCATGCTAAATACTGCCAAGAAAGCGCTAGAGAAACTCATCAAGGAAAGACTAATTAACATGATTCGTGCTGCTGGGGACATATCTCCTCACCAGTACAGCTTTAGAGTAGAACGCTCCACCATTGATACGATTGCAGAGGTGGTGAGCACGGTCCAAAAGATAGAGACACAAAGAGGCATCTAGCGGTGGATCGTTCTGCTGGTGATACTTGACATTATGCACACCTTCAACTCTCCTAGATGGGTGGATATTCTGGATGCACTAGAAAACCCTTTTCTAGTTCCAGAATATCTGATGTGGCTTCTGAGGGACTACCTGGAGGACTGAGGCCCGCTTTCTAGCACGACATAGGATTAAGGAAGAATGGAAATTACATCGGGTGTTGCCCAGAGATCTAACCTTGGTTCAGACTTGTAGAACGTGTTTTACGATGAATTACTGTGACTGGAGATGCCAGGTGAGTCTCGTTTGATCAGCTATCCAGATGATGTTGCAGCTCTAGTCACTGAACACACCGTTGAACAAGCGCAACTTAGGCAAGATATGCTAGCGCCCCAAGTGAGAGACTGGATGACTGCTCGGGGGTTCAGTTTAGCACTGGACAAAACCGAAGTGGTCATCTCTACAAGAAAGATAATGACTAACGGAAACCCGTTATCCCCAATGCTCACGGAAATGCTAATGACATATATAGAAAGGAAATAGCCCGAAAACAAATGATGGCAACAACTCGGTATCAATATGTGGACGATGTTATAGCTGTAGTAGAAACGGACAAAATTGAAGAGACCCTCAAATAAATTACTAATATTAACAACAGTATTAAGTTTACAGTCCAAAAGCAAATAGAAGAATTTATCCTACTTTTACATATAAAAATAAATAACTAAAAACTCGGTTCATCCATATCCGCAAAAAATGGCGGCTTACCATAGCATGGTTCACAGAATGCTCAGTATCTTAATATCACAGGAGGATTTCAAAGGAGAACGATGATATATCGATGCAACATCGATATTGAACAGGTGCAGGAAGAGTAACGTGGAAAATATAATGAATAAAACGAGAAGAAGAAAACAGTTAGATGAGTGGACAACATTATTTAAACAGGATGTAGCGGCTTGGAAAAGTGCAAGGAGAAGAATAAGTATTCCGTGCTCAACGATATTTTATGGCATCAAGAAAAAGTTCGTGAAGCGAGACATCGAGGTATGCGGCAATAGCAAGAGGAGCACGGTTAAAAATTTGGTATGCCAGAAAAAGAACAAAAAATCAATAGAACAAGTCAACGGGATTTACAAAATCACATTTGCTGAGTGTCAAATGATTTACGTTGGACAAACGAAAAGAATTATGGGTACGAGATTCAAGGAGCATAAGAGTGAAGCAGAAATGTGCATATCGAAGAAAATACAATATTCAGGACTATAGCCTTAGGTCTTCCGTCGCAGAACACATAATTAAAAGCAGACATACAATAAATCAAAATGATTTACAGTTAATCAAGAAGTACGCAAATTTAATAAATTAGATGAAATTGAAAATAAAGAAATAAATCAAATACCCATAGGATTAAGATTAAATATTGATCAGCCACAAGTGGATAAATAGTGATGCAGGTAGTTGTAAGAATTAGCTTTAATTATCGCAGGTATATAAATAGATCATAGTAGGTGGTGTTAGCAGTTGTACTGAAGTAGAAGTCAAGTAGATTTCGAAATACGTTTATATAGTAAATTTAGAGATTTATACGGAAAAGGAAACATAGTTTTTATTTTATTTTCAATGTGTAAAATCCGTATACAAACAAAACAAAAATTGACATACTTAAGTATAAAATGGAACCATGTGACCCATTATGTTCGGGCAATCCTAAAAAATAAAAAGAACTCACAGCAGTCTGGGCTGGAGAATGGCTTGTCTGTCATTCCTGTTCCTCTCTGCCCTCCCGCTAGAGGAAGCATCTCTCAGCTTGAAGATGGCTCACAGCGCCGCAAATCGAGATCTGGCCCAAAGTCATCGACTCCAGTCTGGGTTCTTGGGTTAACTGGGGCGGTGTTAAGTGGGGAGTTCAGTCATTCGTGAGCACTGCGGCCCCATACTCAGTGCCTAAATGACATTCACCTCGCAATCACAAAACAGGCGATCTAATAACTTCACCTTAATAAAAAAATACTGTCGCGTGTTATGGTTCGTGGCCAATAATTTTAATGTTCCGGGAAAGTGAAAACGCACTGTCTTTTAAATTAAGTTAAAAGTGTTTACTTACTAAGAAAAATGCACAATCATTAAGGTAACTTTCACTGATTTTACATATCGCATTTAAATCTAATTTTTACTTGTCTCTCAACTTTCTATTTCAACTGTCTTAACTAAAGATCACTTCACAATTAAACAATCAATATCGCCTTTACTTTGCGCTCCACTATATCGCAGTTTACTATCGTGGTTGTAATAATCCCCCCATTCATTTAGCTGGGCTTTACATAGGGTCTCTAGTCATTCAATTCATTTCTCGTACATTGGTGAATTACCTGGAATATTCGAGCAGCTTAATGAATGGGGCAGTGACTCACTTTCAGATGTTGATCATGCTTGGTAGGTTTTCGAGTACATTCGCTTGTTGATCATTATGTTTTTAATGGTTGTGAAAATAATTGCAACAGTAGCTCGCAAAATTATTCGTGCATGTAACAATACTATTGAATAACGTTTACGAACGGCGAAAGGTAAGATTCCAATATCTACAAGTAGTTTAAGGGATTACATGGGTCTTGTATTTTCAAAAAATCAATTTTTTTTTATTTTATATGAAAGTATAGTACTTCAGGAGTATTTACACCTAATTTGAAGGAAATCCGAGGAATATTACTGGAGTTATACATTTTTGAATTCCGCGCGATACGGTGCGATTAAACGGTCTGAATGAGCGTATTGTTCTTACTCGTGGTGTAGCTGGCAGCGTGTTTCAGCTGAAAAATCCCTGGCGACATTCAAGCATGATTATGAATCAATCCCAGATGATGTTTTGGCGGCAATCAAGCCTATTTATAAAGAACTAATCTCTGATAGACTTTTACAGCGGTGTGTTGGTGGTTTCACCCAAAACAATAGCGAAAGTTATAACCAGCTTATTTGGACAATTAACCCAAAAATACTACCAGCTGATTCCGAAGTCGTTGAGACTGCTGCTTTCACTACTGCTTGTATGTTTAACCAAGGAGCCAAACTTGGACCCTATAACCACGAGTACGCACGGATCGCGGATAAAAAGCGCATAGCGCGACTCGAGAGGGCAGAATCCTACGAAGGCAACAACTAAAGGATGCTTTGGACATAGCAAATGATACGGGAGGATTTCTTTATTATTTATTCTTTAATGACGATTCTATATAAGTTCCTGAAAAATAACTTTTATTCATTAAACCGCGTTAAAAAAAACCTTAAATGCGTTTTCCCGGAAATTTCATTTTTCCGTGCGGTGAACACAATTTCTCGAAAATCAATTGACCAATTTGGTTGAACCTTTGCACAGTTATTCTTATAGTATTGTTTCTTATTTGAACGAAGAAATTTTCATTCGGTCAAGTCGTTCTTGCTTTATACGAAAAAGACCTTTTAAAAATGATGAGAATCGGAAAACCGCATAAAATTTTGAGACGAAAATTGATTCAAACTCATGTCGAATTCCATTTTTTTTTTCAATTCCTTCGTTCAATCATGAGCCAAGGGCATAAACTACAGGATATTTTTGAATTTTTGATTTCAGATGACTCCAATCATGTCCACCACAAAAATAAAGGTTGACGGCGAAAAACGACTGGAAAATGGAAAATTTTCAATATTTGTGGCTGAAAATTTTTTCACAAATACTTTAAGTACTTACTTTCATATGTTTAAATATTAAATAAAAAATATTTTTCGTTTTTGAAATAAATTTTTTTAAAGAAGTCGTTTTTTTTATACCTTGAAGACCCATGTAACCCCTTAAATATTGGAATTTTGTCTTTGAGGTGTAATTGACAACGAATCCCTGCTGATAGACTTGTAAAGTGACAAATTTTATTTCGGATTCACAAACAGTAGAGAAAATTACTCTTAAGGACCATAAATGATATATGGCAAAGATAATATAATATAATTTCTATGAAGATAATATATTTATATGTACTTCATAACCTTGCTCATGACTTTATTATGAAACCATTAAGACAAATTTTACCTATTATATCTACAACCCAATTATCATATGTTGTATAAAACATTCAATTTTCTAACTAAATTCAACTCAAACGTTTCGACTTTGTGTTCATCATCTATTGCAATTTAATTTAGCTCATATTTTAATTTCTATGAATATACTCCTATGAAACTTTCACCACCACTAAATAAAATATTCTATTATGAGCTAACAGAAACTTTTTGATTCGGGAACTTAATACCAAACAAATTAAATGAAATTGACCACAGCAGCATGATATATCATAGTAGAGAGTACGTTCAAAGCAAATCCGAATTAGTGTTGAACAAAATTCTCATGTCTGGGCTGTGAAAATTGTTTAATAAAGCAGACATAATGTAAACAGCAATTGCTACCCGAGTTCATAGCCGTAAATTACTTTTTACTTCATATACTGCTACCGCTACTTCACATATGTAGGCTATACTCGTATCTGCACCCTGAAACATTTTCTGCCACTTGGTATCCTTTTGCTGCTCGTAAATTTCATTTTATGTGGAATTGTTGAAATGGACGAGAAATAAAAGTTAAAAATCGATCAAGTGCACTATACGAAGCTATAACATGTATCACAGCCAGAAGGAAAACAAACTGTGCCGTGTCTATCTCGGATTTGTAGAGATTTATTGCTCTACTTAAAATTGCAACCCATACAGAAATTACTTACGGAGATAAAGCTGCGCTCCAGCTAAACTATAAGAAAAGTCCAATTCATTTTCAGTTCAAAACAACTTGAATGCGCCTTAAAATGTTGTTAAATTTTACTTTGTAGTTAAATCACTGCATTAAGTTTATGATATGCACTCTTACTGTGTTGAAGATGACTTTATGATTAAGAGATAAAAGGAAGAAAACTCATTGAAATCAATCAGCCAATTTGGTCCAAGTTGCAAAAAATTGGATTCAATACGATTCGATTTTTTTTTTTGGTTTGTCACTAAAAAAGCTAACAGATGTGCATTCATACCAAAAGAATTTCAATGTCATGTGTGAAAACTTAAAAATACATTCAAATCTTGGCGCCTTTTTGAAAATTCTTTCAGTGTTTTCTGATTGACCCACCCCTGCTTACTCGAACCCAGAAGGAATGTAATTAACGTGGATGACGTCACTGTAGCAACTTTCAACAGCTTCCTCTATTGGTCTAAAAGAACAAGTCAATAGGGTCAAAAGCCCGGCGCATATTGCGACGTCATACTTCTGCTTTTGGACCTGTGGGCAGTGAATTGATCGGGCGATCGCTGAAATTATGCAGCGAGTATTATTACATGACATAATAGTGTTCTAGTTGGTAGTATGGTCAGTATCACGGTTGATCGTGCAAATAACTAATGATAATATACGCTAAAAAGTTGAGTTAGCAGAAGAATACTCCTACCGGAAGGACTATAACATCCTAAGGTTAAAAAAAATTCTGACTGCATTTATCGATGACTTGAATTATTCATATAATATTTCATAGAGATAATAATAATAATAATAATAATAATAATAATAGTCCGCGTGGCTAAGTGGTTAGAGCACTAAGCCCGTAAGCCGAAGGTCTCTGGTTCAAGTTTTGTTGGCGTCAACGAGATTTAGTTCGAGTGATTCTTCGGACGGACTATAAACCTGTTCAGTTATAATACGTGCTGGTTTATAATCAGAACGTATCGCAGCTGGGTGGACGGACACACGGCCAAAGTGTTATGATTATCATATCACCTTATGGAGGGCCGATATATTAGATCATGGCAATCAGATACTCTAACTATCTCTAAGCAAAGTCCCGAAAGGCGCATACGTAACAAAAAGGTATAGTTTATTTATGGTGCCCCGAGGTATTGCGCGTATCTAACCTGAATTTGATTTCTTCGTTTAGGTGGCTTGGGGAACGAGGAGCCCAGCGCAAATTTTGGTGCTGAGCGGGAGACAGGGCATGTGCAGGTGCAGGATCCGGATTATCCTGCGCCATTTCCTGACGACGACTCAATGGAACGAAAACGACAGCAAACTCGTTCGCAAAGAGGGAGTAAATGCGACAAGGATATAGGCAGACGTTCAGGGAAGTACCTACTATTCATTTCTGTACTAAATTGCATGTCGTGAATGAGAGCAGAACCGGCCTTGGGCCAACTGGAGGGAAATAATTCTCCGAGTACGGCTTTAAATAATATATTGATCGTTTTTGCTTCGTTTGTGGACAGTTTATTAAAAAAAGGATAAGACCCATTCTACATACCTTAAGAAGGGCATATATCCATTATTTTGGATTTTCTGTTGCAATCCAAGAATTCAGTCACAATCCTCCACTAACAAAGTTTTGCAACGTTATGAAAGCAGATGTGCGGCTCATTTACGACAATTGAATTGCCTGTATTGGAAGAAAGCGTATTGTATTTCATATCTCCCTTGTCAATTGCAAAAATATTAAAACTTGACGGTACACAAAATTCTCTACGACTTTCCTTCGCTGTATTTTGTGCAACCACATTACTCGAAGTCAAAGTTCGTGGAAGATTATATCCCTGGGGCGTTGCTGAAGTAGAACATCCTGACCATTCAGATTTCAATAAATAACGGACAATGCTGATCACCCGAATCCCAAACAGACTGAGAAGATTGAATCCATCATTCACTTTTTAAATTAATAACAAGACATAGCTAATCTAGAAACCCTATAACTAACCCATTTAAGAAAACACTATTAAGAAGAGAATGATATTTTATCAAACAGAAATGAAAAATCAATTTAGCTAATTCAATTATAAAGGCTAAAGTTGCAACTTATGCATCAATACTAAATTATAGCATGAATAAACGTAGAAATCATAGTGATGTTATTAAAAATTTATTGAATGATG
Organism: Odontomyia ornata; assembly: GCA_963969285.1. NCBI lineage: Eukaryota > Metazoa > Arthropoda > Insecta > Diptera > Stratiomyidae > Odontomyia > Odontomyia ornata. The sequence continues at coordinate 133,898,055 of OZ017738.1, read as the reverse complement.
GAATCGATAGTGTGCCTTTCTCACTAAATGTTAACCTCTCCCACTTGCAGCGAATTGTATTGTTTAGTCAGTAAATTTCAATTAAATTTTCGAGTTATACTTCTCTTATTTTCATCAAGATTCACAATACCATTTAGCAAGTCATTGTTTAGCGCCCATTCTGAGGTTTCTTACTCCTTTTAGTTATTTGCATACATATGAAGACTTAAATTAGAGAATTCACCAATATCAATGAGCGTAATCTATCTGTTTGAAAATGCATTGGTATTCCAATTATTGAGAATACTTGACTTAATCAGTAATTAGTGTTTAGTAATAACAAATAAATAACAAATAATAATAAGAAATAATAGGAATCATGTTAATAAATAACCAATAACACAAATAATCATAAGAACTAACAAAATATGATAATTTTAAGAAATGTTTAATAGCATAAGCACAGCGACTCCTTTTATCAATTTTGATTTGGCCGCCACTTAATAAATTATACGGAATTGTTAATTCACAAAACATGCATTTTATGTTTTTTTTACATTCTTTGAAATTAATCCTCATACATAAAATAAAGGAATTTTAGAAAATAAGTTATGGCGTTATTTAGATTATGAACGCTGCTGTCATATTTAAACCAGATTCAACCTTTTTTTATAAAATGTTAATGTTTCCGACAAATTTGTTTTGAAAGAGTTAATTGAAAGACAAAACCACAAAGAACCTTAAATTCATTAACCTAAACTCAAGGACCCAAATAAACCATTATCATTTCTGGCAACCATATGAAATTTGAGCCTTTTGTTGGCAACATTAGAATAAGTATATGATTATTGATTGATAAGAAATACATTAGTACGAACTCATTTTCAAATAGACATCTTAGTTAAAATTTGGATTTTGCTAACATTCGTTCGCTTTAATTAAGAAGCGATATCAACTATCATCTAAAATTATAGATTTCTGATTGCATTTGGCTTACGTATTCTAATTCATAATCTAACATACCTTGAGGATATTTCAAAAGAAATATATATTTTTTGTTGTTGATTTTGAGTCATAAATGTTTATAGACAAATTCGTACTTATCATACGAATATTTTTCAAAAGTGGATATGACCCCCATTCAATAAAAAATATTTGGATTGCTGAACTGCTAATCACGTCTTTCCTTTGCAGCAAATCCGTTCTCTTCTAGCAGGATAATGCGATTGAGAGGTGAGTATGCCGCCGAGAGGGTAGAGTTCCAGTAATTCGCGAACGGTCGGTTTCACATTGCGGTCGGTACGCGATGTCATAGTTTGTATTTGGGTGTTTTTATTAGAGTAGATTTTTTTCGGTTTTGAACTCAAGCAGTGTGTTATGGGCACCGCGTCGGTAATGTTCGGGAGCACGTATTGTTTTAGCGGTTGAGTTTGTTCCTTTTCTCCGAGATAAAGATATATAATTTAGAGTAGAGTTGATGGAAGTTGTATGACGCGTTTTAAGTCGGGCTGAGTGTTGTAATTCAGACTTAGTCTGCTCGCGTAAGACCTGTGACCGAAACTCTTCTCCGAACAAGCTAGCTAGCCAGCAGCCACCTCGGAGTAGGCTAAGAGTGTCCGGACTTGTTGCCCTGATAGGACAATGGACTGTATTGTCACGTTCCAAGACTTCACGTCTAGAACCGATGAGAGGTCGACTAAGATTTGTTTCGGGGAATCTTAAAGGTACATCGCAAGAGAACGACTACCAAATTTTCTGTCAACAATTCCCCAAATTCCACCCATATTTAAAAAAATTTTGCAAATGTAAAGTTGCTAAATGCAACCAGATTCTTAAAGTTTAGACTCTATAAGCCCAACGAAAATTAAAACTAAAATTCCTAACTATGAACTATGAGAATGCTATTTTTAGTATCATATTTGGTTTTTAATCGTTCACTGTTTTAATTCAATTATACCTATAAAATAATATGCTCCCAATAAACACAAAGTATAAACACAGCTTTAAGGCAAGAAAGAATAACTTAAGGGGAATACTCGCTACTTGACAGTTCTCACCGATGTTAACCCAAATGAAATAGAAAAAAATGTGAACGAAAATTCAAGTTACTCTTCATTAAGTAAAACCACAATAATGGCATTCAAGTCGAATTAAAAAAGATTTGGGAGATTAAAGTTCATCTATTTATTTTTATTTTTCTGCTAAACTACGCGGTCGAACGCCAGTTTTCCCAAATGAAGTTATTTCCAGTTACAAAGTAGTTCGGGTTCAGTTTTATGGATTTTTAAGAAATTGACCCAGTGTTTTTAGATTTTAACTCAGCTTTAGCAAGTTATACGCTCTTATACTGTAGTGAATATAGTGAGTTTCAATGTCCGTGAAGGACTGCAGCGATGGTCTGCTGCCTCGGCAGAGGAAGATGGAGGTATCTGCCGAGAATGCCCTCGTCCGGAGACGCGTGAATGCGCTGGCAGGCTAGCATTGCGGTGTCGTGGGGCGGGTTCGTTTCTCCAGCACGAAGACCCACTACAAAAAATTTCGCATTCACGAATTGCTTTCAGGTCAAAAAAGGCGACCAAAGTCGCAAAGTAGTAGATAACTTCACCGAAGGAGATGTACTTGTTACAAGAACAAGTGAAACCTGAGAAGAAAGGCGAACTTGGGGTGACCTCGTCGTTACCCAACGAAGTTCATGGCCCACAAATGAAAGAGGGGCAAACGGGTGGTGGTGGAGCCCCTTCATAACCACCCAACCGGAATAAATCCATTGATAACTTGTTGAAGTGGCCAGGTATTCCTCTTCTGAGTGGAAAACTCATACAACTTGAATTGTATGAACCTTCCCGTCAGAAGGGGAGTACCCCGGTGACCAATTTATGTCATAGAATTATACAATTGAATTGCATAAATCTATGCCATAAAAAGGCACTCTGCTTGGGCCACTCAACCCATGACGTCTCCTGAAACAGAAAGATTATATGGGATTATTAAGTACCCGGTGGCTGGCTCATGTTTTGAGGGGGGAGCCTGCCACCGTACCGGGTCCTATACCCGGTTAGATAGAACGGAAGGGAAAGACCTATGGTTCCATTTAATTCATCATTTATTTACCAACATTTTAAACCCGAGAATATCTAAATTAATTAATTGAGAAAAAAAATTAAGCTCATAAAAAAAATGTATAAAAATTGTAAAAACAAATATGCATAAAAATTGTAAGTAGGATATAAAAAAATTGTACTCAAAGACAAAAATATACAAAAAAAATGTAAAGAATCTGTATAAAAATTTATAAGAAAGATAAAAAAAAAAATTTTACATTCAAATATAAAATGTATAAAAAGAAATGTAAAGAATGAAACAAACTTACCCAACCTTTTCCGACGACGAGCGCTCGTTGACGAGGTGGGCAGGTCCTGCAACTTCGTAAAAATTTTAAAAATCTCGCTCTAATAAAATGATCTACGAATATACATTTACGTAAAACGCATTTAAATTTAAATTTCATTCACAGGTGGTTAAAAGTTTATTGATTTACGGCCCGTGATTTGAATTATTTAATTACGGTTAATTTGCTACAGGCGTAGTTGACATCTTGATCTATTTTCTAAAACTTCAACGTTTTTCATATGTATATTCAACGCGATCAGCGTAGAACTCCAGCATCCTCCATGCAATCCCACTTGCGCTCTGACAGTAGATGACAGCCGGGTATCCGATGAGATGCAGCCCTTTTAACTATAGCATCCAGTTTAATGACTTTCCCACTTTGGTCCGACGCTAATTTCCCATTCGATGTTGTACACAATTACGCTTACGCACACACATTAATTTCTTTGGGTTTGTCGTTCCGCAATTGCTAGTGCGACTTATTCAAACAGTTTGCGATGATTTTTTTTATTTTTTCTTTGAGAGAACTCTCTCAGTTCAAAAGTCGTATCAAAAGCGTTGCTTGCATAAAAGAAGTTTGATGCGCAAGTCTCTGCGAATATTAGTCTGTAGACTATAAGATTTCTGAGGGCTGGCAACTCAGATGAATGATAACAACGTGGATTGCATTGGTTGCGAAATTTTGCATTTGCAATATAGATGGAAACCGAAAAGAAGGAAAATTGGAGAAAACGATAAGTTTTCGTTGCTGTGTACAACCGGGAATGAAGCGTCAAGGTTTTCTAATCCTTTTTACTCAACTTAAAATACGCGATTGGTACGATATATTCCGCTACGCTTTTTAAATTTCCCACATATGATAAGTCACACACGAGCGACGAAACCGAACTCTCTTTCATTGATCTTATTTTTGTTCCCGGTTTTCAAGTTTTGTTCGAATCAAAGTCTTATTTCGTTTTGGAATCGAACATTAAAGTGACACGATTTTAACTTGCACCGATCACTTCACTTTCTTAGGGCCAGTCCTCCATCTTTCTCTTTTTCCCCCGCTCTTCGCGATTCCAAGCGAACTCCCCTGTGTCACAACTTTGCACATGCGTACCAATGTTGGGTGGGAAAATTCAAATAAGTGAAAATTGGTAAGAATTTCAGAAAGTGTTGGTGTTAAAGAAATCCATTAATAAACGCTAATTGCATTTTGAACAACTTAAAACAATTTTTCTGTATAAGTTTGGAAAACATTCGTTTTAATCATAAAAACATGATTTTTGCATGCACTGAACGCAGCCTAAGCATTTTCTCCGCACGTGACAGCTGATGGACTACGATCAAAACTTGCCAACTTTGCACAAGTGCATTGTCAAAGCGTTAGTAAATGGAGCGGGTTGTTTGCATCCACATATGTTCAACATAAAAAGCAGTTTGTAGCCAAGGCGAAGTCAAGAAGACGTATTAACATTCACAGGATTTTCCCTTGAGGTAACTGGAGCTAGCGAGAACAGCATTCGTGGCCTCTATGAAAACGGAGGATTTGGAAAGGGCTCTCGTTCACGCAGTTTCCCCCTGTCTAGTGTTGAGAGCAGGTCAAAGCTTACTGCGACGACGTACGCAGAGATATTGGTACTCGATTTGGAGGAAGCCTTCTTTCTAGCGTTTGTATCAAACGTAGTGGGCATATTCGATCTTGATGGTGTTTCAATCAGCCGAGGGTAGGCGTATCAAAAGTTTGCAAAAATTAAGGCAAAATTTGCATATACATTACCCGCGTATTTTTACCTCAAATCAAAAGGTTGGGTAATCAAGAATGGAACCAAGTTTGGCGGTGATTTTCGTAAGATCGAATTTTCATAACACCATTTGAAAACTAATGAGTTAATTTCAGTGCTCTACAAGCTTGGGACCCACTACTATCACGCAAGTTTTATTGTAATTGTTCTACCAGAAGAAAAGAACTTGGACCCAAAAGACTTTCAAGGGATGCATCGTATTGCAGAGACTTCCAACAAAGATGTTCTAATTCTGAACGTAATTGCTCCAAAGGAGATACCTCCCGACATCTTATATGACTTTATCCACACGTTTAAAGTAACAGAAACAATACCTCGTCGTTTTGATTTTAAACAACATGTTCAAGGTAAATACAAAGCTACAAAACAAATTATATCTACTGTTTCTCTTAATACAAAAAAACTTTTTCCCAATAATTCGGCCACTTATTTTCTCCTGCAAGTGCCTGTCTTTTCTTTTTGGTTAGTCCGGTACGTCGAAATTCCGCGCGTTCCTCCAGGTATATATCTTAGCATTCATTTTGAAACTGTTCGTTCCGATACCACTTCTCCAAACATGATGTCAGGGCTGAATTTTCCTTTCGCCATGTGATCACCATAAGTATGCTGCTTTCTTTGCAGCAGGACTCGAACGCTTTTACTTCATCAATACATTTTTCAGCTTTCGCACGGTCACGCATTATTTTCGGGATGAGTACTCCCTTCTCAATTACTACAATACCGTGAATTTATTAATAATTCTTCAATTCATGCGACAAAACCTCGCAATATTTACATCATTCCTAATTCGGGTGCATACAATTGGCATATCGATCATTCTGCAATTTGAACAAGTTGGGTAAACAGACCTACGCTCATGTCAGAAGGGTTTTGTATTCAATTTACAAAATGCAGTCACCAGATCGAATGAAACCAAGAAACATGTCAATGACAATTTTATTGGAGAAAATATGAAATTCGAAGATCATACTATTATTAGCAAAGTTGAACGAATTTCGACTTCTGAAGTTTTTGTTATTGTTATACTCATAAATATCTCCCTTGATAATTATTTCAGATGTCCATTCGCGAGGGAAGAAACACATTTTTCATGTATTTCCCCCCTGAAGCAAAAAGTGACAGTTTAAGAACTGTTTTGAAAAGCTCCTATGAAAACTTTCATTTCATACTCATATCGGCTACGTTTGATGATTTTTTTTTCAGGGGCCACTCCCCTGTACTGTTATCATCGATTCATGGCCAATATTTTCGAATCCTAGAGTGGTTACAAGGCCCATTTGCTAGGAGCTCTCTCCCACCTCCTTGACTTGTTTCTCTTATGAGTATTAATTGCAGGTACTCATCTTCAGTCATTCATTAAATTGAATCAAGTGTTCAAAGCATGCAACTTAAATGTTGAAGTTGGGAAAAAATAACTCAAAATTATTCAATCTTCGCATTTAAAACAGCCACTATTTTGCTTGGCGATTACTAATACCACTAGCTGAACCGATTCTCAAAGATATGCATGACACCTATCATTCCTGAAATTTTCATGCAAATCCTAGCAAAACTGTAGTGTCTGAGTCGGTAAAAAGCGCATGTTGTTCTATAGCCATATAATGCCATAGTAATAAATGCAGCGCATATTGTTCCATGGTAATACAGGAAAATTCAAACCGCTATAACATCGCTCGATATGATTCAATCTTTATGAAACTTTCAGGGTAGATCAATCTTATAAATAGTTATCTGTTTACTGAATTTCATTGAATTTAAGGGTACCCTTAAGATTTTATTCGAGAAAACATAAAATCGATAAATCATACTATTACTAACAAAGTTGAGTAAATTGCCACTTCTCACGTATTTGTTGTTGTTATACTTATCAAGGCCTACATTCTTGATTTTTTTCAGATTTTTCGGATCACAGGTGTCCAATCGCAAGGGGGGGGGACACAAATTTTTCGTGTATTTCCCCTCCCTGTGCACCCCTTGAAGCAAACTTTGCCAAACTAAGACCTGTTTTGAAAAGTTCTCATTAAGACCTTTCATTTGATACCCATATCGGCTACCTTCAATGAAATTTTTTTTTTCGGGGGGTCACTCCCCTATATTGGGAGACCCCCCTTAAATACCTTATAAAAAATTTTTGTAGTTGAACTTTGAAGAGAGCACCACTTTACACCTACATACAAAATTTGATGTTTCTAGCTTAAGTAGTTTCCGAGAAAAACTGCTGTGACACACGGACGGACGGACGGACAGACAGACAGACGGACAGACGGACAGACAGGACGCGATTTTGGAAGGGTTTTGTAAAATCATTTTACAAAACCCTAATAAGGAGAAATGATAAAATTGTTATGGGTCCTCCCTAACTCATCGGTGAAATTTGAATAGTCTATTTCATAAATACTATTTTCTCGTGAATAAAATTAACCAAATTTCTTTCCATATTTACTCGTACGTACTATATAGATAAGTGAATATTGAATCAAATTTTTTCTCGATATTAGAAATTTTTTCACTCAACCAATAAATTTCTAGCATATGCATGATGATATCTTTCTTCAAAGTAAACAGTTTAACGGGAATGTAAGCTAGAGCCAATGTTTGTATTGCTGACTAGCTGAAATCATTAGAAAGGCATCGATTTTCATTTTGGGAGCCAAAACGAAGGTAGCCGAATCTGTGAAAGAAAGAAGACATTTTTCAAAAGTTCGGGCGCTCACATACTATCATACACGAGACTATGGCCTCTCTGAAGTCTTATATCTCTATGCAATATTTGTATAGGAAATCATTTAAATTTATCCGAAAGATGCAGAATTTCTTTCATAAGCACATATGTATGTAACAGCCGCGACTATGTTCCAGCTTAAATAATTTTTCTGAATGCTCGGCCAATTGAACATATTCAAATTAAAAATAACTCCTCAAATTTTCATGAAAATCTGAAAAAAGTGCCTAGGCCGCTTTGAAATATCTATCAACCATCGGCACTTGTTATTGTTGTTGGAATTCCATACAATTGAAAAAAAGTATAACTCCCTTGATTATGATTTGATTTTCGTGATATTTCGTGAACGTAAGGATCCAAAAACAATCTATACATAATCTTAAAGTTTTAATTTACCATGGGACCAAAACATGGCCTCCCTGCTCTGAAAAGATAACCATGGGGCCAAAAAGGCGACTAAACACGCGAACAGAGATAGCAGCTCTGAGGGGGACCCAATAAAACTGGAGCAACCAAAAAAATAAAACAAGAAAAAAAAAACCCTCAAAGCAATGATGTTAACAGCGGTGCTAAAGATGACAAGAACGACGATCAATACAATTACAGGGAAAACGGTCGAAAAAACGGGGATTAACAGACAGTCTTGTCCAGACTAAGATTCCTGTGGCGTTCAGGTGCAGCAAAAAAGGATGCGAACGCCAGAGCGTCCTATAAAGGAAAAGCGGGAAACTCTGCAGAACACGTCAGATGTTTGAGCGGTTAGGTTTTCCAGGAAGCCCTAGCCAAGGCAAAATCAGAACTTCAATGATCCGCACCCTATAACTAAACCTACAACGCAGTTCAACCACCCAAAATCTACTGGAGCAGCTTGAGAAGGACATGTAAGCCAATTTTATGCTGCTTACTGAGCAACACCATAATAAAAGTCCTGCATTATGGTATCTTGATGATACTGGCACTGTCGCCATCTGGGTTCGGAATGATGATTTCCAAGCGGAGAGCTGTGGACGGGAGGATGGTTTTGTGTACGTTTGGTGCTCATGGGCCACATTCTTTAGTGTGTACCTAATGCCGAACGAATCAATATCATCTTTCCAAGCCAAGCTTAATGCTTTGGAGGGTGCTGTCTCGTGCTCGTTGGGGGGGACTTCAATGCTGTAGCAATTGAATGGGGCATGCCTCGAACAGATCCATGGGGAACACGAATCCTAGAGAAGGAGGCCAGAACGACGCTCGTCATACTAAACACCGGAAATACGCTGACTTTCCACCGTATTGGCTGAGAAGGGACCAGACCGGACGTGACATTCGCCTCAGAGTACTTAGTACGCTCGATACACAATTATAGATTATCAGAGAGACGTCCGTGCTCTCAGCTTTCCGTAATTGGATGGAACATCGGAAAGATGGACGTCGAGAGGTTCCTCGATGTGCTCACAGCAGGGGCCCCGCTGCAGAGGGATTCGCAGGGGACGGAAGAACTGGTAGCTTCAGACGTGGTGAACTCTACTTCGAGCATAATTACGACTGCTTGCAATGCAATGCTTGTACTGGTGGTAGACTGAAATCGCTCAAAAGCGAAGTGCGTTTCACGACCTTTGGCGTGATGCTCAACGGGTATAAAACCGTGACAAGGAATGCAACCGGATGGCAGCATATAAGTCGGCCAGGAAATGCCTTCGAAAATTGATTAACAACAGCAACGCTCGCTGCTGGCAAGATCTAGTGGACAATGTCAACAAGGATCCATGGGGCCTTGGCTACAAGCTTGTTATGCGGAAGCTTGGTGCCCTACGGAAACCTTGCATGCATGATGTGGAAAAGATGGACAAGATGGTGCAGGCACTTTTCCCCGCCTATCCCGTCCGTGTTGACGCTGTCCGTGATGAAATAGCAGTCGACTGCCCACTCTTCACGCAGCTGGAACTGGAAGAGGCAGTCCTTTCGCTGAAAGTGAGGAAGGCTCCAGGCCCAGATGGTGTTCCAGCTGAGGTGTTGCAGCTTGTCTATAACCATTGTCCTGACTTGCAGCTCAGAACATTCAACGCTTACCTACGGGCCGGGACTTTCCCGGTACGCTGCAGGGTAGCGAAGCTCGTGCTGATTAACAAGGGGAAGGGAAATCCCGGTTCACCATCCGCATACCGCCCGTTATGCATGCTAGAAACTGCTCGAAAAGTGCTCGGAAAACTCATCAAGCGAAGACTCACTTACACGATTCATGTTGCTCGGGATCTATATCCTCGGCAGTACGGCTTTACAGCAGGACGTTCTACCATTGATGCGATTGCAGAGGTGGTCAGTGCGGTCCAAAAGGTAGAGCCGTATAGCCGCACCAAGCGACGGATTATCCTGTTGGTGACACTCGACGTCAGGAACACCTTCAACTCCGCTAGATGGGTGGATATTCTGGATACGCTGGAAAACTCTTTTCAAGTTCCAGAATATCTAATGCGGCTTTTCAAGGACTACCTGTAGCACCAAAGCCTGCTCTTCAACACGACACAGTTACCCAGGGATCTATCCTTGGTCCAGACCTATGAAACGTGTCTTACGATGGGCTACTAAGACTGGAGACACCAGATGAATCACGCTTGATTTGCGATGTGGATGATGTTGCAGCTCTGGTTACTGGACGCACCGTTGAACAAGCGCAACTTGGGCTATATATGCCAATGCGCCGAGTGAGAGACTGGATGACTGCTCGCGGGTTGAGTTTAGCTCTGGAGAAAACCGTAGTGGTCATCTTGACAAAAAAAGAGAGTCCCTAGAGTAAGGATGATCAGTATTGGAGACACATTAATCGAATTGAAGCAATCGGTGAAGTACTTGGGGCTACTGATCGACACGGAGATGAGTTTCCCTGAGCAAATCGGGGCAACGGCAGAGAAGGCTGCTTCTGGAGTATCGGCTCTGAGTCAACTTATGGCAAATGTAGGGTGACCCAGCCCGTCCAGAAGACATCTCTTGATGAGTACTGTAGGCTCAGTGCTACTGTACGGAGCAGAAGTATGGGGCGACGCTCTCAGTACAGAGGTATACCGAAAACGCTTGGCACAAGTACTGAGAAGAGGAGCACTAAGAATTGCATCTTCGTATCCAACAGTCTCTGATTTGGTGGTGAGAGTCATTGCAGGCCTGATACCTGTTGCCTTCCTTACTAGAGAGAACCGGGCTATTTACCTGCTTCAAAACCAGGATGAGAGGGAGATGATTCTCCGCTAGGAGAGGCAGTGCTCACTCAACGATTTGCAGTAGTCTTAGGTGAATTGCACGAAGGAGAGATGGACTGCACGCCTCATTCCAGATGTGACACAGTGGTTTAATTGAAGGCATGGTAAGACTGATTTCTTTTTGATTCAGCTTTTGAGCGGGAGTGGTTGTTTTCAGTCTTACCTGTACAAGATTGGTAAGTCATGGTCCCCCGATTGTCGGTTTTGCCCAGGAGAGGAAGACAATGCCTGCCACATATTTTTGCGCGCATGAAATGGGACAAGCTGCAAAAGGACCTCTACAAGGAGACAAGAGAGCTCATCCCGAATAATACAGACGCAGTGATGCTCGAATCGGTTGATAAATTAAACCAGGTGGCACATTATATTCGGGAAGTCTTAAAAGATAAAAAGGACTCACAGCAACCGGGGGTGTTGGAGCTTACGTATCACTTGTCTGGCAACTTCTCTTCCCCTTTTCTCCCCTGCTAGAAGAGGGATCCCCCAGCTTGAAGGGGGAGACCTGGCCCGAAAAAACGTGTCAAACGGTCCCAGGCTAAGTTCTTAGGTTGACAGGGGTGTTTAGTGGGTAGTCTAGTGGCCTTCTTGCGAGCATGGAAGCCCCACACTCTGTGCGTAAAGGGGCATTCACCTCTCAACCACAAAAAAAGTTTTAATAAATTAAATGGTACGCTTTTGGCTTTATGGGTGAAATGTAAAATTTACAAATCATACTATTATTAAGAAAGTTGACTGAATTTTGATTTCTGGGGTATTTGTTGTACTTGCACTCATAAAGACCTACCTTCATTATTTTTTTCACACATTGTTCATACAATTTGCCTCCCTCTAGATCTCCTGACACATAAAATGAATTTTGCTTTCAGACTCTGAAAGCGTTAATCAAGACGTTCCATCTGATGCCCCACTGGACTAGCTTTATTATACAAATTTTTAAGGGTCACTTCATTATCAAGGTGGAACCCCATTAAACAATTTTGCAAAATTTGAAACACATCACTGCTTCTGACCTTTTCACAAAGCTTGAGTATCCTACCTGCTATAATTTCTGAAGAAACTTGCTTTGGCGCACGGATAGATAGACGGATGAACACAAAGAACTCGAACCTATTAGGTCTTTAGGTTTTTTAAAACTTGTTTATATGGCCCTTTAAACTTTTCATCGTATAATCTTTGACGCCGTTGTATTTTTCGTACCGAAAATCAAGAAATAAGATAAAATTTCAGCACCATGGCTGGAGAGTGATCTAAGACATTCATGTAACCAGAGAAATAAGCTATACAGGTTCCTCAGAAAAGATAAATATGTAAGCGATAAGACTCGGAGTGAGTATAATGAACTTGCACTTGAATTCCTTGCTTTCTGTCTCTCTGACAGACCTTATTCCTCCTTGCTTTCTGTCTCTCTGCAAAGATGAATTGGTTAGACCTCTCTTCCTTATTTTTAATAAATCATTAACATCTGGTATATTTCCCAAACTTTGGAAGCCATCATTTATAACACCAATTCACAAAAAAGGCGATAAGCGGTACGTGGGGAACTATAGGGGTATTGCTATCTTTTTTACCATGCCAAAACTATTCGAAAAAATTATCTGCCGTAAAATTTCCCCCATTATTGAACCGTATACGAATGAACAGCAACATGGCTTCCGTAAAAATAGGTCTACCATTACTGATCTAATTACCTTGACGTCGGATATTATTTGTAGTATACACAGATTTCAATTAAGCGTTCGATCGAGTGAACCATGAAATATTAGTGATAAAACTTCGCATTTTTGGCATCTACGGTTCACTGCTCAACTGGATTCAGTCATATTTGAAAGAGCGCACACAATGCGCAAAGTTTCAAGGTCGGTTGTCTCGTGAGTTCAGTGTCACCTCTGGAGTACCTCAAGGCAGTCATCTTGGTCCACTCCTCTTTAATATTTTCATCGCTGATCTTTCTAGAGTACTGTCTGATATTCTACACCTGTTTTACACCAACAACCTCAAACTTTATCACTGCATACAATCCGTATCCGATGTATCTTTTCTCCAATCCAAATTAGCTGCTCTCCTTCAGTGGTGCGATAAAAACCAGCTTGCTCTCAATATAGAAAAATTCCAGGTAATAAGTTTTGCAAGAAAAAAGAACGTCATCTTACAAGGTTGTGACATTAATAAAACACAACTAAAAAGAGTCGAGAGAGTTGTCAACCTTGGCGTAGTCTTAGACACGAAACTCCGCTTTAACTTCCATTATGATGAAATCCTGAGCAAAGCTTACAAAATGCTAGGTTTCATTAAACGTAGAGCAAAAGAGTTCAGAAATATCTGGGCTGTAAAGCATTCAACAAGTTTAGCGTACATTACTCCACAACCACCTCCAAATCCAATTTCAAGAAACAAATTTTAAAAGCGCTCAACGCCCCTTCCTCATAAATGATTAAATTAAATTTGTATTTTTTTTTCATGTATATGTATTTCGTTTGTAATTACGCCTAGCTTGGCAGAATAAATAAATAAATATCACAATTATATGAATTCCCCCCTGCTCACAGAATTTCATCATGATCAAATTATAATCAAGTGAGATATAGCATTTAATAAATTTAATAAAAATTTCAAGAATAATGTTTTATTTGAATTTGTTTGATTGGCAGAGAATTCAGAAAATTTATATAAAGTGGAAAAACTGGCGGCTGTTTTTTGTTTATGAAAGAAACCTGCGATCTTTGTATATAATCGAACGATTTATTATATGTTCAATCGATTCGTAATTCATGTACTCAGAAACGTTGTTTGCAACCCTAGAGTGGTTCCATAGCTCTTCTGGTAGAAGCACTCTCCTACCTAATCAACTTGTTCCCACAGTCTGATACAGCAAAGGTATGTATATCATTTTAAAGTCCACCACTCTAGAATAACAAGCAAAAGTCCATGTGCAGTCGAACGAGCACTAACAGATCAAAAGTGCTTCCCATTGCTTGGGATGAGTTGAATCCAAGAAATATATCTTTCTTGTACAAGAAGCGTTTTAACAATTCAAAGACTTGCACGGAATTCAAAATGAGCGCGAGTTCTCACTGGACTTAAGTTGGAAAAACTTTGCAGGCAGATGTTCACGTTCTTTATTCCATTGGTATTGGTTTTTGCAGCAACAAATCCGATGAGGATGTGAAAAAATAGAAAAATCCGTTCATCCTGGTAGATAGGAAAATGCCCGATGCACGTATGATGCGGGCTCTGTAGTGATTTTTTGCTTAGACTAGCGGATGAAAATCATCTAATTGCGGGTTGCAGTGATTTCCCTCTCGCGCTCAAGTGATAAATGCGGAACTGCTATAATAATACATCTCATCACCTGGTCTATTTCTCGAAGGATACCATGACGGTAGGGATAAACGAATAAGGGAAGACGTGCACTAGAGTTGATTTATAGCATTTGCGATGAAGGATGTGATGAGTTATATTCGAGACACTTGTGATTGTTGGCAAGGCTGAGTGAAACATATGACATAGCTGGGACAATCAAAGAATATTTCAGATTTTTATTTCTGAATGGTTTCTTTCGCCATATTTTACGGGAAATAAAACTAAAAATTGAACTTAAAAAAAAATTAATTGCTCCAACTATATAGAGTAGAATCTTTATGAAAACATTCAATCCTACTGATCCTGTCTAATCGGCTGCACTGAAAAGCAAAGTTTCAGTTTCAATTAAATGAGCGTTAATTACCTGCTGATGTAATTGAGCAAAATATTGACATTTAATTCATTCTATTTTCAGGTTTAGTTGATCAAACTTTGCATTTCTATTAGTTCTGGCTAGTGGCAAATTATTTTGTTCTGTATCATGTTTGAATGCGGCAAACCAAAATAGAAATTGTTTAGTTTTTCAACCGTGGAATTAAATATTAAATTCAATTTTCGCTACTAGAAAGGCTTGTTCTGTTCTTTATTGCCAATGAATAGAATCATGTACATGTTTTGCAACTGGACATAAAATATGCGCGCAATACCAAGTTGGAGGTTGGCTAGTGGTTTAATGCGGCCTAAGGCTTTTATTATGAGTATATAGTTGACGATTTAGAGACTTCGAGGTTTTGGTGTTAGTCTGATACTCGTATAATAAACCTGCTCAATAGCCTTTGCTGTACAACAAGGAAGTACAATTTGGGATCTTGGACGGAAAAAATAATAGTTGGACCTTAAAACCATCAAACAGTTTCAGCTGACATAAAATCAAGCTAATTCTTTCAAAAATACTTCATTCATATGTATGATTATTTGATTATTGCTATAATTTAAACGGCCGGCATTTTGTTGCAGTATTACTAATATCATTGACTGAAAGGTATTTTATTTATGTTATACATCCTAGCTAAAAATTTCCAGAAGTTCCAATAAGAGCTATAACATCTGACTCGATGGAAACCGATTACAGCTGAAAAACTATATAAGCTATATCAGAAAATTCAAATGGATATACTCGCAATTTCCATATATATATTAATCAATTTTTTTTTAAACTAACAGAATGCAAAATCTTACACTTAATAGCAAAATGGTAGTTGTTTTTTTCGATGTCCCATCACGAAGGGGGAGACATACATTTTTTGAACAATTTCTTTTCCCTTCTACCGGTCAATGCAAATAACGTCTTGGAAAATCTTCACTAAGAACTTTCGCTTGATTGGAAAAAAGTTTTTTTGTGGTTGGGAGGTAAATTCTTTTAACGCCTTGATTGTGAGGGCGCAGAATATCGGACTACCCGCCAAATATCTCCCCTGAAAACTTAGCTTGGAGCTTGGAGAACCAACCAAACCCTTTTATTGAAGGGTCTGGATTGTGGTGAGGACACAGTCGATCTCCTTCAGGTGCTCCAAGAAGTTGCACCAGAAATACAATTTATTTCCATTAAAAACTTTGCAACAAGGAGATCGATTGTGAAGCGCAAAAACTTGCCTCACTACTTAGTCCAGATTTCCAGCAAAAGCAGTTCAAGTGCCCTGCAAAAATACGGTACTTGAACTTCCGCGTGGTGAGGTGAGAACGCCTTCAGAAAAGTGAGGTCAACCAGTGCTACAGGGGCCAAAGATTCGGGCATTTGGCTGCCAATTGCGCCATGAAATATAGGTGTGTTAAATGCAAAGACATTCATGCTCCCGGCGAGTGCAAATTGGCTCAGGTGGAGCCAAAAGAAAAACTATATTTTGTGAACTGCGGTGCCTTTGGTCATCCAGCATCATATCAAGGATACCCCCGGTATCAAGATGCAAAGGTTAAAGTCACTCCGAAACAAAGTCAAGCACACCGCAGTGTGATACCTGCCAACTTCGTCAAGCCCGGGGTGTCATTTGCACTTGCTGCGAGAGGACCAGCAGACAATGTAAATAAAATAAATAATGTAAGTGGCAATAATGAGCTGCTCCTTAAAATTTATCAGCAATTAAATTCCATATCGGAGAGAATCGATAAACAAGATTCGAAAATTTACAATGTTTTTCAGCGTTTAGGGGTTTCAAATGCCTCAAAATAAGTTGTCATCCAGCCAAATTCCCACGGATGGTATTCATCTCATCTCGATCAACGTCAACTCCATTGTTACTATACATCGGCGTGATTATCTCCTTGAATTCATTGCCAGACAAAAGCCTGACATCCTGCTTCTCACCGAAACCCACCTCAATTCATGGCACTCCATGACATTCAAGGATTTTGAGTTCGTAAGAAACGATAGGGTAATAGGTGATGGGGGAGGTGGCACCGGGATATTGGTTCGAAGACCCTATCGTTTCCAAAATATTGAAAAAGTCAAATTCAAAAGCTTGAATCTCTTGAAGTGTCCTTTATAAAAATCTCACTGCCAGGTGGGAATAACCTCTTCGTTATCTCTGCCTATGCAACTGGTAGAACTGTTCTCAAGCTCAAGAAGGAGCTCGATTCCTTGTTTGAAATACTCGGATTGAACAGGCTGCATAGTTATTATATTCTTGCTGGTGACCTGAATGCCAAGCATACATCTTGGCTGAACGCCACCAATAATCCCAAAGGTGTTTTCCTGAAATCGTGGATAACAGAGAACCAAATTGAATACAGGTGCAATGTATATGGGTCGGAGTTCCCAACATACCCTACGACAAATTCATATTTGGACCTCTGCATTGCTGACGCAAGACTTGAATTCAGCTTTAATAGTCCTCAACGGAAACTGCAGGTGCTGCAGGTGGAAAAATTGAGGGGTATTAGCCCACAGGACCCAGACGGCGTTTTCGCGAAAGTAAATAGCATATTCCGCAAGAAGTCTCGAGTGAAGCTATCGAATCTTGAAGTCACTAGTGATGAGATAAATCTTCTCGATAGGGCTGGTATCGAAATTGATAGTACGACTCCGGATAGAAATGGAAACAGGCTTATTTGTGAAGGGTTGGATAAACTTACGCTGATTGGAACACATTTCGAATTCGTTCATCTACCAAACCCTGAGAGAGGGAATGAAATATTTTCAGAGGTCGTTGAAGCAAAAGTTTCCGACTTCAAGTCAAGCCTGAACGGCCAATCAATTCTTCATTTCAATGAAACATTAACATCTGACCTCATACCGAGCTTGAATCTTATTGATTATTTTGTCAGCTATGAAGACTTGTGTTTCATATTTCGCAAGATAAACAACAAGAAATCATGTGTTTCTGATGGTATTCCAAATGTAGTTCTCCGACATTTGCCTGTGGTTGCTATTAGGAATTATTGCATATTGTTCAATAACATGTTGAGCAATTCATATTTCCCAAATGAGTAGAAAAAAGCTAAGGTATTTCCGATCTTGAAGAAAGCAAAAGAATCTTCATGCCCGAAAAGCTATCGCCCAATCAGCTTGCTGCCTAACATCAGCAACGTGTTTGAAGTGATACTCAACAGAGCATTAAACGCCCACATTGAGGAATATGAGTTGATGCCGAATCGCAAATTTGGTTTTCGTGCCAGGCATTTGACCACACATGCAATAACGAAAGTAACCTCAGACATCTGTTGGAAACTAAATGATAGACAATGTGTTGGAGCATGTCTCATTGATATGGAGAAAGCCTTCGATACGGTATGGTTAGATGGACTAATTTTTAAACTCCTTCAGGACAAGATCCCCAGATACCTTGTCGCCATGATGTGCAATATGTTATACGGGAAATCGTTTGTTGTAACTGATGGAAATCTGACAACAATGCGCGAGTTCAAGGTCTTGAATGGTCTACAGCAGGGAACAGTTACTGCGCCTCTGCTCTTCTCAATCTTCATTCGCAAGCTATTGAACGGCTTTGATTTTAACGTCTCACCAACGCGATCATTGGTAGCGTTTGCTGATGATCTGATCATCTATACGGCAGACCGAAAAACTACAATATTTCAGAGCAATCTCCAAAAAATTGTCAATGATGTACAGCTGTACACTGATGATTGGCGAATGAAAATCAATGCGCAAAAGTGTGAAACAATCTTGTTTCGGACAATTCTGCAGGGGGTCAGTCAAGACCTGAAACGTAATTGGAAAGATTTCCACATCATGGCTGGCGAGGGTAGTTCAGAACGAGTTCCACATAAATCCTGTGTTCGATACCTCGATGTTTATCTCGATCAGTATCTGTACTATACTGAACATGTGAAAATCATGCTCAGTAAGGCACTGAAAGTAGTCATGGCCCTTCGAAAACTCTTTCTTTCCAGATACATTGATCAAATGGTCAAAATTATCTGTTACAAGACACTGGTTAGATCAGTTTTGACATATGGATGTCAGATCTGGTACAACCAGAGTGCTCGTACTATGGAAAAATTAAGAGTTTTCGAAAGGAAATGTCTTCGAGCATGTACTGGTTTGTACAGAAAGCCTGAGACGGATTGGAAACATTATATATCGAATAGAAGAATTTATCAAACTGCTGAAGTGACTAGAGTCGATATCTTCATATTGAAGCTTCGCAAGATCTGTGACTGTGAGTGAAAACCCTTGGATTTCACAGCCGTTCTACCCCACAGACGGGTGTATAGCGACTTGCCTCGCTACTGGCTTCATTCCTCCAGAAGCGTTCATGTATTTGGACATGAATCGATATGTTTTTGATTCTGACGACGTCCCAGTCATATATCACATATATCGACGGGCAACCGATAAGAAGATAAAATATCCTCCGAACTTGAGTTCACGAGATCAACAATTCCAATGGAGGCACTCACAATCCAGGTATTGGTGGCTGAATGACAATGTCTAAATTATTCGTGTTGATTTCCAGTTTTTGTGGTTTTTTTTTTTTTAATTTAGTTTGTGAGTTTCATCTCATTATTGCTTCATTTAGCGTTGTTGGTTATTTTTGTTAAAAATTAGGTATAGATTAGGTATATATTATGTTTACTATAGTCCGTTAGAGATAAGATTAAACGCGTAGGTTAGGAACATTGTTATAGAATTTTTTTAGTATTAGATAAAGTTTTTGATTGCATTTTATAAGAAATAAGTTACAACATATTAGGTGTAGGATCAAAGTTTCACTGTTGTGTTTAAATTATAAATAATTTTAGGATAGTGTTGGTTGGTTTTTTCTACTTTTTCTAATTGAATTCTTAAAAATATGCAATAATCTTAATTAATTGAATTCGCTATATGTTGTTTTTTTGATGAAATGTGTCAATGATAACGTATAAATTTAGAGAGCAATTTGGGCCAGTAAGTTTTTTAGTGTTATTATTTGGAATTTGTTTATATTCTTTTTAAATTTATAACGATTAGTATTGAATAAAGCGCTTTTGACTTTGACTTTGACTTGAAGGGGACGGAGGAAGAGGGATTGGTAGAAAATTGATCCTCCAACTCAAATGTCCCCAAATACTGTGAAATCTTTATCTTTCGGGACAACCTGAATATAATGTGCAACATGGTTCCATTTGTCAACCAATCCACGCATCTCCATTCTGTGTTCCTGTAGAAGTCCCGGTGCAGCCTGTTCCATCTTTTGCATGCGAATAATGCGTGGCAGGCAGGAAGGAATCTTGCACAATACCTACAGTTGGGGGACTACGAGTTACCAATCTTGTCCAAGTAAGACAGAAAACACATGCCCACTCAAGAGCTGAGCTAAGTAGAAGTCAGTCTCACTATGCGTTCGATAAAGCCACGTTCTCAAATCAGGGATGAGGCGTGTAGTCTATCTTCACTTCGTGCTGTTTCCGCAGGATTGCTGCCAATCATTAAGTGAGCGTTGTCTCTCATAGCAAGCAACTGTCTCCCTCGCATCTTCGATTCAACGCAGGAAGAAAGTACGGCGCTCTCCAGCAAAGATAGGAAAGATATGTACCACTCCTGCGATAACTAGCACCGCTGATTCAAAGACTATCAGGTATGAAGATGCAATCTTTAACACTCCAGTTTTCTGTATCTGTGCCAAACACCTCCGGTACAGCTCTGTTACCTCATATTACTGCTCGTTAGAGTAGCACCAATTATCTCATCAAGAATAGCCCTTTTGAAGAGTCGGTCCCCTATGTTGGCAGTAAGTCAACTCAGAGTCAATATACCGGAGGCAGTTTTATCAGCGGTTGGCCAAATTTGCTCTAAAAACTCATCTTTTAGTCGATCAGCCACTAACGACGGTTTTGATTCAACTAGCACTTTCCTAATACTAATTATCCACATTTGGGGACTCTATTTATCATCAGGATGACCACTTTAGTTTTCTACAGTATAAATTTGAGCCCAAGAGCAGTTATTCGGTATCTCACCCAGCGTACTAGCATACCTAGCCTAAATTGCGCCTGCTCGACAGTCCATCCAGCAACTAACGCTGCAGCATCATCCGTATAGTCAATCAGGCGAGACTCAGCTGGCAGGTTCAGTCTCACTCACTCGGATTTCTATATATATATATATATATATATATATATATATATATATATATATATATATATATATATATATATATATATATATATATATATATATATATCTATATATATATATAAATATATATATATATATATATATATATATATATATATATATATATATATATATATATATATATATATTTATATATATATATATATATATATATATATATATATATATATATATATATATATATATATATATATATATATATATATATATATATATATATATATATATATATATATATATATATATATATATATATATATATATATATGCATATATATGTAGTTATATATATATATATATATATACATTTATATGCATATATATATATATATATATATATATATATATATATATATATATATATGTATATATATATATGTATATATTCATACATAAACATACATACATAGGTATATACCAAGTTCAAGATCTTTATTTGGGGATTTTTCATTTTTTTTACATATATACAATTCATCAATAGCTTAACCTAACAATATACATGCGGGTTGTGCCTCAGGGCTTTCCCGGAGTTCAATAATAATTTACTTTAATTACATTACAGTTTTAATTTTTTGGCAAAAGAAAACTTTAAAATGTTGACACCCACAACATTATCATACATTAATGGATTTTTAAAGAAGTTTGTAAAAATTATTTGCTCTAATAGCTAGTTTTAAAAATAGATTTCCTTAAAATTAAATACATAATTCATTAAGACTACCTTAATAACTACTCATTCGCTGCGCCCATAGAACGGCTGTCTGTCGCGCTCCTGACAACTCCTGCCTTGTGCTCCTATGCTCGTATGATTCCCGCTTGTGCTAGCTTGTATGCATACAATTTTATCGGCTCCATTCTTGTCTCCTGGTACAGAACCTCGTTGGGGTAAGACCGTCCGTTCTCCTTTCTTTATAGTCCTGTGCAAGCCCGAAGGATTTTTCACTCCGCTAATCATATCTTGCCTCATTTTGTTTTCGGAGCACCAATCCATATCGTCACCGCATATGTGATGATCAGACGAATCAAGTTCTTATAGGCCAAAACCTTGACTCGCTGGCTCGCTGTCGAATGTTTCCTGAAAAGAGTTAAAAGAAGATGGTACGCATAAGTCACTATTCAGGTCTTTGTAAAAAAAAATTTTAAAAAGACCCACTAGTTTTGCGACCTGTCGGTCCGTCTGTCCGTGCATCACAACCAGTTTCCTCAGAAACTATAGAAGCTAGAATGTTCAAACTATGTGAAAGGGTCAAAAGTTAACGTGTTATCACAAATTTAAAAAATCTTTAAGGGGGTTCCCCCCTAATAATGAACTAGCCCTTAAATTTTTTTTTAAATCAAAGGTAGTCGAGTGGGGTATCAAATGAAAGGTCTTGATTAGAACTTTTAGAATTTGACATAAAAAAAACCTTTAATGAAATAGGGGGTCCAGGGGAAGGCAAAATGTGCCAAAAATACCAAATTGTGCATCTTTTGCATAAATTTGAACGATTTCATATCAAAGTATTGGATGAATAATTGAAATTATCGATTCACGGCTATTAGAAAACTTGTTTCAAACCCTAGGATGTTTACAAAGACCTTCTGGTAGGAGCACCCTCCTGCTTACTCAACTTGTCTCAAAATATTATCAACGTGAGCACCAAAGGTAGCTTTCCTGTCGAAAACCACCCCCAGGTACTTCGTTTGCCTAGAGCAGTACACCATCTGCCCATTCAACTTAATCCTGGAGTCACAGATGCCTCTTTCACTACGACCGACGTTTTTGTGGGGGTCCTTGAACACAATTAATTCACTTTTCGTTACATTTACCTTGATTCTCCATTTCCGGTAATACGTAGTAAGAGATTCCAAATATTTTTGAAGCCTCATCCTAGCAAAGCACAAATTGTGCTCAGATGACGACATTAACAAGTCGTCAGCGAAGAGGTTCATGTGGATTCCAGGCTTATATTCATCTCTACACCCAGGGCGTCAGATGTGAATATATTGAAAAGAAATTGGCCTAATATAGACCCCTGTGGGACCCCCGAGCCAAAACTAAATGGGTCTGAACTAGCTCCACCAGCCACCACAAAGGCAGTTCGTCCCCTCATGAAGCTGCCTTTAATTTTCACACTATGGGCTGGAAAGCCAAGATTTATCATTTTGTTGAGAAGCCCATTGATCCATACAGAGTCAAAGGCTTTCTGCACATCGATCAGGTAAGCTACAACAAGTTTATTGTTGCGCCAGCTTCTCGTTATATCGGCTTGGAACACGGTCATAGCATCCACCGTGGAGTGAGCTTTTTTGCAGCCAAATTGTCTTTCCGGCACAATTCTTGCCCCGGCAGAGAATTTTAGGATGCCTTCAAGTCTAACCCTTTCAAGAAGCTTACCAATATTTGAAAGCAACGAAACTGGACGAGTATCGACTACGTAAATACTGCCCGACTTCTTGGGTATTGTAAATATTTTTGCACATTTCCATTACTGAGGGAAGTAGTAAATGTTAATGCAGTTATTTAGAATGATCGCGAGGAGAACAAAGAAAACATTGGGAAGCCTTTTGAGCATATAATTGGAGATTCCATCAGCCCCTGCTGATTTTTTGGAATTTCGCTCCAGTGCCAACAAAGTGAGCCTCTCAGGGCTGACAAACAAACAATGGCCAGTAAGTGCGTCAGAGGAATTTGAATCGGAGAACTGAGTCAAGCACAATTGATCATTGTCCTTGTCAAAACTCGTTGTTGTTGTGCTCACTAACGAAGGAATGGAAGAGTCCTCACTTGCTTTCTCTCCTTGAAGAACTTTCGAAAAATGTTTTGCGATAGAGTCATCGATGGCTTTGTCATCCATGAGCATGGATCCATCATAAGTGAGGACCCCGAGCAGCCTTTTTCTGCCCGTTATCCTATTGATGTGAGGAAACATATAGGGACCTGGTTTAATACTTTCAGGAGCCTGCTCAAATCGCTCGTTAGCAACAGCCGTGGATCTTCTCGAGATCATTCGGTTTGGAGACGTAATCACTAGATGAATACGTTCATACTCCCAGTTGACCATATTTAAATAGCAGTGGTAGGTTCTTGCGAGTAGCTTTCTAAGCTGACTACGTCTACGATGAAGCTCCAAGATGTCTTCCGGTAAATCTCGATAAAAGTAATTTTTCGAGGATTTCTTAATGGAGATCTTTGAGATGATTGCATCTAGAGTTGAATTTATTCAAGCAACTCCCTCATTGATTTCAGGAATAGAAGGATTTTTCGATCTTTTTATTGAAATCACCTTCAATTTTCCATCAAGGTCAGCACTTACTGCTGCCCAATTGATTCACTTGTATGGAATGAAAAGTCGAAGATCCGCAACTTCAAGTTTCACACCCTTTTTCACTCTTAAGGTCAGCTCAACCAAAAGTTGGTCGGACTCAGCGTCAAGAGCTCCACATTTGAAGTTCCTCCAACTGTGGGAGAGATTTACCAGATTGGCAGACACAATGAAGAAATCAATAATAGACGAGCTTCGGCAGAAGGTAGGCTGTTTTGGGGCAATCAATATGAGATCCATATTTGATTGAACCCAGTTAGAGATAGCTGTTCCATAATCATTAGATGTGATATTTCCCCACGAAGGATGCTTCGCGTTAAAATCACCTCCCATGGCATAGAAGTCGATTTTTTTGCACAGTGTAAGCACTGTTTCCAAGTCGTCAATGATTTCCCACACCGAGTATCCATGTCGAACATAGATCCCCACAAACGCAAAGGTGCACCCTCCCAGCATGGAGCTTATTATTTCTGCTTCAATACATTTAGGACTTGGAAGGCAGCGCCTTTGGACTTTCAGGTTATCTTTGTGAGCCATAGCAACTCCAAAACTGCCATCTGGAGCATCACGTTTGATGATCTTGTATTTCCCCAGATGCACTCTGTGTCTTTCTTTGAGTCTTGTTTCCGGTATAAACAAGAAGTCTGGTCTATGGGCTTTCAAGTATTCTTGAATGAAATTCCTCTTATAGCGTGGAGGTAGTGAACATATGTTGAGGATGGGGAGTTTAATAGAACTCATCACGACAACATACTTTGAAGACGAATTCTAAGTACGCAGCTTTTTTCTCACTAGAGCTAGTGAGTTTTTTAAAGTGGAGGATAAAAGGGTCCACTTTTCGAATGAGTGTGAATAAGTCGAATGAGTGTGGCAGTCAGTGCTTAAGACTGTATTTCGGTCATTCTGCGACTGCTCATATATATATATATACACATTTATACTTTGTTTTCAAGCATTTACCCACGTAAATACAAACGCGATGTACGTAGTAGAATCTTACAGACATAAAATAATCATAATCCATTACCCAAAAGTCTAAATCTGAACCTTGGCGTTGAAATTTATTTATAAGGTATCTCATTTCATGACCGTAACGGAATTCGAGGTGATATGGTAAATATTACGCTCAAACATGTGATTGTTATCTGCCTTTCAGTTAGGACCCACCACAGCTGGATGGGCTGATAGTCCCGACAGTAGCATCAGCAGCTCAAATTCGATGCCGCGACCGAGGTTTGAACTTGGGAGCTACTGCGCAAGCAGAGTATGCTCAAACCCACAGCTCCACACAGACTACATAAAATGTATGCTACTTATGTACAAAAATTTCTCTATTAAAAATGCGATTGCTATTTTTACGACAACTCTGTCATTTTTTATGAAATTGAATCGAGAGAACAGATTGCCCGAGGTGAATTTGTCGGTGCCGAGAGACGGCACTTGGTTAAAGCGTTAGTTTAGTTAATTGCTGGGTGTTTCAACAGTAATTGGCAAGTATTCGGGCAAGGTTTTGGATTATTTTGTATCATCAAAAGCATGTAAGACTTATGAAATAATGAAAGCAAAATTAAACAAAGAGGATTTTGAAAAATGGTATGAAAGCAATCATAGTAAAGTCTGCACTGCTATTTATGAAGGAAACTCTGGAGATATGGAGGTGCAAGGAATAACTGAAATTTGCAATAATTTGATGAACTTCTATAACGAAAAATATGCATATTAAATAGGGGGTGGCAATTCGAAGCCATTCACAAATATTTTAGATGCCAATCCATATGAAAATTTAATCATGAATAACCTGGAGTGTGCACTAGTCGCATAGGAGGCGTTAAAGAGTCAACATCTCTTGCAATGATTATACAGTGAAAGTAGAGTAAATAGTAAATAGCCAGTGGAGTACATAGCGAATGCAAGAGAGAAGAATAGGAAAGAGAAGAAGATAGGAAGAGATAGGAAGTTGAAGTTAGAAGGAGAAAGAAGATAGGAAGCTGAAGTTAGAAGGAGAAAAAAGATAGGAACGGACGGAAGATAGGTAGAAGACCGAAAGAGAGAAAAATAGAAAAGACAGAAGAGGGAAAGAGACAAAAATAGAAATGACAAAAGAAAAAGAGACAGACGATGAAAAGTGATATAAAGAGATAGCAGATAATAAAAACATTTGAAATGAGATGGAAGATAGAATAAAAAGAATCCAAAGGGACCCTGGGTGAATACTTTGATATTCTTTTGCTGACCTGGGTCAGCTTCAGTCATATTTTCTTTTTCCAAATTTTTATTTTTTTATATTATATTGAATTGGAAGTTAGTTATTTGGCGGGTATTAAACAAAGCATGAAGATAGTTCCCTTTTGGCGGACAGGATGTTGACGGACGGTGGTGTGGTTGCCGGGCGTGAGATATCCGAAAAAGACGAGCAAATTGCTTCGGTGGTTGCCAAGCTCGACAATATTAAGCTGAAGTTAAATCAAGGGTTTGTAACGCTGCTACAAACACACGAAACTCTTGCAAAAACTAATACCAAGCTGGCCAACTAGCGAAAACAAAAAAAAAATCGCTAGCCGTTAAAAATGCAAAACTAGTTCAACTACTGAAAAATAAGGCTAAAACAAACGGGGAATCTAAGAAAGACAGCCTTCAGGTGAAAAAACGAAAGGTAAGGGCATCGTCACCTTCTAAGTCTTGTTCCTCTTCTGAAAATTAAGAAAGCTTGATGGAAGTTGACAGCATGAGTAGCCCTTCCACCACGGAAACCAACACTGCCAAACACTGCAAACACATAACCCACACCACAAACACAAGAACATAAAACAGTGCTAATCATTTTACAAGAGCCCTCAAAGTAGTCCCAAACATTTGGTATTATGAAAACACATGTATACAAATCATACCAACAACACCCACAGATCACAGACGACTGACGAAAGCACTAACTGAAAACGAAATACAATATCACACCAACATAATTCCGGAAGGCAGACAGCTGAAAGTTGTTATCAGGGACCTTTATGGCCTTTCAGTCGAAGAAATCAAGAAATACTTAAAGTCTCAGAGCTGCTACCCAATAGAAGTATACTATATTAAAATGAGGGAAAATCTTTCTATAGTAGTCAAGGTTCTCCTGCTATAATCTGAAACCAACATTTACAATATTAAATCTGTTTGCCACCTTATGCGCATCATGGAGGCTTGTATGGCCCAGGGTATGTGCCACAATTGGAAAAAATTTGTCATTCTTCTAGGAACTGTAATGTACAGCCTCGATGCGTTAAATGTATAAATGTAATTTACTTCATCTTTTCTCGGACTGTCCATAGAAAATTGAAGAGAAGCTAAAATGTGTCAACTGTGGTAGAGAACATCCAGCAAGCTACGGGGGTTGTCCCAGGAACGTGAGAAGATCATACACACAGGTTACTCTGACCCAACCCACTCAAGCAGCACAAAAACAAACAACCATGACATAGGCACCTCCACACACACAAAATCAACCTCACAATATCGACTAAAAGTTTGTCAAAATACACAAACAATTTCAAAACATAATGCAAGAGACGATGGCGAACATGATTCAAACCGTGTTAGCTGCATCTCAAAATGTCGTCAACAGTAAACACTAATGAGTTTAGTAAACCACGTTTCAATTCTGACATGGAATGCGAATTCCTTGCTCCAGCATAATGATGAAATACAACAATATATTTATATTTGATCATAAATTCGATATCGTTACGATTCAAGAAACTTTTCTGAAGCCTGTAAGATAATTCCGCATTCCTAAGTACATTTCGTACAGAATGACGGGTAGAGGAGGTGGAGCGGCCATTCTCGTGAGATGAAACGTGAGTCATTATCTCGTTAATATACCCTCACTTCAAAAACTAGTGGCCATAGCAATTAAGGCGCGAACTGATTTTCTAAAGTTCATTGTGATTTCTGCCTACAATCCTCCAGGAAATAGAAATCTCTTAAATGATCTTAGTGCACTTGCTACATTTGAAGGTCCTATCTTCATTGCAGGAGAACTGAATACCACAAACTACCTTTGGGAAGCTGTGAAAAGCAATTAAGCTGGGACCGAGCTGAATACATTCATCACAGCCAACCTTTTCAGCCTACATATGCCCAATGAGCCAACACATTACGGATTAAGAAATGGCTTTGCACTGGGCATTGAAATATCGTGAGATTTCACACAAAATGTTCGGTTAAACGTCCTCGACGAACTGTCTTCAGACCACAAACCAGTCCTTTTCGTCATAGAAATCATTTTCATTGATGTTCCTATGCAGGAAAAGTAAATTACAAACTGGAAAGCGTTTAAAGTCGCATTGGCCAATGAAACTTACTTTCAATCACCAGAAGCGGCCAATGACATCGACAACATCATTGAAAACGTAACTCAGAAAATTGTAAAGGCAAAAGAGGATCAAACGATCATAACTCCGAGAAGGGAAACGACTCCCCATGAACTCCCTCAGAACATCAAACAACTGATACGGAGAAGAAATCAAGTTCGGAGGAGAGCTAGCTTTACAGGTGACCCAAGCTACGCATAAACGCTACTCGGATGACAAATGAAATCCATTATAAGATAAGGGTATTCCGAAACGAGCAATGGGAGAGCCTTTTGCAGATTCTTGGGCCTGGGGGTGGTAATTTCTGGAGAATTTCCAAATACTTTCGAGTAAACAGTAAAATTGAGGTACCGCTTATTCATGGTCTAAATGGAATGCAATTCTAAGATGCATGTAAGGCGGAAACATTTGCAGGTTGCCTTAAAATGTAATTCCGTGAAAATTTTTCAAACTAGTAGGTCTTTGAAAATAAGGAAAGAATTGAATCTTCTGTCAACAGACTCCTGATGGATAACATTCAACATGAGGACAGGATTGAACCAACGGACCTAGACGAAATCAAAAACATTATACCGATACTTAACAAACATAAAGCACCTGGGCGCAACACAATTACAAACACAATGATTTCTTGGCTACCAGACAATATTTCACACTTACTAACATTATTAATGCAATATTCCGTTTGCAAAAGTATCCCAAAATATGGAAAACAGGGGTTATTATTGTTTACCCAAAACCTCAAAAGGTCTCTTTTGCTCGCTGTCGAAAATTGCGAAAAGGGTGACTCTGCATGGACTTAATGAGGTTATATCCAACAAAAATGTTATACCGGAAGAACAATATGGCTTAAAATCTAAACACTCTACTGAACTTCAGTTAGTTAGAGTGGTCCAACACATCAGAACAGGCCTAAATTGCAGGAATTTAACAGACCTAGCTATGTTTGACCTTTGATAAAGTCTGGCATGCAGTATTTGCCTTCAAAATGCATCAATTCAATATAATACTACAGCTCACCCGAATTATTGGCTCTTGGAAGGCAAAACATTTCGTGTCAGAATTGAAAAACAACTCTCAAGCCTGAGACCAATTGATGCTGGAGTCCCTCAAGGCTTGCCCGTTTCACCGGTCCTATACAATAAATTTATTGCAGACTTTCTCACTTAGCCTCCAAAAGTAAAACTATCACTCTACGCTGATGATACCCATATACACATATTTATAACAGCACGTCCAACAAGAGTCATCACTTCGAATTTGCAACGATCAATAAACATTTTATTGGAGTACTTTCGTATATGGAAAATTAAAATTAATTTTGATAAAATACAGGGCCTATTCATAACAAGGAAAATACTACAAACTCCACAGGGACGTATCGTTGACAATGAAACAATAGACTGGGCACCAACTGCCAAATACCTTGGACTTACATTTAACAGAAGCCTCACATGAAAACAACATACACAAAATAAACGGGAACACTGTATTGAACTTCGCTCCTATCTGTACTCACTCATCAAATCCACTTAGCCTTAAAAATCGATTGCTCATATACAAACAAATTATATGACCGACGCTAATATACGGTAGTTCTGCTTTCTACCAGACGACAAAGACTAACAAAAAAGCACTCCAGTCCTTCTAAAATAAAATTATCAGAAAGATCCAAAGAATTCCATAGTACATTAGAAACACTGACATATACAAAGACCTAAGAAACTGGGACTGAAACTCTTTGACACAATTGACAACTATACTAATAGTACCCTGGCATTCCTTCGAACTGTACAGAACGTAGATGAATTAAGGTACTCAACTAACCCCCAAATAAAATTGCCCTGCATGTCGGTAAACGCATGTTTGGACAGCTAAAAGAAGCCAAAAAACGTATGGTTCAAGCGAGAAAGCTTAAAAAAGCAAAAGAAAAAAAATAAAACCTGGAAAAAAAGTAAAGGAAATAAAAGAGACATCGTCCAAGAGAAAAAGCATCGATAAGTCTGTGCGAAAACCCTCTCCACTTGTAAAAACACAAGATCTGACGGCTAAAGTGGTGAAAAACATATCAACATACTATATTTTAGCTATTCAACACTACTCAGATTCTGCAGGTAAAATTGAAACAGAAATATGGGCAGGTTTTTACCATATCATTTTGATAGATGTAACAGCGCGCCACGAATATTGCAACTTAGACTGATAGAAATACTTAAAGGCTCAGTCAGATAAAATATCACTTAAACACAAACCAGCGCTTAGTGAAGAAATACAGAAGTTTTTAAGGTTTTGAAAAAATAACCGACAAGGAATTTTAACACGTTCTTTAGGAATAAACACCCAGAACAATAACGAATCATATAATAACATGCTCTGGCCGATCTTTCCCAAACACAACTTCGTCGGTAGAGAAGTAACGGAATTGTCGGTGCATACATCCATTGAGTAATTAAATAATACTGCAGTGGATAACCATGTGACCATGTAGTCGTAACAACCCCTGCGACCACTTTGCCTACTGCTATGCTTTTGTGTACAACCTAACAGAGCGCCAAATTGCACAAACAAACATGGCTGCTGCTCAATGTAAGTAAATTTCCATACAATACTAAAAATTTTTGTAATCGAATTCATTTTCGCCTTCACAAAATACTCCAACTGAAAATAGAAAAAGACAGCTTCCTTTTAATTTTGTGTACTATTTTTATTCTCGATATCGATTTCCGACCGTGATCGTTCGGTCTTCTTCAGCGATTAATTTATTTTTACTCACATTTCTGCTTATATACTAGCTATGTTTAAGGAAATTTACTCTAGATCATTAAAAAGTAATTAGGGAAATTTGCTTAAGCTAATAAAAGGTAGGAAAGGTAATTTACAAAAGGGGTAGTTATAAAAATATTATTTTTACATGATTCAGAGAAGATATTATTATTTAATTAATTTAAATAGCCATGATCTGCAGTTTCCGTCATCCTGATTCATTAACTTTTTCCTTTCCCGGGTAATTGCCAGGCTTTCCATCACATCCAATTCACGTGTATCTCTAGCTTCCTTGATGACTACAGCGTCCTCTATTGTTATCTCGTGTCCCTTCGTGATAATATGTTCCGCTACCGCTGACTTGAAATTCGAAGTTCTTTCTTTCTTTCTTGCTGCTGCTGCTTCGCCTAGATGCTCCTTGATTCGCGTGCCGATGAGCCTCCTCCTCCGTGAATACACCGACCCAAAAACTGGCAAGATGGTTGGTGAACGAATTTAAGGGAATGACCCAAATGAATGGTAGATCTGTAAAAAACAGCAAAGAATTCTCCGAGAAAATCCTGAAGTTTGGCCCACCAGCGCAAGACGAAATTATGGTGTCTTTCGACGTGAAAGCTCTATTCCCGAGTATTCCGGGGACGGAGACACTGGGATATATAGAAGAATGGCTTTCCCACCAAGAAAACTCATTATCTTGGAAAATAAAAACTAGGCAGTATATCCAACTTGCGAGACTGTGCATGATCGAAAATTATTTCACCTTTCAGGGGAAATTTTATAAGACGAAAGGCGGAGTTGCGATGGGAAATCCACTTTCACCATTTTTCAGCGAGATATTTATGACGAAACTAGAAGACGGACTGCAGGAGAAAGGCCAGTTACCAAAACATTGGGTCCGATATGTGGACGATGTGTTTGCATATGTGAAAAGGAGTGACGTGGAGAAGGTCCTTGCTGACCTGAATGGAGCCCACAAAAATATAGTATTCACGATGGAGGAAGAGAAAGACGGTAAACTATCGTTCCTAGATATAGTAGTAAGGAGGACTCAAACAAATATAACTTTCGATGTATACCGGAAAGCAACTCACACACAAAGAACGATTCCAAATACATCAAATCATTCGCAGCAAATCAAGGTTTCTCCGTACAGAGCCATGATCCACAGGATGCTCGATTTGCCGCTAAGCAAGGAAGCTAAGGAAAAGGAGATGAGGTACATTGTTGTGGCAGCTAAACTTAACGGCTTCAAGGGCTCGACGATTAGGAGAATGGCACAGAAGATCCAGACTAATAGACAGCGTCAGGGACGATCAACATTATCAAATGCGAATACCGAAAGAACGTACTGGAAGGCTCTAACTTATCACGAAGGCATCAGCAATCGGATCAAGCGGCGAATAAATCAGCTCAATTCTGTACGGTTAATCGAATCAAGCAGCAAGAACCAGCTCAAAAACGTTCTCGGATCAACGAAAGACAAGCGCGAACCACACGAGAAATCTGGTATCTATCGCATCGAATGTCCCACTTGTGAAGAAGTGTACATAGGTCAAACGAGGAGGCTCATCGGCACGCGAATCAAGGAGCATCTAGGCGAAGCAGCAGCAGCAAGAAAGAAAGAAAGAACTTCGAATTTCAAGTCAGCGGTAGCGGAACATATTATCACGAAGGGACACGAGATAACAATGGAGGACGCTGTAGTCATCAAGGAAGCTAGAGATACACGTGAATTGGATGTGATGGAAAGCCTGGCAATTACCCGGGAAAGGAAAAAGTTAATGAATCAGGATGACGGAAACTGCAGATCATGGCTATTTAAATTAATTAAATAATAATATCTTCTCTGAATCATGTAAAAATAATATTTTTATAACTACCCCTTTTGTAAATTACATTTCCTACCTTTTATTAGCTTAAGCAAATTTCCCTAATTACTTTTTAATGATCTAGAGTAAATTTCCTTAAACATAGCTAGTATATAAGCAGGAATGTGAGTAAAAATAAATTAATCGCTGAAGAAGACCAAACGATTACGGTCGAAAATCGATTTCGAGAATAAAAATAATACACGAAATTAAAAGGAAGCTGTCTTTTTCGATTTTCACTAAAAATTTGTTTTCCATTTGAAAACCTTCAGCATTATGAGGAAAACATGCAAAACATTAAATTTGAAATTAATTTCACAGTGTTACACGTTAAGATCATTCAAATCACAAAGCACAATACAATGTTTAAACACTTGGAATGAATTCAGATCATGGATACTTTCTACAATTTTCATATCGCAAGGAAATTTGCAATTTGGCAAATTTGGCGTCCAATTCACATCAGTCAACTAGACAGACAGATCCAACCCAGTGAGCTTCTGGTACAAGAAAGTGACCGGCAAAAGGCAGACGGAGAAGAAATGATTGACTGATCCCTTGGAAGAGAGAAAAAACCGGTCACATGCTCTCCCATGTATTTGATATGGGCTTAACCAAACCACTTTTTTGACAACTGAGCATATATCATTGTCTTTGTTTAATGAAGGGCAAATGATTGAAGTTATGGGATGTGTCATCAAGACTGCTACTTTTAATTACTGTGAAAAAAAGATGAAGAGCGCATAAGCCAGGCGGGAAAAGCGGCAACGGCAGCGTCAGAAGAAGCACGTTTGGGCAAAAAACTGCCCAGCTGTAAGAGCAACTAGCTTATGAGGACTCAGGAGTACTTATGTATAGTCCAGGGGTAGCAAATTGAGCAATTATAAGTGATAAGAATATATTCAATAAAAAATATAAAAAACTTTAAACACGTTTTCCTCGCAATAACGTTTCTTCAAACTGCGGGCACTTATTCTCTAGATTGGCCGAACCCATTTAAGTCAAATTTGGTGTGATACTTTATTCAAGTATCTTATGTAGGTCAAGGACATATAAATAAATGGACGAGCAACGAGAATCTGTGTACCCATCCATGTGGGAAGCAAATTTAACACATAAATAAGTTATAAAAAACTTACGCTCTCAAAACTATATGATTTCCTCTGCTTCTCCTTCCCCTTTGTTTCCAGACCGGTTTAGCTTTCCTCTCTTTCGAAGAATCACTTCCCCCTCTGACACCGGCGCACACCGACAAAATTTCATTTTACGTGCACACGATCGCGCCTTCGTTATCGTTCGTAGAACAGTTTGAGTACAACTCAACAAACGTTCTCTCACAGAAAACTCGAACGTCAAAGCTGATGAAATTAGTAGAGGCGAGAAAACTCATGTGTCAAAGCCGATGGAAAATTCGTAAGTTTTCAATAAAAACAGAGAACTATAGTGCCGATTTCATACACGTGATCTTCAAAATTAAAAACTTTATAAACGTGAACGTGCTTCGGAGTGAATAAAGTGCAAAAAAAAAACATATCATTTCAAACCTCAACTTCACACAACTTTAGCGAAGGTTGCTAATTGCTTCGGCTCTCGCGACCGGTTGCAGATCCAGTACTCTCTATATCTATGGTAGTAATCTATCACAATACAGGCGAAAACTTAACCCAAAACAAAGTGAAAAAAGCGATTTAAAAAAATTCAAACAACCGCCATATTTTTTAACCTTTTTAGGGTTTTATACTAAAATACAAAACCCTATTGCAATCACGACCTGTGTCCGTCCTTCCGACTGAGTCCGTCTGTCTGTATGTCACAGCACTTTTTCTCCGAAACTATAGAAGCTGCAGCCATGAAACTTTGTGGACAAGTCAAAAGTGGTGACTTCTTGAAAGTTTTGGGGTGGAAAAATTTTTCAAATGGGTTTAAGGGAGGTGACCCTTTTCACCATTGGTAGTCGAGTAGGGTATATTTGGAAATGTCTTGATAAGATCTTTTCAAAACATGTCAATAAAATTTAGTATACAAATACCTATTTATAAGATTGACTTGTTCTGGAAGTTTTACAAAGATCGAATCGTAGTTAACAAAGTTATAGTTGCTTGAATTTTCCTGTATTACTATGGAACAATATGCGCTGTATTACTATGGAAACATATGGCTATGGAACAATACGAATATGTGCGACTCAGACACAACAGATTTACTAGGATTTGCATGAACGTTTCAGGAATGATAGCTATCATGAATATCTTTGAGAATTGGCTCAGCCTAGTGGTATCAGTAATCGTATTTTTGCTATTTTGGCTATTGTAAATGCGAATATTGAATAATTTTGAGTTATTTTTCCCAAACTTCAACGTTTTAGGTAAATGTATTTAGCATTTGATTCAATTTAATGAATGACTGAAAGATGACAATTAATTCTCATAGGTTAAACAAGTCGAGGAGGCAGGAGAGAGCTCCTAAAAGAAGGGTTTTGTAACCATTCTAGGGTTCGAAGAGAATATTTACTGTACAGAAGCAAACCAAACACGAACTTGTTGACTTAAAATTTTCTCAAACGAAAACAATAGTGAATAATTAGACTGATTAATGATTGAAGCAAACAAAATATTAATCCACGATTATATAGAACCAAACTAGATCTTAGCTCATTGCATCAAAAGAAATACTAAAGTATAATTACAATAATTTATGGTTGAATCAAACAAAACATTGTATAAAATCAAACTTCAACTTATTAATTTATAATTGTAGTAGTTTATGAATGCAGCATTTACATGTAATACATATTAATTAACACTAGCTTATGGTACCAAACAGAATATTAAAATATGATATATAATTGTATAAAACCAAACCTTAACTTAGTTATTTATAACTGTAGTAATTTATGAATGCAACATTGACATGTAATACATATTGATTAGCATTAACTTATGGTACCAAACGAAGTATTAAAATATGATCATATCAATTAACGATTGAATCAAACAGAACATTAATATATAATTGTACAAAATCAAACTTCAGCTAACGTCGATTAGTAATTATAACGCCTAGCAATAAAAATACGAAATTAAGCGATAGGACTACGTTACCATCTAGTAAATTACGCGCAAACCAGCAGCCGAACAATGATTAATAATAAGTTGCGAGAAGTACAGTGGACAACAGCAATGGCGGTAACAGTGCGAAATATAACTACGAATGATTTTCACAAAAGGGAATGTAGTGAGAATCAACCAACCACAAAATTTGTGAAAAACGAAAAGCAATTATAATCCATTGGGGTACATCAGGTAATCCGCATCGTCGGAGTAAAGCAACGATTTATTGTACTCTACAAGTACACTAAATCCCATTTTCAATTGCCGGAAGAAACGTTGCGAGCGAACAAATACCACCTATATACTCACATACAAGCAAGCACATACGCCCATGGTTATCAAAGCATATACTTGTCGTCCAATGGGCATACGCAAAGATCAATCCGCAATTCACTTGATATGTACATGATAAGCTTCACTACGATCAAGCACATAAGCTTTGGGGTGTGCTTCCAGAGAAGTGAAGCCGAAGAGAGAGGGAGAGCCAAAAGATGAAACAAAAGCTCTCCTTCACTCAATTTCCCCAATTCTGTCGTAAATGTCTACAAACGAGACGGAGAGTAAGAGCTCCCGTGGAATGGGAGCTCACATGTTGCATATTCGGCAACTTTTGGCGAAATATGGAACAAAAGCTCGTTTCGCGACCATATATAAACAGTTTATGGAGTACTGAAGAGCAGTCTTGTACCATCCAGTAGGGAGTGTGCTGCTACCCAATTACTATTTCCATCGCTCAAGTAGTGGCGTGACATCTGCGGTTTAAGTTTTCGTTGGAAGTGCTGTTCAGTGTACGACTAAGTAGTAAGGATGAGGTGTTGGCTTGAGCCGCGATCCTCTATCGGCTACAGGCTGGCGCTCACCTGTGAAGCGCGACAAATAGGAGCAAAAGTGGAAAGCGTTTCACTCAATATTGACATAGGTTTACAATAATTTGACATGTCAAATGTAAAGTTGAAAACAAAATGAAAAAAAATAAAACAACTAATAAATTAAACGTTTGCCTTTGTTGATTTGGTTTAGATGGATAGAGTAGCAGGTAAATGTCTTACAGGGAGTTCTCTCCCCGAGAGCCTTGATAATGTATATATGATACACATCAAAATGAGCTCCCAGTTCATACCAGTATACATAGGGTTTATTGGTTATGTAACAAGTTCATAAACTGGCAATTTTTGCTTCAATGTGCGCACAGGGGGAAATACACGCAAAATTTGTGTCCCCCCTCGCGATTGCACACCTATGATCTGAAAAATCTGAAAAAAACTAT
Organism: Odontomyia ornata; assembly: GCA_963969285.1. Taxonomy (NCBI): domain Eukaryota; kingdom Metazoa; phylum Arthropoda; class Insecta; order Diptera; family Stratiomyidae; genus Odontomyia; species Odontomyia ornata. The sequence goes on along the minus strand of OZ017738.1, from coordinate 133,860,342 downwards.
CAAGGGAGATATTTATGAGTACAATAACAACAAATACCTCAGAAGTCAAAATTTGTTCAACTTTGTTAATAATAGTATGATCTTTGAACTCCAAATTTTCTCCAATGAAATCGTATGAATGCATTTAAAACCAACGAATTTCGATATTTATGTAGTCCTAAGAATAAGTACTACAGGAAGCCCGATATAGCACATATACAGTGTGCGTGAAAGAAGTAAAATCAAACGGAGGAGAAGTTGTATGACAAGGATAGCGTAAATAGGAAGAAAAGAGACAAAGCATGGGCTACTAATATCATGTTGGCTGTTTGACTGTGATAAGTGTCAGGTAATAATGTAAACAAATCGCGAAATCGAATCAAAACTTACGTTAATTTGGCGAATTTCGTTTGATTATCGCATCGTGAATTCGGGAAACCTTCGAAAGTTGCAAAGCGTGGTGTTCGTTTCCAATCGGCTTCAAATATCGGTGCTTTTAATTGCAAGTCAAAAAGAAATCGTGTAAATTAAAGTGGTTCGTGAAAAACGAGAAAATATTAACCGCGCGTTAGTGAAAACTTATATACTAGATAAAACTAATAACGAAATTAAATAATTAACTTGTTTCTTTACTCGCGCCGTGAATTTTGTTAATTTAAATAAGCCGCGTACTTAATGGTTACGGTTTGAAATTGATGGTGCTTATTTTTGCTTACGTTTCGGAATAAAATGTCAAACAATATTGAGTGACATAATATCTTGGCCCTCTAAATGAATGGCGGCATCAAAAAAATCATTATCATGAGGGGGTTGAAAGTATGTATATTAATAAATTTTCGATTATTTCCTGTAATTTTTTTTAGGCAAAAAATTCAAAAATTGATATTTATTTCAGCTTTACGATAAATAAATAATATAACAAAATTATATGAAAAAAATTCAACTTTTAAAAAAATTCCTTTTAAAAAACGCTATTTAGTTTATTGTATAACAATACTTCCCATATACATGTATTTCGAAAAAAAGTTGTTTTCTTCATCAGTGCTAAGGGTATGAAAGAGAGCTAAAAATGGACAGCTTGAAAACGCGGTTTTCACGTGGTTCCTATGGCAACGTTCAATGGGACAAACGATTTCAAGTCAAATTTCATGTGAAAGAGCACTGATATATAGTAGAAAATGGGCATGGTTGAGTTTAAAGCAAGCCAAGGCTGGCTCCACAATTTTAAATCTAGGCATGGCATTTGGGAGTTAGATGTAGCGGGAGAAAAACTGTCTGCCAATCGTGAAGCTGCCAATAGCTTTCTGGAAACTTTTAAGAAGCAAACTAAAGACTACGATCCGGATGTTGTTTACAACGCCGATGAAACTGGTTTAAATTAAAAGGCTTTGCCTAGGAAACCATTGGCATTTAAAACCAGGAAAGTGCTCCAGGGCATAAGGTCAGTAAGGAACGCGTCAACATTCTCGTTTGTGCTAACTCTACAGGCAACCATTGGCTACCTTTGCTAATGATTGGCAAGCCAAGAGCTTTTAAAAATGTTAAAAACTTGCCAGTGACTTATACAGACCAAAAAAAGTGCTTGAATGGATTCGAGTATATTTCTCGAATGGTATAATAAAACCATCATCCCTGATGTAAAAAAATTTAAAAAAGAAACCGAGAAAAGGTTCTACTCATCATTGACAATGGGCCAACTCATCCGCCAGTTGAGCTTCTTGACAGTGAGAATGGCGAGTGTAAATCCCGACTCCTCCCACCTAATATTACTAGTCTACTGCAACCTATGGATCAGGGCGTGATTGAGTGCACCAAACGACACTACCGACGCCAGTTGCTCCAAAAATTGTTACTGGCTGAAGAGAACAATGAAGAAATAGTTTTGCAGTCATATTCAAAAATATGGTGAAAAGTGTTTCACTTAAACGAGCTTGAAATAGAATAAACGGCACATCAACAAAGGAACAACTGGAAGCCGAAAACCAAAGTAAACACCAACAGCAAACAACAGCTGCTGTCGATGATCAGGAACACGGTTTGTCCATAGTAGAATGAAATGACGGGCTATTCAGAATGCGACGTTGATGATGTGGAGGAGTGGCTTCAAGTAATAAAGACGATGAAGGATTTTCTATTATGATAGATGATGAAATTGCAGAGAGTGTCATGAACGAACGATAAGATGATACCAACGATAACGATGAAACCGGGGAAGAAACCAAGGATGTAAATGTTCCCACCCACGGTGAAGCGTTTATTTGTTTTGAAAATGCCTTAACACTAGAAGGGTCACGTACCTTGACATACCTGCAAAGACCACGACCGTCAAATTGACGGCATACGATAATCGGATAGATAATATGACTGTTTCTGAATCAAACGAATTTAATAATTTTAATTACAATGATTTATTATTTTGAGTGCTTACATAGAACTACATTTATAACAAATATTTTTTTTTGTAGACTTGTTTTACGCATTTTCCACAAACAGCTTTTTGGCAAACAGTGCAAAGTACACAGGTTCGATTTTTTTTACAATGCACATTAATTTGACATTGACGTCTTTTGTTTGTTGTGGACATAGAAGGCTGCTCTTCAGTAGTGGTTATATTATCTAAGCGTTGGGTGACATCTGAACTATTTCTTTTTTTCACGTACTCTGCTCCAAGTTCACTCACGAGTTGAAGAATGTAATTATGGCGCGAAATGTTTTCACCTGTAATTTTTCGGTATAAGACGCATGAATTTATTGCAGCCAAGTTTAAAATATTGTAGAAGACATGGACTGGCCATCTTCGAGTTCCAGCTCTTTCGGTGTATTTTCTTGACATTTGATCAATTATGTCCACGCATACTTTAGATTCGTTATAAAACTGGACAGTCTCGGGAAGCTTTTATAAGTCAGTATCAATATAAATATTTTGATGTAGCGCACTTAAGATAATGACATTTTTTCCAGGTTTACCCTGATAAACAGTTAAGGTTGCGTTGGTCTCCGATTTCAAGATAAACGTTTCATATCTTTGTGTGCGGATATTTCTACAAATTGGCGGTACTTCTCGCCTTCCTCGTCGCATCGTTCCAACTATGCTCGTATTCTCAGATCCTAGCTTTTCCGCCAGTTTCAATGATGTGAAAAAATTATCCGTTGTAATGTTTCGACCTTTCTTGAAGTAAGGTTGCATCAATTTCATAACTACATGTTCTGGTAATGGAACATTACTTAGGCGCTCGCCATCTTTTCCTAAATAAGGAAAGCCTCCACATAAATATTTGGTCTCCACGTCCACTAACAACCAAAACTTTATTCCAAATTTATCGGGTTTATTTGCAATGTATTGCAAAAAGGACAACGTGTTTTGGATGGAAACAACTGTTTGTCAACAGTCAAATTTTCTCCAGGGATAAAACACATTTGGCAATTTTCTATAAATTTATTTCAAATATCAGAAATCATTGCAAATTTGTCAGTAGATAAACGTGTATGACGTGTGCTTCTCAAATCAAACCGTAAGTATTTCATTATTTCTTTGAATCTATGTTTACTCATTGTATTTTTGAAAACTGGAGGACCCCACTCTTGTGACCACAAAATGTCTAAGTCCAAGTGGCTCATGTTGTAAGCCCCACGTGCGTAAATCAAGGCAATGAAGGCATCTAACTCTTCCAAAGAAATTTCCCAAGAATCATTTTGACATTTGCCACGAGCTTCCGTTTCAGTGCATAGGTTTATGCGTCGTAGTATGTACTCGTGGATAAAAAGACGCCACGAGGAAACAATTTGTCCGTTTTCTACATACCGTTTAGCATATGGAGTAGGTCCTGCAGCTTCTCTCATAACATTTTGCCGGCTTCGACGGCCCGCTACACCAGCACTCGAAATACACGTCCACTCAGTTCCGTCGCTAGCTACTTGCCTCATATCCAGTTCTGGCAATGATGACGTTCTAACCAGCCTTCCACCACGAGATAAACGTCCTGGTTGTTCTGATCTTCTGCTATGCCTAGGTTTGGTGGGATGAATTCTTCGTACACTATGCTCAAGATCGGAAACACTTGGAGTTGGAATATCCATTTCAGAATCCTTCGATGTTGAGCTTTCTGGCTCCAGCTGTGGTTAAAAGTCCGGGTCTTCAGTTTCACAAGTCTCATCGCTGTCATCACCTGAGGCATCTTCTTCTATTGAAAAAAGTCGCAATAACTTTTGCTCTATTTCTGAACTTGTCAGCCGTCGGTTCGAATTCATTGTGGGATTATTCTCAGTTGAAACTGCAGGAAATATCAAGTATCACAAAATATTACTTTTTATTTGTAATTGCTCCAGTGTGAGGACGAAAATTATCTCTTCTGGGCACTTTACTTTCAAGGAATTGCAAAAACTCACCTGGTCGTAAATCTTTGTTTTGGGATTTTTGTAAAGAACAATTTGGTGGAGAAAAAACTTCTAAGCGGTTAGAACGGCACTGCACTTCCAAACAATTGTTTTTGTAGCCACAACTGTATCAACCACTAGCTCGAATTCAAATGACCCCTAAAACTCAGTTGAAATTTCAAGTAATGTCAAGTGGTATTTTTGAAACAAAACCCTTATTTATGTCTATGGGTATTTCTGAATGATATACATATTATAACGCAGTCTCAAGTAGTGTTATTGGAACAAAACCGTAGTTTATGTTTACGAGTACTTTTATATTGTATACATTGAAATATCTATGTCTGTGCGTATAACTCAAATTCGTTTCATATGCCGTCTAATTGACGGCAGTATGCAATTCTTGCATACTGAATCAATATTTTTTTATTTTTATCAACTTAAAACATATATAACCATAAGTTAGGAAAAGTCCGGAAATATGAAAATAAACTGATAGTTACGTAAAAAACTATTAACGATCAAATTCGCGTTGCCGTCAAATTGAGGGCTTTGACCCTTCTAGTGTTAAAGTGGATGGAGCGGAATGTATATATATTGTTTATATATAGCAAATAAAGAGACTAATTTCTCCTTAGTATTCTTCACGCAAAATTTAAATCTAAATAATTTTGCCCCTACTCAAAATAACTTTATTCCTTACGGCACTGATGCACCAATATCATGAACATGTTTTACTAACACTAAAAAAATTCTACTACGCGTGAAGGAGAATACTGGGCTTCCTGTAGTATATATTCCTAGATGTAGTCTCACAGAAGGTCCTAATACTCTGTAAGTTTAATGAAATCCATATCATATTCACGGAAGTTATATCCATTTTAAATTTGTCTAATTACAACAACATTAACACACTATTTTGCTATTTTATGGACTTTTCACCGAATCAAACACTGCAGCTTTGATTTGATATTCTTAAAATTTTCAGATAAGATCGATGACAAAAATACTTTTGGGATGTCACGATTTGAGTGATTTTTGTTAGTAGAAAATGGAGAAGTAATGAATCTAATGGATCTGACATGAGCGTAGGTCTGTCTACCTAACTTGTTTGAAATATTGTGGAAGTTTATCCCGTAAAAAACATTCCTCTTTAAATTGCGGTTCGGTTTTTTTGTTTCAGATTCTCCATTCCTGAGATTATCTGTCCGCAGTCGGACGAAGGGTTTTTCGAGACATCAATTTTCGTGCCCTCTATAACAAAAAGTAGAAAAATAGAAAAAAAAATTGTAATCTTCTAAATGTGTATTTTACCCCTGCAAACTTTAAAACTATGTATAATAAGGGAGCTGATAAAAAAAGTATTGAAAATTAACCTGTTTTTTAGTACTGGAACCCTTTAAAAACTCAAGAGTGGCACCTTATTTTCATCATAACTCACTAATTTTTAATAGACTCCATTTGGAACTCATTTGAAAGGCCTTTTTAAGTCGTCAATTATTTTGTTTATTTGATATCCGCAAGCCAATTCTCTTTTTACTTGAAAAACCGTCGGGCCTTGTTTTGTTGTGCGAGTAGACGCGTTTCTTTTCTTATTAAGTACTTTGAAAAATATTCCATAGATTTTTACCGAAAAATGCATCGGCTTCCCGCTATTTAGCCTGGAATACTTGGATTTGCATCGGATTCAACATACAGCGTTCATTTGAAAAGTTGCTTTTTTATTAGCAACTTTTTTCAAGAACCGCGTAGTTTTGAGGTTGTTCGTGATAGTATTTCAAATCATTCATTTTTTCACGGAAAATCAGCATTTTCAACGATTAATACCTCAAAAACGATTAACTTATCAAAAAAAACTTTGTAGATTAAAAAATGCTTAGAGTTTGTTCTTCGATCAATTCCTGTGGCTATTTTTAACTAAAAAATGTACCCCTGAGAACGGGTGGCACTATGCCCCTTTTCATATTTGAGGCGCCTTCTAACTACTCACCAATTTTCATACAAATGGATGAGTGTTCCAAGAATTTGGAGGTGAAATCCTTCATTAGTTGGACTAATAACGCTCAAAGAAAATCAAAAGACGAATGATTTAAGCACGTCAAATTACACATATTTGAAAATGTATTTACATTAACCTTCTTTAAGTTTTTACTCATAATTATGACTGTAAAACCTCTTCAAGTTTGTAAGTACATATACTCGTATGTCGAATAGAAGTTGTATAAATTTTTATTGCTAAAAAAACGTCATCTTCGTAATTCAGTGAAAAGTCGTTGAAAACCAACTTAAAATTTAAACGAAAAAAATTATACGGCGGGTAAGTCTCCTGCTTGACGGAAAATCCCTAAGACATAATATTTCACTAGAACTCTACTCCTGTAAATTCGAAAGAATAGAATTTATTATGCTCTCTTTTAAAAATTTAAAATCGCATTAAGAAGGACCTACTCCAGCCATTTCATATGTACAGAAGCTAATGCTGTTGAAGGCTACTTTTCATGAGAAAAATTTATTATAATTACATATTCCCGGAATAAGTTCTAGACGAATTTTTAGTTTTCGTTCGTTCATTCATCTTCTGTTTCGCAGGAAACGATCCGACCGTCGCTTTTTCCTAATTTGGAGTACTCGTAGTTCGAGCCTGATGTGGAAGAGTTATGAGTTTTTAATGGGGAATGGTATCAAAAAATTGTGATAAAAAGCAAAAATAATGGATTTATTATTAAATATTTTCAACGAGAATCCGCAGAAAAATGGTCAATTACTTCTTACTTTCCAAACAGCAATATTAAAACTAGAATACTAACAAAATGCTGTGGTAGTATGATGGGAAACCTGCACAATGAATTTTTAATAAACTTACGGACTTTTGAGAAGAACGTGAATTACTTCATACTTTCAACAGTCTTATAGGTAGCAATATTTTCATAATCAACTTTGCAATAAAATACTTATATTTCGGTTATAAAAGTATAACTTTAAGTGAATAAAATACATAGAAGAAGCCATTAGTTATATGTAAAGTACGAGTAGCTTGCATGTAACATACTCGTAACATCCTCACCAAGCTTGTAAGATATGCTGAACTAAATACAGATACTAGAATATTTGCACGTGTCCCTTCATTGCGCACGTGAATATTACCCAGTTGGGTACATGCAAACATCGTCAAGCCTTTCATAATGGGAAAAGTCTGGTTTGTGTGTTCACTTGGCCTCTTTCTACTAGTATTTTTTTTTCTTGATAAATAACTTCTAGGAGCTTTTGCTTTGCTATATGTATGTTTGCCCGCAAATGTGTGTACGTACGTATACTATGTGCATGCCTAAATATATTTATGAAGAAAAGAACTGGAGGCAATGGTCTTATTCCAAGAAGATTGTTTGCGTACCATTTCGACTGAATAACTGTGATAGTATAAAATGCAACGAAAAGACCGAAATATTGCACAACTTAGGAAGGAGCTTAGGGAAGATTGGGATGATTGTGGACAAATGAGGAAAAAAAGAAATGTTTAGTTGGCATAAATAGAGACATTTGCTGAGGGTTTTTATTAACTTAACTTACTTGAAATCGAATCCTGTCAGCCCGATTGTCTAAGCCTATTCGTCGGTCCAACCGTGTGTCACTTGACTTTTATTCCGAAAACAAAGCAGCTGAAGACATCAAACTCTAATAGTGTTGGTTGGTTTTTTCTCCTTTTTCCAATTGAATTCTAAAAATATGTAATAATCTTAATTAATTGAATTTGCTATAGTTTTTTTCGATGAAATGTGTTAATGATAACGTATAAATTTAGAGAGCCATTTGGGCCATTAAGTTTTTTATTGTTATTGTTTGGAATTTGCTTTATATTCTTTTAAAATTTATAACGAATAGTATTAAATAAAGCGCTTTTGACTTGACTTGACTTGGCTTGACAACAAACTCTTGAGTTGTATAGACTTGAGAAAATATCGAAGGTTCATAAAACCTATTTTGAAAAGTTCTCACTAAGACTTTTTATATGACAACCCACATGATTACCTGTGGTAACAAAATTTTTGCAGATCACCTTTTGATATGCGGGGACCCCATTTTAGAAACTTTGAAAAAAAATTTTGAGAACCTCACTTTCAAGAAACGATCACTTCTGATCCACCTGCAAAGCTTGATGTCTGAAGCTGCTATAGTTTTGGAGAAAAACTTATGTGACCCACAGACAGACGGACTAACAGCCAAAACAAATTCCAATAAGGTTTTGTAAGTAGTAAAAACCCGTAAAAACCATTTTCACTTCGTTTTCAGCGCCCTCCGCATTTTTACAATATTTCAAATTTCATCAACATCATGAATTAACATAGACATTTATGTACTCATTATATCTGTGTGACATTTCTGTCACAAAATGATTCTTTGCCTACCACAATTCAAATAATTTTTCTAGTCCCTTTTGAGTTGATGTAACATTCGTGTAACAAACCAATGTATCGACTTAGTATAGCACCAAAAATGTAGAAGTCATTAGTGCCGCGTGCAAGCCAGTGTTCGCCGGCCAATCAGTTCAAGCCACCTTCATGCTTTTGAAAAATAATTCAAAAATAGAAAAACTTTATAAAAACTGTGTGCTTTTGTAAAATATATAAGGTAAGTACATGTTCTTTGTGGTGTAGATAAAGTTTTTGTGTAATTGAAATAGTTCGATGAGTTTGACTTTCTGACATTTTTGTACCAGAAATGTTACATTGCCTAGCTTGGGTAAATTATTCTTTGTTATGAGGGTACTAATGAAAAATATTATTTTTCTTTTTTAGAATGGCTCTTCGCCGCGTTTGGGATGACAAAATAGCCAAGTTGGTAAATATATGCGAGGGCAGTGAAGACAGCTTTGAAGATGATGATGACAGCGTTGCAGATCCAGATTTTGATGGAGCAGAAGGAGTTTTCCAGCGACGAAAATGAAGGTGATACACTAAATCTTGATGAGACAATTCATAATTTAAATGATAATCGACGTCTACATCTACAACTGCTGATGTGTCAACTGGATCGCTCTCAGCTCAACCGGAAGGATGTGCTAATAAATCACGAAAAGTAAACGTGAAATGGAAGAAAAAAATCTGCTTTTGAATGATGAGCAGTTACATTTTCTAGGAAACGAAAACTTATCAGCAGATATATTAGAACTTGACACACCAGTCCTGATATTCTTGTATTTATTTCCCACGGATTCGATTGAATTCATTACAACACAAACTAATTTATATATTATGCAGAAGGATCCTCACAATACTTTCCGCGTTTCCACAACAAACATTCAGCAATTTATTGGCACCAGTCATTGGAATTTCATTATTGGAACTCCTATTATTCAAGAAGTTATGCTGGTAAAATTGTTTGAAAAGATTCGAAGATATATTCATTTCAATGATGATTTAGAAATCTTGCCCCGCAAGCATCTCGGATTCGACAGATTTTTCAAAATACGACCAATTGTTCAAAAATTGAACGAAACTTTCGCCAAAATTCCCATGAAGCAGTATCTTTGTGTCCATGAACAGATATGTTCAACAATAGCCAGAAATAACTTGAAAAATGTATAACCTGAAAAAGCCTCTCAAATAGGTATACAAGATCTATGTTCTTTGTGGAGTCTCTGAGTTTGCTTACAAAATTTAACCCGAAACTGGCTCAAAAAATGTGGTACTGCACTATTAGCCTGATCTGGGTGCCTCTTCAAATGTTTTCATGCGTCCATAACGAAGAATATCTCGCAATCAAAATTATAGACTATATTTTGACAATTACTTTACATCTCTGCCGTTGATAGAATGCTTGTCAAAAAATGGTATACTGGATGGATTCCTGATTGCAAATTACCTACTGACAAAGAAATGCCTAAAAAAGAAAGAGGGTTTTCTATTGAGTCTGTTGCTGATGCCACTGGAGTGGATATTTCCACTGTATCCTGCAAAGATTACAAAGTAGTAAGTTTAGCTTCAAGTTTTGTGGGAGAAATGCCAAAAGCTCAGGTGAGGAGGTATGATAAGAAGAACAAGTAGTACATATCAATTGATCGTCCACATATTGTTGGAAAATACAATCACCACATGGGTGGCGTGGATCTATTTGATAGCTTAGAGGGCTCTACAAAATAGAACTTCGCAGCAAGAAATGGCAGGTTTGCATGTTTCACCGCGTGGATTCTTTACAACAAAATTCAAAAAGCAAAGGGCTTGGACGACAAATTATTGAACTAAGCAGGTTTTCGACTTGAAGTTGCCACAACTTTATGTTAGCTTGGTGTGCCATCAAAATCGAATAACCGTCGATCTGTAGAAAATGAAATTCAAGCAAAACGACACAAAGGGCCCGCACAACATGTTCCTCCAGAGGCAGTCAGGCAAGAGCAGACAGGACACTGGCCTGTTTCTATAGAAAAGAGAGTTCGATGCAAATTCTCAAAGTGCTTTGGGGTCTCGCAAAAAATCTACGAGAAATTTGGAGTTGCTCTGTGCTATAACAAACAAAATAATTACCTTGGACTATTTCAAATGAGCTAAGTTAGCGTGTCGATGCAGTGTAACATTTCTGTATCACTCCCTAAAATTGTGTGTTTTTTTTGAAATTTATATAAATAAACAGAATTTCGAAAAACACGTGTATTTTTATTTATTTAGATGAATGATTTTCACTACTTATTTTAAAATTTTAAGATGTTGCCCTGCAGAGGGTTAAAAATATCAAATCAGAACTCTAGTGCATAGTATACTCAACTAGTACCCACACCTTTCATTTAACCTTGTGTTGCATACTTTTTGAATTTTCTCAGGGACACGTCAGCTAATCCGGGGCATGAGAGCTGATCCCATGTTTGGCGCGCTAAAGAAACAAAGCAAAATGCAAATAAAATTTCCGACGCACGTGTTCTTTTACGCATTTCAGAACATGGGAGTGCTGCCACATCCTAGTAAAAAACTAAAAGATTGCATGGAACGAATTTGTTTTTCTGCAAAGTTATTGATTTTTTTGAGATATGGTAATCCTGAAATCTCTCATCGAAGCATATGTTTATATTCGCGCCAATACTCGCGTCAGCATTTACCTACCTACCTGCTACCGAAGATTTACGGCTCGCTGTTCGGGTTGTGTTCGGATTTTTCCGGAGGGTTGATGGAGTGTGGTTACTAGTTGAGTATACTATGCTATAGTGTCTCGTTCGAGGGGAGACCTATTTAATACTTGTAGAATAACCGTGTTTTGTTGTAGTAATTGGCGAAAATATAAATAATTTACGTAAAAATGATTCGATTTTCATGAAACTTGCTGAATAGAGATGGGCATAATCGAGTGGCAACAATCGAATCATTCAATTATATCTGATCATTCGAGTGATCGATTATAACTGTTGGGCTGATGAATGAGGACTCGGACTCAAAATGATCGAATGCCCATTAAAAGTTGAACCCACTTTTCAGTAGAAGAATCCCTCGAGTGATTTTTTGCCTTGAATTTCGTGTGTTTCACTTCCTTCTGCCATCTCACACTCGCACTGTCGTAGCTTGGAGTTTTGGACTTGTTAGAATACTCGGCTCAGCAGTTCTATTTGCACATGATTGTGGCACAGTAATCGAATCATTCTAGTACACCCGATAATTCGAGTGATCGCTTATTACTATTGCGGTGATGAATGATCACTTGGACTCAAAATGATCGAGTGCACGTGAAAGTTGAACGGACTATTCTATGAAAGAATCTTTCGAATGAAAATATCCGAGTGATTTTTCGCCTTGAATTTTGTTTGCTTCATTTCCTTATGTCATCTCATGCTTGCACTTTTGTAGCTTGAAGCTTTGGACTTGCTCGAATGCTTGGCTTGGCAGTTCTATTCGAGGCATAATCGAGCGGCAATAATCGAATCAGTCGAGTATACCTAATAATTTGAGTGAACACTTATTACTGTTGCGGTGATTAATGATTTCTCGGACTCAAAATGATCTAGTGCAAGTGAAAACGGAACTTACTTTTCAGTGGGGAAATCTCCCAAATGAAAATATCCGAGCGATTTTTTTGCCTAAAATTTTACTTATCCCATTTCCTTTTCCATCTCACCCTTGCACTCTCGTAGCTTGGAGTTGTGGACTTGCTTGAAGGTTCGGCGTGACAGTTCTATTCTATTCAATTGAAATTGAAAATCCAAACAAGAGCCATCACGATTTCGAACTCTCCAATAGTAAATTTTTTTAAAATAAGTTTTGTATATAAATAGCAAAATATTTGCTATACGTTGTTTGTGGGGACTATGAACTGGATTTTAAAATAAATGGTTACCTTAAAACTACCCTATTAATATACTTCAAAGTAGTGACGGGGATGGATTTATATATTTGTTCTTTATTTATTACTATCAATAATGATATACCATTCAAGAATTCAAAGACACAGTAAACGTGAAGGAGGAGATGAAAAACTTGTGGATAGTAAAGTGTAAATTTTCGAGTAGAATGTAATAACTATAATGAAATATTTTTATTTAGAAACATCATTTGGTTCTGCTGGTTAATCTGCTTCTTTGGTCGTTTGTCAACACCCCGGCTTTCGAAAACACCCGTTCAGGCACACACAATACCTTCTTGAAAAGTTCATGTAATTCTGGGAAAATTTCTTTTTTCGACTCTCAAAACTGTAAGGGATTCATTTTCCTCTCTATCGCTTAGTATTATTTGACCTGAATTATTGCTGATGTAGAGGTGGTCGAAGTGCGTTGACTGCTCTTTGCTTTAGCTTCAAAAAGTTCCTACAGCAAACTGCATAGAGTCTCTTTCTTATTTGAATCTGCAAATAGTAAAAAAGGAATATGGACAAATGTTACGTTAATTTTTCACTACACGCTTTTTAATTAGATAGATATGTTGCATACAGATAATTCAAGATCTACATTCTGAGGAATCTACGTCTACCCATGTACTTTTGTAGCCATCAGCCTCTCAACATCCTCAATGATCCACTGTTGTACTTGGTTGGCATTTGCTTTTTGACCAAAGACTAGTTTCCTAAATCTGGGGTCCAAAAATGTAGCTTTGGCGCTAATTTTGGATGTTTGCAACAAACTGAATCTTCTTGAAATAATATCTCGTTGTGTTTTTGGGTTTTGAATTACAATATAAAATCCTATTGAAATTGTGACCTGTCAGCCTGTCCATCCATCTGTTTCTTTCAAGTAAATTGTTAAGTTGTAGTGTAAAATTTTAATGTACAAAACTCTTATTTGGCCAATTATTACCATTTGTTCTTCTGTTTGGCATTCTGTTTCCTCAACTGTTGTTGAACTGTTGCTGATGAAATTCAAATTTTTGAACGCCAAATTCTTAGGAAATGCTTATCAAAATACAAAAGGCCAAACAAAGAACATTTCAGAAACAGTATACTTTACGATGAGACCAAAGTATGCCTTAACCTTTTGGGGTTCTCATCCTGATCCAGTTGTAAGGGAATTATTTAATCGAAACTTAAAGAGTGTGTATTGTTATATCTCACATATTAAATCACATTGTGTAGATCATTCCTCTTTAATTACTCCTTCTTCATTAGGTCCACAAAGGCCCACTAGTTTTTGAATATTACGCATTTGATTGGGGTTAATAATTTAGTTCTTATATTTTATTTATTTATTCCTCCTTTCTTCATTGTTTTACTATAAATACTAGTTCTTATGCGTTAACACGGGCACGTAGCCAGGATCATCTTTCGGTAGGGGTATCTCTAAAGAAAAGTTTAGAGATTGAAAAATTTGATCCATTAAACCAATTTTTTTGCTATACCTTGTGGTCTCAAACTATGAGAATATTATTATCTTTATAGATTTTACTTCTACACTTCTAGGGTCCCTCACAGAAAATGTTATAAAAGTAAAGTATAAAATTTTTAATAATTTTTTCTGACGAAGCAAGGTTTTTAAAAACCATGTTATCATTTGCTAAAATTGTGTATATATAAAAAACAATAATTGACTAAAGTTATAGAAAATACTAATTTACCAATCATTTTACCAAACTTATTTCCACCATTAAAGCTTATTACCTCGTCTTTCGGTAGATGAATGTTTACCACCGGCTATTCTCCGGCAACCACAAAAGACCGGAGACGGGCGTAGGCGCCACTCGCTTGTGCCTATAAGCCACAACCGAACCACCAAGCGAGAAGGTGGCTCCCTAGATGATTCCTCTTTTTGTCAACAAGCCCGCTTAAAGGGTGGAACCTACCACTGGCGCTAGATCTATACGGAGAGGCACCACTAACCACTAACGAGAGTGCAAGACTTACTTTTTACCACCAATTATCGCACGCAAAGACTACATTTTCAAACCCCGGCAGCACTGATAGAAATAATAACAACACCTTTCGCGGAGGAATTTCGCTTTGGAACAAAATGCACTTCGAACAACCTAGTGCGGAAAGGAGTCCTAACACCTACATGAAACGTGCGCCACCCACCACTTGAAGCACCAGCTGGAAGGAACAATTTGTAAACAAAAACAACCAATTTCCTACGCGCACCAATACCACCACGGCAATCACACGGCTGGACAGTAAAAGTTAACCAATAACAAAGATGCAAAATTTGTTCTTAATATGTATCAATTCAGTAATTAAATCTTTTCAAAAAAACAAACCGATTCAAGAATTCTACTTATCGCTGTTATATCTTTCCCTACGTCGTTGAGGGATCCCTTTTGACAACTTCGACCGTCAGCAATCTCTTGCGCCTTGATGTGAACCACTTATTTACCGTGTCGAATGAACTCCAACTTGAGCTACTACTTCAAAGAACGCAACTATAACTTTCCTTGCACCTTGACGTCCACCACTTATTTCCTTGTCGATTGAACTCCAATTTACGCTCGT
The DNA here is from genome assembly GCA_963969285.1 of Odontomyia ornata. Taxonomy (NCBI): domain Eukaryota; kingdom Metazoa; phylum Arthropoda; class Insecta; order Diptera; family Stratiomyidae; genus Odontomyia; species Odontomyia ornata. The sequence goes on along the minus strand of OZ017738.1, from coordinate 133,845,105 downwards.
ACTTCAAAGACACAAACTTTTGCTCCTGCTGCCTCGCTTCTAGCACCCACTCATTGAAAAAAGAGTCCGTCCGTTAGCTTTGGCCTCTTTTATACCCTCGTACATAGCGGTCATTCGATGCAGTGTTATTGCTTTTTTATTTGAAAGTGCCTCGGATGAAATTGCATTCACACCATGTACATCAACCACTCCACACCTCATAAACTTTTAGTCTTATACCTGTGATTCCATGTTCCACTACATGATGATTTGAAATTGAATTGTTGGTATTTCTGTGTATTACGTTTCCTGATACATTTGTGCTTTATTGTGTGTTTCCGTTTCCGACGATAACATTTTCTGGCATGTAATAATTATGACTGTGTATTATATTCATGCTATATGTAGTTGCTGGCAAGATATGTTTATTTAGGAATTAATAAGTATGCATTCTTTTCGTGGTTACGTGGTCAATCTGAAGTCATGTATAAAATAATAAGTTTTGTAGTACCAATCCCTGGTAGCTTCCAATCAGGTTCTTTCTGGCACCTGGGGTTCACTGAAGTTAAAAGGCCAGCTAAATAAATATCTGTTCATGTAAGTCTTCTTCCAAAGCGAAATATCCATTATGATCTTCCACTATCGTTTTCAATTTCTCCCCATAGAAAGGAATGACTTCATTCATGAGTGTGATTATCTTCTTCGCTAAGTTTTCACCCTAGTATTCGTAGAAAAGGACTGCAATTGTCTATTTTTGACGGAATTCGTGTATGATGTCAACGATTGATACTGTTTCGAGCCATTGTTGTTGGGCACTTGGTTTGCTGCTACTGGCGGTCCATAGCTTTACTAACATGAAGCAAAAATTTACTTAAAGCTACTTTAAACTTACTTAAACTATTTTCCATGTAGTACAAAGTGTTAAACACTAGCTTTAATATGCAAATTTCCTTTACGCCAATTTGCCGTGACTCAATTGGTGGGGATGTTCAATGCAATATGCATTTACGCGTATTCGCTTCTGCGTCAGAGTTCATGTGCTTGTAGTGCGAAGTTTCCAGGGTGAACAAATGATACCGTAACAAGCTACATCATAAGCTTTTACTGAAGTTGAAAACTGAAAAAGAAATCGTAACCACTCTGTATACACGAATTGACAGCAGATTGCCAAATTAATTTCAAAATATCAAGCTGTTTCTATTTCTACCACTGTCTCATTTCAGTTTTATCTGTGTTCAACTGGTCTAGAGTTTGATAATTCCACTTTAAAACCATTGGATAGATATTAAAAGTATCAATGTTAAAATTAAAAATTTTAGAATTTTTATTATTTTCTATGTATATTTATTAGTTTCGAAAATTTTTATTTTTACATAATAACCAATCTTACTTATAACTCACAAATTAAATCTCACTTTTCAATGTCTTCGTTCAGTAATTACTTACAGGTTCAATATTTACTTGATGATGGATAGATATCATGGCTGGAGCACTGATTCGTAGATCGGTAATCGAACTTCTAGACACACTTTTCACTCTTTTCATGGTAGAAAAAGATGTTTCTACGTTGCATCTGGTAACTAGTAGTGTAGCCAACACAGTTAAAAGGGAATTCATTGATTGGTTATAAGTTTTATCACATAGGCCCAACACTTTTAAGACCTCGGCATCTTTCTTCATTGTTGATGTTACATTAAACCACATTGCATATTCAGCCTTAACAGCATGAAGTGAAGTATCACTTTCAAAATATATTGAAAGTTTTTTCAAATGGTTCATTTTCTCCAGACTTGTAAATCCAGGTAGAAGAATTTAGAAGCTGGCTAAGATATCTTCATTGTTGATAGGGAGTTCAAATCGTTATGTGTGATCCGCATAAGAGCAAAATTCTTCGAAATCTGGCTGATAAACGTTCACGCCTGGACCGAAAAAAAGGACGAAGAAACGAAGGAAACGTTCTACAATCACCTGGAAAGACTGGTCGACTCATTGCCTACAAACGACACAAAAATAATTCTGAGTAATTTCAACGCTAAGGTTGTCAATGAGCTGTCTCATCGGGGATCGAATTGAGGATATGGCCTCCATGATGAAACAAATGACAACGGTCAGCGACTGATTGACTTTTCATGTAGCAGAAATCTAGTCATACGTTTGACTTGCTTCCCACATCGACGCATTCATAAAATGACCTGGGTATCACCGGATAGCAATACACAAAACCAGGTCGATTATGTTCAGATCCAGCAACGTTAGGCCTCGAGCATACTTGACGTCCGTACATAACGAGGAGCCTATCGTAACTCAGATTATTACTTGATCAAATTAAACTATCAATGTCGTATGTCAAAGACATATTCGGCGAAGAAGAAATTTTACATCGAACGGCTCCAAATGGCGTCGGTGGCAAAAATTTCACGGAGACCCTCGACAACCAGCTGGCTCCCATCTTATTGGATGTATCGTTAAAGACGAGCAACGAGCTCTGCATGGTAATGAAAATGACTATTAGGACCATGGCTGAACAGACGATCGGGCATCAAGCCCGGCGCAAGAGGAATGATTGGTTCGATGATGAGTGCCAGAATGTCTTAGATAAAAAGAATCAGGCGTACAAAGAATATGTAGGTAGGAAAACTAGGCCGAGGAGAGAACACTATGAAGAGTAGGGAATAAGATGATAAGGATTAAGAAAAGAAATTACTATGACGAGTAGTGAAAAGACTGTAACCTGGTTATCAGCCCAAAACCACGCTTCGTCTTGATGACATCGAGAAATATCATCGCTGATGAAACCAAGCTTAAGTAAGGATGGGCATTATATTTCAAAAACCTCCTTGATTACCCGCACAGCTCCAGAACATCGGATCCTATAGATGTCTGTGGAGAGCATCCATTGAACCCACCAACTCTGGATGTAGTTTGTTCCATCATCAAAGCCCAAAAGAATAATAAAGCGCCGGGCATCGATGAGATTCCAGTGGAGCTCAACAAATATGGTAGCAGTAGTGTTCATCAAGCAATTTACAAAGTCCTCCAGTACATTTGGCAACAAGAACATATGCCAAAAGAGTGGAGTCAATCAGTTATAATCCCTATCCACAAAAAAGATGGTAAGCTACAGTGCAAAAATTATAGAGGCATATCACTACTTTGTACGGCGTACAAAATATTTTCAAAATCCTAGAAAATAAAATCATATCATACGCCAACAGTATTATCAAGGTGGTTTTAGGGCAGGTAGATCGACAATAGACCAACTGTTGACAGTCAAGCAGGTAGTTGAGAAATGCTGGGAGTTAATACATAGAAACAAACATACGATGGTATTGATCGTAAAGCACTGTACCAAATATTGCTTTGCTTTGGCGTCTCTACTAAATTAGTCCATCTCACCAAAATGACTATGACGTCGACAACCTTCCAAGTCCGCATCAATAACCAACTCACCGATGCCTTTGACACAAATATTGGACTGAAGCAGGGAGATGAGCTGGCCCCATTGCTATTCAATTTCGCTCTGGAGTGCATCATAAGGAAGTAACCTGTGGATACGTGAGGTGCATTACTATTCAAGTCGAGCCAAGTAGTAGCCTATATGTATGAGATCAACATTTTGTCACGGTCATTAATAACTGAGAAAGAACTTTTCCTGAAACTCGACAACGAAGCAAAACTAGTCAGGCTACAAATCAATGAAAATAGAACAAAGCTCATGACGCAGTCGAGATAAAAAAAACCTCTAATACACAAAATATTACACTTGGCGAATATAGTATCGAAAATATTAGCAAATTTGTGTATTTAGGCGCCAAAATAATGAAAACGGGCAACGAAGGAGAAGAAATGCGCTGAAGAATACAGCTCGCAAATAAAATGTTTTATTCAGTATTGACGTTCTTGAAGACCAGCTGCGTACACAAGAAAACAAAGCTCCAAGTATACAAATCTGTGATAAGACCTGTGTTATGCTATGGGTGTGAAACATGGATCCTAACCCAAGCATTCACAAATATATTGAACGCCGCGAATAATCGGGGTGAAGCGAATTCCATACAACCATGAGGTCTCAAGGATTGTAAGACTGCGGAAGCTGCAATGGGCTGGCCACATGAATCGTATGGATGAACAACGGATACCCAAGAAGATATTCGTTGGGTGAACTGATCAGTGGGGGGACCAAGGAAACGCTGGTCTGACGCGGTCGACGAAGACAGTTCATCGCTACTCAGATTTCGAAATTGGAAGACGCGGTCATTGGGCCGAGACAGTTGGAAGCACTATTTGCAGGAAGTGAAGGCCTGAGAGGGGCTGTAGTGCTACGAAGAGAAGAGAGAGAGAGTCGAAAAATCTGACAAGAATGTCAAACTTTATGAGTACAAGGACAACAAATGTCCCAATGTTAAAATTTGCTAAGTCGTTTTAATAATAGTATAATTTCTGAATTTCAATGTTTCCCCCATCAAACCAAAAGAATACCCTTAACACTCCCAAAAACTCATATGCGACTCTGTAAGTAATAGGTGCATATATCCTGTAAATATTATAGCAATCGAGTTTGAAATAACAAAAATATAGCCGATTGAAAATTTGACTATTAAAACAGCAACAATATGTAGCACAAGGGAGGTGAAATTTTCGGAGGGGTATAAAGTCTACAGATATGCGTAGATTTCCCAAAAAAAAATCTGAAACGGCTTATTATTGAGATTGCTTATGAAATAAAGTCAATAAAACGACAAATTAAAATACAATGAACAGGCCTGCAGATATCAAATAAACAAAATAATTAACTGCAATGAGCAAAGTTGCCTTTTGAAGGACAATGTAATAAAAAAAAATCAAACAAAATAGTGAACTTTAAGCTTATTTGAACTTAATTCTAATAAATTCTAACTGAAACTTTATTTTCATCTAATATACGAGTATTAACATTACAATATTCTTTCCCTATAAGTTAAAAGAAAACCCTTAAAACTGTATACTTATGATTGCACGGATAACTTACTATAGCTGCATCCAAAAATATCACGTGTTCAGCTTTATCTGGAATTTCATTTCGTAAAATTTAATATTTCTAACCAAAATTCGTAACTTTGCTAGTTTCTCAGATAATTCCAATATCGCTTTGAAACATGTAATAACCCTAACTAATTATTTTTTGCTTCTATCGCAACCAATTTTCAATTTCCGAGGAATTTAAATCTTTAAAATTTTTGAAAACTAAATATTTATTTTCTTCTTCTACAACTTTTCGGTCCTTCGCTTTCTGTAACATACGCCTCCAACTGTCTCGGTCTATTGACCGCGTCCTCCAATTTCAAAATCCAAACAGCGATGAACTGAATTCGTCGACCGTGTTAGACCAGCCTTTCCTCTGTTTTCCCACTAGTCTTCGCCCTTCAGGTCTCCCAACGAATACCTTTTTGGATATCTATTCATCCGTACGACCCAAGTGGCCAGCCCATTGCAGCTTCCGCAGTCTTGAAATAGTTGAGACTTCCAACTCGTCTAAAATTTTGTGCAGCTCATGGTTGTATCGAATTCGCCATTGGTCCCCGTCTAGCTTCACTCCAATCATTTGCCTCATGACCCGTCTCTAGAAAGAATTCAGTATATTTGCAGATGCTTAGGTTAGGATCCATGTTTTGCACCCATAGCATAACACAGGTCTTATCACAAATTCGTATACTTAGAACTTTGTTCTCTTATGTACGCAGCTGGTCTTCAAGATCGTCAAAATTGAATAAAATATTTTATTTACGAGCTGCATTCTTCAGCGTATTTCGTCTCTTTCATTACTTGTTTTCGTTACTTTGGCGCCTTAATACATAAAATTGTCCACATTTTTTATTAGTATTCGCCAAGTGTGATATTTTGTGTATTTAAGGTATTTTTCCTTGACTGCGTCATGCGCGTTGTTGTATTCTCTTTCATTTGTAGCTCTACTAGTTTTTCTTCGCTGTCGAATTTCAGGAAGAGTTTTTTGGTAGTTGTTAATGACCGTGATAAAATTTTGATGACGTCTGCATGGGCTACCACTTAGTTCAACTTGCACACTAATGTACTTCGTGTATCGAGAGATCGTTTTCTTATAACCTACTCCAGACCCAAATTGAAAAGCAATGGGGCCGGCTCATCTCCCTGTTTTAGTCCGATATTTGTGTCAAAGACATCGGTGAGTTAGTTACTGATACAGTTTTGGGAGGTCATTGACATCATTACCAATTTGGTAAAACGGACTAATTTGGTAGGGATGCCAGGGAAGCAATATTTGGTACTGTACATTACGATCAATACTGTCGTATGCTTGCTTAAATTCAACGAAAATTTGATGTACGTCTAAGTTGAACTCCCATTATTTTTCAGGTACCTGCTTCACTGTGAACATGTGGTTAAATGCTGATCTAGCTGCTCTAAAACCACCAATAATACTGTTAGCATATGATCCGATCTCATTTTCTAAGATCATTGAAAATATTTTGTACGCCGCATAAAGAAGTGATATGTCTCTATAGTTTTTGCACGGTAGCTACGAGTATTTATATGATATTGTAAGTTTACTTCAACATATCATCCTCTTCGATTTTTTAAGAATAAAGTGCAACATACTAAACCCAGCTTTCTCCCTCAAACTGCAATCAAAAGAAATATTTCACTCTGCCATGCCAGCCAGAAATGCCCGAAGGGTCCATTAGGGTTCTGACGGTTACATTTTCATTCTATTCGGTATCTCATGTACATAAACTTTCATTCTTAAGTTTTCGAAATACAGAAGCTGACGCTTTTTTTCCGTTTTTGATGATGTTGTCATTCTGTCTTCTTGAATTTTCTTCTCTTTTTGGCCAGTAAAACTATAAGCAGTTGACAGCTTCAAGCCATACTTTGTATGATGATCCATGTAAGTAGTTTGTTTTTATTTTCATCCTTTGGTGCATGCAACCTTCAAAGTTCGTCCTAGTATTCATGTGTTGTCTAGGTGTTGTTTGCATATGAGTACTTTACAATGCAGATACGAGTACACATAAAAGTTTGCTAGATTTTCATTAGCCACACTTCAAAACTCTGAATTACACTAGAAAGAGAGGAAACCGCCTAATGAATACTTGCCACCCACTTCACATGCCATGGATTCGAATATTTGTTTGCCCATATTTATGTTTGCCATGTCCAAATGATGAATGAAACATGAAAATTACTGACATACTTGTTTGTTATTTGACAAACAATGATTGCCGGTCAGAGAATTTGTTATAGTTTCATTTGTTCAATACCGGATTATTATTTTGATGAACATAAAATGACAAGACAATTTAAATTTCACCACCAAATCTCAGTGTATTGTTTCAATACATTTATGTGTTTACATTGGTTTTAAACGTTTAAATGTTTTGTTTTAAATTACTTTAAATATGTTGCTTTTACTTTCACTGCCTAAGATCTATTTTAAATCACTTAGATACTTTGAATTTAATTAAAACGTTTAAGTGCTTTGTAGCGTTTTAAACATTTAATTTTGTGATGAAATTTTGAAGCGCTTAAAGTGTTTTTAAGCATCTGGCATATATTTGGCAATATATGTACATGAAGGTCAGATGTAAGGACTTGAGAATTGCAATCTAGAGATTGGCTTCAAGTCCAAGCCTGGGCGAATGCGGGAGTTTAAGTTGATGTATGAAAATTTAAATTAATTAATTCTTGTTTTATTTACAGTGTGCAATACCGACAAGTGCTTTGAACAAAGCATGTGATCTGTTTAAAAATATTAAGCACTTCTGAATGTGTAAAAAGTGACTACATAAATTAACACACTTAAGTGCTTTGATTTAGAGCACTTGCAACAGTTAGAATTTAGAGTAATTATCAATCTTCTCAAATTATAGATCAGGCAACGAGCTGAATAGGCAGGAGTATACTCCAGTCCAAAGAGTTTCAGTCATCTTTCATCGTTCATGAACAAACCCAAAAAGCGACTCAATATTATGTACACACTACTAGACATGAAAGGGCAATCCCGGCTTACGAACATTCCTTCAAATCTCGCTGCAAAAGCACTATTATGTCCATCGCCAACAATGACGGACGAGAAAAAGTTAAAACAAAAATTTGAGAACAATGAAGAAAGAGGCAAGCTGAACATTTTATCAGTCGTCGAAATCGAGCAACCAGTCAAAGCTAAGAACAAAGTGAAGAGTATGGAAGACAAAATCAGAAACACAGACTTAAGATTCAGTCGCTAGAAGAGTTAATTGGCTAATTAACTTTCAACAAAGAAACAGGAGCCACCAAGAAAGAAGAAGAAGAAGTAAAATCAAAAGCAACCGAAGCCAAAAACCTAAAGAAACTACAACAGGAAACTAATCAAGAAGATGTCTTTAGCGCAGGTGGAGCAAACGTCAGTAAAAACTATTCTGCACCACTAGCTGGGCTAGACGATTCAATGAACATTGCAGAGGATAAAGGTAACACAAATTCTGAAAATTGTTTTAATGTACTTGATAATACATTCATCAAATACAGAAAAATTAAAAAAAGAGAGAAAAAACCAAAAATTTATCTGCTGGCCCGTCTGCAAATATTAATCGAAAGAAAGAAAAAGTCCCATCAATCAATGTATTTGGGCAAACTGGCAAAGATATGGTTCGGCTTTTGATAGCCGAAAATAAATTAAATGATTTTGAGATCAAAAGGGTGAATGCCGATGAATTGACAATTAGAACTTAGTCATTGGTTGACTTTCACACAGCAGTTCCGCAGTTTTCGTACACACCCAAAAGCGAAAAAACCAGACCTTTTTGTTGAAGGGTCTGGACGGCGGAGAGGACACAGTGGATCTCCTTCAGGTGCTTCAAGAAGTTGCACCAGAAATAGAATTTATTGTAGTTAAAGACTTTGCAACAAGAAAACCGATTGTCGAACGTAGAAATTTACCTTTTTACTTAGTCCAAATTTCGAACAAATGCAGTGCAAGTGACCTTCAAAAAATAAAGTACTTGAACTTCCGAGTGGTAAAGAGGGAACGCCTCTAGAAGAGCAAGGTCAACCAGTTCTATAGGTGTCAAAGATTCGGTCATTCAGCTGCCGATTGTCCCACAAAATACAGATGTGTAAAGGTGTCCATGCCGCTGGCGAGTGGCTCAGATGGAGCCAAAAGAAAAACTATATTGTGTGAACTGTATCATACCGAGGATGCTTCCGGTATCAAGATGCAAAAACAAAATTTACTCCAAAACAAATTCAAGTACACCACAGTGCGATACCTACCAATACCGTCAAGCCCAGGGTGTCATTCGTATTTACTGCAAACAATGTAAATAATGTGAATAATGTAAGTGGCAATAATGTGCTGCTTCTCAAAATTTACCAGCAACTTAATTCTTTATCGTAGAGAATCGATAAACAAGGTTCAAAAATTAACTTTGTTTTTCAGTGTTTAAATCCTTCAAATGCTTCAAAATAACTTGTCATCCAGTTACATTCCTCATCTTGATCAACGTCAACTCCATTGTTATTATCCATCGACATGACTGTCTCTTGTAATTTCTTGTCAAGCAAAAGCCTAACATCTTCCTTCTCACTGAGATCCACCTCAATTCATGGCACTCCATGACTCTCAAGGATTTTAAATTCGTAAGAAACGATAGAGTAACAGGTGATGGGGGAGGTGGCATCGGGATATTGGTTCGAAGACCCTATTGTTTCCAAAACTTTGAAAAAGTCGAATTCAAAAGCTTTGAATCTCTTGAACTGTCCGTTATCAAAATCTCACTGCCAGGTGGGGATAACCTCTTCGTCATCTCTGCCTATAGAACTGGTCGAAATGTATTAAAGTTCAAAGAGGAGCTCAATCCCTTGTTTGAAATACTCGAATTGAACAGGCTGCATAGTTATTATACTCTTGCTGGTGACCTGAACGCCAAGCATACATCATGGCTGAACGCCACCAATAATCTAAAAGGTGTTTCCAGAAATTGTGGATAACAGAGAACCTAATTGAATGCAGGTGCAATCTATATGGGTCGGGGTTCCCAACATACCCTAGGACGAATTCATATTTGGACCTCTGCATTGCTGACGCAAGACTTGAATTCGGCTCGAATAGTCCTCAACGGAAACTGCAGGTGCTTCCTTACGAAAGCGACCATAATGCAATCGTAATGGAAATCAATTATCACAGGGATGATGTCTTCTTCATTCTAGTTCAACATGAAAATCATCGGTTGAGTTTAAAAAACATAGATTGGGGCAAGTTTTAAAAGAAGTTTAATCGAGAGTACCAGAAGCATTGTCCCCCTTCTGATGATGGCAACTCTTGCTCAATGGTTCCTAATGACAGAAATCTAACTAATGATGAAATAGATCTCTATTTGTCTAAGTTAGAGAAGCTGGTGTTGGAAACGATTGAGAAAGTAGTTCCCAAGATTAATCATCGAAACAATATGGAAGGATATGAAACACCAACTATTGCAAGGTTAAAAAGATGTAGTGATTCAGCTGAAGACTAGCATTGCGGTGTCGTGAGGTGAAGCCTTTTCCCCAGCATAAAGGCCCACTAAGAAAAAAATTTCGCATTCACAAATTAGGGGATAACATGACTCGCTCCGATAGTGTCAACGCCGAGGTAACCTACTAAAGGAGGAGATTGCCAAAGCAAACAACAAACTGGGCCTGGCAAAAACAAGCGAGACTTGAGAATATTTCGTCTTTACCGACGATACTTATTGCCCCCGAATAAGAGTGGGGCATCCAGGTAGAAGTGGTGTGCCTCCCTTTCTCTATACAGTTGCAAAGAATTTCGATAATTTGTTGCTAAAAAACTGCACAACAGTACTCTTTTTAGGAAACAATTTAACTACTTTGTTTAATAATATCCAAATTTGATGACAATCTTGTTGAGGTAGTTTGCAAACAGTTCACAGGCAAATATTAATACCGCTATAGCATACGTCCAATCAGATCGCTGTTGTACCCCAATAAAACCACCCTCCCAATTAAAATCAGGCAGTGGCGGTCGAATGTTACGAATTCTACAGCAACGATTCAGCGAATGGTGTCATGCTGATCCTTTTTGGTTCTTTTATATTTTGGCTGCTAAACAAAGACTGCTGACGATTAGTTTTCAATTCAGCTCACAAAACCAAAACGCTCTGTTCATCCATGCTAAATTGCTTTCGCTTTTGTTTGCACTGCAGTAAGTGCACTCACATTCGGTATCATTTCTCCATTTCGTTGCCAGCGCGGCTAATGAATTATACACGTCGAATGCAGTGTAGCCGGCTCCGTAGATTTGGGGGAGTGCGGCTCATTGAGATTTTAACGAATGCTGTCTGATTTCACAACCTCGTACGCTGTTTGGCGGCATAGCGACGACAGACAGCACAACAATCAGCGAAACGTTGAATGTGGTATGCTAGCTAGCATTCAGTTTTCTTTATTTCAGCGAAAGGACACTTGCAAATCCTAAAACTTTCTCGCAGCTCGAAAACATGCTCTAGAAATTGCGATCATGAGTCGAACACAAAATTATTTCACGCAGCAACGCCCCGATGCGGATATTTTATAACAACTCATTCTGTGGTGATTCTGAGAAGCCACACAATACGAATATGTCGGGAACACACACTGGAGCTCTAGCAAACTCCCTGTGGCTCTGTTCACACACAAAAGCTCACACACAATGTAGGGGTATGCGGCTTCACGCAACCAAAATATTCTCTACGTCAGGACCGCGACCGGTACGATTCCACTTTAGTTAAACGTTTTCCAACCTTCCCAAATACCATACGAAAATGGTTTCCGGGAACATTGAAAACACACAAAAATCAAAGTCGCCGATCGCAGGCGAAATAATATGCCCAGTCCTCACTCACGACCATCACATAGCTTAATCTGCCGAGTGAACTGATTCTCTGAGACGTCTGCAACATTGGGCGATCAAAAACAGAACTCCTGTGTGTCACAACGGTGGTTTCTTGGCAAGTCCTCTGCTCGTACCCAACTGGTATCTCCCATCACGTGAAACCGCAATTTATTTTCATGAATTGCGTTGCAACGGGGTCAGCGCGATCGAACTTCAATCGTGAATTTAAATTTTAATTTTTTTAATTTACAATTGAAATTGAATCAAGTATTATGTTGTCTTTCAAGTAGCTTGCCTAGGAGACTGTTAATTACTACAAAGATTGAAAAGCCTTCTTCTCATACGCGTCAATAATATTTATCGGTAATTTTTGGACTATAACCATCCCTCATTAGCTTTGTTGAAATTTCACCCAAAGAATGTCCGGAACTTAATCCGTTCATACTTCAGGGGTGAGGTCAGCAATAATTGGGCAAGAAAACTGTAGAGATATTAGCCCACAGGACCCAGACGTCGTTTTCACAAAAGTGAATAATTTATTCCGTAAGAAGTCTCGAGTGAAAGTATCGAACCTTGCAGTCGTTAGTGATGAGATAAATCTTCTCGATAGGGCTGGTATCGAAATTGATAGTACGACTCCGGAAACTTTCCCCGATTGGAACATTGAGAGAGGGAGTGAAATATTTTCAGAGGTCTTTGAAACAAAGCTTTCGATTCCAAATCAACCCAGAACGGTGAATCATTTCATTTCAATAAAACATTGACATCTGACCTAATACCGAGCACGAATTTTATTATTTGTGTTTCATATTTGGCAAGATAAACAACAAGAAATCATGTGGTATTGGCGGTGTTCCAAATATGTTATAGTTCTCCGACATTTACCAGAGGTTGCTATTAGAAATTATTGCAATATTGTTCAACATCATGTTGAGCAATTCATATTTCCCAAATGAGTGGAAAAAATCTGACGGCAATGTGTGACTTCAAGGTCTTGAATGGTCTACAGCAGAGAACAGTTACTGGACCACTGCTTTTCTCAATATTCATTCCCAAGCTATTGAACGGCTTTGATTTTAACGTCTCACGAATGAGATCATTGGTAGCGTTTGCTGATGATCTGATCACCTATATGGCAGACCGAAAGCCTACAATAGTTCAGAGCAATCTTCAAAAATATTCAATGATTTGCAGCTCTACACTGACAATTAGCGAATGAAAATCAATGCGTAGAAGTGCGAAACGATTTTGTCCGAACAACGCTGCTGGGGGTCAGTCAAGACCTGCAATGTAATTGGAAGGATTTCCACATCATGGCTGGTGAGGGTAGTTCAGACCGGGTTCCATATAAATCCTGTGTTTGATACCTCGATGTTCATCTCGATCAGTATCTGTCCTATACTGAACATGTCAAAATCATGCTCAGTAAAGCATGAAAAGTAATCATGGCCCTTAGGCGACTCTTATATTACAAATACATTGATCAAAAGGTCAAAGTTATCTGTTACAAGACTGTAGTTAGACCAGTTTTGACATATGGATGTCAGATCTGGTACAACCGGAGGGCTTGTAATATGGAAAGAATATGAATTTTTGAAAGGGAATGTCTTCGCACATTTACTGGTTCGTACAGAAAGACTGAGACGAATTGGAGGCGCTATATGTCGAATTGAAGATCTATCAAACTGCTTATATGACGACAGTCGATACCATCAAATTGAGACTTTTTTGGAATTATATCGTAAGATCTATAACAGTGAGCGAAAACTTCTGGATTTCACAGCCGTTCTACCCTACATGTCTTGCTACTGGATTCATTCCTCCCAAAGCGTTCGTGTATTTCTTTGGTGTATACCAGTGGTGCCATGTTTCGTCGACGGCCATCAAAGGGTGCATGAATTCCTTTGGATTGCACTTAAAAAGTGGTCTCACATTTTTATTTGTTGTCTGAAGTTAGCAAACGTGGCACCCATTGCGCTAACAGCTTTCTCATGCCCAAAATTTTATGCAGGATATGATCCAAGTAATCTTTTGTGATGCCCAGTATCTCGCTTCTCTCACGCACCTTCAATTGGCAGTCTACCAATACGAGCTCATGGATTCTTGTCACGTTACCCTCAGTGATAGTTTTTTGGTTCACGTGGGCGTGGTTCATCAAGAACCGACATGCGACCGTATTGAAACTAGTTGAACCAATTTTTAACGGTCACCGTTCACAGCATCCAAGCGCTCTTTGATTCCGCTGTGCGGTTTCCCTTCCAAAAACAAGAATCGAATCTTTGTCCGATATTGCTCTTTCTACATTCTTCTAAAATTTGCGGAGAAGCCCGCTTCTACACGCAATCAAAACAAAACTACAAGTTTAATTTAGCGGAAATTTTGAGAATAGCTATCTACAAGAATGTACTGGACGATAGCGAACCTTTCTTGTAACATTTGCGCCATCAGGCGGTGAATAAAGAGATGATTCAATGCCAACAGTTTATTCAACTAGTAGGTGCACTCATACAGCATTCACCCTTAATGTCAGGAATAAGAATTGCAGGCAATTATTTTGTTTATGTGATGTCCACAGGCCAATTTTGTTTTTTCTTGAAAAGCCGCCGGGTCTTGCTCTTTTGAGTGGGTAGACAGGTTCCAGCTATTTTGAGTCTCTTAGCTGAAGATGGCTCAAAAGCGTCAAAACATGCCTGTTCACTCGAACAGGCAAAGCCCGACGGCTTTTCAAGGATTTTTTTCGCTGCTACATCGCACACATTGTTATAGATGCGTGTCCAAGTTTGGTCAAGCTCCTCCTGCGCAGGTTACTAAATTATAAAAGTTGCAGGTTAAAACAGCGTTAAGATGCGGTGACAGATCGATTTAAGTAATTTGTATTTGGAGTTGGTCAGCTGACGTATGGCTAGCAAATTCAACAGAAAAGTGTTCCGAAAATTGACTCAGCTGAAAATATTATAGACAATTTCAATGATGATGCATCCTCCCCATTAAGTTAACGACTACAATTAATTCAACAACCGATGAATTACTATCAATATTCAAATCAAAATGCCACGGGTAAGAAAATGCAAACAGATAAAGCAAAAGAAAGGACGAATAAATATTAAATATCATTATTTTTGTACTAAGCATAACTACTGTTTATACTAACAAGGTGATTAAAATAGCAAAATAGATTATGGAAAAAGAATACTGAAACATAAATTAAATATGAGAATATAGCACAGATATGAGTATGTTGGTAAAATTTTTATTTTCATCTTCCTTTTAATTTTGTGTATTTTATTTATTTTTATTCTCGAAATCGATTTTCGACCGTAATCGTTCGGTCTTCTTCAGCGATTAATTTATTTTTACTCACATTCCTGCTTATATACTAGCTATGTTTAAGGAAATTTACTCTAGATCATTAAAAAGTAATGAGGGAAATTTGCTTAAGCTAATCAAAGGTAGGAAAGGTAATTTACAAAAGGGGTTGTTATAAAAATATTATTTTTACATGATTCAGAAAAGATATTATTATTTAATTAATTTAAATAGCCATGATCTGCAGTTTCCGTCATCCTGATTCATCAACTTTTTCCTTTCCCGGGTAATTGCCAGGCTTTCCATCACATCCAATTCACGTGTATCTCTAGCTTCCTTGATGACTACAGCGTCCTCCATTGTTATCTCGTGTCCCTTCGTGATAATATGTTCCGCTACCGCTGACTTGAAATTCGAAGTTCTTTCTTTCTTTCTTGCTGCTGCTGCTTCGCCTAGATGCTCCTTGATTCGCGTGCCGATGAGCCCCCTCGTTTGACCTATGTACACTTCTTCACAAGTGGGACATTCGATGCGATAGATACCAGATTTCTCGTGTGGTTCGCGCTTGTCTTTCGTTGATCCGAGAACGTTTTTGAGCTGGTTCTTGCTGCTTGATTCGATTAACCGTACAGAATTGAGCTGATTTATTCGCCGCTTGATCCGATTGCTGATGCCTTCGTGATAAGTTAGAGCCTTCCAGTATGTTCTTTCGGTATTCGCATTTGATAATGTTGATCGCCCCTGACGCTGTCTATTAATCTGGATCTTCGGTGCCATTCTCCTAATCGTCGAGCCCTTGAAGCCGTTTAGTTTAGCTGTCTCAACAATGTACCTCATCTCCTTTTCCTTAGCTTCCTTGCTTAGCGGCAAATCGAGCATCCTGTGGATCATGGCTCTGTACGGAGAAACCTTGATTTGCTGCGAATGATTTGATGTATTTGGAATCGTTCTTTGTGTGTGATATTAATTGACTGAATTAAACTATTTGATTAATTATATATTCGGTAGAGAGATGAAGTGAAAGTTTAAAAATTTGATACGTGATTGAATGATTTATAATTATTTACTCTAAATTCTAATCGGATCCAGGATCTAAGAGTATTCTTCGATGAAATTTAGGAAGATCCTTCGAAAGTAAGTTGGCCGTACGCATACTGTTAATTAATTTGTTTGATTATATACTTAATTTTCGTTGACTTCAAGCAAGCTTACGACAGTATTGATCGTAACGTACTGTACCAAATAATGCCTGGTTTTGGCATCCCAGCCAAATAAGTCCGTCTTACCAAAATGACAATGACGTCGACGACCTCCCAAGTCCGCATCAATAACCAACCCACCGATGCCTTTGACACAAATATCGAACAAACCAGGGAGATGGGCTGGCCCCATTGCTATTCAATTTGGCTCTGGAGTATGTCATACGGAAGCTACCTGTCGATACGCGAGGTACATTATTATACAAGTCAAGCAGTTAGTGTCCTTTGCGGACAACATCAACATTCTGTCGCGGTCACTAACAACTGCCAAGGAACTCTTCCTGAAACTCGACAACTAAGCAAAACTAGTAGGGCTACAAATCAACGAAAATAAAACAAAGCTCATGACGCAGTCGAGGAAAAATACCCCAAATACACAAAATATCACACTTGGCGAATACAGTATCGAAAATGTTAGTGAGTTCGTGTATCTAGGCGCCAAAATAACAACAAGTTGGGTAGGCAGACCTATGCTCATGTCAGAAGGGTTTTGTACTCAACTTACAAAATGCAGTAACCAGCAACAAATAAAATCAAGAAACATGTCATGTGAGATTCAAGGATCATACTATTATTAACAAAGTTGAAAGAATTTTGACTTCTGAGGTATTTGTTATAGTTATACCCATAAATATCTCCCTTGATAAATTTTTCAGATTTTTTAAATCACGGGTGTCCATTCGCGAGGGAGGAAGCATATTTTTCATGTATTTCCCCCCCCCCCCCCTGTGCCCCCACTGAAGCAAAAACGATCAGTTTAAGAACTGTTTTGAAAAGCTCTCATAGAGAACTTTCATTTGATACTCATATCGGCTACCTTTCATGAAATTTTTTTTCAGGCGCCACTCCTCTGTACTGTAATCATCGATTCATGGCCTTTTTTTTCGAATCCTAGAATTATTACAAAGCCCTTTTGCTAGGAGACCTCTCCTGCCTCTTCGACTTGTTTCAATTATATGTACTCATCTTCATGATACCTATCATTCCTGCAATTTTCATGCAAATCCTAGCAAAGCTGTAGTGTCTAAGTCGGTAAAAAGCGCATATAGCCATATGTTTCCATAGTAATACAGGGCATATTGCTCCATAGTAATACACGAAAATTCAAATCGCTATAACTTCGGTAAATACTATTCGATCTTTATGAAACTTTCCGAAAAGATCAATCTTATAAATAGTCATCCGCTTGCTAAATTTTATTGAGTTTAAGGGTATCGTTTAGATTTTATTCAAGAAAACACAAAATCGATAAATCATACTATTACTAACAAAGTTGAGTGAATTTCGACTTCTCAT
Source organism: Odontomyia ornata (assembly GCA_963969285.1). NCBI lineage: Eukaryota > Metazoa > Arthropoda > Insecta > Diptera > Stratiomyidae > Odontomyia > Odontomyia ornata. The sequence goes on along the minus strand of OZ017738.1, from coordinate 133,827,405 downwards.
GTATTTGTTGCTGTTGTACTCATTAAGGCCAACATTCATGATTTTTTTCAGATTTTTCGGATGGAAGGTGTCCAATCGCGAGGGGGGGGGTACGCGAAAAGTTCGTGCTTTTCCCCTTCCCCTGCCCCCCTCGGTACTTATAAGACAATTTTAAGACTTGTTTTGAAAAGATCTCATTGAGACCTTTCCAATGACACCCTACTCGACTACCAATGGTGAAAAAAATTTTTGAGGGTTCACCTCCCTATATGGGAAGACCCCTTTAAACCCCTTTGAAAAATTTTCCACCCTTGAACTTTCAAGAAGTCACCACTTCCGACCTTTCCACAAAGTTTCATAGCTGTAGCCTCTATAGTTTCGGAGAAAAAGTGCTGTGACATACATACGGGCGGACGGACGGACAGACGGACACAGGTCGTGATTGCAATAGGGTTTTGTATTTTAGTACAAAACCCCAAAAACAGGCAATGAAAGAGACGAAATACGCCGAAGAATACAGCTCGCAAATAAATAAAAGTATTCAGTATTGACGATCTTGAAGACCAGCTGCATACATAGAAAAACAAAGCTCCAAGTATACAAATCTGTGATAAGTCCTGCGTTATGCTATGGGTGTGAAACATGGACCCTAACACCCAAACCCAACCATCCGCAAATATATTGAACGCCTTTGAGCGACGGGTCCTGAGGCGAATAATCGGAGCGAAGCTAGACGGGGACCAATGGCGAATTCGATACAATCAAGAGCTGTATGAAATTTTTGACGAACCGGAGGTGTCAAGGATTGTAAGACCGCGGAAGCTGCAATGGGCTGGACACATGAATCGTATGGACGAGCAACGGATAACCAGGAAGGTACTCATAGGGAGAACTGAAGACCGGCGGCCAGTGGAGAAACCGAGGAAACGCTGGTCTAACTCGGTCGACGAAGACAGTTCATCGCTGCTCGGGTTTCGGAATTGGATGAAGTGGCTAACAGAACGAGACAGTTGGAGGCGCTGTTTGCAGGAAGCGATGGCCCAAAAGGGGCTGTAGTGCTTAAAAGAAGAAGAAAATATACTCAATTAGAATATTTTTCGTGTTTTTTATTCCGTTTTATGCGAAACATTATAACAAGCAATGCCGGGTATGAACCAACCATGTAATTTCTTCCTTTTGACATAAGGGCTCTTGTTGGGATGAAGAGCGTGTGCATCTAGACTCTGCCATAAGTATTCCATGTCCCATCCCATGTCAGCTTCTTGGGGTCTCACGATAACATTCGGCCGCAGCGGAAGCGATCCAGTTCACCAGTGTATTTGAGAATATTGAGTAAAATTGTAACTTGCTTTCAGTGCAGGCCCTCGCTCATTTTAAAATCATAGCTCATATGCGTGAAATGTTTTCTAGTATACCATGTGCTGGCAGCGCCCACTCCAAGCGCGGACAATCTCGACATTTTTCCGGGGCGGCAAAATTGAAAGGCGGCATTTTGGCTGCTAAAGAGGCAAAATTAATCGAAATTGACAACTAATCCAAACATATACTTGTCGGCAAAATTCAATATGCAAAATAGATTCGTATGCACCTTTTTCTAAAAATCCTAAAAAAAAATGTTTTTTACCCATAATTTCTCCTCTCTTTGTCTTTGTAAACAACCGTTAGAAAATAGCTCAATTGCTGGATACACAAAGACGCCAGCGCGCGTAGGAGCATGCTTCGCTTGAATAGAAAAGAATATCATATATGATCATTTTTTTATCCATACCATAAAAGGGCATGGAGAACATCATCAGTTTCGATGAGCTCCAGTTGCGAAAGAACTACAGGGTGCGCCAGAGAAATTTACTTATTTGAAAAAATTCCCGCGCGGTGAGTTGGATGGGTAGAGGGGTGAGAGGGAGCGCATCAGGAGGGGGAAGTTCCCAAGTTTGTTTCTCCTTCCAGTCGAGCGAGTTACTGTCTGGTATGCAATGTCGGTAATGGGAATAATTGGTCTTTATTTTTTGAAGAAAACGAACGCGCAGTTACCGTGAATGGAGCTAGTTACAGGAACATGATCGAGGAATTTTTTCTTCCAAGACTCGAAGAAACGAACGTTAGGAACGAGTGGTTTCAGCAAGATGGAGCCACAGCACACACAGCACGAGACTCAATGAATTTGTTGTGACACCATTTCCCCGACCGCCTCATCTCTCTCAGAGGCGATCTCCAATGGCCGGCACGCTCTCCAGATTTGACTCCATGCGATTTCTTTTTATGGGGTTGTTTGAAATCCCTGGTTTATGTCGATCGACCACGGACTATTGCACACCTCAAGAACAACTTTCGCGACGCCGTTGCCAACATACCGATTGATATGCTGCAAAGTGTGGATACGAATTTCAAATCGACTTCATCAGTGTATGCGCAATGGGGGTCGCCATTTATCCGATGTCATTTTCAAGACTGCATGAAAAAAATTGGGATATTGTATTCTCAAACAAAAAAAAAATTTAAAACAATAACTGAAGTACTGAGATTTGCTTGCTTGTTGCTTTTCGAGGAAGTGAGAAAAACAGGAGTGTACTTGGTGAGAAACCGTATCGTTTTTATGTAATAAATTTAAAAGGGCTTCTTTGCTGCCCAATTGCATTATTCTTTCTCTTAATAACTAGTGCAAGTTTGTATTTGAGTGTCCAGTGAAATATTTGGCAGTACATTAAAAATATTTGGCCATATTCTAAAGGTAAGTGCATCTGTAAATATGAAGTTTTTTGACAAAATACCCCGTGAGAAGGCGCGCTATAAGAATTTACACATACAGGCGCACGTGAGCAAAATGCTCACGCCATTTCAGATGCAGTTTTTTAATCGAGGGTGATATTTCAATAAATATCAGAGTATCTGTTTCGAATATTAAATGCCGCTTAGATACAAGACCACAGAAATGCGGTTCCATGCAGGAATAAAAAGTCTTCCACACTTTGTACTTAATATTTGGCATACCTTCGAAAAAATAAACTTAAAAACAAAAAAACAGCACGTATTCAAAAAAAATCCCGTTGGCACCACCAGCCGGAAAGATAAGTTCCTCGAAGATACCGTTAGACTTCGATAAACAATAGGCTTCCCCTGGTTAGACTTTCGTAGAACGGCAATATTGCAATGGAAAATTCAAGCTTTAATTTTCTTATTTATGGTCCAATTTAGAAAATAAATTGCTTTGGAACAGAATTTAAATCTAGAGCATATAAATTGTAATAAAATGTGTTGAGGGGTATGGCAGCTAAACAGGAGCCCAACAATCTGAAAATCCCCGCTATACCGGAAATAGCCTAAAAATCTAAACATATTTAGAGGTTGATAACTCTGAACTTACTATAAAATTAAGATCAAATCGAATGAAAATTATGACTCCTGAACACTTTGAAGCTTTGGAATTTAATCAGCAGCCCTTTAGAATTTGGAGAACAAATCTTGCACATACATTTTCTGCTGTACTCGTATAAACAGCTTTAATCTGAACAGTTTTACAATTTTTCATGAAAACCTAGTAAGTAATTTGGTTGATACTAAATACAATAATCAATTTTGCTTGTTGTTTTCGACATTCGAGGGGCCGCCATTTTAAATCGCTTCCTTTGATTTTGTATGGTTTTTGCGGAGACCCATCGTTTAGTCTAATTTAACCATTGTGGCAAATGCCATTTATATCAGAGATACACTTTGGTCAGAATGAAAATCACAAATTTTTGCTTCAAAATAGTAGCTAATAAAATTATTATTATTTAAATTTTCAACTTCCTTATTTATCATCCGATTTCAATGATTTTTTTATAAAATTAAAGATCTACACCTAGTAACTTGCAATATCAAATTTCATCAAAATCGGTTGAGTAGTTTGACCACTAGAGGGCCTCAAAAATTTGAATAAATCGAATTTTTAAACCGCCACCATTTTGTAACCCACTGTTAATGACTACCAAAATTGGAATACCATGAGACCTAGATAACGCCTCATCATCTGTGGGGTGACAGCCCTAGTCGGAACTTGGCCTGCAGGATTAAACTCCTACAATCATCACGGTTCTGCAACCTCGTCCGCCAGTTGTTCACTCCCAGCAAGCTTTTACTGTCAGCTTCTATCGTGTCTCCCCATCAAATCATCGGTCTTATTGTCGGACGTCTACCTTGATAACATCTACTTAAATATAAAGCTTTTTGTAAATCCGTTAAAAAATGTGTCTTTTAAATGAAAACCGATAAAAACTGTGTCCTTAAAAACTGTGTGTTTCTCTCATGAAATTAATCTAATATTTATTTTTCCATGGCATCTCGAGAAGTGTGTTTCTCATAGTATGTATAGCACGTGAATGTCACGTATTCAGTGAAGAGTAGTTTACTGTATGAAAAAACATGCTTTTTTAGAGCATTTATATGGTGCACAGAAACCGGTAGGACCAGGCTCAATTTTAGCTCGCGGAAGTGGTAAAACAACTTCTTCTTCACGAAATATATGGTTTTGCCTGCTCAATAGCCACATTTTTTGATTTTCCTTAATTGCATGCTTATGCTCAGATAAAATTAAATTTTTTTTGCTTATAATTATTAAATTATTAAAAATCTCCATATTTTAGCGCTGTAATTTAAACAAAAAGAAAAATATAAATTAAAAAAACAACGCTATTTATTTGTTTTCTGACAAATATATATATTTCGGGAGTAAATGTTCTCCCTTCTTCAGTGTCTAATTTTTTCTGAAGAGAAACCCTCAAGATGTAAAATATATATGCTAAAGCTAATTAGTTATTAATGACCGTACTTAACAAAAGGATGGATATCAATGAAATAACAGGTCATAAAAGTATATTTTAAATGTGGGTCAAATGAATTTCGGTGGAACTATTAATTTATTTTAAATTATTTTAATATTTTTTTTTTGTAACCTGAACTTAATTATTTAGAAGTAATTTTAAAAGAGGTGAATCTCCATTGCCAACATCATCATTCAATCGCTTTTCCATAGGTTGCCGCATAATCCAAAGTGTCTCGTACGCATCCAGTTTCTTCAAATCTCGTATTTCTTTGATGACTTCCAACTGCTCCCAGTTGACGTTGTGTTCTTCGCAAATGTGACGGGCTACCGATGATCGAACGTCTTTTACTTTGTTTTTCGTTAGTGCTGATTGTGCTTCTCGAACATGCTCGTTGAACCGGACTTTCACGCTGAGTTTTGTCTGTATATATTGGGTGCCTGAATTAAATCAGTTGAAAGTTCATAAACATATAGGAAGGTTTTGAGCAGCTTGCGACGAAATTATGTCGCTAACATTTAAAAAAACCGCAATTAATTTTTACGTGAGCAAAATGCTCAAAGCGTGCCTTCTTACGGATTAACACGGGTTGTATAGCGTCTCACATTTGGCTAATTATTTCAAAAGTCTGCAAGTGATTTCAAAAAAATTAAAGATTTCTCTTTGTAAATCGGATTGTGTTACTTCTATAAATTATTTATTTCTTGATTTTGTCAGCTTTGCCTATTTTGAATGATACTTGTGGTTTTTGTTTTATTATTGTAAGTTCGTTTTAATTTTTACTGTTTTGTTCTACTTATAATGTTAAATGTTTTTTCTAAATATACGTTTTGGTTATAACTGAATTATTTGATTTTTATCTGAAAGAAAATCAAAATTTTAGTTTTCACATGTTTAAGGGGCGGCAATTTGTCTTTTTGTCCAGGGCGACATAACTGCTGGAGCGGGCGCTAGAGCTGGAGAAAAGAACTATCCCCACGATATCGCAGTGTACTAGCTGCTAACACCAATGTGCATCCCTAGGGTTCAAATATCCAGCTGAGTTCGGTTTTTTAGCTTGCTGAGGCAGCATTCCATCACTGCGTACTTCATGTGCTTTTGTCCAATGGATTAAACACTACAAATTTTGTAAAAGATTTGGTTAAAAATACTCAAGAGCACTTAGTCTCACAAAAAATAATAATTGATTTAAAGGTTTAGAACTTGTTATATAAAATCTGTTTAGTTGAATAGTACATTGATGAAAAGATAAAAGACTTTTTCAGTTTGGAATACTTGGAAAATAATTACAATTTCAAAGAACTTGAAAGCAAACTAAACTGATTTGTGCTCAAAATAATATCAACCACAATTCAAACAAGTTGGTTAAACAGATCTACGCTCATGTCAAAAGGGTTTTGTATTCAATTTACAAAATGCAGTAACCAGCTCGAATAAAATCAAGAAACACGTCAAAGACTATTCTATTGGAGAAACTATGAAATTCGAAGATCATACTATTATTAACAAAAGTTGAACGAATTTCGACTTCTGAGGTTTTGGTTATTGTTATACTCATAAATATCTCCCTTAATAATTATTTCAGATGTCCATTCGCGAGGGAGGAAACACATTTTTCATGCATTTTCCCCTGTGCCCCTACTGAAACAAAAACTGACAGTTTAACAACTGTTTTGAAAAGCTCCCATGAAAACTTTCATTTCATACTCATATCGGCTACGTTTGATGAATTTTTTTTTCAGGGGCCACTCTCCTGTACTGTTATCATCGATTCATGGCCAATTTTTTTGAATCCTAGAATGGTTACAAACCCCTTTTGCTAGGAGCTCTCTCCCACCTCCTTGACATGTTTCACTTATGAGTAGGTATTCATTGTAGCCTCTCATCTTCAGTCATTCATTAAATTGAATCAAGTGTTCAAAGCATGCACCTTAAACGTTGAAGTTGGGAAAAAATAACTCAAAATTATTTAATCTTCGCATTTAACACAGCCACTATTTTGTTTTACGATTATTGATACCACTAGCTAAACCGCTTCTCAAAGATATTCATGACACTTATCATTCCTGAAATTTTCATGCAAATCCTAGCAAAGCTGTAGTGTCTGAGTCGGTAAAAAGCGCATGTTGTTCCATAGCCATATGTTGCCTTAGTAATAAATGCAGCGCATATTGTTCCATAGTAATACAGGAAAATTCAAACCGCTATAACTTCGCTAAATATGATTCGATCTTTATGAAACTTTCAGGATCGATCAATCTTATAAATAGTCATCTGTCAACTTCATTGAATTTAAGGGTACCGTTCAGATTTTATACAAGAAAACATTTAAATGGATAAATCATACTATTACTAACAAAGTTGAGTGAATTGCGACTTCTCACGTATTTGTTGTTGTTGTACTCATCAAGGCCTACATTCTTGATTTTTTTCAGATTTTTCGGATCACAGGTGTCCAATCCCGAGGGGGGGGGGAGGACCCAAATTTTTCGTGTATTTCCCCCTCCCTGTGCGCTCCTCGAAGCAAACTTTGCGATACTAAGACCTGTTTTGGGAAGTTCTCGTCAAGACCTTTCATTTGATACCCATATCGGCTACCTTCAATGAAATTCTTTTTTTGGGGGGTCCCTCCCTTATATGGGGAGACCCCCTTAAATACCTTATAAATTTTTTTTTGTAGATTTACTTCGAAGAGAGTACCACTTTACACCTACATACAAAATTTGATGTTTCTAGCTTAAGTAGTGTTGCGAAAAACATGCTGTTTTATTATTATAATATTATAATTTAATTAATTTCTATAATAAATTTATGCTTAATAGTTTTTAATTTAAATAAAAAAAAAATCCCAGCAATCGGTGAAAGTTTTGCTTTTCGAACAATTGCCAGAAATGAAAAAATGTTGGATCTCGACTTCTGAAGCAGAAGATGTTAGCTTTTTAGAGTGTTAAAAAGATTGGATTTTGGTTATCGTCTCAAGCTGAATTCAATTAGTTTTCTCGCTCAGTGTGAAGTTGGAGTGTCGAAGAAAAAACAGTTGGTGTAGGCGACTGGAATGCAATAGATTTTGCAAGTGCAGCGGACAAGGAGTGGGAAGTGCGTTAATTTGGACGGTATGATTGAGATTTAACAGGCTTTGGACTCGGTATTATTGCATCGGTGACAATGATTTGCGCAAGAGGAGAATTTTCGGACAAGATCTAGCAGAAAATTGCATATGTTCCTTGAAGCTGTTGGCTAGTAGGTGCTCTAGGCGGCTGCCACGAGTCGAGTGGATTGTCGGAGTTGGACGCAGAGTACGAGCGGTGTGAACGGACTCGCAGGGGTGGAAATAGACGTGGGAATTGGTCCTGAACCGGTGCTGGACAAAGTAGAGCAATAGAATTGATTAGCGGTCGCAAGAGCAATGGATCTTCGCCGATGGGTGAGTTGGTAATTGAAAAGTGAAATAATAAAAAAATGTAGCGGAGATGATGGCAAAGTGGAGAAACAAATTTAGAAGTGTGTAGAGAGGTGAAGCGAGAAGTAACGCGTGCTGGTGTTGCAGGCGTACGGTTGTGGATTTGGTTGGTGTGCGAGACTACCGTCATCGGTGAAACGTCAAAATCCAACCGAGCCCGAGACAGCGACCGATATCTATACCGATTCGAAGTTGGAGGGTCTGGTGGAACATCATTGTTCGCTTGTACGTGATAAATAGACAATTTGCTGCAAGACAGAAAAGACGGAATATACAAAATAGTGTAATCTGCGGAATACGAGCCACGGACTTCAACCCGGACTCGAGCAGTAGCGGAAAAATGATGGATTAATGGCCAGTTGCATGGTGCGAGTGAGTTGGTACTTGACACTTGTTTATAAATTTGCGCAAAAAGGACTGTGTAGTGGTTTTGGTATTTTCTAAACAAGAATCTATTGCAAATCCAGCCGATTTGCGCGAGTACGCTTAGTTTTAAGAGAGAACAACAAGATTGTCGGGTGGCCTATGTGTTTTCCTTAACCGCAATTACGGTGCATCACAAGAACTGATCAAAAAAAAACAAAAGTGAAAAAGTGCAAAGTGGACCTGTACGAACACAATCATCAATGCTATCACTGGTATAAGGGAGCCCCCAAAGGTACCTTTTAATCTCGAATTCTTTATTTTTATTTAATTGAAAAATAATGAGAATAATAATTATTAATTTTTTTTAAATTAAAATATAAAAATAAACATTAAAAACCCCGAAAAATCGAAAGACACAACAAACGAATTATTAAGTGCTTCGTTCTCGTGTGTAGTTTCCTTCGAAGCTAAAGTAAAGTGCATAAACATAGTGACTGTACGAAAGTAAATAATATTTTTTTTTGTGAACAGTGAGCAGATCAAGTACTGGCGGCTATAAATTGGCGCATCTTGCTGTCACCAATTTAGGTGACAAAAGACTGGTGCGGCACAAGGATTTTTAAAAAGGAACGTTGAAGCTTTTCGATATTAGGTGCATATCGAATATTGTAGATGAACGTTCGTGTACGAACTATTTAAAATCGAAGTTAGAAGATATTCACGCGGTGACGTCATTCCATTTAATTTCAAAATATGAATATCATTGTAATTTATTTTTATTGTAAACGAGTTTAGATTTTTTTTTGAATCAATTTAAACTTTATTAATTTTTTTTATTATTCAATTTACTTAATTACTGTAATTTCATTCCAGTCTCTTACCAGTTTTTACTTAATTACTGTAATTTCATTCCAGTCTCTTACCAGTTGCAGAGCGCTCAGCAATCAGGAAGGAGTAAGTTTGGTATTTTGTTAAAAATGAAAATTAATTTTTATTTGTATATATATATATATATACATGTTTTGTTTTTTTTTTTGTTGTTATTGAATATATATTTATAATGAATTTATTTAATTTTTATTCATTTCACAGGATGGTCCTCTCTATTTCTTTCCCTTCCCTAATCCTTTTCTTCTACCCATGTACTATTAAGTAATAAAGTGGCTAGCACGGGCGGTGACCTATCTCCTACGAACCCAGACACGGCTGAGCATTAGCCGGCTCAAAATGCTACCGGGAGAAAGGAACATTGGTCACCGCCACGAATAAATGTCTGCAGTTGCGACGACTATCGCGATTGCAACAGGTGGCGCCCAAATACCGGTTTTGATATATTTTAATGATGAAAAGTTTTTTTTTTGTTTTGATTTGTTGTTTTTATGTAATTTTTAGACTCATGGGTCATGCATTTTATTGTGAGGGTTTTTTTTTGTTGAGGTTTTATTTATTTTGTATTTCCATTTATATCGCGGTGCTCGCCTCAGTTGCAGTGGCACCCAACGTGCTGTACGTCTATGTTCTATAGTTTTTTTCCGGATTTGATAGCATGCATGCTATCAAGATGTGGATGGTGAAAGGAAGAATTATTCGTGTTGTTGGTTGTATCTTCCTTCATGGGATAGCTGGCTGTCGTGCTAGCTCTTGGAATCAACCAGCGCTCTTGATTTTTTTTGTTCATCATCCTTGCTTGTTTGGCTTTGGACTTTGAGCGACTCTTGTCCGAGCTATTATGGAGTCTGTTAGGATCCATAATAGTCTCGTAGTCGGCCCTAAGTGGCGACAATTTTGAACGGAGTCCGCCTCAAGGTTTTTTTTGTTGGACAAGGCACCAAGATCCTTGCCTCTGCTCTGTGTAAATTTTATCCCACGTTCCCATTTTTAATTACTCTTCTTTTATCCTTTTCCTTTACAAAGAGGATCATCCTGAGAAATGAAGTCTTTATGAATCAATAGTCAATCGATAAATAGTTGCTATATTTACCCCATTAAATTTCTGAATCGTAGTATCTTGGGTGCTTTATTGATAATTAATTAACATTTTTATATTGTTGCAATTAAGTTTTTTTTATTGATAAGAAAATCATGCATCGACGAAGTGCTAGTTGGGACCCCGCTTTTAATGCATTAGACCGAGAGCTGGATCGGCTCAGTTTATCCAACTCCCTGACAGGAACCCCGATAAACATGACTGCTCCAGCTAATTCACGAGTCCCACCGACACGAGTATCACTTTCTCCAAAAGTCATCTCTCCCGTACACGCCGATGCCTCACGGGCTCATTATATAAGACCGCGTATCGCCTTTCGGGAAACGCGAGGTGACGGGACCACCAATATTTCCCGCATCCCTATCACTAAATGGGGACTATCAGTCGATGGGGGCCTTTCTGGAATAACGGCTCAACAGTTTATATTCCGCATTTCAGCATTGGCTGAAGATTATGAATTATAAGATCGAGAGCTCATGCGCGATCTCCATGTGCTCCTTAAAGGAACCGCCTAAAATTGGTATTTGCAGACACGTGATCTGTACGGAGATCTTTCTTGGCTTCGATTTAAATCGAAATTCCTGCAGCGATATTCGGGACACCTCACCAATGTGGATATTTGCCAACGAATGGATGCTCGCTTACGCAAACTGGGGAAGAGGTTCATCGACTTCTTCAAAGCTATTGAAGCCCTGTCCCTGCAGTTGACAATCCCCATCCTTGATCTTGACCTCCAGAGAATAATAATGAAAAATATGAGTCCCCGTTTACAGGAACATTTGGCTGGGCAGACCTTCCCCACTACACGGGATCTTGTTCGACGCTGCTGTCAGATGGAAGCTGCGTGGAAAGATCTGGACACTCGGCGAAGCCTATTTGAGAGGCGTACCTCAGCACGAGTCCACGCTATTGAAGATAGTACGTTAGGACGATTGGGGGATGAGGAGGCATATCTTCCCGGTTCGTACAGAGACTTGGCGTCTGAAAGGCTCGACGTTGATTATGGGACCAACCCATCAACTCCAACCCTTACTTGGGCGAACGCAACAGTGGTATCTCAAGTTCAAGCGCTAGGTACCAGAATGATCTCTACTTCAAACCAAAACCAGCGCAGTATTTATAGGGTATGCTGGAATTGTAAGGACTTGGGCCACAGTTTTTTTGATTGTGCTATGCCAGTCAAACATGTGTTTTGTTTTGGATGCGGGCAAGAGGGAGTTATGAAGCTTAACTGCAATGCTTCCCGCACCAAGAGTTTGCCCAAGCGGAATCCGGGTCCTCTTCTTAGGACGGCTTCAATCCAGTCCCCTGACCGCGTTGATGCAGCCACCAACGTTGATCCCGAGCTGTGACGTTTCCTATGACTATCCACCAAACCTTGCTACGACCACATCGCTACATCTTCCCCGAACCGGCGTGATTTGTTAGTTCCTACCTATAGTAGTGAAACGGCGGGCGATGATCGAGACCGCTTGCGAAGATCCTGGACATATTTCTTCACCAGACGTCTCTTGAAGCGAGCCTGCGTGGAGTCTATTGTTGCAACTCCTGGCGACAATAGGCTCTACGCCGATATTTCTATCAAGGGTCACAAATGGACGGGCTTACTCGACAGTGGAGCCAGCGCGAGTATCCTCGGAGCTGGAGCCTTGGACCTGCTTTCAGACTTGGGCTTGCACATGCATGCCATGCATGCCCATGTCCAGACTGCATCAGGTCGTAAGAACCCCGTTCTGGGATATATCGTCACATTGGTGCGATTTAACAACATCACAAAATTGATGAGATTCCTGATTGTCCCTTCCTTGACACACTCCGTGTACTTGGGAATTGATTTTTGGGATCTCTTCAAAATCGCACCAATCCAGGTCAACACTGTCGACGTGGCCGCGGAGCCTCCGAACCCTGAATTCCATCTTTTGTCCCCACCCGACCAGCAACGACTCGACTTCATCAGGCAACAGTTTCCTTCGTGTAGTGAGAGAGGCTTGGGTAGAACCGGTCTCTTGTCTCATCACATAAACACTGGTTCCGCCCGACCCATCAAACAGCGGCATTACGCTGTTTCTCTCGTTATACAGAAACTGTTGTATGATGAACTCGATCGTATGTTGTCTTTGGGGGTAATAGAGGAAAGTCAGAGCTCGTGGAGTTCTCCCGTGACCCTTGTTAGAAAACCCGGTAAGGTACGTTTGTGTTTAGACGCTAGACGCCTCAATGACGTCACTGTTCAGGACGCCTATCCGTTGCCGCTGATAGAAGGTCTGTTGGCCCGATTGCAGAGCACCAGGTTCATTACTAGTTTGGACCTGAAGGATGCCTTTTGGCAAATTCCGTTGGATGAGGCGAGTAGGGAAAAACGGCCTTTACTGTTCCCGGCAGGCCCTTGTACCATTTCAAGGTCATGCCGTTCGGTTTATGCAATGCTCCCCAAACGATGTGTCGGTTGATGCATAAATTCATACTACATGAACTGCAAGACAAGATATTTTTTTACCGAGATGACTGATAGACTGGCATTTGAAACTCCTGAGCACAGTGGCCAAACTGCTCAGGGGTGCCAACTTAACAAAATGTCAAAAAGAGCAAGTTCGTCAAGAAGGAGATCAAATGTCTTGGCTTTGTGGTGAGTGATGGTATTCTGCGCACCGACCCGGCGAAGGTTTCGGGTATAATTCTATACCCTGAACCCCGAACGGCCAAAGATTTGAGAATGTTCATGGGAATGGCGGGATGGTATCGGCGGTTTATTCCGAACTTTGCTGCCGTTATGGCACCACTAGGGGATTTGGTAAAGGGAAAGCGTGCCTTTAAGTGGTCTGGTTCCGCCAACAGTGCCTTCGATAAAGTGAAGCAATTGTTGGTTTCCGCTCCAGTTTTGGCCAACCCCGACTTTACGAGGCACTTCTATATCCAATGTGACGCAAGTACCGTGGGTATTGGAAGTGTTTTGTTCCAGAAGGACGATGAGGGTGGAGAGCATCCAATCACATATATGTCTTTGAAGCTCAACGCTGCGCAACGCAACTATAGCATTACTGAATTGGAATGCTTGGCTGCGGTGCAAAGTGTGAAGAGGTTCAGGGCATATATCGAAGGGCTGCCTTTAATCATCATAAACGATCATGCTAGCCTTAAATGGTTAATGCAGCAATCGGACTTTTCTGGTCGATTGGCCCGCTGGAGCCTGAAACTACAAGGGTTTGATTTCAAGATCGAACACCGGAAGGGCGCCCTTAATACTGTTCCCAATGCGTTGCAGGAGGACCAGTATCAATGTATATTCGACCATCTGCAAGGTGCAAATTCTGAAACTGATCAGGTTGTTTCAAAATTTACTCCTTGAGATGCTCATACTCAGGCTCCTGAAACGCAGACTCCCGGATCAAACCGCAAATGTGTTCGTGCTCCGGGAGACAGGGAATGATTGAGGCCACTCGCTCGTCTTGCGAGCAAGATCTAGACAACGCATTTTTTTTTTTTTTGTGGTAGGGAGGTGAAGGCATTTACGCCCGCCGAGTCTGGCCCACACTGCTAGACTCGGCGGGCGTGAATACCTTCACCTTCCTACCACAAAAAAAAAATGCGTTATCTAGATCTTGCTCGCAGGACGAGCGAGTGACCTTGATCATTCCCTGTCTCCCGGAGCACGAACACAGTGGTGGTTTAATCCGAGAGTCTGCGTTTCAGGAGCCTGAGTATGAGCATCTCAAGGAGCAAATTTTGAAACAACCTTATCAGTTTCAGAATTTGCAACTTGCAGATGGTCGAATATACATTAATACTGGTCCTCCTGCAACGCTGACTACCGATATCCCCGGAACAAAATTATGGGTTCCGGAGAGTCACCAGCGGGCTCTCATGGTACGAGCTCATGATGATCCCCGGGGCTCTCATTGTGGAATCCGCAAGACTACCGAAGTCTTGCGAAGGTATTTTCATTGGCCTCGTTTGCGACAAGACGTAGTTCAACATATTCAGAATTGCGTCACTTGCAAACAGGTCAAGCCTTCAAATGCCACAATGATACCCCCTATGGGCGCATCACGAGACTCGGTCCGTCCTATGCAACGCCTGTTTGTGGACTTCATGGGCCCATACCCCTGTTCCAAATCAAGGAATACCCAGTTGTTCGTGGTCCTGGATCATTATACTAAGTTTGTATGGCTCAAGCCCATGACTAAAACCACTGCAGAGTCAGTCGTGTGTTATTTGCAGCGCGAAATCTTTTTGACCTTCGGAGTCCCTGAATGGTTACACTCAGACAACGGTGTACAGTTCATCTCCAAGGTATTTGCCAAGCCTATGAATGACTATGGTATGCAGCACTGCTTCACACCATATCATCCACCGCAGGCAAATGCCTCGGAGAGGTCGAACCAATCAACACTGAACGCCATCAGAGCCTACATAGGATCCGATCATGGTAAGTGGGACGAAAATCTTCCGGCCTCATGCTTTGCCTTTCGCTAGGTAATTCATGAGTCCACGGGATTCTCACCCTGCTTCCTCATGTTCGGGTACCATCCTATACAGCATGGTTCTGAATATCCTCTAATTAGAAGTTTGAATGCTTTTGAGGATGGAGAGGTTCAACTAAGTGCGAACAGTGATCGATTGCCAGCTGTACAGGATCGCGTTAAGGCTAAACTACAAGAAGCTTATCAAAAGGGAGCTCAACGCTGCAACCTTCGGGTTCGTCCTCGTGAGCTACTCCAGGGTCATAGTGTTTTTGTGCGGAATTTCACCGTGAACAATGCAGCAGATCGCTTTGCTGCTAAATTTGCTCCACGGTTTACTCCGGCAGTGGTTCGACGTCGTATTGGGCAGGTGTTATACGAGCTTGAAGACGAATCTGGCAAGTTGCTTGGTACCTATCACGCCAAGGATATCCGTGGTGACTGATTTTTTTGTGTCTTGTGCCCGGCTGATGAGACTTCAGGGTCTGGGTCGTCCCCACGAATGTTGCCAACAACATGCTGTTTTTTTATTATAATATTATAATTTAATTAATTTCTATAATAAATTTATACTTAACAGTTTTTAATTTACATTAAAAAAAATCCCAGCAATCGGTGAAAATTTTGCTTTTCGAACAATTGCCAAAAATGAAAAAATGTTGGATCTCGACTTCTGAAGCAGAAGATGTTAGCTTTTTAGAGTGTTAAAAAGATTGGATTTTGGTTATCGTCTCAAGCCGAATTCAATTAGTTTTCTCGCTCAGTGTGAAGTTGGAGTGTCGAAGAAAAAACAGTTGGTGTAGGCGACTGGAATGCAATAGATTTTGCAAGTGGAGTGTCGAAGAAAAAACAGTTGGTGTAGGCGACTGGAATGCAATAGATTTTGCAAGTGCAGCGGACAAGGGAAGTGCGTTAATTTGGACGGTATGATTCAGATTTAACAGGCTTTGGACTCGGTATAATTGCATCGTTGACAATGATTTGCGCAAGAGGAGAATTTTCGGACAAAATCTAGCAGAAAATTGCATATGTTCCTTGAAGCTGTTGGCTAGTAGGTGCTCTAGGCGGCTGCCACGAGTCGAGTGGAGTGTCGGAGTTGAAAGCAGGGTACGATTGGCGTGAACGGACTTGCAGGGGTGGAAATAGACGTGGGAATCGGTCCTGAACCGGTGCTGGACAAAGTAGAGCAATAGAATTGATTAGCGGTCGCAAGAGCAATGGATCTTCGCCGATGGGTGAGTTGGTAATTGAAAAGTGAAATAATAAAAAAATGTAGCGGAGATGATGGCAAAGTGGAGAAACAAATTAAGAAGTGTGTAGAGAGGTGAA
Source organism: Odontomyia ornata (assembly GCA_963969285.1). Taxonomy (NCBI): domain Eukaryota; kingdom Metazoa; phylum Arthropoda; class Insecta; order Diptera; family Stratiomyidae; genus Odontomyia; species Odontomyia ornata. Next base: position 133,811,028 of record OZ017738.1, on the reverse strand, counting down.
GCGAGAAGTAACGCGTGCTGGTGTTGCAGGTGTACGGTTGTGGATTCGGTTGGTGTGCGAGACTACCGTCATCGGTGAAACGTCAAAATCCAACCGAGCCCGAGATGGTGACCGTTATCTATACTGATTCGAAGTTGGAGCTTCTGGTGGAACATCATTGTTCGCTTGTGCATGATAAATAGACAAATTGCTGCAAGACAGAAAAGACGGAATATACAAAATAGTGTAATCTGCGGAATACGAGCCACAGACTTCAACCCGAACTCGAGCAGTAGCGGAAAAATGATGGATTAATGGCCAGTTGCATGGTGCGAGCGAGCTGGTATTTGACGCTTGTTTATAAATTTGCGCAAAAGGGACTGTGTAGTGGTGTTTGGCATTTTCTAAACATGAATCTTTTGCAAATCCAGCCGATTTGCGTGAGTACGCTTAGTTTTAAGAGAGAACAACAAGATTGTCGGGTGGCCTATGTGTTTTCCTTAACCGCAATTACGGTGCATCACAAGAACTGATCAAAAAAAAAAAAAAACTGAAAAAGTGCAAAGTTGACCTGTACGAACACAATCATCAATGCTATCACTGGTATAAGGGAGCCCCCAAAAGTACCTTTTAATCTCGAATTCTTTGTTTTTATTTAATTGAAAAATAATGAGAATAATAATTATTAATTTTTTTTTAAATTAAAATATAAAAATAAACATTAAAAACCCCGAAAAATCGAAAGACACAACAAACGAATTATTAAGTGCTTCGTTCTCGTGTGTAGTTTCCTTCGAAGCTAAAGTAAAGTGCATAAACATAGTGACTGTACGAAAGTAAATATTATTTTTTTTGTGAACTGTGAGCAGATCAAGTACTGGCGGCTATAAATTGGCGCATCTTGCTGTCACCAATTTAGGTGACAAAGGACTGGTGCGGCACAAGGATTTTTAAAAAGGAACGTTGAAGCTATTCGATATTAAGTATTTATCGAATATTGTAGATGTTAGAAGATATTCACGCGGTGACGTCATTCCATTTAATTTCAAAATATGAATATCATTGTAATTCATTTTTATTGTAAACGAGTTTAGATTTTTTTTTTGAATCAATTTAAACTTTATTAATTTTTTTTTATTATTCAATTTACTTAATTACTGTAATTTCATTCCAGTCTCTTACCAGTTTTTACTTAATTACTGTAATTTCATTCCAGTCTCTTACCAGTTGCAGAGCGCTCAGCAATCAGGAAGGAGTAAGTTTGGTATTTTGTTAAAAATGAAAATTAATTTTTATTTGTATATATTTAGACATGTTTTGTTTTTTTTTTTTGTTGGTATTGAATATATATTTATAATGAATTAATTTAATTTTTATTCATTTCACAGGATGGTCCTCTCTATTTCTTTCCCTTCCCTAATACTTTTCTTCTACCCATGTGCTTTTAAGTAATAAGGTGGCTAGCACGGGCGGTGACCTATCTCCTACGAACCCAGACACGGCTGAGCATTAGCCGGCTCAAAATGCCACCGGGAGAAAGGAACATTGGTCACCGCCACAAATAAATGTCTGCAGTTGCGACGACTATCGCGATTGCAACAGGAGGCGCCCAAATATCGGTTTTGATATATTTTAATAATGAAAAGTTTTTTTTTGTTTTGATTTGTTGTTTTTATGTAATTTTTAGACTCATGGGTCATGCATTTTATTGTGAGGGTTTTTTTTGTTGAGGTTTTATTTATTTTGTATTTCCATTTATATCGCGGTGCTCGCCTCAGTTGCAGTGGCACCCAACGTGCTGGACGTCTATGTTCTATAGTTTTTTTTCGGATTTGATAGCATGCATGCTATCAAGATGTGGATGGTGAAAGGAAGAATTATTCGTGTTGTTGGTTGTATCTTCCTTCATGGGATAGCTGGCTGTCGTGCTAGCTCTTGGAATCAACCAGCGCTCTTGATTTTTTTGTTCATCATCCTTGCTTGTTTGGCTTTGGACTTTGAGCGACCCTTGTCCGAGCTATTATGGAGTCTGTTAGGATCCATAATAGTCTCGTAGTCGGCCCTAAGTGGCGACAATTTTGAACGGAGTCCGCCTAAAGGTTTTTTTTGTTGGACGAGGCACCAAGATGCTTGCCTCTGCTCTGTGTAAATTTTATCCCACGTTCCCATTTTTTATACCCTTCTTTTAGCCTTTTCCTTTACAAAGAGGATCATCCTGAGAAATGAAGCCTTTATGAATCAATAGTCAATCGATAAATAGTTGCTATATTTACCCCATTAAATTTCTGAATCGTAGTATCTTGGGTGCTTTATTGATAATTAATTAACATTTTTATATTGTTGCAATTAAGTTTTTTTTTATTGATAAGAAAATCATGCATCGACGAAGTGCTAGTTGGGACCCCGCTTTTAATGCATTAGACCGAGAGCTGGATCGGCTCAGTTTATCCAACTCCCTGACAGGAACCCCGATAAACATGACTGCTCCAGCCAATTCACGAGTCCCACCGACACGAGTATCACTTTGTCCAAAAGTCATCTCTCCCGTACACGCCGATGCCTCACGGGCTAATTATATAAGACCGCGTGTCACCTTTCGGGAAACGCGAGGTGACGGGACCACCAATATTCCCCGCATCCCTATCACTAAATGGGGACTATCATTCGATGGGGGCCTTTCTGGAATAACGGCTCAACAGTTTATATTCCGCATTTCAGCATTGGCTGAAGATTATGAATTATAAGATCGAGAGCTCATGCGCGATCTCCATGTGCTCCTTAAAGGAACCGCCTAAAATTGGTATTGGCAGACACGTGATCTGTACGGAGATCTTTCTTGGCTTCGATTTAAATCGAAATTCCTGCAGCGATATTCGGGACACCTCACCGATGTGGATATTCGCCAACGAATGGATGCTCGCTTACACAAACTGGGGAAGAGGTTCATCGACTTCTTCGAAGCTATTGAAGCCCTGTCCCTGCAGTTGACAATCCCCATCCTTGATCTTGACCTCCAGAGAATAATAATGAAAAATATGAGTCCCCGTTTACAAGAACATTTGGCTGGGCAGACCTTCCCCACTACACGGGATCTTGTTCGACGCTGCTGTCAGATGGAAGCTGCGTGGAAAGATCTGACACTCGGCGAAGCTTATTTGAGAGGCGTACCTCAGCACGAGTCCACGCTATTGAAGATAGTACGTTAGGACGATTGGGGGATGAGGAGGCATATCTTCCCGGTTCGTACAGAGACTTGGCGTCTGAAAGGCTCGACGTTGATTATGGGACCAACCCATCAACTCCAACCCTTACTTGGGCGAACGCACCAGTGGTATCTCAAGTTCAAGCGCTAGCTACCAGAATGATCTCTACTTCAAACCAAAACCAGCGCAGTATTTATAGGGTATGCTGGAATTGTAAGGACTTGGGCCACAGTTTTTTTGATTGTGCTATGCCAGTCAAACATGTGTTTTGTTTTGGATGCGGGCAAGAGGGAGTTATGAAGCTTAACTGCAATGCTTCCCGCACCAAGAGTTTGCCCAAGCGGGATCCGGGTCCTTTTCTTAGGACGGCTTCAATCCAGTCCCCTGACCGCGTTGATGCAGCCACCAACGTTGATCCCGAGCTGTGACGTTTCCTATGACTATCCACCAAACCTTGCTACGACCACATCCTACATCTTCCCTGAACCGGCGTGATTTGTTAGTTCCTACCTATAGTAGTGAAACGGCGGGCGATGATCGAGACCGCTTGCGAAGATCCTGGACATATTTCTTCACCAGACGTCTCTTGAAGCGAGCCTGCGTGGAGTCTATTGTTGCAACTCCTGGCGACAATAGGCTCTACGCCGATATTTTTATCAAGGGTCACAAATTGACGGGCTTACTCGACAGTGGAGCCAGTGCGAGTACCCTCGGAGCTGGAGCCTTGGACCTGCTTTCAGACTTGGGCTTGCACATGCAAGCCATGCATGCCCATGTCCAGACTGCATCAGGTCATAAGGACCCCGTTCTGGGATATATCGTCACATTGGTGCGATTTAACAACATAACAAAATTGATGAGATTCCTGATTGTCCCTTCCTTGACGCACTCCGTGTACTTGGGAATTGATTTTTGGGATCTCTTCAAAATCACACCAATCCAGGTCAACACTGTCGACGTGGCCGCGGAGCCTCCGAACCCTGAATTCCATCTTTTGTCCCCACCCGACCAGCAACGACTCGACTTCGTCAGGCAACAGTTTCCTTCGTGTAGCGAGAGAGGCTTGTGTAGAACCGGTCTCTTGTCTCATCACATAAACACTGGTTCCGCCCGACCCATCAAACAGCGGCATTACGCTGTTTCTCCCGTTATACAGAAACTGTTGTATGATAAACTCGATCGTATGTTGTCTTTGGGAGTAATAGAGGAAAGTCAGAGCTCGTGGAGTTCTCCCGTGACCCTTGTTAGAAAACCCGGTCAGGTACGTTTGTGTTTAGACGCTAGACGCCTCAATGACGTCACTGTTCAGGACGCCTATCCGTTGCCTTTGATAGAAGGTCTGTTGGCCCGATTGCAGAGCACCAGGCTCATTACTAGTTTGGACCTGAAGGATGCCTTTTGGCAAATTCCGTTGGATGAGGCGAGTAGGAAAAAACGGCCTTTACTGTTCCCGGCAGGCCCTTGTACCATTTCAAGGTCATGCCGTTCGGTTTATGCAATGCTCCCCAAACGATGTGTCAGTTGATGCATAAATTCATACTACATGAACTGCAAGACAAGATATTTTTTTACCGAGATGACTGATAGATTGGCATTTGGAACTCCTGAGCACAGTGGCCAAACTGCTCAGGGGTGCCAACTTAACAAAATGTCAAAAAGAGCAAGTTCGTCAAGAAGGAGATCAAATGTCTTGGCTTTGTGGTGAGTGATGGTATTCTGCGCACCGACCCGGAGAAGGTTTCGGATATAATTTTATACCCTGAACCCCGAACGGCCAAAGATTTGAGAATGTTCATGGGAATGGCGGGATGGTATCGGCGGTTTGTTCCGAACTTTGCTGTCGTTATGGCATCACTAGAGGATTTGGTAAAGGGAAAACGTGCCTTTAAGTGGTCTGGTTCCGCCAACAGTGCCTTCGATAAAGTGAAGCAATTGTTGGTTTCCGCTCCAGTGTTGGCCAACCCCGACTTTACGAGGCACTTCTATATCCAATGTGACGTAAGTACCGTGGGTATTGGAAGTGTTTTGTTCCAGAAGGACGATGAGGGTGGAGAGCATCCAATTGCATATATGTCTTTGAAGCTCAACGCTGCGCAACGCAACTATAGCATTACTGAATTGGAATGCTTGGCTGCGGTGCAAAGCGTGAAGAGGTTCAGGGCATATATCGAAGGGCTGCCTTTAACCATCATAACCGATCATGCTAGCCTTAAATGGTTAATGCAGCAATCGGACTTTTCGCGTCGATTGGCCCGCTGGAGCCTGAAACTACAAGGGTTTGATTTCAAGATCGAACACCGGAACACTGGCCTCGATCATTCACTGTCTCCCAGAGCACGAACACATTGCTGGTTTAATCCCGGAGTCTGCGTTTCAGGAGCCTGAGTATGAGCATCTCAAGGAGCAAATTTTGAAACAACCTGATCAGTTTCAGAATTTGCATCTTGCAGATGGTCGAATATACATTAATGCTGGTCCTCCTGCAACGCTGACTACCGAACAAAATTATGGGTTCCGGAGAGTCACCAGCGGGCTCTCATGGTACGAGCTCATGATGATCCCCGGGGCTCTCAAGACTACCGAAGTCTTGCGAAGGTATTTTTATTGGCCTCGTTTGCGACAAGACGTAGTTCAACATATTCAGAATTGCGTCACTTGCAAACAGGTCAAGCCTTCAAATTCCACAATGAGACCCCCTATGGGCGCATCACGAGACTCGTCCGTCCTATGCAACGCCTGTTTGTGGACTTCATGGGCCCATACCCCTGTTCCAAATCAAGGAATACCCAGTTGTTCGTGGTCCTGGATCATTATACTAAGTTTGTATGGCTCAAGCCCATGATTAAAACCACTGCGGAGTCAGTTGTGCGTTATTTGGAGCGCGAAATCTTTTTGACCTTCGGAGTCCCTGAATGGTTACACTCAGACAACGGTGTACAGTTCATCTCCAAGGTATTTGCCAAGCACTGCTTCACACCATATCACTCACCGCAGGCGAATGCCTCGGAGAGGTCGAACCAATCAACACTGAACGCCATCAGAGCCTACATAGGATCCGATCATGGTAAGTGGGACAAAAATCGTCCGGCCTCATGCTTTGCCTTTCGCAAGGTAATTCATGAGTCCACGGGATTCTCGCCCTACTTCCTCATGTTCGGGTACCATCCTATACAGCATGGTTCTGAATATCCTCTCCTTTGAAGTTTGAATGCTTTTGAGGATGGAGAGGTTCAACTAAGTGCGAACAGTGATCGATTGCGAGCTGTACAGGATCGCGTTAAGGCTAAACTACAAGAAGCTTATCAAAAGGGAGCTCAACGCTACAACCTTCGGGTTCGTCCTCGTGAGCTACTCCAGGGTCAGAGTGTTTTTGTGCGGAATTTCACCGTGAACAATGCAGCAGATCGCTTTGCTGCTAAATTTGCTCCACGGTTTACTCCGGCAGTGGTTCGACGTCGTATTGGGCAGGTGTCATACGAGCTTGAAGATGAATCTGGCAAGTTGCTTGGTACCTATCACGCCAAGGATATCCGTGGTGACTGATTTTTTTGTGTCTTGTGCCCGGCTGATGAGACTTCAGGGTCTGGGTCGTCCCCACGAATGTTGCCAACAACATGCTGTTTTATTATTATAATATTATAATTTAATTAATTTCTATAATAAATTTATACTTAACAGTTTTTAATTTACATTAAAAAAAATCCCAGCAATCGGTGAAAATTTTGCTTTTCGAACAATTGCCAAAAATGAAAAAATGTTGGATCTCGACTTCTGAAGCAGAAGATGTTAGCTTTTTAGAGTGTTAAAAAGATTGGATTTTGGTTATCGTCTCAAGCCGAATTCAATTAGTTTTCTCGCTCAGTGTGAAGCTGGAGTGTCGAAGAAAAAACAGTTGGTGTAGGCGACTGGAATGCAATAGATTTTGCAAGTGCAGCGGACAAGGAGTGGGAAGTGCGTTAATTTGGACGGTATGATTGAGATTTAACAGGCTTTGGACTCGGTATTATTGCATCGGTGACAATGATTTGCGCAAGAGGAGAATTTTCGGACAAGATCTAGCAGAAAATTGCATATGTTCCTTGAAGCTGTTGGCTAGTAGGTGCTCTAGGCGGCTGCCACGAGTCGAGTGGAGTGTCGGAGTTGAAAGCAGGGTACGAGCGGCGTGGACGGACTTCCAGGGACGGAAATAGACGTGGGAATTGGTCCTGAACCGGTGCTGGACAAAGTAGAGCAATAGAATTGATTAGCGGTCGCCAGAGCAATGGATCTTCGCCGATGGATGAGTTGGTAATTGAAAAGTGAAATAATAAAAAAATGTAGCGGAGATGATGGCAAAGTGGAGAAACAAATTTAGAAGTGTGTAGAGAGGTGAAGCGAGAAGTAACGCGTGCTGGTGTTGCAGGTGTACGGTTGTGGATTCGGTTGGTGTGCGAGACTACCGTCATCGGTGAAACGTCAAAATCCAACCGAGCCCGAGACGGTGACCGATATCTATACTGATTCGAAGTTGGAGGTTCTGGTGGAACATCATTGTTCGCTTGTGCGTGATAAATAGACAAATTGCTGCAAGACAGAAATGACGGAATATACAAAATAGTGTAATCTGCGGAATACGAGCCACGGACTTCAACCCGAGCTCGAGCAGTAGCGGAAAAATGATGGATTTATGGCCAGTTGCATGGTGCGAGCGAGCTGGTATTTGACGCTTGTTTATAAATTTGCGCAAAGGGACTGTGTAGTGGTGTTTGGCATTTTCTAAACATGAATCTTTTGCAAATCCAGCCGATTTGCGTGAGTACGCTTAGTTTTAAGAGAGAACAACAAGATTGTCGGGTGGCCTATGTGTTTTCCTTAACCGCAATTACGGTGCATCACAAGAACTGATCAAAAAAAAAACAAAACTGAAAAAGTGCAAAGTTGACCTGTACGAACACAATCATCAATGCTATCACTGGTATAAGGGAGCCCCCAAAGGTACCTTTTAATCTCGAATTCTATGTTTTTATTTAATTGAAAAATAATGAGAATAATAATTATTAATTTTTTTTTAATTAAAATATAAAAATAAACATTAAAAACCCCGAAAAATCAAAAAACACAACAAACACATTATTAAGTGCTTCGTTCTCGTGTGTAGTTTCCTTCGAAGCTAAAGTAAAGTGCATAAACATAGTGACTGTACGAAAGTAAATATTATTTTTTTTTGTGAACTGTGAGCAGATCAAGTACTGGCGGCTATAAATTGGCGCATCTTGCTGTCACCAATTTAGGTGACAAAGGACTGGTGCGGCACAAGGATTTTTAAAAAGGAACGTTGAAGCTATTCGAGTTAGAAGATATTCACGCGGTGACGTCATTCCATTTAATTTCAAAATATGAATATCATTGTAATTTATTTTTATTGTAAACGAGTTTAGATTTTTTTTTTGAATCAACTTAAACTTTATTAATTTTTTTTATTATTCAATTTACTTAATTACTGTAATTTCATTCCAGTCTCTTACCAGTTTTTACTTAATTACTGTAATTTCATTCCAGTCACTTACCAGTTGCAGAGCGCTCAGCAATCAGGAAGGAGTGAGTTTGGTATTTTGTTAAAAATGAAAATTAATTTTTATTTGTATATATTTATACATATTTTGTTTTTTTTTTTGTTGTTATTGAATATATATTTATAATGGATTAATTTAATTTTTATTCATTTCACAGGATGGTCCTCTCTATTTCTTTCCCTTCCCTAATCCTTTTCTTCTACCCATGTGCTATTAAGTAATAAGGTGGCTAGCACGGGCGGTGACCTATCTCCTACGAACCCAGACACGGCTGAGCATTAGCCGGGTCAAAATGCCACCGGGAGAAAGGAACATTGGTCACCGCCACAAATAAATGTCTGCAGTTGCGGCGACTATCGCGATTGCAACAGTAGCTTCCGAGAAAAACTGCTGTGACACACGGACGGACGGACAGGCAGGACGCAATTTTAGTAGGATTTTGTAAAATTATTTTACAAAACCCTGAAAACGGACTGAAGCATATAAAACTAAAATTCCATATATTGAATAAAGTTGCATAAATTTTCTAGTTAAATCTTTTCATTTTTGCCTTAGCACTACAATCCCTCTCGGGCCTTTGCATAAAGTCAAAGTCAAAAGCGCTTTATTTAATACTAATCGTTATAAATTTTAATGAATATAAAGCAAATTCCAAACAATAACAATCAAAAACTTAATGGCCCAAGTGGCTCTCTAAATTTATACGTTATCATTAATACATTTCATCAAAAAAAAAAACAAAACTATAGCAAATTCAATTAATTACGATTATTACATATTTTTAAAATTTAATTGGAAAAAGGAGAAAAACCAACCAACACTATCCTAAAATTATTTATAATTAAGACACAACAGTGAAACTTTGATCGTACACCTAATATGTTGTAACTTATTTCTCATAAAATACAATCAAAAACTTTATCTTATACTAAAAAAAATTCTGTAACAATGTTCCTAACCTAAGTGTTTAATCTTATCTCTAACGGAATAAAGTAAACATTACATATACCTTACCTATACCTAATTTTTAACAAAAATAAACAACAAAACTAAATGTAGCAATAATGAGCTGAAACTCAAAAAAACGAAATAACGAAAAACACCAGAACTGAAAAATAAACACGAATAATTTAGACATTATCATTCAGCCACCAATACCTGGATTGCGCCGTCTCAACTCGATCAGCTTCAACGAATCTAGCAAATGAGTACCTCCATTGAAATCGTTGGTCTCGTGAACTCAAGTTCGGAGGATATTTTATCTTCTTATCGGTAGCCCGTCGATATATGTGATATATGACTGGCGCGCCGTCAGAATCAAAAACATATCGATCAATGTCCAAATACACGAATGCTTCTGGAGGAATGAAGCCAGTAGCGAGGCAAGTCGCAATATACCCGTCTGTAGGGTGGAACGGCTGTGAAACCCAAGGGTTTTCACTCACAGTCACAGATCTTGCGATATGATTCCGAAGAAGCTTCAATATGAAGATATCGACTCTAGTCACTTCAGCAGTTTGATAAATTCTTCTATTCGGTATATAATGTTTCCAATCCGTCTCAGGCTTTCTGTACAAACCAGTACATGCACGAAGACATTTCCTTTCGAAAACTCTTAATTTTTCCATAGCACTAGCGCTCTGGTTGTACCAGATCTGACATCCATATGTCAAAACTGGTCTAACCAGTGTCTTGTAACAGATAGTTTTGACCTTTGGATCAATGTATCTGGAATGAAAGAGTTTTCGAAGGGCCATGACTACTTTAAGTGCCTTACTGAGCATGATTTTCACATGTTCAGTATAGTACAGATACTGATCGAGATAAACACCGAGGTATCGAACACAGGATTTATGTTGAACCCGTTCAAGACTACCCTCGCCAGCCATGATGTGGAAATCTTTCCAATTACGTTTAAGGTCTTGACTGACTCCCTGCAGAGTTGTCCGGAACAAGATTGTTTCACACTTTTGCGCATTGATTTTCATTTGCCAATTGTCAGTGTACAGCTGTACATCATTGAACATAGAGATAGTTACATTTTCTCAACCAAATATATCGGCACTCGAGAAGGTGATAAAGTCAGGTGATAAAATCTGTCCACCTAGCGATCTGATTTTATACCAGTACGTATCCTAAATAAACGAGCTTATAGTCCGTCCGGATAATCACTTGAAAAAAATCTCATTGTCGCCAACGAGACCCGACCCAGGGACCTTCGGCCTACGGCGGTGAGTGCTCTAATGGCTACACCACGTGGACTACATAAACAGATACATGTATGTTAATGGCCCTAGCGAGAGAGGAGAGGACTAATGATCGTTCAAATTTTATATATACACAATTTTCCTTCTGCTGGGTTTCTTATATAATTTTCTTTTTTCACAAACCATTGCGAAAATAAACAAAACGTACCATTTATTAGCTTTTTGTGAAGCTTCTTTTCAACCTTGCATGGTGAATATGTCCACAAAAACAAAATTACTTTCAATTCATATCCAATATAATTTACGAGTATCCTTTATTAAATTATAAATCTAAATAATTTCAACGAAAATTCGTTTAACTAAACGAATCAGCAATAATTTGAATTGATGACATTTTTCATTTTAAGCTTTAATTGCTATAGATTAAATTTCAATCTCATTAAGGCTATTATCATGCATAGTTTATTCGCGTTTAAGTCGCTCTACGTAAATAGTCGCTGTAATGGATGAAAATATTGTACTGAACGCTCACAACATGAGTTGTCGCGCAATGAATTTGCATGATGGTCCCTATTTATAAGATTATTAAATTAGCGTCAGTTTTTAACAGGAGCTGGACTGGTGAAAAGTTTCTGACTATGAAGGACTGAGTAATCAACCATGCATCAATCTCAATTATTTCAAGCAGTAAATGATTGCCGTACGAAAATAACTTTTTAGTTTCCTTGTAGGTATGTGGTATCTTACAATGTTTGGAAAATATATTTACCTATTAGTATGCATGTTTCAGTCAAAAGTAACTCTAAATGTTCATAAACACAATTCAAACCTACAGAATACGTAAAGAGTTCTTTGTTCTGGGTTAATTGACTATTTTCAAGCGAATACGATACGTGCGTTTGCTTTGAATGGTGATCGTATGGAAAAAATATTAGAATTCTTGTATTGCCAAAATACGTTTTATATAAACTTTTGTCTTTCTTTATATCTAAATATTGTTTATCAAATTTATGTACATATTTTTCCACATCATGGCAAAAAAAGCTAAGATGTGTACGCTGTCTGCTTAACTTTCTGTTCGTGAAACCTCACTAAAACTTTTCGAAATATTCATGTGTATGGCTACAAGTTGTTCTGAGAAAGAGTAATAGGAACTGATTGAACATTTTACTATCGACTGGCGCCATAAGTGGCCACTTAATCTGAAACTAGCTTTTTTCAAGAAGGCATTATTATTTTATAGGATCAAAGCTGCTCAGAATAGTAACGTAATATCATATTCAAGACTATAATAATGGCTCTAAATACAGGAGTTCTTTAGCAGTTTTGGATTCTTAGGGTTTTGTACTAAAACACAAAACCCTATTAAAATCAAGACCTGTGTCCGTCTGTCCATCCGTCCGTCCGTGGTTCTATATGCCACAGCAGTTATTCAATGAAACTATAGAAGCTACAGGCATGAATGTTGAGGTTTTGAGGTGAAAAAATTTTCAGAGAGTTCTCCCCATTTGGTGGGGTGACCATGAATGATTTTTTCTGCAAAGTTTGTCGAGTGGGATGTCATATGAAAGGTTTCAATGAGATCTTTTCAAAACAGGTCTTTAAATAACCTTATCATTTTCGGGAGGGGATGAGGAGGGAAAAACACAAAATGGAATCATATATACGGAAAGTATAGCCGTTTGAGTTTTCTGCGATTACAAGAATCAGACACGATTTTTCTACAACTTGGACTTTTAATCAAACCAGACACTGACTTTTGATTTTTCAGATAAAATGAATAACAAAAATATATTTTAGACACCAGTTAGGTTTAAGTAACGTTGCAACAAAATGGTGGCCGATTAAAATGGAGTAACAAAGGTTTTTTTAAAAGTAAAAATGTATTTATTGTGCATGTGATTCAATTTTTTCGTGAGTGTAATTATTCTATATGTGTGCAAATTGTAAAGAGTGTTTTAATTGGCGGAGAGCTTAAAAATGGCTTAAGACTCAAAACTGTTTTAGATGACAGCTGATTTCAAGGTTGTCGATTGTTTTGAGGCTAGTTTTGTTTGGCAATTCATCATGAATAGACCCACTTCGAAGCAATGTTTGATGAATGGGCCAAAGGAAAGATTGCCATCGATCTACAATTTCATTTGAAAATATTATTCTGCGATGAAGCACACTTTTGATTAAATGGCTATGTCGACAAACAAAGTTTCCGCATTTGAGACGATGATAATCTACAACCAGTTATCGAAACACGATTGCGTCTAGAAAAGGTCACCGTTTGGTGCACTTTGAAGACCGGTGGAGTAATTGCTCCATATTTCTTCAAAAATAATTATGGTTACGATGTTACAGTTAGCGGTGAGCGATACAGAGACATGGTTACAACCTTTTTTTACCTTAATTGGAAAGCACTGATGTTGCTGACATGTGGTTTTAATAGGATAGCGCCACATGCCATACAGTGCGTGATACAATTAGTTTACTAAAAGACACATTTGACAAACAATTAATTTGACGAAACGGCTCTGATAACTGACCAGCGCGTTCATGCAAATTGACACCCTTAGATTACTTTCTTTGGGAGTATGTGACGCTGATTGTCTACGCTGATAAACCAAAAACAACTGAGCACTTGGAAACTAACCTTCGACGAGTTATTACCGAAATATAGCCTGATTTACTGCAATGAGTTTGTGAAGATTGAACCTGCAGATAACACCACGTACGTGCTGGCCACGGTCACCACATACCTGAAATCATCTTTAAATGTTAATGACAAAAAAATGTCTTTCAAATAATCAATTTCATGGACATTAAAAACATTTTTTTTCATTCTATTTCAATTTGAAGTTCTCCGCCTCTAATCAAAATACCCTATGCATACAGGTACAAGGGGCATTCAAATATAAACGAGCCTTTTGCAAAACGAAATTTATTTTATCTTTAAGAAGAAACATACTTGATTATTCTTTTCTGATATAGTTACCGCATTTTTCCATCGAACAGGTAGTTGGTTCATGAAATTTTCGAGAATGACTTTGACCAGGTATCCAACCAAGTGTATACAAACTGTTCAACCTGCTGCTCGTTTGTAAACTGTTTTCCTCCAAGTGCTTCTTTGTGAGGCCCAAGAATTACAGTTCTAAGTAGGGTGGTCAAGTATAGTCCAATGCATTTCATTCTATTTTTGGGCTTTTAGGGCTACAGGGTGAGGTGTTGCATTGTCGTCTCGTTTTTTTTTTATATGTAGCTCCAATCCGGCAAGGAAGTTCACAATAATAAGCAGTGTTTATTGTGCGACAAACGTGATGCAAATCAATGAGTAATACTCCTTGAGAGTCCCAAAAATCCTTTCTCATCACCTTACCGATAGGCGAGTTTTGGTTTTTCATGGCCCTGACTCTCCCTTTTTACCAACCCTTGAGGACTTTTTTAACTCAGGAGTATAGTGCTTCCACTTATGACGATTGAAGTACATCTCTCTGAACTGTGCATACACTCAATCCTGTATTTTGGCTGGCTTAATGCTTTCTTTCGTTGAACCTTTATTATGGAGCGTTTCGCAACATAAAAATGAACTTCTATTTTGCTCACGTGAGGACCAGTAAACAAGCTGGTCGGGCAGTCAGCTAGGCTTTGAGTCAGCTAGAGAAGTTCACTCTGCCCTTCCTGGTGTTTGGCCTATCTTCGAAATCCATTCTGGGTCCTCAAAAGTAAAAGGTATATTAATAACCCCTCATACTCTTATAGTTATTTATAGGGTGGGCTGAATACAATTTTTTTTTAAATGCAATAAAATGTACAAAAATCAAATTCTTTTCTTATATTTTGGCTTTACTCGCAAGAAAAAACCTTCCCGTTTGTTGTGCAATACAATTTCATTCATATGGCTGCCACCGCTGGCGTGACAGTAGGCCATCCTCTCAGCTCAATTTTCCAAGATATTATTGATGGTTTCGGGCCCTTTCTGAGCAATGGTTTGTTGAATATTCAATTTCAGTGCTTGAATCATTTGTGGATTTTGCGCATAACATTGATCTTTCACAGAAGTCCAACGGGGTCAAAATGCAGCTTCAAGGCGGCCAAGCTGATTAAACGATTTTCGATTTTCGTGCGCAAAAGATCGATTGTTTGATGAGCTGTATGGCATGGCGTGCCGTTTTGTTGAAACCAAATGTCAGCGAAGTCCAAATCCTCAATCTCTGGCCACAAAAAGTCAGTTCTCATGCCTCTGTAGCACTCTCCATTGGTTTAAAACAGTATTTTCAGCCTCATTTTCAAAGAAAATGGCCCAATTTTGAAATTACTCCAGAATCCACACCACACCGTCACTCGGCGAAAAACTTGGTCAAGTGATTTTCACAGTCCATTTTTGAACTGAATTTCTTTTCATTAAGGAGGTTTTGCAGAGACCGAAACATATGGTAGTCTGATGGTTCAAGATCTGGACTATACGGCGGACGCATAAAACTTCCCAGACAAGCTCTGTCAAATTTTTTCCGGGTATTCAAAGATGTGTGTGGCCTGGTATTGTCACGATGGAAGACAGCGCGCTTTCTATTGATCAATTCTGGCCGGTTTCTTTGAACTGCTTGTTGCAATCTGGTTAACTGCTGACAGTACAAAGCAGAATTGAGTGTTTGGCCTAGTTCTAGCACCTCATAATAAACAATTCAATTCCAATCTCACCATACACACAGCATCACCTTATTTGGTATCAATCTTGGATTTGAAGTCGTTTGTGATGATTCACCTTTTTTTGATCATGATCTTTTTTGAACGACATTCTTGTATTTTACCCATTTTTTATCGCCCGTAATGATTTGCTTCAAAAATGGGTCGATTTCGTTGCGTTTTATTAGCATTTCGCAAATGAAAATTCGGTCGATCAAATTTGTTGGTGTTAATTCATGCGGCCCCCAAACGTCGAGCTTCTTTGTGTATCCAGCCTTACGCAAATGGTTCAAAACTGTTTGGTGATGGCTATTCAGTTTCTTTGCAATGCCATGGCTGCTTATGTGTCGGTCTTCTTCGATTTTTTGTAAGATTTCATCGACTTTTTCAGTGATTGGTCGACCTGAGCGAGGTGCGTCTTTGACATCAAAATGTCTAGAACGAAAGCGAATGAACCATATCTTGACCGTAGACACCACAAATGTTTTCACGATCCTGCGATGCATTATCACCTTGATCGTAGTGATATTGTAAAATATAACGAATTTTTTCACAAATTTCGCTCATTTTTAAATGAATACAACTTTTGACACAAATGACGAAATACAAAACTGTCCATATAAAAATTGTAGACTGGAATGTCACCTCTTAAACGTAGTCAATCTGACTCAATCTGATTAGCATTGCCCGATATATAACAACGAACACCATCTAGTGACCAAAAAGGCTCAATACTTTTTAGACTATCCAATATATACACACATGGGATCTAACGAATTTTGTGACCACGCTAGAGGTCTCAATATTGCTACGATTTTCACCAAATTTTCAGAAAAGGTGTATTGAATAAATATCTCGGTTAAGTTTTTTAATCAGCTTAATGGGCTGAGCGAAAACAAAAAGACGAAAAATCGTGATTTCTGTTCTGACCAAAGTGTACCTTCGATTTGAAGGAAATTTGGTGCAGGGGCTCCTTAAACTGTGCGATGAATCTCACAATAAAAAATTCAAAGTCGAACCGTCTGAAACAAAGTAGCGGCCGCTCATTTTTAATTTCGATTCTAATTATCGTTCAATTTGAATGATTACATTATTATCATCATATCAGTGACAATCAATATATATATTAAGGAAAACGTAAGAGAAATTTTAGTTGGTTTTTCATAACAAAGCAAATGATTTTGCTTTCTTATCACTCTGATGGATTTTGGAAGTCCATCAAATATTGGATTTTTTATTTTCCGATAATTGGACTGCAACAACACTCCACGTTGCTGATATTTTTATGTTTAGTATGGGCAAACAGGTTTCAATTTTATTTTAGGCAACTTTTGAAATGAACTGATAAAATCTAATTTGCATAACACAATGTCTTGAATTAGTTTCGTTTCCTTTTTAGGTTTATTCTCTTGCAAAAAAATATATTGATACACTTTTAATGAAACATAGTGTCTAAATAATCCTACTTGTTGATGTTCGTGATTTTCCCTGAATCCATTATTAATGACACATAAGTTGAAGAAAAAGGTTTTTGGGTGAAGTAATTTGTTTTTTCTCAGATGATGATGCCCAGACCCTTTTATGGATTAGTCAATTTCGGAGGCATGTCGGTTTTATGACGAAATTTTTAGCTACATGTGAATCTATCAGACCGTCATCATTGCTTTCGTTGAGTAGGCTACAGTCATTCCCCAGTGGTTAAGCTCATCGCCAAGTCTGTTGTTCAAATCACTCAGAATTATTTATGTATCAATAGATAGCAATATATAATAAAAAGCCCTTCTAGCGGATTACAGAACGATTCCTTGATTTTATAGTCCTTTTTATCCATCAAAGTGTAGACACAGATCTGCCAAATCTTGAAGATTTTTTTTGACACAGATTACACATACTACTCCCTAGAATTCAATATCATGTGAACTGAAGTCCGTACCCAAAATAAAAGCTAATCCGTATTCTCATCTTTCAGTAAGTTTCTACTTTTAATTATTGTGTACAATCTGAATTCTTCTTCCTGGACTGCTAGCATATTTATCTTGAATCAATTAGATTTTTTTAATTAGTCTCTAACAACGCTGACTTTATTCAGTGATCTAGCAGTGCAGGACCTAATTCTGTAGAATTTTTTTTTATTTTTCGTTTGAAAGATCGTTTCCATTCATGATCAACATCTATGGGTCTCGTGTTCTATTCAGTTCCAACAAGAATCTGCTGTCAGCTTCTATAATGTCTTCCCATCAACTCCTCGGTTGTTCCACTGGACGTCTACCTTGTGCCCTAATCGTCAATGTTCTTTTGGGTAGCCTGATTTCTTCCATTGCAATTTTCGTAACTTTACACAGGAGGAAGCAGGTTCATCTTCAAATGGCTCATACAACTCATCGTTATAACGTAGTCTCCACTCTGTTCCTTGTTTCCTTGGGCGGTCGATTTCCCGGAACACTTTGTGTTCAAATACGTCCACTGCCTTTTTTAACTCGCTTGTCAGGGACAATGCTTCACTTCCATATAATAGCACAGGCGTCTAATTTCGTCGTTTTTGACGCTTTTTTTATTCAGGTTGGTTCCAAGATATACGTTATTAAATTATCCATGCTTTCAGGGTTATAGGCGTGTATGGTCAGGTTTTGTCGGGCTGGAGTTTTTTTCCTCGTTAGAGTCATGAATTTAGTCTTCACTTCAATTCGGTTTGCTTCAGATTCTACACTCAGGAATGCTCCTTTGGCATCTTAAGTTGAACTTGCCATAATATTGACATCATCACTATATGCTACCAATTGTGTGGACTCGGACATTAGTGTACTCGAGGTCTCAGCTGATGTCTTCCTGATAACATGTTTCAGCGCAATACTAAAGACCATTAAGGCAAGTCCATCCCCTTGTTTTAAGCCCGATTCCATTATGAAGCTGTCTATTGGTTCACCATTTACCTTGACCTAGGACTCTGTATTTAGCAACGTGACCTTGACCATGCGGATTAGTTTTGTTGGAATGCCACAAACATAATTTTATACAGCGCATTTCTCTGACGCTGTCGTATACATGCTTGAAGTCTAGAAAGAGTTGGTGCACATCAATGTTATATTCTCAGTACTTTTCGAGCACCTTCTAGTTGATAGTTTCTATTGGTCCAATCTATTCCAAGGCTTTGCTAAATATTCTGAAATTATGGTGGGTTTTCCTGGGACGTGATTTTACCCTGTCACCTAGCTTCCACTCCACAATTGGGTGCGAAAGACTTGCCTTTTATTGTTGGCCTTTTACAAGAAATAAAATTATCCAACCTTCACCACGTGCATCTGTCCCCTTGTATCTTCATTTCAACATAGGTAGATAGTACAGCACTCTCCCAGGGCTTAAAAAATCTCTCGATGCTTTGACTACTGCGTTTCATTTTAAAGCATCATATATAATTTAGGTCGAGAAAAGTAATCGTGAACTACAATTCTTGATCGCTTCGGCATTTATCATAAATTTTATTTCACTATATTTCCCACTACCAAGATTCAAACCTACTCCTTCATGTCTCTAGGTCCCCAGTTCTCCTTTACTAAGCTTGCGCCATTTGTCCATTTCCACCACTCCTTTGCGGTCTGCATACCTCGAGGTCTATCGTCTCCTATTTCTATTAGGTTCAGGCTGTTCATCCCGTTCATCCCAAAAGAAGAATATTCCGAAAGTATAACGATTTTTTAAGTTTTCTTGCGTTTGTCTAAACTGGAAAGTGAATCCTAATAATTATATCAGATAAAATTCATCTTTGATCATTTTGGTTCAATTACTTATATTGTTCTGCATATGGCAGCATTAAAAGAATGAAAGACAAAATGGTACTTCTTACCTCTTTATTTTTGTTTATAAGGTTCTAATTTAAGTTAGTAGAATATTTGAAGGAAGAACAAATCTATTGACGTCCAAACATTTATCTTAGACTATACATAAATGTTAATACTAACATAAAACTAATACTAACATAAAACTATAACAGGACTTTAAAATTAAGTCTGAAACAAATAGTTTATCATGCTGAAAATTATGATTACGCATTCAGTTTCAAGGGAAATCTAGAATGAAAATGACTAAATTGGCATTCAAATATAAAGCAGGAAAGACTAACTTTTTAAATTCGGCTCTCTAGCCATCATCATTCAATGCATTCAATGAAGCTAAATCCTGAAACGATAAAATGCCAAACTCAACAAAGCATGAAATATAAATGAAGTTTACGCTACGCGTAAGTAATGGAGCGGTTGTCAAATTTTCATGAGCGTTTTACTGCAAAAAGTCTCAAATATAATTAAATCTAAAATTCAAACTCAAATCTCACATTTTCCATATTGGATTCAGAAATTGCTTCTATTTTTCAGACGCTTAGCCCACCTTGAACAAGCCCAAAAAACCCACGAAGCTTATATAATAATATATAAAATAAATAAATTGCACCTACATTTCCGAAATCTAGCTACGTAAACGGTGTTTACTTTATACAAATCTTGAAATCAAATATTTATACAAAATATGCCCAAAACTTTGATGTAGCCATTACATACATCCCCTGAATCTGGCATCGCATCAATACCGCAAGCTGAACGAATTATCTCCCGTTGATTTGTTCGATTTGAAGCCTGAAAAAAAATGTTATAATTGATGCTGCATACCATATATTAAAAATTACCCTCTCCAGGCCTCTCATACACATCGCTGTAGCTGAAGGGCTTGAATCAACAATAATCTATAAATGTAGAATTAATAATGACTACATTATGCAAAAAAGTAAAAAGTACCTCCTTGAAAATAATTTCTTCTATCATGAACTTCGGTAAAAGCATGTTCTAAAGTAGAGAGAACTAAAATTTGCATTAAAAGTTAATGTAAGAAATTCATATGTCCTCCAAACCCAATTCAGGGCCCACTAAATTATTCGGATGGCTAATGTTCGCCATTTCATCGTTTCTGGTCCAAGGTCCTGAAATTGAGCGTGCTAAATGTAATGTCCGGGTAGTTAAATGATATTAACATTATCGAAGACAATTGACTTATTCACCGAAACCAAAGGGCAGATATCTTACATCTTTTGCTTTTTCGCAATTGTAACACGTTGCAAAAGAATACTGCCGCTTTCCATCATGTGATAATCGTACCCTTTGATTCAAATAAATGATGTCGTCATCCTTGAAATGATCTTCGCAAACTTCCGAAGGTTTTATTTCCGGATTTATTTCGGGGGTTCGGCACCACTCCATTTTTGCACTAATATTATTCGGAATCCTATATCGATAAAAAGTTGCAATGAATTATAACCCCCTCAAAAAATGCCACACTTTTGTGCCGCTTCTCCTTTAAGCCACTGATTATGCGGCAAAATATGAAGCAATTAGCACAAAAAAATGCAAATATTTTCCAGCAATTTTCTTGCGATTCACAGCTTGAAACTATTCAAACTAAACTTTCTCACGATTATAAATCAATGAAACTATTAATTTATACCTAAAGTACGACTTTCCGCTCGAGCCACTATTTAAATTTGGGCAACATGGAAGAGAACAGCGCATTGTCGTTTTCTAATATTTAAGTCACTTGATCAAAATAAAATTTCACTATATATCACGTGAAACTAACCGCAGCAGTATGTATTACGTTCGCCACTTATAATGATGCTTTGCGCATATTGACCACGATGAATGAACGAAGCCGTAAACAAAGTTTTGATGTTTGTTATGATTTCCCCTTCCCTCGCAAAAACCGCCTCTAAAAGCAAAATATCGGAATTCACATATAGGGTTTTACACGGATAGACTAACTCCTCCTCTCTCTCGGGCATGGGTGTTTTCAGTCCCGGATAATATAGTCGTGGTGATGCTCGAATTGGTTGACAAATGGAACCAGGTGGCACATTATGTACGGACAAACATATAAGATAAAAGTGACTCACAGCAGCCGGGGGCGTTGAGGCTGAGGGATCGCTTGTCAGGCACTTCCTCTTCCTTTCTACCCTCTCCCCTCTCGCTAGGAAAAGGATCCCCCCGCTTAAAGGCGCCTCATGGCGTAACAAAACGAGACCTGGCACGAAGTAATGTATCAACGGTCCTAGGCTGGGCTCTCAAGTTGACAGGGAAGGTGCTTAGCAGGTAGTCCAGTCGCCTTCTTGTGAGAATGGGAGTCCCACACTCTGTGCGTAAATGGCTTTCACCTCCCAACCACAAGAAAAAACTTCGGCTAACATACACTACGAGTCTTCCAATGCCTCAAGGTCCATCTTCTCTCCTTTTTACTAAGCTTACGCCGTTCATTTAATTATTTTTTCTCCTTTCCAGCTGCCATATTACCAGATTTCTGCTTCCTCCAGCTACCTCGCAAAGAACAGCTAGATCTCCGGGCCCATTGCACTCAAGCTTCTACCATCCGGTCTTTTTATTCATCAGTTATTTTATACGTCGGTACAGTAGGTATTTCGGAGCTTCTGGTCCTCAGGTTCTTCCGTTCAACAAAGTTCCGTAAATACACCTTCTTCTTCGGTTTCAACTTCGCTTTCTTTTCAGATTAGCACCCTTTATTGCACAGGCTTTACTTCACTTCCAGATTGAACACACTTCCATCCTTCCCTACTCCTTTACAGTGTCTTAGAACAGTTATCACAGATGTAACAGGGGAGTATCCGCTTGACGGGGTTCGTTATAAATACAGCTATTAAGGACATTTAAGGTCTCACCATAAAAGTACCGGTAAACCCTATCCGTGACACTGAGACCGTTTACCGCCATAAGGTCGCCACTACATAAAGATTTGAATAAACTAAATAAACTAAGCCTTAATGTTCTTAAATATTAAATTAAAACTATCAGTTTAGGGGTATCTAGAAATAATGGAAATTCCATGACTCTCCTTCACAGTATCGTAAACTTATTTATTTTTGATTCTATCAATAACAATCCCTAAATTCAGCTTAAGCATATTTTGGGATATTATAGCATTTTCTGCAATGTTGCTTTTCCAGAATCCTAACAATACTGACTTTGAAGTATCTTTTCAAAGTCAAATTACTTTACAAGTTTTTATCAATAGCCTAGCAATCATTTTTCACTGAACTGAAAACAAAAACATTAGCTATCACCTGAATTGAATACATTAGCCAATCAAATTCTTACACATCCTGAATATGCATAAATTTGAATTGCAAATTTTCTCTCACAACTTTAGTCAAAGTTGAGGAAGAATCGTCAAGCTTGCAAAAGACTTCCCGACTTTGTACATTTCGGAGAAATGTTTTGGCGGTTATAGAAAATCTGGCGCCAAGTTATGAAAACTTTTACTTCCAGAGCCTTTATTATTTTTGCCGTTCGGTATTTTTTGGTTTTTGGCCACCATTTAGACATGTTTGTATTTTTATATGATGCATACATATGATGCTATTGTGTCAGGATCAACACATTTCATACCGACTTTATTTTGATTTGCTGCTTCATGTTGTATTCAAATTGTGTTTAAATTTCAATGGAAAGCATGCAAAATTGAAATTCCTAGGGTTACACGTCTGCGTATATAAAAACTGCGAGGAAGGAAGAATATGATAAGGCAACTACTCGTACAATAACAAAATCGTTTATCTAGCATTGAACAAATTTTTCTTAATTTAACTTAATTCTCAGAATGAGAAAGTACATATCATACTTCTCTATTCAGACGAACAATCAAGTATTTTCGTAGCAAACTATGTATGTTACGAGTACATACGAGTATTAGTGCACAAGTATCCACCAAGAAGAAAGTAGAAAATAGACTGACAATATACGAGCATTTTATAACAAATAGCACAAATAAAGGATGTTTGCAGACAAAATTGAAATCTTCAACAGTAGTGGCTTCTTGTGTGCTCTATTATGGTGCCATTGCGTCAATCAAAGGAACCTCCGTCTTTGTCAACAAGTTTCGAAATAAATATAGTAAACAGATGACGAGTCCTGTTCAAATAGAAGCGAAATTTCCGTGAATGTCGCGTTGGGTAGATTGGTTACGTTTCAGGTTGTATCCTATCTGGTAAATGAATTTAACCTCAGTTCAAATTAAAGCATAAATTATGGTCGTTCAGTATGTAAGTACGCACGGTACTCTGATCCACAACACATTGTGGTTACATTCGCATTCCCACAGAATATGTACATATGTAATATTGTGCTTTTAATAGCATCTAAATAATTAATAATTTTAAGCGAAATTAAATATCTACCGGAAATTGATATGAAGTGCAATTTCAATTGTAAAATAGTTTAAAAGATATTTTTATAAACTGGTTAAGCGGTTCACGAGGTTTTGTTTATGATGTCGAGAGACATTAAATTTGAAAAGCCTTGTTTTCGGTAATTCCGAATTCAATTGTTTTTTAATTTGTGCTCGTAGTGAATAATATATGAAGTTAACATTTTTTCGTACATTTTCCCTACTTTTGGATCTCCTAATGCACAAATTGACCTTTTGGTTTGAAACTCTTAAAGTATTAATCAAGGCCTTCTATTTGATACTTCTATAGCTTTTGAGAAAACTTATTATGACGGAGATACAGAAAGGACCTGAAATTAACTAGTAGAACTTTTTAAAAACTAGACATGTATCTAATAAATACTTATAAAAACGAAAAAGTTTTAGTTCCCTCCAAGGCATTAATGTCAGTATAATTTTACAAGTATAATGAATTTGAGACCTAATATATTCGTAAATTCTCCTGCAGGGACTTACATATAATATATATTTAGCAGGGATTCTTGAATATAATGGATGAATTGTCTGTTCAAAAGGCTTACATCTTTGCTCAAGTTTTCTGGTCGTAAAAATCACTAGTTTCTGGACATATTAATTAAACATTAATTGCGTTAGATATTCTCAAATTCTGATCAAAATACGAGTGGTTTGAATTAATCTTGTTTGCTAACAAAGGCAATGAAATGGTCGAAGTATTGGATAATGCTGATAGTTTTCTGATGCCAAAGGATTACAAAGCTATAGCCGATGCAAGGGTAGCTCTATCGAGAATGCAACTGGCTTGAATTTTAAGATAAACTCGATAGAATTTTACCTATTGCTGAGGGTAAAAAAAAAAAAAAAAAATATATATATATATATATATATATATATATATATATATATATATATATATATATCTATATACGAGGTGTGTTCAAAAAATATCACGAATTTTGTTTTTTTTCAAAAATTATTTATTTATTCATGAATATCTATTTTGTCCCCTTCAAAGTAATCCCCATGAGATATTATACACTTGTGCCAACGGTTTTTCCAATCTTCGAAGCACTTCAAAAAATCATTTTTTTAATCTTGTTCAGCTCCTCCTTCGATGCCGTCTTTATCTCGTCAAGCGTAGCGTAACGTCGTCCTTTCATGGGCCTCTTCAGTTTAGGAAACAAGAAAAAGTCACAGGGGGCCAGATCTGGGGAATACGGTGGCTGCGGCATCATTAGTGTGTTGTTTTTGGCCAAAAAGTCGCGCACAAGCAACGATGTGTGAGCAGGGGCGTTATCGTGGTGCAAAAGCCAATTTTTGTTCTCCCACAAATCCGGGCGTTTCTGGCGGATTGCTTCGCGCAAATTGCGCATAACTTGCAGGTAATATTTCTTATTGACCGTTCTTCCCTGTGGCAAGAACTCATGATGCACCACGCCCCTGCAATCGAAGAAAACTGTCAGCGAAACTTTCACATTCGACCGAACTTGGCGCGCTTTTTTCGGTCTTGGTTCATGCGGCAGCTTCCATTGAGATGATTGAGCTTTGGTTTCCACGTCATAACCATAAACCCACGATTCGTCACCAGTTATGATCCTCTGGAGCAAATTTGGTTCGTCTCGGACAGAGGTTAACATCTCATTAGCAATGTTCATGCGTTGCTGTTTTTGGTCGCACTTGAGCAATTTTGGTACGAATTTCGCGGCGACCCGTCTCATGCCCAAATCGTTGATAAAAATCGAATGGCACGAGCCAATCGATATGTTTAGGTCCTCAGCAACTTCTCTAACGGTGATTTGACGATTCGCCAATACCATTTTCTCCACTTCATTAATTTTTTCGTCTGTTGTTGAAGTGCTCGGGCGTCCGGCACGCTCTTCGTCGTTCACATCTTCTCGGCCTTCTAAAAACATTTTGTACCACCGATAAACGTTGCTTCGGTCCAAGGTAGCTTCTCCGTATGCCACAGTCAACATTCGGAATGCATCCGCGCACTTAATTTCGTTTTTCACACAAAATTTGATACACGTTCTTTGATCCATTTTTTTGAATAAGTAAAAATCGAAGACGATTGAAAACACGTGCAAGTAAAGCAGCTATCACCAATCAAGTGAACATTCAAAATGGCCGAGCTTGTCGGCATAAGTGACAGACATGAGTACCAACACAACGCCACAAAAAATCGAAATTCGAATATACGTAACCCGCGAAAATTCAAAATTCGCGATACTTTTTGAACACACCTCGTATATATATATATATATATATATATATATATATATATATATATATATATATATATATATATATATATATATATATATATATATATATATATCTATATATCTATATATATATATCTATATATCTATATATATATATATATATATATATATATATATATATATATATATATTTATACAATGAAACCTCCCATAGCCGGACACTCACGGTTCCAAGCTTTTTGTCCGGCTGTAAGAGGTGTCCGCTGCTGGGAGGCACCAAATAATTTTACCTGCATACTTCGTTAATATAATAAATAAAAGTAAGTTCTTTGCGTGCTGAAATTTCTGCACTCTGTTCCAATTCATAGCTTTATTTTCTTATTTACATATTTGTTCTTACATCTAATGATTTTTATAGAATTTTGATATAAATACATAATTATATTACGAATAAACATAAAAAACAGTTACTTGCGTTGGAAAAATTGATTAATTTTTGTCTGTTGGGTTTTGGTTTGTCTCATTTTCAACTGTTCGTTCTCAAAATAATTCTCTGCTTTTTTCAAGTGTTGAAATGCTAAATAATTATTTCTTGCGAAATGTTTTAAACGTGCAAATTGATTTATAGCTTCATCAAATGAATTTATATGATCGATGTTTTCGTCGATCACCTCGTCTTCGAAACTACTTAAACTTATATTGTCAAGTGGATCATCGCACGAAATTTCAATGTTGTTAGCTTCAGTGGAAACATTTTCATTGATGTTCAGATATTCCTCCAAATGTTGATGCCTTAATGCAACGATCCCATTTTGTAGACTCATAAGTGTTGCCAATTGCAGTTCATCCTCGGCTTCAAATTCGAATATATGTACGTAACCCGCGAAAAATCAAAATTCGCGATACTTTTTGAACACACCTCGTATATATATATATATATATATATATATATATATATATATATATATATATATATATATATATATATATATTTATGTATATATATAAATATATATATATATATACATATATATATATATATATATATACATATATATATATATATATATATATATATATATATATATATAATATATATATATATATATATATATATATATATATATATATATATATATATATATATATACAGGATGGTTCCATGGTAACTCGCATTACATGCAGAACACTTAATGTAACATAATGAAGCCATTAACTTTTTGTTATTTAGAGTAATTGATATAATTTGATTCTTAATGTGCACAACGTATTGGCGCAAGGGTAGGTTAGGCTAAAAATTGTATAATATTACCATATATAATTACTTCAATTACGAATCATGTTAGTAACTCGCGTTACTATTTTTGGACATCGTTTTTATACAATGTTTTTTTGTTCTTTCTTGGCTGTTTTCACCTTGTTTTAGCGATACTAAATAAACGAAAATCTTCCGTTTTATTAGGTTAATATTGGATTTTTATTGAATTGCATACGCGCGTTTCGAAAGGAACGCCCTTTCTTCTTCAATGCTTTTCTACAAGAGTTTTTTATAAGCAATCTACAGTCTTTTTTTATACATATATGTTTTTTCATACAGCTAACAATTATTCCCTAGCTATAAATCTTCCGAATTCAAACAAGTGATCCTTTAAGAGGATTAAGGGTATAAAGAATTACAGGTAATTGCAAGTTAACAAAATGATCCTTTAGGGGGGTTAGTATAATTAGGAACTTTACAATTTTTAAGTGGCTTATTGAGAGATTAAAGAAAATAAAGATGACTGGCGGTTACCCACATCTGCATTCAATCTTTTTTCTTGTGGTTCGTTGTAAATATACCAGCTTTCGTATGCGTCGAGCTTCCGCTGTTTTGACCCTCCTACAATACTTCGACGTTGTGCTTCGTTATTTCGTGGTTTTCCTCCATTACGTGCCTCGCAACCGTTGATTTCGTCTCTGAAAGCGCTTTTTTAATTTTTCGAGCGCTTACGGCTTCGTTGATTTGTGTTCTTCCATTTTCTTTAATTATCCAGAGGTCCAGGAACGGGATCCTACCATCTTCTTCTATTTCCATGCTGAATTGGATACTTCTGTTTACCTTATTTATTTCGTTTAACTCAGTTTTCACTTCACTTCACTTTTAGGGGTAAGTATTATAAAACAATGAAGGGGACGACAATGGGAAACCCATTGTCACCAGTGCTAGCGGAAATTTTCATGGCAGCTTTAGAAAAGCAGATAGAAGAAAAATGCCGAGAATATGGTATCGATACGTGGACGACATCATTGCGATCGTGAAAACTGAGGAAATCGAAAAATATAAATAAATAAATAAAATAAATAAGATAAACACAAGTATCCAATTCAGCATGGAAACAGAAGAAGATGGTAGGATCCCGTTCCTGGACCTCTGGATCATTAAAGAAAATGGAAGCATTGCATTTGGTATTTACCGCAAGCCAACGACAACGCAGAGAACAATACTTGCTTCATCTCACCATACCCTACAACATAAATTAGCAGCGTTCCACCACATGGTAAATCGCCTCACCATAGTACCACTTAATGCGCAGAGATACGACAAGGAATGACGGTATATAGAACATACGGCGGAGATCAATGGCTACAACATGGCCATGATATAACTCATGATCAGGAAAAAGGGTCCAGGAACATATCAGCGAAGTCATAAGCGCTCGAAAAAGAAATAAAGCACTTTCAACGACGAAATGAACGGTGGCGAGGCACGCAATGGAGAAAACCACGAAATAAGGAAGAACAACGTCGAAGTGTTGAAAGAGGTGTCAAAACAGTGGAAGCTCGTCGCATACAAAAGCTGGTATAATTACAACGAACCACAAGAAAAAAGAATGAATGTAGACGTGGGTAACTGCCAGTCATCTTTATTTTCTTTAATTTCTCAATAAGCCACTTAAAAATTGTAAAGTTCCTAATTATGCTAATTAACTTTATTTCTCTTAACCCCCCTAAAGGATCATTTTGTTAACTTGCTAATTACCTGTAATTCTTTTTTCCCTTAATCCTTTTAAAGGATCCCTTGTTTGAATTTGGAAGATTTATAGCTAGGGTAATTACCTATAATTGTTAGCTGTATGAAAAACTTAGATGTATAAAAAAGGACTGTAAATTGCTTATAAAAAACAATTGTAGAAAACACTGAAGAAAATAGAACGTTCCTTTCGAAACGCGTGTATGCAATTCAATAAAAATCAAATATTCACCTCATAAAAAGGAAGATTTTCGTTTATTTAGTATCGTTTTTATATTGTTAATTTCTTTTGAAAAGTTCGGTGAAATTTATGAGCAGATAATTTTACATTAGGTATAAATAATAAAGCAAAAATGTCGATAAGATTCCCTTTAATAGATATAGCAATGGTAAATTATATTTTATTAAATAATTCACAATTTGTGTGCTAACTGGCGTTAAAAAGGATAGGTAACTCGCGTTGCTATCTTCTTCATCTTCGTATTAAATCAAGCAGCCTCTTCTGGCTTGAATGCACAAAAATGAAAGATAAATGACAATTTAATAACTGATGTTAGCAGGCTGACATTACTGGCTTGAAATCGACTTTTCTTTTAACACAAGTAAAGGTATATTATAGTCACTATTAATGCTTGAATATCGTTCAATGCTAGAATATCGTTCTTGTGATACTTGCACAAGCATACGTTATGCGCAAGCTTATTGGATAAATAGACATGCTAGGTCTTACTTCTGCAACCTTGCTCTTTTTGACAATTTCACCGTATTCTATTATAATTAAGGCACGGGTTTCCGAGAGCCGGGCATATAAATGTCGGACTTGTACCTTTTCTTTCGCTCCATGTTCATTGCGAATACTAATGAAATCTTCAAGGCCTGGAGCTTGTCGGCTAATATCATTTCGTTGATAGAATTCTTTAATTTTTAATATGATTTCCTCATTCAACGCAGATCAATGTTTTCTTTGATCTGGTGGAGAGGTGGAGAGCTGGAGGGCTCTATATTACAATCTTTCAATAGTTTATCGAGTACTTGCTGCTTCTTTATTGGACACTTGGGTAGAGCTTTCTGAGGGACGTGCCGCCGTTTTTTCAACGCCTAAGGAGTGCTGAATGATGATGACGGGTCTACTAGGATAACTCTAAGACGTTTTTTAACTCTAAATCTTGCTAATCGTTCTTTTGTTTTCTCTCTTTGTTTACGTAGTATTGTTTTCTTTTTTGATTTTGGTAGGCTGTCAATTTTCGTTTTCTTCTTTGCTCTACTCTTTCGGCAAGCTTCTTGTTGTTTCTTCTTGTAATCGTCATATTTTCCTTCAATTTTTAATTTCTCCTTTCCTTTTTATCAGCAGCAGATAGCGGCATTTTGCCCTAAACCAATAAAAAATGTATTTAGACAGAAGAGCCTAGAGAAGATTAATTAAAAAAATCTTAGTCACTCTTGTTACATAAAAGTAATGCGAGTTACTGGTAAGTCGCGTTACTCAAAATATGTGATTACCCAGACCAATAAAATTAAGCGGCTTTGACCTTTTTCGTTGGAAACTAAAGTACCAATAGAGAACCCAAGTGTTCTTTTGATTGAAACAACAAACACCGACATTAATATAGTAAT
Source organism: Odontomyia ornata (assembly GCA_963969285.1). Taxonomy (NCBI): domain Eukaryota; kingdom Metazoa; phylum Arthropoda; class Insecta; order Diptera; family Stratiomyidae; genus Odontomyia; species Odontomyia ornata. The sequence continues at coordinate 133,780,335 of OZ017738.1, read as the reverse complement.
ATAATATATACTTATTGGTAACTCGCGTTACTAAAATCAGGAGACTTTAATTCATGATTTTTAAGAAACTAACTTTCTCAGAATTGCTATTATAATGAATTATTGATTCCACAACATAATGTTACATTAGGTATTTAAAATTTAATTACCTATTTATAACAAGAAACACGAAAAAATAATTAATTAGTAAACGCGTTTTATCATAAACTTAAACACTTGTCACACAACTAGAATTGGCGAAATACACGAATTGCAATACCAAATTTTTAAATTGACGTTTGGGAGCAGTGTTGGTACTCTCAAATATTATTTTGGCCAAAGTAAAAGGTTGAAAAGCCATCATGAGTTTCACTCATAACATGTCCACTTTTTCATGGAATTACCCTATATATATATATATATATATATATATATATATATATATATATATATATATATATATATATATATATATATATATATATATGTATATATATAAATATATATATATATGTATATATATATATGTATATATATATATATATATATATATATATATATATATATATATATATATATATACGTGGGTCATTCAACAAGTACTTGGCCTCACCGCCCAATGACGCTGCTATTACAAAAGATATTCCATCGTGCAGCATATTCTTTTAGTAGCCTACTGTCAAAGTTTCAGTCAATTCCCTTCATTAGTTTTGTTGAATCTACTGCACGATGGTAAAACTCTTTTGTAATAGCAGTGTCATCCGGTGGTGAGGCTAAGTACTTGTTGAATGCCCCTCGTATATATATATATATATATATATATATATATATATATATATGTATATATATATATATATATATATATATATATATATATATATATATATATATATATATATATATATATATATATATATATAACATACGAGGTGTGTTCAAAAAGTATCACGAATTTTGAATTTTCACGGGTTACGTATATTCGAATTTCGATTTTGTTGTGGCGTTGTGTTGGTACTCATGTCTGTCACTTATGCCGACAAGCTCGGCCATTTTGAATGTTCACTTGATTGGTGATAGCTGCTTTACTTGCACGTGTTTTCAATCGTCTTCGATTTTTACTTATTCAAAAAAATGGATCAAAGAACGTGTATCAAATTTTGTGTGAAAAACGAAATTAAGTGCGCGGATGCATTCCGAATGTTGACTGTGGCATACGAAGAAGCTACCTTGGACCGAAGCAACGTTTATCGGTGGTACAAAATGTTTTAGAAGGCCGAGAAGATGTGAACGACGAAGAGCGTGCCGGACGCCCAAGCACTTCAACAACAGACGAAAAAATTAATGAAGTGGAGAAAATGGTATTGGCCAATCGTCGAATCACCGTTAGAGAAGTTGCTGAGGACCTAAACATATCGATTGGCTCGTGCCATTCGATTTTTATCAACGATTTGGGAATGAGACGGGTCGCCGCGAAATTCGTACCAAAATTGCTCAATTGCGACCAAAAACAGCAACGCATGAACATTGCTAATGAGATGTTAAACTCTGTCCGCGACGAACCAAATTTGCTCCAGAGGATCATAACTGGTGACGAATCGTGGGTTTATGGTTATGACGTGGAAACCAAAGCTCAATCATCTCAATGGAAGCTGCCGCATGAACCAAGACCGAAAAAAGCGCGCCAAGTTCGGTCGAATGTGAAAGTTTGCTGACAGTTTTCTTCGATTGCAGGGGCGTGGTGCATCCTGAGTTCTTGCCACAGGGAAGAACGGTCAATAAGGAATATTACCTGCAAGTTATGCGCAATTTGCGCGAAGCAATCCGCCAGAAACGCCCGGATTTGTGGGAGAACAAAAATTGGCTTTTGCACCACGATAACGCCCCTGCTCACACATCGTTGCTTGTGCGCGACTTTTTGGCCAAAAACAACACACTAATGATGCCGCAGCCACCGTATTCCCCAGATCTGGCCCCCTGTGACTTTTTCTTGTTTCCTAAACTGAAGAGGCCCATGAAAGGACGACGTTACGCTACGCTTGACGAGATAAAGACGGCATCGAAGGAGGAGCTGAACAAGATTAAAAAAATTGATTTTTTGAAGTGCTTCGAGGATTGGAAAAACCGTTGGCACAAGTGTATAATATCTCATGGGGATTACTTTGAAGGGGACAAAATAGATATTCATGAATAAATAAATAATTTTTGAAGAAAAATAAAATTCGCGATATTTTTTGAACACACTCGTATATATATTTGTATAGATGTTCATATATATGATTATGTACTATACATATTTCTTGATATTTTCTTGAAAAGTCATGGGCTCTCGCTTTATTGAGCGAGCAGATGTGTTTTGACTTCTTTAAGTCATCTTCATTGTCACTGAATATGACTCAAAAGAGTCGAAGGATACACTCAAGATAACTCAATGGAGTCCAAACGCGCCTGCTCACTCAAAAAACCAAACCCCAACGGCCTTTCAAGAACTAAGAGAATGGGCCTGCGGATATCAAATAAACAAAACATTTGACTACTTTGTGTATATATATATATATATATATATATATATATATATATATATATATACATATATATATATATATATATATATATATATATATATATATATATACATACATATATATATATATATATATATATATATATATATATACATACATATATATATATATATATATATATATATATATATATATATATATATATATATATATATATATATTGGATATTCTAAAAAGTATTGAGCCTTTTTTGTCACTAGATGGTATTCGTTGTCATATATCGGGCGATACTAATCAGATTGAGTCAAACTGACATGCGTTTGAGAGGTGACATCCCAGTCTATAATTTTCATAGGGCAGTTTTGTATTTCGTCATTCGCGTTAAAAGTTGTATTCATTCAAAAATGAGCGAAACTCCTGAAAAAAATCGTTATATTTTACAATATCACTACGATCAAGGTGAGAATGCATCGCAGGCTCATGAAAACATTTGTGGTGTCTACGTTCAAGATACTTTATCAAAAGCTACAGCCAAGAGATGGTTCGCTCGCTTTCATTCTGGAAATTTTGATGTCAAAGATGCATCTCGCTCACATCGACCAATCACTTAAAAAGTCGATGAAATCTTACAAAAAATTGAAGAAGACAGACACATAAGTAGCCATGGCATTGCTAAGGAACTGAGTACCCATCACCAAACAGTTTTGAACCATTTGCGTAAGGCTGTATACACAAAAAAGCTCGACGTTTGGGTATCGCATGAATTAACAGAAAAAAATTTGATCGACCGAATTTCCATTTTCGAAATACTAATGAAATGAAACGAAATCGAGCCATTTTTCAAGCAAATCATTACGGGCGATGAAAAATGAGTAGGTTACGAGAATGTCGTTCGAAAAAGATCATGGTCAAAAGAAGGAGAATTATCACAAACGACTTCAAAGCTAGGATTGACACCAAATAAGGTGCTGTGTGTATGGTGGGATTGGAAGGTAATTGTTTATTATGAGGTGCTAGAACCTAGCCAAACACTCAATTGTTTTTGTTGTGGACGAGGGGATGGTTTCGTGTGGGTTCGGTGCTTAGGGACCACCTTCTTTAGTGTGTAGCCAACGCCTAACGAATAGATATCATGTTTTCAAGCCAAGCTTAAGACTCTGGAGGGCGCTGTCTCAAGCACAGAGGGCAAAGTGCTCGTTGGGGGAGACTTCAACGTGAAAGCACTCGAATGGGGCATGCTTCAAACAGACCCGCAGGGAAAACGAATCCTTGAAATGGCGGCTAGGACGGCGCTCGTCAAACTAAACACCAGAAATATACCAACTTTCCGCTGTATTGGCTGTGAGGGAACCATACCGGACGTGATATTCGCCTTGGAGTCCTTAGTACGGAGGATACACCACTGGAAACTATCAGAGGACTACTCAGCCAGTGATCATCAGTGCATTCTGCTTGAGATAAGTGATGTTGTCTCCCGACGTCCATACTCTCTACTTTCTACAACTGGATGGAACATCGGAAGGATGGACGTCGAGAGTTTTGTCGAGGTGCTCACAGCAGGTGAGCCGCTGCAGGGAGCTTCGGAGGGGACGGAAGAACTGGCAGCTTGAGACGTGGTGAACTCTACTATGAGCATCATTACGACTGCTTGCTGCCCTTCTATGTGCCGTAGAAAACACGGCACGGCAAGCCCCAGTCTACTTGTGGTCAACTGAAGTCACTGAAAAGCGAAGAGAATGTCACAAGCTTCGATGTGAGGCTCAACGGGCGCGGAACCGTGGCGAGGCATGCAACCGGGTGGCAGCATATAAGTAGGCCAGGAAATGCCTTCGCGGATTGATCAACAATAGTAAGGCTCGCTGCTGGCAAGACCTAGTGGCCAATGTGAACAAAGATCCGTGGGGCCTTGGCTACAAGCTAGATATGCGGAAGCTTGGTGCCCTACGGAAGCCTTGCATATATGATGCGGAAAATATGGATGAGATAGTGCGAGAACTCTTCCCCGGCCATTCCATCCGTGTTGACGCTGTCCATGGTGGAAAATCAGTCGAATGTCAACTCTTCACGCAGTCGGAACTGGAGGAGGCAGTCCTTTCATTGAAAGCGAGGAAGGCTCCAGGTCCAGATGAAGTCCCGGCTGAGGTGTATCAGCTTGTCTATCAACATTGTCCTGAATCGCTGCTCAGCACATTCAACACTTGCCTAGGAGACGGGGTTCCCCGGTACGATGGAAGGTGGCGAGGCTCATGCTGATCAGCAAGGAGAAAGGAAATCCTGTACCGCCGTCTGCATACCGCCCGTTATGCATGCTAGACACGGTTGGGAATGTCTAGAGAAACTCATCAAGGAAAGACTCACTGAGGCGACTCGTGCCACTGGGGACCTATCTCCTCGGCAGTGCGGTGGTGAATGCGGTCCAAAAGGCAGAGGCATATAGTCGCACCAAGCGACGGATCGTCCTGTTGGTGACACTCGACGTCAGGAACGCCTTCAACTCCGCTACATGGGTGGATATTCTGGATACATTGGAAAATTCTTTTCAAGTTCCAGAATATCTAATGCGGCTTTTGAGGGAATACCTCAAGGACCGAAGCCTGCTCTACGACACGACACAGGGCCTACGAAAGATGGCGGTCACATCGGGTGTTGCCCAAGGATCTATCCGAGACCTGTGGAACGTGCCTTGCGACGGGCAACTGAGACTGGATATGCCAGATGAGTCGCGCTTGATCGGCTATGCGGATGTTGTTGCGGCTCTGGTCGCTGGACGCACCGTTGAACAAGCGCAACTTAGGCCAGGCATGCTAATGCGCTGAGTGACAGACTGTATGACTGCTCACGAGAAGTGGTCATCTTGACAAAAAAAAAGAGAATTACTGGAATAAGGATGATCAGTATTGGAGACATACAAGTCGAATTGAAGCCATTGGTGAAGTATCTGGAGCTACTGATCGACTCGAAGATGAGTTTCTCTGAGCAAATCAGGGCAACGGCTGAGAAGGCTGCTTCAGGAGTATTGGCTCTGAATCGACTTATGGCCAACGTAGGGGGGCCCAGCCCATCAATAAGACGCCTCTTGATGAGCGCTGAATGGCCAGTGCTACTGTACGGAGCAGATGTATGGGGTGACGCTCTCAGTAAAGAGGTTTACCGAAAATGCCTGGCACATGTACAGAGAAGAGGAGCGCTAAGGATTGCATCTTCGTATTTGACAGTCTCTGATTCGACGGGGAAAGTCATTGCAGGTGTGATACTTGTCACCCTCATTGCTAGAGAGCGCCGCGCTATTTATCTGCGTCGAAACGAGGATGCAAGGGAGATGGTTGTTCGCGAAGAGGGACAGCGCTCACTCAACAATTGGCAGCAGTTTTGGGTGAATTGCACAAAGGGAAGGTGGACTGCGCACCTCATCCCGGATGTGAGGCCGTGGCTAAATCGAAGGCATGGGGAGACAATCAAAGGCTGGTCTCTGCTTGTAGCCGATGATCTCCCTTTGTTCTTCTGTGAGCCAACTTTCGTCCGATTTGGATGTTAAAGTCCCTTAAAACAATTCTGCTATCGTATGGGAGTAGCCTGCCCATGGTATGTTCTAAGGTTTTGTAAAAATTATCTTTGGCTGCTTTTTCGTTGTTTTCGGTGGGAAAATAGCGTTTGAGCCACCAGATATTGAAGATTTCGCTTTGATGTGATGTGACTGCGGAAGCTGCAATGGGCTAGACACATGAATCGTATGGATGAACAGCGGATACCCAAGAAGGTATTCGTTGGGAGAACTGAAGAAGTGAAGTGGGGAAACTGAGGAAACGCTGGTCTGTCTCGGTCGACGAAGACAGTTCATCGCTGCTCGGATTTCGGAAGTGGAAGACGCGGTCAATTGACCGAAACAGTTGCGAAGGCCCGAGAGGGGCTGTAGCGCTAAGGAGAAGAAGAAGTACAGACGACCAAATAAAAAATATTACAGTAATAATACTCTTTGTAACGAGACCAGAATTAAACCCATCTTATTTTATATGATTGAATTGAGTATCAAACGTTTATCCACTTGGGTTAATTATCTCGATTTCTTCATTCGAGAGTTGTTTAATCAGAATATTAATATGGAAAACTTAAATGGATATATTTCTTCTATTAAATCTTTGGGTATTGATAATTATCTACTGTTTACGCCCTCAATACCCAATCTTCATAGCTATTATTTTTCTCAATTGAAGACCAGTATTTTTGATCGTGGTTAAGAATACCTATGCACAAATACAAGATAATCACATGTTATTTTAAATTGCAATGGTGAATTTCTATCCACCTATTTAATTTTTTTTGGATTATCTCTATATTAAGCTTAAAAGTTTTATGTCAAGTTAACTATTGAATTTCTGTTTCATTTCATTATTATAAAGCCAGTGCGCGATGATCTACTCTAAATATTATTTAATAATATTGTATTGGTAACGACTGAATATTATCTATGTTTAGCTACTAGACAATAAGGTTCGCTGTCAGTATGTTTTATTCCTTTCTTTCATATGTATGCATTTATAAAGTCTCAATAAATTTGTATGTTTGTATGTATGATGCCTGACAACTTGCCACTTGTGAATATAGGATTTGTTTGCATGTCATTGACATTGTTGGAAAGTAGATTAGCTTCTTGCACTGCCAGTAAATTGATCTTATATATTTGCATCTCCTTCAGTAGTGGTTGCAGTGCACTTAGCATATATAAAGTTCATACATGTTATTTCCTGAAAGATTAGTCCGTTTTTCGATGCAAGCATCATTGCCGTTTATCCGATGCACTTCAAGGATGATTTATTGGTTTCATCAGAAGACTATAAGTTAACATCAAATTTCCAGACAAAACATGTAGCGCAGCATATTCACCTGCAGACGCGAATTCAAGTGCTGAATTGCAGTTTCCACGATTTGCATGGGAAACTGCATATTTGCTATGATCATCAAATTAATTTACTTGCATTCGAATTTTGTAATTTTCATTGAGTCTTGTTTGAACTGTCAAAGAATAAAGATCAGGGAACCGAACCTGTAAATTGTACAACTTGTTTTTTAGGTCTTTGTAAAAATTTCCGTCTGTCCGTGCGTCACACCTGATTTCCTCAGAAACTATAGAAGCTAGATTGTTCAAACTTTGTGAAAAGGTCAGAAATGATAGGCTCTCAAAAACTACGGTCTTGCAAAAAATTTAAAATTTTTTTAAGGGGGTCTCCCCTTCTAAAGAATGAGCCCTTAAAAAATTTTTTTTAATCAAAGGTAGTCCAGTGGGGTATCAAATGAAAGGTCTTGATTAGAACTTTTGGAATCTGAAATAAAAAAATCATTTTATGAATTAGGGGGTTCAAGGGAAGGCAAAATGTACCAAAAATATGTGTCCCCCCTCGCGATTGGACACCTTTGAGCCGAAAAATTTGAAAATTAACAGGGATGTGGGCCTTTATGAGTGCAAGGGCAAAAAATACCTCAGAAATTGAAATTCACTCAAATTTATTAATATTAGCATGATTTGTAAATTTTACATTTTAGCCCATAAAATCAAAACGGTACCTTTAAACTACTTGAAATTATAGATTAGTATAAGATATGTATGTTCACAAAATTTAATTGAGATCGAAACATAATCAAGTGAGTTAAAGCCATTTCAATTGTATGGAATTACAACAACAATAACACGTGCTTATGGTTGATACGTCTTTAAAATTGACCTAGACACTTTCATTTTCTTTCGATTTTCATGAAAACTTAAGGAATAGTGTTTAACATGAATATATTCAATCGGCCGAGCATTCAGAATAATCATTTAAGCTAGATCAGAAGAAATTGTGAATCTTTAGCATAAATTTGAACGATTTCATATCCAAGTATTGGATGAATAATTCATGTTATCGATTCACGCTTTTAGAAAACTTGTTTGTAACACTAGGATGGTTACAAAGACCTTCTAGTAGGAGCACTCTTCTGCTTACTCAACTTGTTTACTTCTCCTTCGTCGATAAAAGTTAACTGGCGCCCAACGGGGGCTGCTTACGTGCATCTATCACAAGTTAACAATTGGATTGATCAAGTTTTCTTAAGAAAACTAAGCCTATATGATCTCAACACTGTGCTCAGGCTGGCCAGTGGTCCTCTTGTTAAAAATACGGAGCAAAATTGCCGCGAATAAAATTACCGCGCATTAAGCAAAACTACCGCGAATTAAGTAAAATTACCGCGATAGTGTCTCCAAAGTCGAGTGCAATAAATAAGTACTCAAAGAGCTGGTGCGACAAACAAGCACCTAGGAAGACACTTATTCAAATAGGCCCCCTAGTAACACGGCAGGACAATCAACTAGCGGAGTAAATGGGACGTCTGTAAAAGGATGGCCTTTTGAATCAGAAAGCAGCCAACAACCAGCTGTGAAACTCCTGCAAAAGGTGGAACAGTTTTGGGAAACATCAGCACAATCAAAATCGCCAACAAGCAGCAGTGAAGGACCGCAAAACAGCAGAACGACTCCCGGCGAAAGGCATTTAAATTTATACCTAGCAATGAGGCATATAATATTGACATCTATGTGAGTAAATTTTTGTAAATCTGACTATTTTCCTAATTAAAGTGAAAATTAAATATAAAAAAAATATAACTTCCAAAACTAAATACATACATAAATCAAATCGCATCTGTACTTCCTTTTGTTATTATAATTAATATCATCACTTTTACATACTACTCTATGAATATTTTTTAGAACACGAGTTTTTATATCTAGTGCATTTTAACACCAATCTTAGTCTAAAAAGCGAATAGTGTTTGTTAGAGTGATATTGATTGTTGCCAAGCGTATGGTTGCGAAAAGGAACAACGGAAGACTCGTTTCCTTTCTTGGTGTTTTTTGTTGTTTGAATTTGTTTCAATAAATTTCGGGTTCCGCGTGAGAAATTAGATTTCCGGTTTTGACTCTTTCCCTTTGGAGGAAATTTTTAATGTTGTCTTATCTATTGTTCACTCGAAATTCCACCAAAATTTGCGGCATTTTTCTAAGTTTTTCGATTTGCGTGAACTCTTTTCTTTCCCTGACATTGTAATCCTGAAGAAGTCTCTTAAACTTTATTTCTTGGAAAGCGCGCAAACTCTTGTGAACGATCTCTCTGGCTTCATAACTTTGCTATAGGTTTGCGAATCGCTAGTTCCCCGCGACAGAAAGGATTATGTAAGGAATATAACCATGGCGAACCCAAATAATTTAGTTCGGCCAAATCGGCTGAGTGAAAGTGCTACTGCTGGCCCTTCCGTTCCTACATCTTCCAACCAGGCCCCTGTTCATGTCGGTACAAATAATAATGCCAACAACGACCTTGTCCAGCTCGTTATGCAATTGGTAACAGCAACCCTGCAGCATTAGGGAAGAGAATTATTTAACTCTCCTATCAATCCTGCTGCAGACATTAGCAATGAAATTGATGTTCCTATCAGTGTCGGCAACGACGTGAACTTATCCGATATGGATAAGATTCCTCACGTCGTCAAAAGCCTCAGAGTCTTTTCAGGGGAACCTGGGGAGTTCAGGTCCTGGAGGAAAGTGTGGAAGGAATCCTTAAGATATACGACCATTTAAAAGGGTCACCAAAGTATTACAGATTTTTATTGGTGATAAGAAATAAAATCACTGGCCACGCCAACATAGCTTTGGAGTCATATAATATTTGACTCTGCACTAAGCCGACAAGAGGGATCTTGGTACTTTGGAGTACCAAATGACGACGTTAGTTCAGGGATCAAACTCTGTTCAAGAATTTTATCAGGCACTTTACCAACTTACTTTACTGCATTGGATCTGGGTTACGAGACTGCTAACGTCATGACCCAGACATATCGGGATAAAGCGCTCGACACATTTATTAGAGGACTGTGTGGTGACCTACCAAGGCTCTTGAGCATTCGCAAACTTGCTGATTTGCCACAGGCATTACACCTCTGCCTTAAACTCCAAAACATTGATCATCGGGTACAACACGCAAATAGCTCACAGAACATACTACGAAGGACTAATCCTCAACAGTCACCTCCAGTCCCTCCTCGTAGGAATATACCATCCCAACTAAGGCCCACACCGACTGCAGCCCCTAGGCAGGTCTTCTATCCTAAATTGGCGCATCTGCCTCGAAATCCTCGGCCGCCACAGTTCAATCAGCAGGGATTTTTCCAAAGGCAACCGCAGTTCTCTTATCCTAGACAGTGTCCACCTAAACCACAACCAAGGTCCAAGCCTATGGATGTGGATGCCTCCATGAGATCAAATGCAATCAACTACGCGAATAGACCTCGTAATCCACCTGTAGTACAGATGCGTCTACAACCCCAACAAAACTATTTGCCACCGAAACTGCAAAGGATTTACCATACAATAAACGACGGGACTGATAAATCTCCTGACGAATACAATATGACGCAACAGGACTGCGAATACGATACAACGCAACTGGACCAGGACCCCGAACAGATAATGGACGAATACGTTGACGAAATTGACAACCAGGACGAAGATCAGTCAGAAGAAATGGACGGCATTTATTTTTTAGGATAAGGCGCTCTTCGCTCCCTTAGTATGAATAAAAATTAAGGAGCGCAGAGGTACTGAAATTCCTAATTGACACCGGTTCTAACAGAAACTACGTCCAACCAAGACATATAAAGTAGCCTTTGCCTAATGAAAAGAGTTTTCATGCTAAATCTGTAGGTGGTAGTGTTAAAATTACCCACCATGCATACTTCAAACCGTTCGGCAACTGCGCAAATAAATTAAAATTTTTCATTTTACCTTCACTTATTCCTTTCGACGGGATCCTTGAAAACGATAGCCTAAAGGACCTAAAAGCAGTTATGCACACAAAGGATAACTACATGGAAATTAACGGAAACATGCATATCCCACTTAAGCAGCAAATTTCCGACTTTATCAATAATATTGCTGTTAAAACCGAACAAGTTAATGAAGAACTGTCTGGAAAGCTAAAGGCATCATCCTCAAGCACTCGAGCCTTCTGTCAGACCCTGACGAAAGATTATCGTTCACTACCATGGTAATAGGTGAAATTAAAACAACGACTATCGGAAGTTGAACACAGTAACCATCCCAGATAAATATCCGATCGCCGAAGTCAATGAAGTACTTTCCAACTTTGGCAAGAACAAATTCTTTTCTGCCTTAGACCTGAAGAGTGGCTCAAGGAGTCCTACATCCAAAAGACCGCTTTCTCCGTAAATGATGGGAAGTTCGAGTTTACGCGTTTACCATTTGGCCTTAAAAACGCGCCGTCAATCTTTCAAAGAACGTTAGATGATATTCTGCGGTAACATATCGGGAAAAGATGTCATGTCCACATCGATGACATTATCATCTTTGGGAGAAATGAGCTCGAACATCTCGAAAAACTCGACAAAGTTTTCCAGACACTCAAAGCAGCCAATTTGAAAATCCAAATCGACAAGTGAGATTTTCTAAAAGAAGAAGTTGAGTTTTTGGGATTTATTGTAAACAAGGAAGGCATCAAGACCAATCCTATAAAGGTAAAGGCCATCATTGATTTTCCCTTGCCGAAAACACTCAGGGCCCTACAATCGCTCTTGGGAATGTCAGGCTATTATAGGCGCTTTATAAGAGGCTACGCTAAAACCGCCAAACCCCTGACATCCGTTTTAAGAGGGGAGGAGGAACGTGTGCCCAAAAATGTGTCTAAAAATAAACCCGTATATGTTGATTCGGTAGCAGTAAAGGCTTTTGACAACCTCAAGAATAAACTCGTTCCTAAAGATGTCATCCTTATACACCCAAATTTTGAGAAAGAGTTTGAGCTTACGACCGACGCTTCCAACTATGCAATCGGAGCCGTCCTTTCTCAAGAAAACAGACCTATCTCCTTTCTTTCGCGCACGCTAACGAAGACCAAAGAAAACTACGTAGCAAATGAAAAGGAGATGCTCGCCATCATCTGGGCGTTAAATTCTTCAAGAAGCTACTTGTACGGTTCTCGGAAGGTGAAGATATATACCGACCATCAGCCTCTTACTTACGCTCTTAGTAGCAAAAACACAAATAGTAAGATGAAGAGGTGGAAGGCGGCACTTGAGGAATATAACTACGAACTCAAGTACAAACCTAGAAAGGCTGTCGCTGGTTCATTGTCAAGGCCTCCCTTCACCAGCTCAATAAACTCCCTCACGCCAACTGTACACAGCGATGAAAGTTCATCACAGAATCTGATCCCGACGGTAGAAATACAAGTCAATGTTTTTCGTAACCGACTTATTCTGAAAGTTAGAGAAGAGAACAGCTACCAGGTCGCATATCCTTTCGAAGGTTACAAAAGGCATATATTCATAAAGCCGCATTTCTCTGAAGCCGAATTGATAAATATATTTAAATGATACTTAAACCCCGGTACAGTGAACGGGCTCTACATGAGCGAAGAAGTCATGGGGAGAGTTCAGCAGGTATAGCTGCCCATTTTAGAGACTATCGTATCCGCTTTAGTCAGAAATCAGTCGAGGTCATCCCCAATGAGGTTGAACAACAAGAAAAAATTCTCCAGGTCCACAAACGCGCTCTCCGGAATACAGTGGAGAACAGACTGCAAATATTAGAAAACTTTTATTTTCCCAAAATGGTGGCGAAAATTAAAAACATCGTCAATCGCTGCAGAGTCTGCAAAGAAAACAATTATGAGAGGCATCCAAATAAGACTTTCATAAATCCTACACCAATGCCATCCTACCCAGGCCACACGGTGCATATGGATATCTTTTCAACGGAAAAGAATCTAGTGTTAACCACGATGAGCAAATTCACCAAGATCGCCATGGCCAAGGTTCTCGCATCCAGGTCTACAGAGGACGTAAAGCAACCGTTACTGGATATCCTTTATTTCTCCTGTATCCCTGAGAATGTGGTAGTCGATAATGACGGATCACCCACCTCAGCTTCAATTCCATCCCTATTAGAAGACGACCTAAGAATCAAGGTATACAAGATACCACCCTACAAAAGCGAGGTGAACGGGCACGACGAGCGAGGGCGCTCAACCATCCTAGAAATTATGAGATACCTGAAGAGGGAAGGGCCACCGAGATCATTCGAAAACCTCCTGCAACACGCCACTAATGAGTACAACCATACGATCCACTCCACCACCAATAGAAAACCTGTCGAACTGTACCTCGGCAGGGTTCCCAACATTGATCTAGAAGAATTTGAAAGGATACGACTGACAAATATCGAAAGACTTAAAAATAAACAGGAAACTGACAAAACCGCAACAAAAGTAGAAAACCAATAAAAGATTACAGTATTGGGGGGATCGTTTTTGTGAAACAGAATAAGAGAAAGGGTTGGAAACTATGGCCTATGTTTAAACAAGAAGTCGTCAGGGAAAATCGAAACACTACCATTCTTAGCAAAAGCGGCTAATGGTTCACAAGAGTAATATTCGGAATTAATTTTCAGATTCATCTTACATGTTTCGCAAAGGTACAAATACTGGACTATTCTGGCTCACAAATCATATCATTTTAAACTGGACCGGCAAAGATTCATAACGGAAATTTTAAAATAATACACACGATAAATATCGATGAATATGAAAAGATTATTGAAAAAATCGAAACTCTTCTTAATGTCTCGGGAATTCAACACAGCTCGCTAATACCCCTTCTGTCGAACGAACTGCAGAAAATCCGAAGTTTCATAGAAAACCTGAAACCGCGTCGATTGACACGATCGCTAAACTTCCTTGGTAGCGCCTGGAAATGGTTGACTGGTAGCCCAGATCATGAGGACGCTGTCATCATTACCGAAAAATTTAACAACGCGTTGCGAAACAACAACAAACAAGTAGTAACAAATCGGTTATATAACGACAGAATAAACAATATCACTCGCATAACAAATAAAATCCAAGAGTCAGATAAATAACAACTACCTATTTGATGTACACCTTAGGCTAACACTTATTAAAGAAGACTGTTGCGAGCCACGGTGTTCACCGCAGTCGCAGACCTAATTAGGTTTGTGGCAGAGAGATATTTATTCCGGGGTGGCATACTGAGGCCGGCTAGCACTCGGTCGGGTCGCGGGTTTTCCGGAATCTCTCCACCCGTGCTGGGCCACCTACATAAGTCGCAGACACATTAGGAAGGAAAAAGATGGGAGGATCATTGGATCATTCGAGAAACGAATAAAATAGTTGTCTATCTGCTAGACATATTGGTTGAAAAAAGGAAAAAAGATAAATGTTTCAGATAAGCTGCAGGAGGGAACAGGTCTAAATTCTGTTTTCTCTTGTCCCCTCACTGCAGCATAGAAAAAAGGTAAATATCAACAAAAGAAATCAAAAAAAAATATCAATCAAATAGTCTCCGATTGATGTGAGTAAGAATCCTCCTGGCACAATCGCGACTTAATCCACAATCACTCTTCGCAATATACCTTTGGCGGTATCACAAAAACAAAAGAAAAACTTCTTCTTAAATATCGGAACCTCTTCGGCGATTTAAACTCCTTCCGGCGCGGTCAACTCAAGACATAACAAATAAAATCCAAGAGTTAATTAAAGAAAATAGTCAGATAAATAACAACTACCTATTTGATGTACATCTTAGGCTAACACTTATTAAAGAAGACCTGAGCAATATAAATTACGCCTTACACTGGGCTAAGTTAGGAATTGTAAACTCTCTGATTCTGCAAAAATCTGAAATCAAATTTGCTGCAGGCATTTTGGATAATGAAATGTTGCCCTACTCAACTATAGAAGAAGCTCTGGACTTTGCAGAGATAAAAATAATTACAGATGGAAATTTAATAATGTATATTATAAACATACCGTCTACAAGAAATGAAATGTTTGGACTAATAAATATTAAACCAATTAAAAGAAACTCAATAGTGAGTGAAATCCCTTTTAATAACGTAATAAAAAATAATTTTTGGCATTAATGGAAATTGTAAAGAATTTAATCAACTCTCAACTTGCAAACCTGAACATTTAGTAGATATAGGCAACAGTACATGTATCCCAAGCCTCCTTAAAAGCCTACAGTCGACCTGCAATAAAATTAGAAACAACAACATCCCCTCTGTGGAAGAAGTGACCGCCGGAGTTGTTCTGCTCAACGACTTCATCGGAACCCTCAACACGGAAGTCACAGCCCACAACCCCAATGGAACGTTCCTCATCAAATTTGAGAATACAACAATATCTATCAATAATAAAATAAAATTTTTACCGCCAAAGAAATCTCGTCCTTACAGGTTTTACCTGCAATCCTGCAACCAGCATCCAACGGAAATTTAGATCTATTCACCGAAAAACCGTTACAAGATATGAATATCGATAACATTGAGGAAGTTGGAGTTCTGGATCACGGAAGAAAGGTGCATCTTATCTCGACATCAGCGTTAACCACCATACTTACCATTATCCATTATTATAACATAAAAAGTAGTTCGCGTAGTGTAGTGGTTAGAGTGCTCGCTGGGTAATCTGAACGTCTCTGATTCGAGTCCCATTGGGTATAAAACGATTTGTTTCGAGGGATTCTTTGGATAGACTATAAGCCCGATTAGCTATGATACGTAGTGGTTTCAAATCAGGACGATTCACCAGCTGGGTAAATGGATATACGGCCAAAGTATGTTACTGACGATATCACCTTCTCGAGTGCCAATATATTTGATCAATATAATGAGATACTCTAACTATCTCTAAGCAAAGGCCAGAATGGGGTTGTAGTGATAAAGCAAAAACATTAACAATTTTGTTCGAAAATAAGTCTCAATAATCAAATTTAGAAAAACAGTCACCTCTTGCATAAAACTCTTGCTACCAACAAATACTATGTACTTTATCCAATTATTTTGCCAAATGTCTGCCGCTCAAGCATTCTTGTTGAAATTTTAACCCATAACGGTTTTATTGAAGAGTTAGTCCCCATGATGCAAAATACCACTAAAGTTCATATTACATCAAAGAATGCTGATTAGTCGCTCATAGGATCAGGCAAAAACAAAGCACCCATGCTACGTATATCCGGACAAATTACATGCCTAAAATCTACTTGCAACCATTGCGTTGTTAGCATCGCTCTTTTGTGATGCTTCTGCTTACGAAACTAAACATTTTAAACACCTTACATAATAGTATCAAAGGACTCTTGCGAATGTATTGCCCTGTATTGGCATAAAATGCTCATATCTAAAGAAAGTTATATTACGATGACTTTATTTACTATTAAACCTGGAACTCAAACCATTTAGTATCTGGAACCAAAGTTTAATGAAATTGAAGTAGGGAATGGATCTTGGCTAGAAAATGGCTTATTACGTCCCACATTGAAAGCTTCAATATTCTGTTCCACAATTCACGAGATGTATAAAATGTCGAGAATTCGTTGGAAACATTTTAACCTTTTGATTACCAACTGACTATTTGGATATTATAACAAGAGCAGTCACGTTGGAAATATTGATTTAAAGGCATTTTTAGTGAGAACAAACAACTGCCTTATCTTTGTGAATCACAATAAATTTCACTTGCAGCTAACATTAACGAGGAACAGGATGAACATTATGAAGATTAATATTGATGGCTGAAATTTACCCCTTACATCATGGGCGTAGCCAGGTAGGGGCAAATGCCCCAACCTAAGCCAAATGTCCTCGAAAAATTCTGCGTTTTTTAAGAAAAAATTAATCTTTGTCCTCGAGGACATTTGGAGAAAATGCTGAAACAACAAGGACTTTTCAAAGAGTATTCTGGTAAAAAATGAGGACAATTTGGGAAAAAGCGGAAAAAAGGAGTATCAATGAAAATTTTTATAAAAAATGAGGACAATTCGCAAAATTGCAGAAAAACGAGGACTTTTCAATGAAATTTCTCTAACATCTAGAAATATTGCACGAGCATATTTGGGCATTTATATTTATAATTCTTCGAATCAAAAAATTCTCCAGTCAAACCTGAGATTGATTTTAACAAATGCTTGTATATACACAAGCGCAAAATAATGCGAGCAAGTTGTCACAAGGTTTGAATTTGATTTCTGTTGACGAACGTTTTTTTTTTTTTTTTTTTTTTTATTTCAAAATTCCATTTTACAGATCAACAAATCCAATAACAAAACGAAATAGCAAAAATAGTAAAACGAACTAAAGCACAGAACAGTTAATTGCTTATAAAACTAAATTATGAATTTAAAAGTAGCTCCTGCAAAATTCTTTTGAATGCAGTAAAGGTTGAAGGAAAAGGATCAAGCTGCAGATTATTATGATTCCTTAGGAGATGAAGAATAGGTGAGTGAAAATATAGCTCTGTACGAGCATATGGAATAACAAAAACAGAAGAAACACGAGTAGGACGTAAGGAGTGTCTAAAGTGTAACTCCGCAAAAATACAATACGGAGTCAGATAGTGGCAGAGTCGGTACAAAAAGCACTGATCCAAATAAGATCTACGCGCAGACAAGTACGAGAGACCAAGGAATGATAATCGATCCTCATATGGAAGATATGGCAAGTTTAGCTTGAAGAATAGGAAGCGGGTAAATTTCCTCTGTACTGACTCCAACGAGGACACAAGATAGGAATAATGGGGAGCCCAGACCACAGAACAATACTCGAGCAATGGACGGACAAGACAAAGGAACAAGCGGATCATAGTGGAGATATTACAGAACTTGTGCATATGTCTCAGTATAAAACCCGAAACTTTAGAGGCCTTAGCAATCACATAGGAAATATGCGTGTCAAATTTAAGTTTGGAGTCAAAAGTGACTCCAAGGTCTTTGTACGTAGTAACTTCGGTCAATGCGGCCTCGTTTAGTATATAGGTGAAGGCAATAGGATGTTGCTTAAGACGAAAGGACATCTTATGGCATTTATTAACATTGAGGTAGAGAAAATTGGACAAACACCAATCATTGAGCACATTCAAGTCCTCCTGAAGATACTGGCAATCAAGGGGCGACTTAATAGTCCGAAAAACCTTGAAATCATCCGCAAACAGTAGAGAGGGGGAAGAAACTATAGAGGGGAGGTCATTGATAAACACGAGGAACAAGAGGGGCCCAAGGATTGAACCCTGAGGAACACCAGATGTAGGACAGAATGGAATAGACGTCGTTCCACCAAAACTAACATGACATGATCGGGTCGATAAATAAGACGAAAATCATGACAACAGTGAATTAGAGATTCCAAAAGCTTCGAGTTTACTGCAAAGAAGACGATGATTGACTGTATCAAAGGCTTTCGTGAAATCTGTGTACATTACATCGACTTGATATTTGTTGTCCAAACCCCTTGCAACAAAATCAGTGAACTGAATTAAGTTATTGGACGTAGAATGACCCTTGCGAAAGCCATGCTGCTCACCAGCCAAAACAGAGCTCAATGGTTCAGAGAGTCGGTTGTGAACTAAACGCTCAAGCAACTTCGAAAAACAAGATATCAAGGATATAGGTCGATAATTACATACACACGAAGGATCACCACTTTTGAGGATAGGTACGATACGGGCATTTTTCCATTGAGAAGGAAAGGCTCCACTGCATAAGCTTAGGTTGAAGAGAAATGACAAGGGAGAGGAAAGCGACGAAGCTAAGGACTTGACAAAAATATTGTGTAGTCCGTCTGGACCAGGGCTGACGTTAGGAACAAGGGAATTGATTAAGGATTCAACTTCAAAAGGGTCAGTGCTTAGAGTTGCGAACGAAAAACCAAAGTTACCCGCAGAGATGGAGGGAGTGAATTCATGGAGGGGAGCGAAGCTAGAGGAAAAATATTGAGCGAATAAATCGGAAATCGACTGATGAGAAGAACATTCCACATTATCCCAGCGGACTGATGAAGGAAGATGAGATGGAGTCTTTAAAGACTTGATATAAGACCAAAAGGGCTTAACATTGCTAAAATTGAGGGAAGCTTCCAGGCTGGAAAAGTAATTCTTCATAGCAATTTTTAATTCATTTTTGGCATCAGAACGCAACTTGCAAAAGTTGGATTTATCCTTTGCTGCACCTGAGCGTTTAAATTCACGACGCGCCCTATCCTTGGCATTTAAGGCAGTAAGAACGCTTTAGATTTATTTTTACGGGCCGACTGAAAAAATAAATTTTAATGTAAATACTGAATTTTATGCGGACTGTTGATTCTGCTATCGTTGATTCCTCGTATCGATAAACAAAAATGTAAACACAGCACCTAATTGAAATCAAACAAAAATTTGGACACTATTGAAATTGTTTATACTGGTGTGTTTGTTATTGTTCCTGAGAAGCGATAATGTATATAAATCTCGATTATGCTCACACAAATCCAAACGTTTTCTCTGCGCCTTTCGGCTCGAAGGAGGAATGTTCATGGATCTTATTCGCTTGAGAATTGAGGCCGGAGACGAATCTCTTAAAAAAAACTTTGAAGAAGGACCAAAAATGCGAAATACACCTCACCAGAAAGAACAAACGAGATAATTGCATTATGTGGCGAGGTAGTGAAAGATATAATTGCTGACGCTAAAAAAAGCATCAGCATACAGCATTTTGGCTGATAAAACAGCAGATATATCAAGAAAAGAGCAACTGTCCTTGGGTATTCGATTTTACGACAAAAGCCAAGCAAAAATACGAAAAGAATACATGGGTTTCTCTGAACTAAATGCGATGGACGCTCCAACAATTGCAGATGAAATTGATCGCGCAGTCGTGAGCTGTGAACTTGAACCGAACAAATACGTTGGGCAAGGGTACGATGGCTGCAGTGCTATGGCCGGAAAAGAAGGAGGCGTTCAAGCACATATCCGAAAAAAATACAAAAAAGCATTGTTTTTCCACTGCGCAAGCCACAGATTGAACCTTGTTGTTAATGATTTGAACACGGTTCCGAAAGTACGAAACACTATTGGCACCATCAAAGACATAATAAGATTTTTCCGAGAATCAGTGCTACGGCGAAAGTGTGCTCCGAACATACCCGCCCTTTGTGAAATTCGTTGGTCTCAAAAACACAAGGGCATTGCTGTTTTCAAAGCTAAATTCGTTGAGATCGTGAACGCATTACTGACTTTATCCACCGAAGGCAATGCAAAAACGCGATCAGCTGCATTTCAGCTACACCCTGCAGCAATGAAACCTGTATTTATCATATGCACTTCAATAATTGCCAAATATTCGGATATTCTTGAGCCTGTCGTGAATGGTCTTCAATCTAAAAGTCTTGACCTGCTCAAATGCAAAGTCCATCTTGATAGAATATCAACTGTTATCTCTAGCCATCGAACCGCTGTAGATACCGTGATTGATGAAATTCTAGACGAGGCAAAAGAAATAGCGAACTCGATTGATATTGAATTGGATATGCCCAGACTAACCCAACGACAGCAGCATCGTTCAAATCAACCTGCATCGAATCCAAACGATTATTGAAAAATATCGTTGCTAATTCCGTATTTGGATTCGTTGATATCATCGCTTGCAAATCGATTCGCGCCATTCAATTTGCCTGCATTTTCACTACTCACATTGCATCCATACATTATGTTGAAAAAAAGTATTGGCGATTTGAAAGAAGACATCATGCCATTTTCAGAATTTTATGAATTGGATCTAAGTGCAGAAATTGAATTATGGTATAACACTTGGAAAGACAAACAGCTTAGTGAAGAAGCGATGAAAACTTTGCAAGTGTGCGACGTAATCACGGAAGCGGACACCTTTTTTCCTACTGTATCACATGCATTGGAAATATTATTGGCACTACCTTGCACGACTTGCACCGTAGAAAGTTCGTTCAGCTCTTTGCGGCGTGTTAAAACCTGGCTAAGATCAACCATGGGCGAAAATCGACTAAATGGTAAAGTTTTAGAAAATTAATTTGATTCATTTCATATGATAACGATGTTTTTATTTTTTTCAGGACTATGCATGCTCAGTGTGCATTGGAAAATGGTAAAGGAAAGAAAATCCGAAATAGAAGATGAAGTACTCAGGAAATTTGCTGAAAATCCCAGAAAATTGGGTTTATAAAACGCGAAATCAATGGTAAAAATTTATAAAATCAATTTGATTCATTTCATGTACTAACGATGTTTCTCTATTTTGAGAAACCAAAAAATGATACTTTTAAAGTATCTCTCAATATTCATGTCATTAAATATGTCCTACTTTTTTGTCAAAAAAATGTCCTCGTTTTTCATTGATTTTTGAGAAATTCTCCTCAAAAAAAGAACTAAAAAAATTCCTGGCTACGCCCATGTTACATATGCACAGTTAATACTCTTAAGTACGTCATTAACATTCTTGAATAAAATAATAACCTTTGTGATCTTCGGCTGTTTTATCAACTACTGAGTTTAACCCTTAGATACATGATTTTATAATTTTGATTTGGTAAAAATATTTCTGAGACATTTTTATTTATTTAAATTGAATAGAAAGAAAATTAGTATCAATATTTGTGAATAATTTAACCTTTTTGGAATAGAATGCGGTGAAATAATGTCTTTCTTTTGTATGACACGGAGCCACCTTCCATTTAGGGCATTCTGCATATAAACAATTTTGCAGCCTTGAATTTAGCTCATTATAGTCTATTCTTTCAATCATTACATCTTTTGGCAGGATAGGCTTGATACGTCTACAACTTTTCTTACTTATAACTTCCTGTCAATATTACTATTTGAGGGTCACCCTCTATTACTTCCAATAGTTTTCTCAGCCGTTCCCCTGATTCGCTCAGAGAAACTCATCTTCGAATCGATCAGTAGCCTCAGATACCTCTACGCTGGCTTCGATTCGATTAAAATGTATCTAATACTGATCATCCTTACTCTAGGAATTCTTTTTTTTTTGTTAAGATAACGACTTCGGTTTTCTCCAGTGCTAAGCTGAGCACGCGAGTAGTCATCCAGTCCAGAGCATACCTAGCTCCAAGCACGCGTACGCGGTCGTACAGCGAAGCTAGTTAGTTAAACGGTGTGTAGTGAATTTTTCTCTCAAAATCCGTGTAGGACACCGATTGTATGGCACAAGTGTCAGCGGGCTATAAACAAGACCGAGCTCAGCTAATTAGCTTTGCTTCACGACCGCGTACGCGTGCTTGGAGCTAGGTATGCTAATGCACCAAATGAGAGACTGGATGACTACTCGCGGGCTCAGCTTAGCACTGGAGAAAGCCGACGTAGTCATCTTAACAAAAAAAATAGAATTCCTAGAGGAAGAATGATTGGTATTAGATACATTTTAATCGAATCGAAGCCAGCGGTGAGGTTTCTGAGGCTACTGATCAATTCGAAGTTGAGTTTCTCTGAGCAAATCAGGGGAACGGCTGAGAAGGCTGCTTCGGAAGTATCGGCTCTGAATCGACTTATGCCCAACGTAGGGGACCTAGTCTATGAAGCAGACGCCTCTTGATGAGTGCTGTAGGGTCAGTGCTACTATACAGAACAGAAATATGGGGCAACGCTCACAGTACGGAGGTATACCGAAAATGCTTGGCTCAGGTACAGAGAATAGGAGTACAGTGGATTGCATCTTCATTTCAGACAGTCTTTGATTCGGCGGTGAGAGTTATTGCAAGCAAGATACCTGTTGCCCTCCTTGCAAGAGAGCGCTGCGCTATTTACCTGCGTCGAAACGAGAACGCGAGGGAGATGGCTGTCCATTACGAGAGACAGCTTTCACTAAACAATTGGCAGCAGTCTTAGGTGAATTGCACGAATAGAAAGTGGACTGCGCGCCTCATTCTGGATGTGAGAACGTGACTAAATCAAAGGCATGGTGAAACTGACTTCTTTCTGATTCAACTTTTGAGCGGGCATGGGTGTTTTCAGTCTTACCTGCACAAGGTTGGTAAGTCACGGTTCCTTGGTTGTTGGTTTTGCCCAGGATAGGAAGATAATGCCTGCCACACATTTTTTGTGTGCACACAATGGGACAGGTTGCGAAAGGACCTCTACTGGGAGACGGGGGAGCTCACCCTGGATAGTATAGTCGTAGTGATCCTCGAATCGGCTTACAAATGGGACCAGGTGGCACATTATGTTCAGTCAGTTCTAAAAGATAGGCTGGGAGATCGCTTGTCTGGCAGTTCCTTTTCCCCTCTCCTCTCCTGCTAGAAGAGGGATCCCTCGGTTTGAACACGAATCACGGCGCAGCAAAAGGAGTCCTGGCCGAAAAAACGTGTCAAACGGTTCCAGGCTGAGTTCTTGGGTTCACAGGGGAACTGTTTGATGCGTAGCCCAGTCGCTTGCAAGCATTTGAGTCGCAAACTTTGTGCATAAATGACATTAACCTCCCACCCACAAAAAATATAGCGCAATCTAGATACGGTTTTTGACAAATTTAAAGGTCACCTTTTGAATTTATAGGCGAAAACGTAAAATTCATAAAATTTACTATTATTTACAAAGTTGACGAAATTTTGACTTCTGAGATATTTGTTGACCGTCTACTTCAAACGTCTATATTTTCGATTTTTTCAGGTTTTTCAAATGAAAGATGTCCCATCGCGAAAGGGTGGACACAAAATTTTCGTGCATTTCCCCTTCTCTGTTAACTCCGGAAGCGAAAAGTGTCAGTTTAAAATCTGCTTTGAAAGGGTCTCATCACTGGCCACCTTTGGTAAAACAATTGTTCTTTATTCATAATTTTAATTTATAAAATATATTTTTTTTTAGTATTATTATTATTATTAAACGTAATTTTATATCAACTTTCCTTTACATTAAATTTAAACGTTTCCCTTTAATTATATTCTTCATAAGATTTGATTTTTCTTACTATTTAAAATCTTTTTCAATTTTCTTTACTTCAGTTAATTTTTTTTTGTGTTTTTAAAAATTTAAGTCTGCAAATTAAAATTTCGGTCATGGGAACACTGATTTAGTGCATCCAAACGGAGTATTGCATTACCGAGTGCAATCGAACTCAGCTGATTCGATTTACCGTGGGGACACGGGGAAAAGAAAGAGAAGAGATCTGGACGGATCGGGGAGTCGACTTTCGACCGCGACCAGGAAAACAAGGGAGAACATGGCCGCCGTGCAAAATACGTTCGGTAGGAAAAGTGTTGGTAAAAGCGCCGTCCAAATCATTTAAAATCGAGTAGTAAGTTCAACATTTTTAATTTAAGACAATTTCCAACCATGCACCCTTTTAACTCCAATACTTGACCATCTCCCTGCGGAATTGTGCTTCCAAGGAAAACTACATTTGCGTAGGACGGTGACAACACCTTTGACGGTGACCGTGTCTGTCTGTCTTTCGTCTTATTAGTTTCTATTTGGAGTTAATTTGGAAAAATGTTTGCACGGCATTCGTGGTAAAAGGCATCGTGACAGGGGGAAAGTGCATGACGTGCCATGACCACCCTAAAAATCGGTTCTCAGTGAAGTCTTGCTTTGGTTGCGAGATGAAAATCGAATCAGATGTGCGGTGAATATAACGAAATGTCATGGATGGAGAAAAAATAACTGCTCGAATATCCATGTAATGTTGCTAGGAAATTGAGTTTGTTGCTAATAGTTATAACCGATGGAAATAGAGTGGGGCGTGAAATTCATTGCAAATATTTTGTTTTTGTGTGGAAGACTCCTCTTAGAAGACGTGTCAAAATTAAATAGTGAGATTGAAGAAGAGAAATTGCAAGCACAAGTAACAGATCAAGCAACGGGGAATAGGAAAATGTATGAAAATGCAAAGTGCGATTGAGAGCGGAACCCGGAGCTCGTGAAAATGTGCGAAGAGAGTCGCCTTCCTCGTGATTATCTTTCTTCATTATCGTCGTCGTAAGTCAATAATTGACAAAGCTAGTATTTCCTTTCGAGCGTGCAACAATCGTGTAAAAAGTGTGTGAAAGTTTCTGAAAATCTCACCAAACCTTATGTGCAGACTCCAGTTTCCCATTTCGAATGAGTCGTTTATTCAGCAGTCGCAGTCGTTTTTTGTTCATCAGTCCGTACTAATTTCGCTTATTTCACTGTAAAGTGTGAGCCAAAAACGAGAATCACCGTGCCCCATTCTTATTAAGATTCGCCTATGAAAGTTGGCCATTGGTGGTGATTTGAGTGGAGAGGAAAAGCGTCATCCCCGTACTTTGCTCCACATTGGCTTCCGTGCATTTTCTGGGAAGAAATTTTTCCATCAGCTTGGAACCAGCACGTCTCGTGGATATTAGAAAATGGATCGTGAAATCGGAAACTGTGCTATACTAAATGTGCGGTTTTAGCCAGTCTGAGCAGTCAACAGTGTTTTAAAACTATGAACATTGTGTAAAATGGTGAAAAACCGTGGAAAACGTCATTTTAAATGTTTACGTTTGAATATGTGCAGCGAAAAGAAAATTGCCATAGAACGGTTTTCACTTTATGTAGAGTGGATCTTTGTTGATTCCAAGCAATCAAATTATAGTGTCATACTCAATAAGCATTTAAAGGTAATATAAGGACTAACCCATATGAAGTTTCTTTACAAATAAATCTTCGTAAATGGAGACACGATGGAATGCATCGTAGTCACAGTCGCTTTCAACGAGAAGTGGATTGGCACGCCTGACTAAGGAAATAAATTTTTTCGCTTCAGTTCCTTGCATTACGATGAATGGTTCGTATTATAGTTCTCAAAATCAAGCATGGCACACTAAGTAATTAGTGAGAAGGGAGTAGTCAACCATACTTGTATAAGCTTACCAAGTACATGTATTAGAGCGAAGCATTTGCTGGAGTTCATAACTATAACTAGCCTTCAATTTTTATTACAAAACCCATTGTGATTTCGGTAATGCGTGGTTGCTCAGTCATCAGATACCGGAGGCGTGTATTTGCCTATATGTGATGGTGCCCGAATAGATTTATTTTGAAATGAAACGTAGTGGCGTTAAGATCACTGATTGCGAATATTTATATTTTAAATTGTTAAAAGTTAAATCTCAGGCAGTGATACGCTAATTATACGTTCAAATTGTATGTTTGTTTTCTGTTTTTCTATCAAAGCATGAGGGGATCGAAAGAGTTAAATGCTCAATTATACAGAAATCCATTTACATTGCCACAAATTTCTTTTCGTTTTGTTTTTGATGTCATTTCAAATGTTGAAACCGTAATTGCTGAATTTTTTTCAAGTTTGACACATACAAGTAAACTTTGCTTCTCGCAGACTAATCTCAATTCGTGGAAAAGAAAGCTTTTACGAGAAATTTCCTATTAACATTTGTTTTAAAACACGCAATTATGTATTATTATTTAACATCGGTATATTTAAAATAAATGAATTGTTAAACTTTAAAACTCGGTCTTTCCCTTTCACTTAACCTTAACGGGTATAGGACCCGCATCGATGGTAGGCTCCTCCTCTAATATGGGCTAGCCATCGGGCGTGCTATTCGTTTCTCTTCCTTAACAGCGGCTTTTGATGGGTAAGGTGGCCCTCCGTTCGCGTGCTTATTGATGGCGTTGTATTATGTGTTTTCCTCACATAATACTATGACATAAATTTGCCACATTTATATTTTTCATTTGAAGGAAAAATTCATTCAAATTAAGCTTGTATGAGTTTTTCACTTAAATGAAAAATATGGCCACGCTTACATTTGGATCTTGATCTGGTTGGGATGGTGCGAGAGGGCACCGCTACCATCTGGATACCTACTCTTATTTGTGGGCCATAAGAATCGTCGGTAACGACGAAGTCATCTTAAGTCCGTCTGTTTTCTCCCGGCCCAGTTTGCCTTCTGAGTCAGCAATATTCTTTGATCCTTAGTACGTTACCTCCTTCTCGACTTGGGTCGATATTTCTTTGACCCTAGAAATTCGCGGATGCGAAATTTGTTTGTAGTGAGTCCTTGTGCTGGGGAAAAGAACCCGCCCCACGAAACCACGACACTAGCGTTCCAGCGCATTCGCGCGTCCCCAGACAAGGCCAATCTCGGCGGATCTCAACATCCTCTTCCGCTGTAGCAGCCGACTATCGCTACTGCCCGAAAAGCCCGGCTGTATCATCAGTCGTGAGCACGAGACAGTAGAACGTCCCTAGGTGACCCTACAAGGTGTACAGACTTTTAGCGGATTCAACCGATAATCATCCCTTTGATGATTGATTTCTATTACGATTGCGTTATCGTCGCTATCATAATGAAGCACCTGCAGTTTCCGTTTAGGACTATTAAAGTTGAATTCAAGTCTTGCGTCAGCAATGCAGAGATCCAAATATGAATTTGTCCTAGGGTATGTTGGGAACTCCGACCCATATAGATTGCACCTGTATTCGATTTGGCTCTCTGTTATCCACAACTTCAGGAATACATCTCTTGGATTATTGGTGGCGTTCAGCCACGATGTATGCTTGGCGTTCAGGTCACCAGCAAGAATATAATAAGTATGCAGCCTGTTCAATTCGAGTATTTCAAACAAGGAATTGAGCTCCTCCTTGAGCTTGAGAACAGTTCCACCAGTTGCATAGGCAGAGGTAACGAAGAGGTTATCCTCACCTGGCAGTGAGATTTTGATAACGGACAATCCAAGAGATTCAAAGCTTATGAATTCGACTTTTTCAATATTTTGGAAACAATAGGGGCTTCGAACCAATATCCCAGTGCCACCTTCCCCGTCACCTATTGCCCTATCGTTTCTTACGAATTCAAAATCCTTGAATGCCATGATTTGAGGTGGGTTTCAGTGAGAATTATGATGTAAGGCTTTAGCTTGACAAGGAGCTCCAAGAGATAATCATGTCGATGTTGACTCACAATGGAGTTGACAGTGATTGAGATGAGATGAATCCAATCCATGGGAATGTGACTGGATGACAAACTATTTTGAAGCATGTTGGCCCAAACGTTGAAAAACGAAATTGATTTTTTGGTCTTGTTTATTTATGCTTTCTGAAAGAGATTCAAGCTGTTGGTAAATTTTGAGAAGCAGCTCATTATTGCCACTTACATTATTTATTTTATTTACATTGTTTTCTGCTGGTCCTCTAGTAGCAAGTACAAATGATACTCCGGGTTTGACGAAGTTGGGAGGTAACAAATACCAAGGGCATCCTCGATATGATGCTGGAGGACCAAATATACCGCAGTTAACACAATATAATTTTTCTTTTGGCTCCATCTGAGCCAATTTGCATTCACCGGGGGCGTGAATATCTTTGCGTTTAACACAACAGTAGTGCATGGTACAATTGGTAGCCAAATGACCGAATCTTTGGCACCTGTAACACTGGTTGACCTCAGTTTTTTATGGGCGTTCCCACCTCACAACTCTAAAGTTTAAGGACCTTATCTGTTGGAGGGCACTCGGACTGGTATCGTTAGAAATTTGGACCAAATAAAATGGTAATCTTTTGCCTTCAACAGTTGATCTCCTTGTAGCAAAATTTTTCACACAGATGAACTTAATAGCTGGTGCTACTACCTGCAACGTTTCAAGGAGATCAACTGTATTCTCCCCACAGTCCAAGCCCTTCAACAGGAAGGTCTGATTTTTTCCGCGTTTGGCGTATATGTGAAGTGGGTAGCTTTTACACTATTAAGAGCATCTTTCGCTAGCTTGAAATCAGCCAGTGTTTTTGTCTTAATTGTGAGTTGATCAGCGGTCACTCTCTTAACTTCGAAATTGTCGGTCTTATGTTCGGCTACCCATAGCCGAACAATATCCCCTCCACGCTGCCCAAAGACAAGAATCAGAGGAACTTTCTCAGTTATCTTAATATTTTTAATACAAGAACCAGCAGACACACCAGTTGGCTTCTTCTCCTTCTCCTTATTTTTCCATTTTAAATATTCAATAAAATTATTACTACAATTATTAATACTACCTATGTTATCTTGGTATTCCATATCGATGTCTATTTCGTCATTCATCGTAGACCGTACCGCATAGTAATTGGCGCTGTCGTTTGCTCCTCCTACGCTAAGGATGTTTTCAGTATCACGGATTGATGTCTTGTTCGTATCTTATAATGTTGCTTTATATGTTTAAGCCTTTTGCGTGGCTACTGTTTTTCCATTCTTGTTTTTTGTCGCTTCTTTTTTTTCATTCTTCTTATTTGCTATCGCTTCTTCTTTGCCGGACGTATTCATGTGTTAATGTCCGGATCATGTCCTCCAAACTTTGTATAAGGAGTTTCATCTCATCATTTTGCTTAAAAACCTTTGCGTGTTCTCTGGTTACTCTTTCGTATTCTTCACTTGAAAGCGTAATGCGCTTGCTATGCTCACAGCTGTCTTGATCGTTTTTCCGCTTCATGATTTTTTCATTCATTAGATATGCACGGCCCTGGGTCCCCCAGCGGTGGGAAGCCGTCGGGGTCCTTCATACCCCGGTGAAAAAACGTTTCTTCTTTCTTGACTTTTTTGAAACTTTCTCGCGAGTAAAATCCAGATACTCAATAAGGTGTTCAAATAGTTCGGCGATGTAATAAGTTTTTTAAAAAATTACTTTCTAATTGACGTTTTAAAAATTATTTTAATTTTTAAAAATTGTTGACAGGAGCTTTTAAAAACACGTTTGTTCGCAACAAAGGCTAGACGTAGAATCCCAAAGTCAAAGTCAAAAGCGCTTTATTTAATCGGTATAAATTTACAAGGAAAATAAAGCAAATTCCAAACAATAAACATAAAAAAAAACTTAATAGCCCAAATGGCTCTCTAAATTTATATGTTATCATTAAACATATTTTTTCAAAAAAAAACTCTAGCAAATTCAATTAATTAAAATTATTACATATTCTTAGAATTCAATTAGAAAAAGGAGAAAAAACCAAACAAGACTATCCTAAAATTATTTATAATTTAAACACAACAGTGAACTTTGATCCTACACCTAATATGTTTTAACTTAATTCTAATAAAATTCAATCAAAAACTTTATCGTATATTAAAAAATTCTATAACAATGTTCCTAACCTAATCGCTTAACCTTATCTCTAACTTAATATAATAAACATAACATATACCTAACCCATACCTAATTTTTAACAAAAATAAACAACAATACTAAATGTAGCAAGAAGTTTCAATATAAAGATATCGACTCTCGTCACTTCAGCAGTTTGATAAATTCTTCTATTCGATATATAATGTTTCCAATCCGTCTCAGGCTTTCTGTACAAACCAGTACATGCACGAAGACATTTTCTTTCGAATACTCTTAATTTTTCCATAGTACTAGCACTCTGGTTGTACCAGATCTAACATCCATATGTCAAAACTGGTCTAACCAGGGTCTTGTAACAGATAATTTTGAGCTTTTGATCAATGTATTTGGAATGAGAGAGTCTTCGTAGGGCCATGACTACTTTCAGTGCCTTACTGAGCATGATTTTCATATGTTCAGTATAGTACAGATACTGATCGAGATAAACACCGAGGTATTGAATACAGGGTTTATGTGGAACTCGTTCTAAACTACCCTTGCCAGCCATGATGTGGAAATCTTTCCAATTACGTTTCAGGTCTTGACTGACCCCCTGCGGCGTTGTCCGAAACAAGATTGTTTCACACTTCTGCGCATTGATTTTCATTCGCCAATTGTCAGTGTACAGCTGTACATCATTGAACATTTTTTGGAGATTGCTCTGAACTTTTGTAGCTTTTCGGTCTGCCGTATAGATGATCAGATCATCAGCAAACGCTACCAATGATCGCGTTGGTGAGACGTTAAAATCAAAGCCGTTCAATAGCTTGCGAATGAAGATTGAAAAGAGCAGAGGCGCAGTAACTGTTCTCTGCTGTAGACCATTCAAGACCTTGAACTCGCGCATTGTTGTGAGATTTCCATCAGTTACAACAAACGATTTCCCGTAGAACATATCACACATCAGTTTAAAAACTAGTCCATCTAACCACACCGTATCGAAGGCCTTCTCCATATCAATGAGACATGCTCCGACACATTGTCTATCATTTAGTTTCAAACAGATGTCTGAGATTACTTTCGTTATTGCATGTGTGGTCGAATGCCTGGCACGAAAACCAAATTTGCAATTCGGCATCAACTCATATTCCTCAATGTGGGCGTTTAATGCTCTGTTGAGTATCACTTCAAACACCTTGCTGATGTTAGGCAGCAAGCTGATTGGGCGATAGCTTTTCGGGCATGAAGATTCTTTTCCTTTCTTGAAGATCGGAAATACCTTAGCCTTTTTCCAGTAATTTGGGAAATATGAATTGCTCAACATGTTGTTGAACAATATGCAATAATTCCCAATAGCAACCTCAGGCAAATGTTGGAGAACTACATTTGGAATACCATCTGTACCACATGATTTCTTGTTGTTTATCTTGCGAAATATGAAACACAAGTGTTCATAGCTGACAAAATAATCAATAAGATTCAAGCTCGGTATGAGGTCAGATGTTAATGTTTCATTGAAATGAAGAATTGATTGGCCGTTCAGGCTTGATTTGAAGTCGGAAACTTTTGCTTCAACGACCTCTGAAAATATTTTGTTCCCTCTCTCAGGGTTTGGTAGATGAACGAATTCAAAATGTGTTCCAATCAGGGCAAGTTTATCCAACCCTTCACATATAATCCTGTTTCCATTTCTATCCGGAGTCGTACTATCAATTTCGATGCCAGCCCTATCGAGAAGATTTATCTCATCACTAGTGACTTCAAGATTCGATACCTTCACTCGAGACTTCTTGCAGAATATGCTATTCACTTTCGCGAAGACGCCATCTGGGTCCTGTGGGCTAATACCCCTCAATTTTTCCGCCTATTGATTGCTGACCTCACTCCTGAAGTATGACCGGATTAAGTTCCGGACATTCTTCAGGTCTAATTTCAACAAAGCCAACGAGGGATGGTTGTGGTCCAAAAATCGTCGATAAATATTGTTAACGCGTATGAGAAGAAGGCTTTTCAATCTTTTCAACCTTGCGATGGTTGGTGTTTCATATACTTCCATATTGTTTCGATGTTTAATCTTGGGAACTACTTGCTCAATCGTTTCCAACGTCAGCTTCTCAACTTCGACAAATAGACATCTATTTCATCGTTAGTTAGATTCCTGTCATTAGGAACCATTGAACAAGAGTTGCCACCATCAGAAGGGGGACATTGCTTCTGGTAATCCCGATTAAACTTCTTTTGAAACTTTCCCCAGTTTGTTTTTTTGAAATTCAACCGATGTTTTTCATGTTGAACTGGAATGAGGAAGAAATCATCCCTGTGATGATTGATTTCCATTACGATTGCGTTATGGTCGCTATTAAATAAAGCACCTGCAGTTTCCGTTGAGGACTATTAAAGCTGAATTCAAGTCTTGCGTCAGCAATGCAGAGGTCCAAATATAAATTTGTCCTAGGGTATGTTGGGAACTCCGACCCATATAGATTGCAACTGTATTCAATTTGGTTCTCTGTTATCCTCGATTCCACGAAAACACCTCTTGGATTATTGGTGGCGTTCAGCCATGATGTATGCTTGGGGTTCAGGTCACCAGCAAGAATAACAAAGTTATGCAGCCTGTTCAATTCGAGTATTTCGTTGGCAGCGATAGCTTGAGAACAGTTCCATCAGTTGCATAGGCAGAGATAACGAAGAGGTTATCCCCACCTGGCAGTGAGATTTTGATAACGGACACTTCAAGAGATTCAAAGCTTTTGAATTCGACTTTTTCAATATTTTGGAAACAATAGGGTCTTCGAACCAATATCCCGGTGCCACCTCCCCCATCACCTATTACCATATCGTTTCTTACGAATTCAAAATCCTTGAATGTCATGGAGTGCCATGAACTGAGGTGGGTTTTGGTGAGAAGGACGATGTCAGGCTTTTGCCTAACAATGAATTCAAGGAGACAATCACGCCGATGTATAGTAACAATGGAGTTGACGTTGATCGAGATGAGAGTTCCTATCCATGGGAATGTGACTCGATGATAAATTATTTTGAGGCATTTGAAACTTCCTAAACGATGAAAAACAAGATTAATTTTTGTATCTTGCTTATCGATTCTTTCCGATAGAGAATTTAATTGCTGTAAAATTTTGAGAAGCAGCTCATTATTGCCACTTACATTATTTACACTATTTACCGCATTTTCTGATGGTCCTCTAGCGGCTTGTGCAAATGATTCTTCGGGCTTGATGAAGTTCGGGGCTTAAACACTGCAGCGTAGTTGTGTTTGCTTTGGGACAGATTTTAATCTCGCATCCTGATGTCGGGAGCATCCTCGATATGATGCCGGGTGACCAAAAACACCGCAGTTAACACAATATAATTTATCTTTTGGCTCCGTCTGAGCCAATTTGCACTCACCGGGAGCATGCACGTCCTTGCATTTGACGCATCGGTAATGCATGGCGCAGTTGGCAGCCGAATGGCCAAATCGTTGGCAGCGATAGCGTTCCCACCTCACCACTCGGAAATTCAAATATCTGATTTGTTGAAGAGTGCTTGGACTGCTCTTATTTGATATTTGTACTAAATAAAGTGGTAATTTTTTTTCTACCGTCGACCTTCTTGTCGCGAATGTTTTAACTGAGATAAATTCGATTTCTGGTGCTGCTTCCTTGAGCACTTGAAGAAGATCGACGGTATCTTCTCCGCAGTCCAAGCCCTTCAACAGGAACGTCTGGTTCTTTTCGCTTTTGGGGTATATGTGAAGTGCGGAACCTCCCCAGAATTTAAAGCATTTTTTGCTGCTTTGAAATCGACGAGTGATTTCGTTCTGATAGATAACTTCTCGGAATTGATTCGTTTAATTTCAAAATTTGTAATTTGTTTTCGGCTGCCAACAGCCGAACCATGTCCTTTCCGCTTTGACCGAAGACATTAATTGGCGGAACTTTCTCGGTATTCTTGACTACTTTTTGAGGAGAACCAGAAGAACTACGGGCTGGTTTCTTCTCCTTATTTTTATTTTTTAAATAAATTATAAAATTATCATTTTTTACCTCCATTATTTTCGTCTACCTCCATATCCTGTTGGGAGTCCGTCCAGCGCTGCAAAGTAATTCTGGATGTCGTTCGTGCCTCCAGTACTTAATACTTCTTCAGCGATGACTAATTTAACAGCTTTCTTCTGCTTTGCTTGCGTATCGATTTTTTGTACCGGTTCAGTAGCTTGCACTTTTTTTGCTGTCTCGAACATATCTTCGTACGTTTTGATTCTTAATTTTAATTCTTCGATTTCAGTTCGAAGTCGACTCACCTCCTGCCTATCCTGGACCACTTGAGTCTTACGGTCACCATCTGCGGAGTCCTGGGTGCTCGTGTGTCTTCGCTTGTTGACACTTGCCGCCAATTTCACATTGTCACTCTCCCCGGGGCCCCGCAACGGAGGGAAGCCGTCGGGCTCCTCCATACAGCAGTCCCGAGTTAAGTCTTTGGTTTGTTGATTTTTTTTGATTTATTGATATCGTTGGTCAATGCTTTCGACGATAAATTCTTCCCGAATAAAATCAAAACTTGCTATTGACTGGCTCGTAAAAAATTATTTCAATTTTTTGAACTGACTTTTGTGAAAAATTAAGTTTTAAAATTAATGACAGGAGCGATTAAAATCACGTCCACACGCAACGAGTGCTAGACGTAGAATGACGTAGAATCCCTGGTGCTGCTTCCTGTACATAACATCATTGCATTGATTTAGTTTATTCAATACTTATCGTTATAAATTTTCAAAGAATATAAACGAACTTCCAAACAATCAAAATACTAAAACTTAATGGCCCAAATGGCTCCCACTCTCACATTTAATCAAAAAAAAAAAAAACAAGTTCGAATTCAATTTAATTAAAATTATTACATATTTTATGATTCAATTGGAATGAATTGAATGCTTTTGCCCGTGTGCACGGGTTTGCATTTGGTGGCTTCATGTTGCCAATTTATATTAGCGAAGATTTAATTTGGCTCTCTTTAGAGAACAGGATTTTAAATGTTTAATGCGACTAACTCGAAGTTGACTAAATCTATTGTAATGAGCGGAAGTTGACCATATCTACTTAAACGGAACTAATAAGCAAGCCATTACTTACTGCACAGTTCTGAGCGGGTAGTTACATTTTCTGTCCCATCTATAAGGAGGCTCACTAATTTGAGTATGAAATTTAACCTCTTTTTCCTCTTTTGAGCTTCCCTGAAAGCCTTTCAGTAAGTTTTATTTATTTCAATCAAATTATTAAATGGAATTAATTATTATAATTGTAATTATAATATTCTTTTAGTGTGTACTACAAACTGTAGATTAATATAATTGAATTTATTTTTACTGAGATTATTCAAATAAAATTTTGCCTACTAAGTTTCTTGTTTTCCAGAATGCCGTTTTTTTTAAATTCATACAGTGAATTGTTGTAAATTGGGAAATGAATTAAGTTGAAGGAATTTTAAACATCGGCACATCCTCAAAGTTGATAAAATTTCTATCATTCTTCATATAAATTCTCGCGACAATGTTAAACCCTGCATCAATTTGCTTAGCGAAAAAGATTAAATTATAGCCCGGAATGTTTTAATTAAATTTTGAAATTTCATATGATTCACGGGTTCTTGATTGTTTATGGTTTGCTGATAGAGTGAAGCACTGAATTACTTATAAAGCAACTGTCGAGCCGTGTAAAAGAAATAAAAAATGTAGGATATTTTCAAAGAAATAGGCCATTTGGCTTGATTCGCGACTAAAGACGAAAGGAACCTATTCAATTTGATAACTTCAACATACTCAAAAAGTATTTTCTTACACTTTTGAAATCTTTATTTTACTTAAATCAAGTGAGCATGACAGTAAAATGCAAAATCATCACATCAATAAACATAACTTAACAAGTTCTGAAAACTAGTTGAATTCGTTTGATTTAAAACAAATGTCTTTAAAAGTATTTTTAAATGATGATCAGGTTTGATGATCAGTTCTTTGGTGCGATGAGATTCATCGTTACGGTTTTCGTTTCTAAGTACTGCTCCAAACCATCTTTTCCCAATTCTCGACCAATGCCTGATTGGTTGAATCCACCGAACGGAGCTTGTGGGAATACCATGTCGTAACAATTCACCCACACAGAACCAGCATTTACTGATTTAGCGAATGTCAAGGCTCTGTTAATATCATTCGTAACAATTCCTGAAGCAAGGCCATAGGTTGTTGCATTTGCACGTTTGATAACTTCGTCGAGGGTTTTAAATTTGAAAATTGATTGAACTGGACCAAAAATCTGTAGACAGAGGTTCAATTAAATTGAGCTCATAAAATTCACCTGAAAACTTACTTCTTCCCGAGCAATCTTCATCTGGTCAGAGACATTCGAAAATACGGTGGGTTCAATGAAATAACCAGCGCTTCCAATGGGATTTCCACCTGCCTCGAGTTTAGCTCCTTCCGTTTTTGCACTTTCGATATATCCTAGAACTTTTTTATACATTTCTTCATCGACTTGAGGACCTTGCTCAACACCTTCCTCGAATGGATTACCAACGCGACGGGCTTTCGCCATGGCTGCTGCTTTGGCCACAAAAGTATCATAAATTTTTTCTTGGACAAACGTACGACTTCCAGCGCAACAATTTTGACCATGATTGGCGAAAATACCGTTGTATGCAATTTTCACCGCTTCGTCCACTAAGAAACGGAAAGCCTTTTGCAAAAACCTTAAATATTATTTATTGACTCGCTTACCGTCCACATCATCACAAATCACCAATGGACTCTTTCCACCCAATTCTAAAGTAACACGTTTTAGATTAGATTTGGCTGCTGCTTCCATAACAATTCTGCCAACTTCCACTGACCCGGTAAATGCAACTTTTTGAATTCCCAAATGATTTGAAATCGCTGCTCCGGCGGTCGGTCCGTAGCCTGGCACAACGTTGATAACGCCGGGTGGGAAACCGGCTTCCTTGATTAATGCGGCACAATAAAGGGCGGTGAGTGGAGTTTGTTCAGCTGGCTTAATAACGACCGTGCAACCTAAAATCATACATTTATTAATAGGATCAGACCCATCATGGAAAATTTGAGCAAGTGATCTACCTGCTGCTATTGCTGGACCTATTTTCCATGCAAACATTAAAATAGGATAGTTCCATGGAATGATTTGTCCAACCACACCAACTGGTTCTTTTCGTGTGAATGACATCAAGGTTCCCGGAGCAGGGATTGTTTCCCCAAAGTATTTATCACACCAACCAGCATAGTATTCAATTGTTTCAGCAGCACATGTGACATCAAAAACTGAATCACCAAAAGGCTTTCCATTATCCAATGTTTCTAAATTGGCAAGAATATTTATGTCACGTTTCATTAATTCACCGAGCCTAAGGAGATTTTATTTGAAGGACAGATTAGCTTCTTCTTTTAAGGTAGTGTTTAGCACATTTATTACTTCAAAAGCAACTTTCCACGGCCAGCGGGGTCCGTTTCACGCCATGAAGATCCTAATGCAAAAGCCGCTTTTGCAGCAGCAACAGCAAGATCGACATCAGCCTAAAGAAAAGAAATATAAAACTAAATACATCCGACAGTTTTTTTAATGTATAAAAATAAAAACAAAAAAAAAACTTCTAGAAAAAAAAACAAGAACCGACTACAAAACGCACTAAAAATGTTGAAATAAATCATAGAATCGGAGTCAAATCAATCTCCCCATTTTAAAACTGAGTAGCGGCAAATTTTTAATCAATCACACCAAAAAAGGGGAAAATCAGATTTAGTTACGCTTCCATGAACTTTATTTCACGTTTTGAAGTCAATTTTCTCTTATTTCACTACAATATAATTCATATCAGTAAATTTCTAACTTATTAACCAACTAAAGATTATATAACATTGAAAAAAATTCAACAAAACAATAACTGAAACTTCGATTATATTTCGATTATTTTTTTTAGAAGAAATTTATAGCTGGAAAGATTTGGATCCATTAGATTATCGAAAAATTACAATACAATGTTACTTATGTTATGTTTCAGATGGCTTACCATATCATGGCTTGAGTCGGTGACAATGTTATCTTTACTTTTAAGAGATCGTTCAAGTCATGGGGAAATTTGGGTGAGCAGGGAACCATAATGCAACTGACAATCTTATAAAATTATATTATCAATTAAAGAGCTGTTCAAATACAGCTACTATAATAGAAAGTAAAGTGTTTCATAAAATTAAAATAATTCGATCTTGTATCAATCGAATAATTTTTTTACTAACTTACCTTGTCGCCTTCAGCAATATCAGCTAGTTTAGTTTTTGTAGCAGGATTGATTGTAGGAAATGTTTTGCCCGATACTGACCCAACGAATTCATTGTTGATGAAAATCTGCAAAATTAGGAGTTCGATTATATATTTATCGTAAATGTGCTCATGAAAGCCAAAAAAAAATTAGATAAATTATTTTATTTGCTATTTTAATAATTATACACCAAGTTCTACCGTGACTTTTTTTTTGTGGGAGAGAGACAAGCCTATTTTATATTCAATTATCATTACTTTACTATTGGGTTGTTCGATAATTCATGTTTTTTTCCCTCATATATAGAGTTATCCATTTTAAGCTTGGGAAAATAAAGCTAAAGAAAACACATAAAATATTCAGATGGAAACAAAATTTTTTATTCAATATAAAGACTGAATCTTGCCATTATACGTCAAACACAATATCATTCAAATGTTTTCCACGGGACCTCTTACAGGCCTCAATCCTTTTGAGGTAATTTTCAATGAATTTCGGCACATTTCCGGCAATATCTCGGCCATAACTTCACGAATATTGGTTTTCAATTGCTCAAGATTTTGAGGATTGTTCGCGTAAACACGATCTTTCGCATAGCCCCATAAAAAGAAATCCAAAGGTGTTAGGTCGCAGGATCTTGCGGGCCGATAGACATCACTCAATCACGAAATTACGCGTCCTGGAAATTTCTCTTGCAAAAGTGCTCGATTAGCCTGTGTTGTGTGGCTTGTGGCTCCGACCTGTTGGAACCAAATATTCTCCAGATCATATTCTTCAATTTCTCTCCAAAAATAATCGGTTAACATCCGTCCATAGCGGTCAGAATTGACTGTAATGGCTCTTCCTTGATCGTTTAAAAAAAACGGGCCAATAACACCACCAGACCATAATGCACACCAAACGGTCACTTTTTCCGGATGCAAAGGCCTTTAGGCGATCACCTGAGGATTTTGAGAGCCCCATATGCGCCAATTCTGTTTATTTGCGTAACCACTGAGCGAAAAATGAGCCTCTTCACCAAAGAAAATTTAGTTTGAAATTCGTTATCAATAACCGACCCAGTCTCTTCAAATTTTCTCACTGTGTTCGAAATTGTTTGCTGTGTAGGTCGATTATGTCGACCGTAATCGGCTCGTAAAGCCCTAAATGTTGATACAGCAGAATCACCATTTTTGTAATAAAATTTAATAATTTTAACGCGTTCTTCGACTGTTAAAACACGCTTTGGATGACATTTAATTCTGACAGATGTCAAATGACAGGGTTATACTTTCCTACCACGAAATGGATAACCCTGTATGACGTGGACTGCATATTTCATGTAGTAATGATTGCGTAGCTTACATTATTATATACTATTTTAAACATAAGACTAGATTATTTTCAGTCAAAAACTAAGCGTCATTAGTAAACAACAAGTTGGTTAAAAATAAATTTGAAAATGGACAATCAAATAGAGAATTATCGGCATATTTTATTGTTTTACTTCCGAAAGGGCAAAAATGCGGTGCAAGTTTGCAAGAAATTGTGTGAAGTTTATGGTGAGGACTGCGTTACTGAACGCCAGTGTCATAGTTGGTTAACTCGTTTTCGTTCTGGAAATTTTAATGTGCATTATGTGGTGTATAATGGTCGTCCAAACACTACAGATGATGACAAAATAAAGGTAATCGAAACTAACTGACGTATGACAACTCGAGAGATAGCAGAGAAGCTACATATATCAAATTCAACCATTTACTTGCACTTATAACCGGACTTGGCATTAATCGATAAATTTTATTAAATGTTAACTAATCGATTGAAAATTTAATCTATTAATTTAATCTCGATTAAATTTATCAAGATTAAGATAGTAAATCGTAATCGCGATTAATTTTAGTAATCATTAATCATCAATCGTTAATTTGATTAACGATTGCTTTATGAGACCCACAGTGTTATATTTATAGTATTATAATATAAACTAAGATGTTCGTGTAAATTAACGTGAATTAAAAGGCAGATCAAATTTATCCAGGATTCCTGTGTTTGTAAGCGTATTACTAAAAATTTAAGGTGTTACTTTTTTACCTGCATATTGCAACTGCAATACAACTTACTCAGCGGGACTTTGAAAGACGGATTTCTACATTATTTCTTAGTGAATTTTTAGAGGGAAGCGCTTCCATTGTCGGCACTTCCGGACAAATGAGGTTTTTATCTCCTACTTACTGTTGAATTGGTAACTTTTTAAAGTCATTGATTTAAAGTTAGAGACTTGAACCTGGGACCTGCGGCTTATTTGACTAGTGCTCTAACCCCGAGACAATAAACAAATCATCATAGGGCTATTTCATTTCCCTATTACAATGCAATGCAGGAAGTGGACTATTTGCATGTGTTGATGACAACCTTATTCTTTTTTCATCGACAAATGTAATAACTCTAATTTCTGCATGACATTATCACCGATTATTCATTTATTTTGATGAAAAAGGAACAATCGTATGGTCAATGCGTACACATGAAAAATTTGAGTAGGTGTTTATACATTGATGATAACTTTCTTCCTTATTCATCAGAGAATTTTTTATCATCTTGAATAGTTGAATAAACGATGATAATGTCATGCAGAGAGTGGAGTAATAATAACATTTGCCGATGAAAATCATATAAAATTTCCATGCATTCGTTATTAATTTGTTTACATTGATGAAATGTTTTATGTCATTTACTCACAAACCAATCACTAAATGCACTTATCTTTTTGTTTGAACCTTAAGCCCGGTCCAGACGCTACGTCTTTCACAACATTTTGCCTGCGCAAATCAAAACGTTGCAGGCAAAATATTGCGTGTGGACGGGAAAAATGCAACGTTTTAGAACTGCGCATAGAACTGTGCAGTTGCAGCGATATTTGAGCTGGTAGGGCTTAAATATCCGTGAACTGCGCAAAAAAAGTTGGTAAGATGTGCACCGTCTGGACGCTCTTTAAATTTTGCTACGTTTTGACTGCGCAGGCAAAACGTTGTGCAAGACGTA
Source organism: Odontomyia ornata (assembly GCA_963969285.1). NCBI lineage: Eukaryota > Metazoa > Arthropoda > Insecta > Diptera > Stratiomyidae > Odontomyia > Odontomyia ornata. The sequence goes on along the minus strand of OZ017738.1, from coordinate 133,738,595 downwards.
GAGTCTGAACTGGGCTTTACGTAAACAATAGGAAGAACTGTTCTTTTTGGTGGGTATACGCAGGTTTTGGGTCTACGTGCATTTTGTACGAGTATGTAGCATTATTTGGCACACTGAGTGTTTAGTAAACAAAATATATTTTTTTCGTGCGCACGTCAGAGTGATTATTTTCTGTCGAATAAAAGTTCTTGCGGTATTAAAAATGGATATGGACGTTCAAGCCGGCATCGATATCGAAGATAGTATTATTAATTGTGTAAAGTCTAGTGGACAAACTGAAATCGGCAATGAAAATCTAGCTACATCATCAACGGGAGACACGAGAAAAAATCGAACAAGGGAATCATCTTTTTCATCTTCTATTTTATTTGACGGCACCTTCTTCAAACTAGTTCCTGACGAGTCTTCCGACAAGATTCTTGCTGCAACATGTATGAAGTGTCCATCAGAAAAAAGAACGGTGATTTAAGGATACAGGACAACAACGTCGAATGTTGTTGCACACTTGCAAAGAAAACATGGTTCAGATGTACTAGAAGATTTTAAAAAGCACATGAAGAATGACAAGACTAAGAAAACAACTAATGTCAAAACGGCCGACAACACTCTTTCAATGGAAAAGGACATGGTAACACGAGAACAATTTGAGGTTAATATTACTAATTACATCGTTCATTCCTTAACACCTCTACGAGCCATAGAGGATCCCTATTTTACAAAAATGATGGAAGACTTAAATATTAAAAATATTGGAGTGAAGTTGTTTGGAAGGCAATCACTAAGAAAAAAAATTGTCAAACAGTCTTATGATCGAATCTCTGCAATTAAAGAAAAAATTGCATCATTTAATTACGTTTGCACTACCGCCGATCTTTGGTTGGGCAAAAAAAGAAGTTTTCTCGGCGTAACTACGCATTGGATTGATGCAGATTTGGAAAGACACTCAGCTGCTGTAGCTTGACGCCGATTTAGGGGAGCACATACGCACGACCGAATAAAATACATGTTTTTGGGGATATTTTCAGAATTCAATCTTGACCCTTCCGAAGTTACATCAATGGTGACTGACAATGGTGCAAATTTTGTCAAAGCGTTTAAGGAATTTGGCATAAACGAAAACACCTTTAGAATTCGATGCCAATGAATAGTACGAAGAAAATAGCGAAAGTGACGATGCGACAGATCGTGATGAAGACCAGATTTGTATGGCAAGTGAAGACATGCATCCATCCATGTCAGAAAATACTTCGCTACCATTTGACATGCGTTGCAATGCGCACATTTTCAATTTGATTGCAAGTTCTGATGCGCAAAAAATATTATCTAATAAATCTACAATGTTGGGGAAAACACATACTGATGTTATGGGAAAATGTAGTGAAATCTGGAGTGCAGCTGAGCGACCGAAATTTGCAGAGAGTATGCAAGACATTCTCGGGCACACACTTATTCTTCCAGGAGCTACAAGATGGAACAGTCTTTATGATGCAATTAAATATGTTTCGGAAATAAGAAGCAAAGCCTTTCCACTAACCAAGGCACTCGAGATTAAAAACCCACTTAAAGATGCTGATTTGCAGTATATCGAAGAATATTTGGACACACTGCAGGGTGATACATTTTATGGAATTGTTGCTCCATGTTTAATTTCTGTGAGAAATAAGTTACCGAAGCTGGAACGTCAAAATCTGAAGTATTGCAAACCTCTGGTACGAGAAAGTGTAGAAAAGCGTTATGTAGAATTTTTAAGTTTCTCTAATGAAAGTGCAAAAAATGCTGCTATTGCATCCTTAGTTTATCCTAAGTTCAAGAACCGATGGTTGACATATGTTGACCCTGACACCCCAAAAAATGTTTAAGATGGATGAAAACAACTTTATGTTTAGAATTATCTGAACAAGATAAACAAATTGAAAATCAAAGTAGTGGAGATAAAAATAAACAGAAATAGGACGGTTTTTTTTTTATTTTAACTCAGATTCAGGCAGTGAGTTTGAAACTGTTAGTTCTCGACAGAGGTCCGATTTAATAGTTTCAAATTTTTGCTCTGAAACAAGCCGTGATTTAAGCCTTTTAAATCGCTACACTCCTTTGAAAAATTTACTTATAACATACAATACACATATTCCATCATCGGGTTCTGTAGAAAGGATATTTTCATTTGCGGCCATGGTGAATGCACCTAGATCGCACAGAATTTCAGATGATTTATTCGAAGAAAAAGTAATTATGAAATTTAATTTAAATTACGGCAAAAAATGATAATAAATTTTATAATTAATACTAAGAGCATTTATGTACATATCCTGTAAGAAAGTATTTTCTTTCTTTTCTTATTTTTTTTGAAAATGTTTAATTTTTGTTCAATTGTCGAAAAATTCGAAGTACAGTTTATCGTTATTTAATAAATGATTTACAAACAAATTATGTACGTTTTCTTTACTCTTGGTACCACACTAAACCTTCTTTGATAAAATATGCAAAAAAAATTAATCATTCGAATTGAGATGAGACCTAACCTCCACTTTCTTGAAATCATTTAAAAATAAGCAAATGTACCCTTTTTAAACTAAATAATACTGTAAACGACGAAAACCAATGACTTAATCGTAATCATGATTAACGATTTGATTAAATTAATCGTTAATCGACGGTTGAAAGTATTAATCCTTTATCATCAATCTCGATTAGCTTTTGAATCGTTAATTTTTAATCGCCAATCGGATGAAATTTTTGCCAACACTGCTTACAACAGTTTGATTACGTAAACAAACTGGATATTTGGGTTCCTCATGAATTAAAGGAAATCCACCTCACCAAATGCATGAACATATACATATGACTCTTTGCTGAATCGTAGCCAAACCGACCCATTTCTAAGAAGAATCTTCACGGGTAATGTAAAATGAATTTTTTACGATAATGTAGTCCTAAAACGATTATGGACCATGCAATATGAGCCCCCACAATCGACATCCAAAGCGAATATTCACCAAAAGAAGATTATGCTTTCTGTGTGGTGGGATTGATTCAAATGTCTACTGTCGTCAACTATCGAAATTGAATGAAGAAATCAAGAAAAAACGCCGTGAATTGGCCAATCTCAAAGGCGTGATGTTCTATCATGATAACGCCAGACCCCACTCTTCTTTGATAACCCGTTAAAAATTAATGGAGCTCAATTGGGAACTGATGCCACATCCATCATATAGCCCTGGCTAAGCAACATCAGACTATCATTTGTTTCGCTCCCTTTAAAACCATTTGAATTGTAACACTTTCGATTTTGATCAGGCTGTTAAAAATGAGATGGACCAATTTTTCGCTTCTAAAAACGAAGGCTTCTTGGAACATGGACTTTTTCAACTTACCGAAAGATGGCAAAAGGCCATACAACTAAATGGTCAATATATCATTGATTGTTTGTTGTTAATATAAATAAATTTACTTTGAAAAACATTTTTAAAAAAACGACATTAATGATCGAACAACCCAATATATATACGCAAGGCTACGATGAAGTTCGTAAAATATGTACCATTTTAATATAGCCCGAAACCAATGGTGGCTAATGGTACATGTGAAATTTGAGAACATTTTGTATTTAGGGAAAAATCGCATCAAACTAATCATGTGCGTTTTACTTAATATTTATAGACATACTATTCTAAGTGTGTCCAGAAAACGATATTTAATAAATAAATAAAATATTATGGAATTTCTTTTCTATTTTAAACTGAACTTCGTCATTCTATACATGCTACCACTCTTAAACATTATTTTTTAATAAAAATATAAAATTTTCAAAAAACATACTTTTTCAGCAGTTACCATCCGTTGTTAATGTCATTGATTTATTTTCAAAAGATAAGCACTCTTCAAGAGTAGAATGATTCAGCTTCAATAATTTTTTCAGGCAATGCACCTTTGATAACATTTTCATGTAAAAATTTGAAATGAAACTGCTCTATCTTGAAACTTTTGATAAGGTAATACAAAAATACATATTCATACAAAGAATAGTCTTTATTCTTAGGATTAAGATCAGCCAAATAAAAGAAATAGATTAAAAATGAAATAACATAAAAAAGTCATTTAATAGCTGATTAAATTTTTAAACAGGGGTCTAAACTGTGAATAGATAAGTAAAACTGCAATTTAAATAATATTTTTTAATAAGGTGGCATACGATTAAATTTAAATAAAATAAAATTTCGAAAGTAATTGAACTCAATTAGCCAAAAATTTTTCTATTAAACTCAAAGAAGGAATTGGACTAGGTTAATTAGAGAATAAATACATAGTCCGGAGGCAACGATTAGAGTAACACTTTGAGAGAAATTCCGGGATTCTACGTTGTCCCAATTTGAACATAATTTAGTGGTGTATCGCCACCTGACACTTACGAATATCAATTGATACCGACTGCTTCCTTTCTAACCTCCTCACCAAATCATCAACAAAAAACATTCTTGCGTAGTGGGTTTTTATTTGTAACAATCGATTTTCGACCGTCTGTTTTACTTAACGTAGAAATTGTATTTACATAATAAATCCTTAATTACGTTGAGGGATATTTTCTAAAGAGGGTAGTTAAAATTTCCTTGGCCAAAATCGATTATTCCTGTTAGAAGAGTGTGTTGAAAAGGAGGGAGAGAAAATGAATCTAATAAATGGAGTTTTTAATGCGACTGCTGCATTCATTTAATTGCGTGTATGCCCAGGTTAATGAGTGGGGAATTATCTTTTAACTTGATTTAACGACTGTCTGCAGAAGATTTCAAATCTTTTTGAAATACAACCACGCAAACTAGTAAATATCGTTTAATATTACAATTTAAGCTATTTTCTGACACCGCTTCATTCAGAAACCATTCGAGAAACACGGCTTTTCAGGAAACGCCGGTCTAGCTTGGTATTGTAATGCCCAGCGGCGTCACTTTGGCGGAAATTGCGTCGAAAAACCTCACCTTCTTTAAAATCGGAAGGTCGAGACCTGAGGTTGTAGTGTGCCTGATTTGCACGTCCTGCGGCCTTTATCTTTCGTCCGGTTTGTAGGCAGAGGACTCCTAAATGCTCGTGGGGCTCCAGCATAACGACAGGATCTCCCAAACAGTTCAATTGCCGTAATAACCTGTATGATTTGCCATGGCAAATTATATGCTTTCCGAAGGCGGCAAAGTAAGGCGAGACAACGGTGACGATTTGCGGTCCCAGTCCTTCTGAGTTGGATGGACATAAGAACGGATCGCAGCTAACAGTGCGCGATTTAAACGTTCTGATGCGTTCGACTGAGGAGAGTATATGGGCGTCAGTTGGTGTTCGACACCGTATTATTCGAGTAGACCCTTAAACTGCCGAGATCGGAACTGTACTCTGTTGTCCGAGTACACACTTTCTGGTACCCCGAAAACATGGAAGACACTAAAAATTTCGCGATGGATGGAGTCGTGAATTTGCGAATAGGTTCCACCAGTGGGAATTTCGAGTGCTGGTCCAACACAACGATAGCTCCGATGTGTCTCATATAAGAACGAGGATATGGAGCGAGTAGATCTACGTGGGTCATTCAACAAGAACTTAGCTTCACCACCCAATGACGCTGCTATTACAAGAGAGTTTTACCATCGTGCAGTACATTCAACAAATGAAGGGGGTTGACTGAAACTTTGACAGTAGGCTACTAAAAGAATGTACTGCACGATGGTAAAACTCTTTTGTAATACCAGTGTCATTTGGCGGTGAGGCAAAGTACTTGTTGAATGACGTTGGAATACTCGCTCTGGAACGTTGAGTTGACCCATAGGAGGCTGGTTGGGAGCCTCAACTCTTTGTAGCTGTCTGACTCAAAATGTGGGCTGTCTAAATCTAACTCAATGGGGTCCTCATCATTCACTGTCAATTCTGCTCCCTCGGGTGAAAACATTGGTGAGAGAGTATCGGGCATGATTTTCTGGGTCCCTTTTCAGTGTTTGATGGAAAACTTGAACCTTTGCAGTTTAAGATAGCGAAGCGTGGTCTGTGATGATTCCAAACTGGTGGCTTTCGATATACGCCCGGAATCACCACTGCCAAACATTCTTGCTCGATACGGTGTAGTTCCTTTGGGCCGAGTTCAGCTTATTGTTGACTTGCGTGACAATGAATGAGAAGGGTATCTTAAAGTCGGGGCTGTGCAAGACTGGACCAGATGTTAAGGCTTGTTTTAGCTCTTCAAATGTCTTCCGACTGAGCTCGGTCCAAATGAACTTCCCTTTCCAGAGCATGCCCGATAGAGGCGCTGACACTGTTGACATGTCCTACATATCGGACTTCGTTCATAACAAACTTACTTTTGAGAACGTTGATGTTGAGCCCGCCTTACTGATATGTAGGACTACTTTTTGTAACTGATGTTTCAGATGGGGTGGAATTACCCTGTCCATCAGCCGAGCGAAGCGTTACACAGGCCAAAAGGCATTGTGACGCACTCATATAGTGATCGTCCGGGCATTGTGAAAGCGGTCTTATCCCTCGAGCCTTCATCGAGTGGAATTTGCCAGAATGCATCTTTTAGGTTGAGACTGGTAATGTAGTTTGCTTTCGGCGGTCTCTCCAATATTCCATCGATGGGCGGAAGAGGTTAAGCATCTTTAACGGTCACGGCATTGACTTTCCGGGCATCGCGACAAAGACGGACTTTACCTGTCTTCACCACCAAGGTTACCGGTGAAGACCAGGCACTTTGGGACTCCTCTATAACCCCCAACTCTAGCATCCTGTCCAACTTACACAAAAACTTTTCCATGGCCGGTGAGATGGCATTGTGTCTTTGCTTTATTGGCTTACTATCGCCACCATCGATGACATGTGAGACCAGAGTGGATGCTTCCAGGCGTTGTCATTGGTTAGGCGTAAGCGTGTCAATCAGTGCAACAGCGATTTCGCCCAACACTTTGATTGGTGCGTAAGGTCAAGTATCATTCTCTGAAACCCCCGAGATGTTACATAAGTTTAAAGTTGAAGGAGCATCCTGCGGATGCTCCTTCAACGACAAGTTGACCACTTAGTTTTGTGCTGGCGTGGGGTGACCTCTTCTGCGGCAAAAATCCTCTCTCGTGCAGCAATATACTCCTGCAATCTAATATGGTTTGGCTTCAATATACGAGTCTGTGGCTGCCAGGGTTCTTCAGGCAGTACCTGAGGTGGTCGCTTCAACAATGTCGTTGGAGAGGGCTCCGGAGAAGATGTGGTATCTACTGCATCGTGAACCAGCAAAGGTATCGCGGTGTTTGGTTCTAGTGGGTTTACTGGCGAGGAATTTGTCGTGGTGGAACTGTCAGTAGACGGGACGGAGTGCTATTCCGTTACTTGGTCTGTCGCGGTTGCTGCGGGCCGTCATAGGCACTCGGTAGCAAGTGTTTTGACTTTTTGCAATTGGCACAATCTGTCGCATGTGTATCTGGTTCCCCACGTCGGAGACAAAAGATACTAGCCTCTGCCTGGCATGCGGTAAAGTGGTGTCCCATCTGCCAGCAGTTCCAACACCTGGGGGCCAGTTCGTGTAATTCGGTTTGATGTTGTTGGTCTAATTCTGTGGAAGATGGAGAAATGTTCTTTGACGCGCTGCTTATTCGGGGTGTAATGAGACAAGCTGGCGCGGGTAGAGCAGGCACGCTGTATTTGAGCTTAGCTACTGAGCGTCGTTCTGGGTGCTCCGGTCGGCTAAAGAAATCACCTTGGTGTGAGAACCGCTGGGAGTGTTGTACAGCTTCAAGTACACAGGCGAAGCGCATGCACGTTGTGGCGCGGGGCGAACACTAGCCGCTGTCGCAGCTCGGGCCATATTCCCTCCCAAACGTTCCATCAGGCAACACAGGGCTTCGTAGTAATCGTCTACGGTCTCATGCGCCTGTTGGTCTGTTTATTATTCGCCGTTTTAAGGTGTCATCTTCCTCGATTGGTGTGAACTCCCGCAGTGCTGCACGTCTCAACGTCTCCCAGTCAAACGTTGGAGAAGTATCTACAAACCGCAAAACCAACGGAGTGCGCTCCCAGTAAATAGCATTTGGGCGCAGCGTGTAACGGCTCTCATGTCCAAACCCCAAGGTTTGACGAAGCCATATTTTCGACTCTTCTCAGAAAGGCACCTATGGTCGTAGGGTCATTCTGGCCGGTAAACACCAACTTACAGCCAGCCCCTATCTGTGCCACTTTAGATGGTGGAAGATCTCCGGAATCCCAAGGCATGGGTCGAGATGGTGGATCCGAACCCTCAGAAAAAAGGTAGTCTGCTCTTTGAATCTGGGTTGGCTGGTTTATAGTTGGGCATTTTTTTCAGCGATTGTCTTGGTTCCTTTGCCGTGGAAAACGAAATTACGTACAATAAAGTAGAGTCCTTGTAAGTTATTCGACGCGTTTTAAATCGGGCATTTAAACCGGTGGCTGCATTTTGTAACCTGGACTTAGTCTGCTCGCGTAAGACCCGCGACCGAAACTCCTCTCCGAATAGCTAGCTAGCCAGCAGCCACCTCGGAGTATACTAAGAGTGTCTGGACTTGTCGACCTGATGGGTACAGTCCATTGTCACCTTCCATGACTTCATGTCTAGAACCGATGAGAGGTCGTTTTAGATTTCCTTCGGGAAATCTCGAGCGAGCGAACGTACGAGACGTGAGAAAACCATTACACTAACGTCTATAATTCAAAAGAAAAGCATTATTTATTCAACATGAACTCAGATTGATATTTTATTGGAGATAAATGCTGCCTTTAGTCATTGAAATTACATTGAGAAAATAAAGTAAACCCGAAAATGGAATAAAGTTCATGCAAATAGAGCCCCGTTTTGAAAAAGTGGGCGGCAACATCTTATAAATTAATCAAAACTAAAACGGGGAAAAACTGGTTCCGATTCTATAAGCTTTATTCCATCCTTTTCAGGGCACATTGAAGTCGGTTTTCTTTTTTCCAAAATTGTTATTTGTTTACTTATAAATTTGAGCTTGTACGTAGGAGGTTCTTTAGTTAAGGTGTTGATATTGTGGTAGGAGGAAAAAATGTATTCAATCAGTTTAAGTGATAATTTAATGTGTATGGCTTTCTGTGAACTCTACTGAAGATGACTTTCAACGAAGGCTGAAATATTAAAAATAAAGTGTTTTATGTTAAAGTCACCCTATAATCCGAATGTTCACTGTCACACTGTTATTTACCTTTTATGTACTTCATAACCTATTTTAAATAAAATGTCACTTCTATCATAGTCACCAAGCCGACCGCACGTATTTTCCTTCTTCTCTGCTAAAAGGTTATGGGCCCCTGGCGGAAAAAATAGAAGTTTTGGAAACGGTTCGCTTTTTTTTGAAATTTTATAAAAGTTAAAAAATGTTTAAGTCCGAAAACACTGCTAGCAGCGTTTCAATTGATAGACTGCTCCGTAGGGAAAATTACCCGACATAGAATATTGCTGCGCAAATGTTCTTAATTTGGATAATCTTTGGATTATGAACTCGATGAAGAAGGAAATCCGGACACCGCTATCGATCCAGAGAAGGATCAACAAGCAAAAAGTAAGTTGACTTTAATGATTAATCCTACTTGCTATGTCTATATACAGGATGCAAAATCAGTCAAGGAGTTGTGGCAGCAGCTAGCAAATGCATACGAAGATAGGTAAATGAGGCATGGGTTGGCTCTTTACTGCTTGCTGGACTTCCATATGATTACCACCCTATGATAATGGCTTTGGAGAATTCAGGCACAAGAATTAATGGTGATATCATAAAAACAAAGTTATTGCAAGACTTACGTCCCGGCAGTGAAAGTTCAGCTTTCCACACAGACACACGCCAAACGTCATTCAAAAAATCATGAAAAGGACCCAGGTGCAGAATATGTAACGATTTTGGCCATATTGCAAAAAACAGCCGCTCAAGAAGTTACAGCAACACAAATAAATAAGGTTGCTATTCAGTAAGTGCTGCAGTAGAGCTGCTTGAATTAGTCCAGAATGATATATGTGGACCCATGGAACACCGTTCGCGTGGTGGAAGTCGTTATTTTATAATATATTGTTGATGGTAAATCGAGGAAAATTTTTGTATACTTCCTAAAAACAAAAATGGATTGGGAAGTACTGTCATGTTTTGAAGACTTCATGACGTTTTGTAATGATTTAACACGTCTAAAAATCCGTGTAGGGCACGGGTACCGATTGACTGGCACATATGATCAGCGAGCTATAAACAAAACCAAATGCAGCTGACTAGCTTCGCTTATCGACCGCGTACGCGTGCTTGTCTACTAGCTATTTGCGGGATCATATGAAGCGGCTTCTTTTCGAGCCACGAAGCTACACTACAAAATCTCTACGAGGCATACCGATCAATTTTTATTATCTTTAGAAATGTTATTTTATGTGTCAATTAAGCTACTCTACAGTAAATCAAAAAATGTTTTTTTGTCTCATTAAAGTTAGCGGATATGGAGGCTTGAGACAAACGCAAACATTCCACAAAAAGCAACCGTTACTTTCTCCGAAGAAAGTCGTTGCATTACAAGGGGAAGGTCTAAAGATGTAAACGTGGCTGAAGTGAACCACTCAACTCTGACTAAAGGATGGAAACTTCACGGATGTAGTTAATTTTAATCCCGCAAAACAACACACTAAGCAGTTTCGACGGGGTAACCACCTTATCTCTTCAGGAGCAGCCACTCCTGATCACCATGGGGCTGCTCGACTGATACTGTTTATTACAGTTCGTCGAAAAGCAAAGTGGTCACAAGCTCAAAACTCTGCGTTCTGATAACGGCAAGGAGTTTTTGAACGGCAAATTTCAAGCCACACTTCTTAAAAATGGGATCCATTACCAAACCACCAATGTGCACACGCCAGAGCAGAACGGCTTGGCCGAACGCAACAATCGCTCAATCGTAGAAAAGGCGGGATGTATGTTTGCCAACTCGAAAATGTCGAAAACACTTTGGATGAGAAGCAGTTGCATACTCTGTATATCTTCTAAACTTTTCGCCATCGAAAAGAACTGGCACAACACCTCTTCAAGCGTGGAGTCAAAAAGTAACTGACCTTGCGCCATGGCACACATCCCGAAACCCAACCGAAAAAATTGGATGCAAAATCCAGCGAATGTATTATGGTCGAATATGATGAAAACACCAAAGGCTACCCCTTTACAACCCAGTTAATAATTGTATTTTAAAAAGAGATGTATACATTTGTAATGAAGGCTCTTATGTTTCTGCACCCGAAACATTTAAGAAGTCAACAACAAGTAACAAAATTGAACTCTTCTACCAAGACGAAATGCAACCACCCGAGATCAGCAAACAAAGTGAAGCTGAAAACAATCTCAAGGATCTAGTCAAAGATGTCGTTATTAGCAACGAAGAAGAAGATGCAATTCACGAAGACCGTTTTCAAGACGCAGTCGCAACAATTGATTCAGATTCTTCGGCGCTTCCTCAGCAATTCAACTCTAATCCACTGTAACAGCAGGTGTTGAGGCGCAGCGAAAGGGAGCGCAAAACTCCAGGCAGGTGTACTTCCAAGATGACCCGGTGATACCAGAAGAAGTATTATCCAGACTTGATGCGAAGCTGGCTATGGAAGAAGAGATGGAGCCTGTAGCGATAAATGTGTGATTGATACGCATTTGCGTAGAATTTGTAGGTCCTCATCACGATTGGCGGTATCGTGTTTAATCCGGCTCATAAGTGCTGTGGAAATTGTAGTCGCATTGAAGCTCATGCAAATTTTCATGTTTTCAGGGGACATAGTCAACAGATATATCCGCACAATGTCATTTTTGGGAACACAGAATGGATTCACTTTTCACACGCAATACGCATTTAAAACTTCCTGGCCTTTCTTTTTTCACGACCCAAAATAAAACCTTCCGATGGCACCTATTCCACTCGATGTATGCACCTGCTTTTCCACCCAAAACAATCCCTCGTGAACTTTCCGAAGAAAATTCTGTCACGAAACCGTCACTCTCGGTATATTTATTTTTCAAGCGCCACTAGCTGGATATTTAATTTCGAAGACTAAACTAATTGTTACTGACATTAACGAAAGACCCGACAAGAAAAGAACTATAAAATCTGTTAAAATGATGGCTCACAACCTGTCCGCCGTGTTTTCGGTTTCGCGATCTCCCGTCGACCACATGCTTGGCGATTTGAAACGGACTCCCCGATTCACTTCTCGATCCGTCCCAAAAACTTGTCTTTCTTCATTCCGCAACCCGTGTATACGGTGAATCGCATCAGCTGAGCTCTATCACCCCAGTTCGCTTGTCTTTCGTGATGTAATACACCGTTGGGGAGTATTGCATCAGCGTTCCCAAACCCGGAATTTTACGTGCAGATTTGCAATTTTTAAAACATAATTTAATTGAAGTAGAGAAAATTTAAATGAATTAAAAAAATTTGAAATGAAGTAAAGAAATGTTAACTAGAGTATATAAAATGAAAATTTTAAATAAAAGTTAAATCTCATGACGAATAAAATCAAAGGGAGATATTTAAATTTGAATATAAAGGAAAATTGATATTAAATGACATTTAATAAAATAATAAGAGAAAAAGTATTCTACAAAATGATGATTACGAATAAAATTAATTACATATTTTTTTCAAATCTGCCACCAAATTTCGAGTAGGAGAGATAGGAAGGTTTTCGAACAGTTTGCTTGTGTGACTGCTCGATTAACACAAGTCACTACTCGCAAATGATACATGGACACTTCAAGCGTTACCAAACAATCGAAAGGCAATAAAATCTAAATGGGTCTTCCGTACAAAACTAATCTCACCGGACAAATTGATCGCTACAAGGCCAGGTTGGTCATAAAAGGATACTCGCAGCAAAAGGGGGTGGACTATGAGGACGCACACTCACCTGTTGTCCGACATAGTTCTCTGCGATATCTTTTCGCAATTGCAGCTCAATTAAACCTCAAAGTGGAACAGATGGATGCGATTTCCGCTTTTCTTCAAGGAAACCTTTCGGAAGAAATTTATATGGAACAGCCTGCGTACTACCAGAGTCGAGAAAACCCATCGATGGTATGTTGTTTTAGAAAGGCCTTATATGGACTAAAGCAGTCCAGTAGGGTCTGGAATCAAGTGACGGACAAAATACTAAAATCATTTGGATTAGAAAGATCTAAGCATAATCCGTGGATTTATTTCAAAGCAAAAAACGAAAATATACTTATCATAGCGGTATACGTTGATGATTTTTTGCTTTTCGCAAATAAAACCGACTGGCTTGAACATATTAAAGCGCAACTTCATCAGCAATTCAAAATAAAAGAGCATGGTATAGCGAAACAAATTTTTCGAATGCGTATAACAATACCTGATTGTTCAAGTGCAATATATTGAGAAAATTCTACAAAAGTTTGAGATGGAAAAGGCCAAACCCACGATGACACTAATGAATTCTAGTGAAAAGATATCAACTAAAGATGGTGCATCGGAAATAAAAGATATCGAATTCATGAAGAATGTTCCGTATTAAGAGGCAATTGGTTGTCTAATGTATTTGGCACAATTTACGCGATCTGACATAGACTATGCGGTAAACCTACTTAGTCGATTCAGTCCCAGTCCTGGACCACGACATTGGAATGTTGTGAAGCATTTACTTCGCTATCTGCGTGGTTCATCTTCAATGAAACTAAAATTCAGTAAAAATTGTAACAACAACATAACTGGTTACACCAATGCTGATTGGGCAGTGATGATTGTAGGTCAACCACTGAATTCGTTTTCATTGCTCAAGGAGGAGCGATATCTTGGAGTTTCAAAAGACAACGTCCAAAAGCTTGCGAATGAAGATTGAGAAGAGCAGAGGCGCAGTAACTGTTCTCTGCTGTAGACCATTCAACACCTTGAATTCGCGCATGGTTTTCAGATTTCCATCAGTTACAACAAATGGTTTCCCGCATAACATATTGCACATCATGGCGACAAGGTGTCTGGGGAACCTGTCCTGAAGGAGTTTAAAAACTACTCCATCTAACCAGACTGTATCGAAGGCTTTCTCCATATCAATGAGACACGTTCCAACACATTCTCTGTTGTTTAGTTTCCAACAGATGTCTGAGGTGACTTTCGTTATCGCATGTGTGGTCGAATGCCTGGCACGAAAACCAAATTGGCAATTCGGCATCAACTCATATTTCTCAATGTGGGCGTTTAATGCTTTGTGGAGTGTCACTTTAAACACCTTGCTGATGTTAGGCAGCAAGCTGATTGGGCGATAGCTTTTAGGGCGTGAAGATTCTTCTCCTTTTTTCAGGATCGGAAATACTTTAGCCTTTTTCCACTCATTTGGGGAAAATGAATTGCTCAACATGTTGTTGAACAATATGCAGTAATTCCTAATAGCACCCTTAGGCAAATGTCGGAAAATTACTTTAGGAATACCATCAGTACCACATGATTTCTTGTTGTTTATTATGCGAAATATGAAACACAAGTCTTCATAGCTGACAAAATAATAATTAAGATTCAAGCTCGGTATGAGGTCAGATATTACATGTTTCATTGAAACGAAGAATTGATTCACCGTTCAGGCTTGATTTGAAGTCGGAAAATTTTGCTCCAATGACCTCTGAAAATATTTCATTCCCTCTCTCAGGGTTCGGTAGATGAACCAATTCAAAATGAGTTCCAATTATGGCAAGTTTATGCAAACTCTCACATATAATTCTGTTTCCATTTCCGAGAAGATTTATCTCATCACTAACGACTTCAAGATTCGATTACTTCACTCGAGACTTTTTACGAAATATGCTTTTCACTTTCGCGAAAACGCCATCTGGGTTCTCTGGGCTAATACACCTCAGTTTTCCGCCCATTGATTGCTGACCTCACTCCTGAAGTATGAACGGATTAAGTTCCGGACATTCTTCAGGTATTATTACAACAAAGCCAACGAGGGATGGTTGTAGTCCAAAAATCGCCTATAAATATTATTGACGCGTGTGAGGATGCTTTTCAATCTTTTCAACCTTGCAATGATTGGTGCTTCATATCTTTCCATATTGTTTCGATGTTTAATCTTGGGAACTACTTTCTCAATCGTTTCCAACGTCAGCTTCTCTAACTTCGACAAATAGATATTTATTTCATCCTTAGTAAGATTCCTGTCAATTAAGAACCATTGAGCAAAAGCTACCATCATCAGAAGGAGGACATTGCTTCTGGTACTTTCGATTAAACTTCTTTTGAAACTTTCCCCAGTCTGTTTTTTTTTTTTAAAGTCAACCGATTATTTTCATGTTGAACTGGAATAAGAACGAGATCATCCCTTTGATGATTGATTTCCATTACGATTGCGTTATAGTCGCTATCATAAGGAAGCACCTGCAGTTTCCGTTAAAGACTATTAAAGCTGAATTCAAGTTTTGCGTCAGCAATGCAGAGGTCCAAATATGAATTTGTTCTAGGGTATGTTGGGAACTCCGACCTATATGGATTGCACCTGTATTCAATTTGGTTCTCTGTTATCCACGATTTCAGGAATACGCCTCTGAGATTATTGTTGGCGTTCAGTCATGATGTATGCTTGGCGTTCACGTCACCAGCAAGAATATAGCCTGTTCAATTCGAGTATTTCATACAAGGAATTGAGCTCCTCCTTGAACTTGAGCATATTTCGACCAGTTGCATAGGCAGAGATATCGAAGAGGCTATTCCCACCTAGCAGCGAGATTTTGATAACGGACACTTCAAGAGATTCAAAGCTTTTGAATTCGACTTTTCAATATTTTGGAAGCAATAGGGACTTCTCACCAATATCCCGGTGCCACCTCCCCCATCAGCTATTACCCGATCGTTTCTTACGAATTCAAAATCCTTGAATGTCATGGATTGCCATGAATTGAGGTGAGTTTCTGTGAGAAGCATGATGTCAGGCTGTTGATTGACAAGGAACTCCAAGAGAAAGTCACGTCGATGTAGACTCACGATGGAGTTGACGTTGATCGAGATGAGACGAATCTTATCCATGGGAATGTGACTGGATGACAAATTATTTTGAGGCATTTGAAAGCCCTGAACGCCGAAAAACAAAGTTAATTTTAGAGTCCTGTTTATCAATTCTCTCCGATAAAGAATTTAATTGGTGATAAATTTCGAGAAGCAGCTCATTATTGCCACTTTCATTATTTATTTTATTGACATTGTCTGCTGGTCCTCTAGTAGCAAGTGCAAGTAGGTATCACACTACGGTGTACTTGACTTTGTTTTGGAGTAAATTTTGCCTTTACATCTTGATACCGGGGACATCCTCGATATGATGCTGGATGATCAAAGACACCGCAGTTCACACAATATAGTTTTTCTTTAGGCTCCGCCTGAGCCAATTTGCACTCGCCGGGAGCATGAACATCTTCGCACTTTACACATCGATATTTCATGGCGCAATTGACAGCCGAATGACCGAATCTTTGGCACCTGTAGCACTGGTTGACCGCGCTGTTCTGGAGGTGTTCCGACACAGGATTTACTCAACGAAAATCAAATAAAAGTCGATTACATAAGCGCCACCACTTATTACCTAGTTTTTCAATTAGTACCCATCACCGCTGGGTGGGCTTATAGTCCGACAGCAGCATCAGCTCAACCTCGATGCCGCCACTGAGGTTTGAGCTTGGGAGCTGCTGCGCATCCGGAATGTGCCCTAACCTACTGCTCCACACGGACTACCCAAAAAACTGTATTTTATTTTATATCCGACATTTTGATATGCATAATGGATGAAGAAATGTCAATGAACCGAGACAACTGGAGGCGTTTGTTGCAAGAAGCGAAGGTTCTAAAGGGGCTGTACTGCTACGAAGAACACAAAGAAGAAGAATTAACGAAGAAAGGGTTTGAGCATATAGAAACAATGTACTAATATGACTTTTTATATTTCTGTTGTTTTATTTTACTGATTTATTAAGATCGGATTAAAATTATTTTTTTAAAAAAATTATTTAATAGTTTATGGAAACTTTCGTTGATACAATAATTGGTGAAACCACGCAATGAAGAGCAATCTACATGACTAGCATGTTTACACGTAAGTTTCGATGCAATTTATGCCCAGAAAAGAAAATATAGATTTTTCTCTAGCGAATTAATGATTTCAAATTTTAATAACACATGATAACTGGTCGATTGTATCTGACTGCAGAGATGAAACTTATTTTTAGACGAAAGAACACAGCTGGGCGTTGGATGGAGTAAACAAGAAAGAATTTAAACTAAATAAATAAACAAAATTAGCACTCGAAACGTAAGTGCATAAACATAAAAGTGAACGTGCAGATACAGATATAAAATAAAAATCACTGGGTCAGTTACAAGAAACTTTTTCTAAATATAAAACAAAATAGATTAATTAATCACGTAATCGCACATATCGCAAGTTATTTAATTAGCTTATTGGCCTTTCATTAATATTTATCAAGTACAACTTAATACAGAAATTTTTATTAAATTCTATTTCTTACCAACCAGTTTACCTTATAGAGTTTTCGCAAGAGTGTTAATTCGACTGAAATTGTTTAAAGATAAGATAAAGTTCTGATAGGGAAGAAAGATTAACGATTTTGTAAGATTTACCATTGAATTAAAGAAGCAATAAAACACAGGAGTTCAGCATAATACAGCTTAAATCATTTTGACTAATCAAACTTAATATGAAAGCAGTGGAAATTATATAACTCTATTCCTGATATTCACATTTACCACATAATTACCAAAAATTATAAAAATTGGAAACTCTTCCGCCACATTCCTGGTTCAAATCTGTTTGGTTATGAACTTTCGCACAAAAGGGCCAACAACACCATTAGGGATTTAAACCATGTTGAACGTCTGCGTGTAGGTTGGCGGTTGTTTTTACATAATATCAACAATTTAGAAGTAGGATCACTGTGCAAAGCCGCGCTATGTAAGGGCGCGGGCAGATTGCACACGACAGTCGCATGACAATCAAAATTTCCATATGGACTGTCGTGTCGCAATCTGCCCTCACCCTTAGGTTTTGAAAAAAACTCGTTGGTCTATCCCGAAGTAAAATAAGAAAATATACAAATTTCAGGACGCGGACGCTAGTGTTCTCAAAAAGTATAATTTTTATGCTATACTATAGGTAATGGCGAGCAAAGCTGTTCGTCTAAAGATATTTAATTTGATTCTATTTCAAAGGTTAGTATAAAGGCTTGCATGCAAGGAATCATAAACATTTTATTGCTACATCATTTTTTCCAAAATAATTTCATAACTTCAGCCAAACGATTTTGTTCGCTCGTTTTAATATAGCGGAAAAATCACACTTATTGATAACTCTAGCGGCCGCGATCCAAAACCGACATTTAAAAATTCAAATGCCAATAAAATTTCTTCTTTTACATCAAAACTAACATAAAATTAAAAATAGTGCTAGACTACACTCATACATATAATGATTTTGTATAGAATAACCCAGTAGCATTAAATTAGTTTAATATTTGGTGGGCGGTATCTAATGTTAAGGAATAACATAAACATGATCATCACTTTGACAGTTCGCGCTCACTCTTAATGCAACATTGCAACAAATTTTCTACTGCACTTTATAATGCCCCCTCTAAAGAACACTTTTGAAAAACACAATTACTTCACTTACTTTGGTGTATTTGATTTCTTGCTTTGGATTTGCCATGATTTAACAAGTAGATAATAATTTATGCAGATCAAATTTGACCACTTCAAAGCAACAATATTGAAGCAAGCCCGACACAAGACTGAAAATATTTTCTACAATCGTATCTTTATTTATATTTAAGACCGGCCGGAATAAATGAGCGAGTCCAGCTATTAATTTTAATCACCCTAAGATGAGATAAGAATAAAATATAATGCCTGCCGGCTTATGTACGGAATAGAAAAGTGTTTTGGAAATAAGTTTACGACAGTCGTCAACGCCAATGCAAATAGGCATTGATGTGTTCCAGTCTGTCATGAGTAGGTATTTATTCTAGCCAATTTTTGCACCTTTCCGTTAGGTTCTGGCCTTCAATATTAAAGTTTCAGTGCAGTGGCGAGTCGTTACATTTTATTCAGATTCTTCACGGCAGAGTTTTCAAATCTATGGAAACTTCTTTGATTTTGCACAGGAAATCCAAAGGTGCATAATCTTCGATACAAGTTGACAATTTGCTAATTATTTCAAACCAAATAAATAGTTTATATCAAATCTCCGCACAAGTTGCATTTCCCTATCAGTCGATTAAGCTTAATGTCAAGGACTGTTTGTTTTGGACGTTTGTGTGGCAAGTTTTGGTTTTTGAGAAAGAAAAAAAAAATTAAACATTTTTCCAAATCGATTTCCAACAATCTGATAAAAAGCTTTAGGTTTCCACCGCTACAATACGACAGTACACTGCTACTAATGGCATCCTTCCGCTTCGATACCAAGCCGCCGCCGCGATAGAACACAAGTTGCGCCATGGCGAAATTAATTTCTTACTTATTGTATTTTTTTGTCAAGCAGAAATAAAAAAGTTGGACACGTCATGAATGTCCTTCTCAATCTGATCCCCAACATGTGGTGACCCCAACAAGTGGTGACCCGTGTCCCTGAACGAGACAGCAGCGAATGGCACAATTTTCGTAGTACGAGGTAACCATTGTGTCATAATGTTAGAAGATGACAAGTTTGAAGACTCATTAGGCGAAGCAGAAACTCAAGTACGTTCCAATATTTTGTTCAAAATTCCACCTTTTTGGAAGAATTAGCGAGCATTATGGTTCGCTCGACTGGAATATTCAGTTCTGAACTTTCAAGTTCGCATAAGATGACGTAAAATTTGATGAATTTGTAAGCCAGTTATATCTGGAAATTTCAGTCGAAACCCTCCGGAGAACAAATATAATATTTTCAAGGCAGGGATCATTGGCATATTTGCCATATCTGAGGAAGCGGAAAACAGAAAATTGCTTGTTGTCCTCTAAGCAGGAGTCCAAAATCCTTCCCAGCTTGTAATGCTTTTCTGTTCAAAACGCTCGAACGAAATCGGAACCGACCTCTCATCGGTTCTAGACGTGAAGTCTTTGGACGTGACAACGGACTGTACCCTACAGGTCGACAAGTCCGGACACAACTTAGTCTACTCCGACGTGGCTGCTGGCTAGCTAGTCTTACGCGAGCAGACTAAGTCTGAAATACAACAGCTCAGCAACCGGTTCACATGCCCGTTTTAAACGCGTCGAAAAAAACACAACCATACGGAAATGAAACCTATCCCTAATTTATTCCGTATTTCTTCCAATCTTTCAGATAACAACAAAAACTAGATTTAATTTCGCGTTCCCGAATATCACCGACGCGGTACCGAGATATCTTCTACTCTAATCCGACTGCGAAATAAACGACTCTAAGAAAAAAACTCAAATCAAACTATGGTACCGCGTAGCGAACGCGACGCGAAACCGGCCATCCACGGATTTCTACAACCCTACCTTCGTCACGGCATACTTACCGTTTGCTACCATTCCTGCTGGAAGAGAAGGACATGCTGGAAAGAAAGTCGTTGTTATCTTTAGCAATTAATTTTAATCGAGCATCTAATAGCAGACATAAATGCTTCAATCTTTGAATATTTTCCAAAATATATCAAGGTGAGATATGAAGTTCGCGCAGAAATGAGCAGAAAAAATCACAAAAATAAAGATCCTTCTAGTATTTTATTCACCGTTCCTATCACTTTGCATATCCCAAAATATTTTTTTATTCTATGTATTTCAAAGTTGTATATTTACTCGGTATGATTTAACTTAGAACACAATTTAAAGAGAATGTTAATATTTTCAACCCCCTTTGATTAAAAACTTATAAACAACTGTGTTATATTGAAAATGCACAGATAAAAAAGATTAAAAAGGTAAAGAATCAGTTTTTCTCTAAATTAGACACGTATTGCACACACGGACAAAGAGTATAGGAAAATATTATGCTTCATTTTAACATCATTTGTTTCAGTGTTTCATCGTATCATATTTAACTTAATCACGTTTATATAGATACTCATATTTGAACACTGAGAACTTTTCCAGTTTTTACTTTCCTTTGAATATGAACTAGTGAATGTAATTTATGATATCTATGAAAAAATTGAAGGATTTTGGATGGAAATCGTAATCGAATAGCACGAGCTTCATCGTGCTTTTGATAATCCTTTTCTCTTGACACGTACAAAGAATTGAACTTATCTGAATTTAAATCGCGTTTTATATGTTGGTTTTAATAAACGTGTTATAACAGTCGATAGAATTCATAATTAACATGAAAGAGAAAGATCCTCTCTGTTCGACTATGTAACGGCAAATGAATCACAGAATAATCCGCTCTTGGCAAATCACACTACTCAACGTCTTGTTTCAAAGGAAACGTCGAACTGATGATTGTTATTGAAATTGATACACAACCATGAACGTTATCAATATACAAAGTTCTGTGATGTGAGGTAAGCGCGTCACTGCAGCATGCTAATTCTTAGTACATAGGGCATCTTCCTTCAAACGGTATTTACACTACCACACGCGATTTGTGATGTTCCATCTCTTCGAATAACTATCATCTGCTCTAACTTTTGGAAATAGCTTCAAAACTAGATTTAACTTGTTGCAAGAATTTAATGGCGAGATTGTATGCAAATCATAACTTGCTCTGACACTTATTCCGTTAAATTAATGACGTGGGCACTGCCTATATTTCACTGTACAACTTACTTGCTCTGAATCGAACGTGATGAAGCAGAAACCCTTCCGTTGATTATTTTGTTCATCAAATGGTATCTCGGCTTCACAAATCCCCGCGATACATATGTTTGCATGAAAATATTTTTACTGCCTCCTTGTGCAGTAGTTCTTCGGAAGTCCGTCCGATGCATCCATTTCATCATCCCTTACTTTCAATTGCCGCAATTCATGAGCCTGTGACATCATAGCTAGAATTTGGGTATCGATCGATTCACTGCCGTGTAGCGGTAAACGAGCAAGAGGAAGTACCACACAAAATCGTTTCAGCCGGTCGGAAACCCCCAGCGGCACTAAATGTTCACAGCTTAAAGGCTGATTGGGAATGAACACGTAAAAATAAAGTTTGTTTTTCTCAATATGATATTCCTAGATTCTAGACGATTTTGCCTACCTTAAAAGCATCTGCACCAGTCAATCGTTTCATATTTTTGCATTCGTCAAAGGCAACAGCTCCAGGGAATGCTAACTTTTTGTTGTATTCTACTCTACACCGATGTCACGATTTTTTGCGGATTTAAGTTAAACTTCAACAAACACAAACTCCTAAAAGATGAGAATTTCGGACCGGTTGAGCTGACAATTCAATTCCCGAGTCCCATTGACGTTTCTCACTCGCACATATACAATCAGCTCGAATGCACCTTTGACACTCCCAGACAAAATTGACGTAGGATGGGAAGTCATAAGGTGGCGCATTGCATATGTAATAGTCGCCTATTAATGGTCATGTCTGTGGTAGTGACGTCTGCTGCCATCTGTCTTCTCATCCAACGCCAACGCTGAATAATATTCGCCAGTGGCGTAGGGCCGATTCATTACAAGCTCCTACGCGCAATACGAATAAAGGCCATCGACGAAGTGAATGACAATTGTCTCAAAACTTATTAACTGCAACGACTCCCAAACATTCTGGAAGCCATTTCAATTATCTCTGTAATATCGAATCTTACCAGGCTCGAAAAGAAAACAACTACCGTACATGTCGTCACTGTGAGAATTGTCAATTGGTCTGAAAGAACAGGTCAATAGGCCTAAAATCCTGGGGCGTGTGACGTCATGCATCCGCTTTCGGGCATGTGTGAGGGGCAAAAACACTACGTCACGGCGAGAACTGGTCCCTTAGAGTCAAGTCATCAGTGCCATCTAGTGCCGATCAAATCAAACGATTTTTTAAAGATTTTGACAGCACATATGACAGTACGTCAGGCATTTGAACAGTGCTATGTCAAAAATTTATTTTAGATCTGAACCGTCCAAGCAAATACGAGTATATTTCCTTCTCGTTTGTATCATTTCGCGAACGTCATACTTTGACAAACTCGAAAACCTACTTTCAGCCTACTGAGATGCTGCATTCAAGCCATCTGGATAGCTGTTTTCGGAAATTTAATGCTACTGCGCAGCTGTTTCCGGTACGCAAAGTAACATCAGTACATTAATTGATTTCCTTATAAGACTGAGTAAGAAGACAACGGTATAAACTTTGCAATATAACCGCCATTTCATCGGCTACCACGCTAATTAATATGGAAAAAGAGCTAGCCAATATTCGAATTTGTATATTTAGGCACCAAAATAACAAGACGTTTTGAAGATCTTGAAAGTCGGCTGCATCTCCAGGAAAACAATGCTCCTAGTGTACAAATCTGTGATAAGACCTGTGTTATACTATACGTGTGAAACATGGAGCCTAACCCAAGCATCAGCAAATATATGGAATGCCTTCGAGCGACGGGTCCTGAGGCGAATAATCGAAGCGAAGCTAGACGGCGACCAATGGTGAACTCGATATAACCATGAGCTGTATGAAATTTTTGACAACCCGGAGGTTACAACTATTCTAAGACTGCGGAAGCTGTAATTAGCTGGCCACATGAATCGATACCCAAAAAGGTGTCCGTTTGGAGAACTTAATGGCGCCGACAAGTGGGGAAACCGACAAAATGCTGGTCTGACTTGGTCAACGAAGACAATTCATTGCTGCCCGGATTTCAAAATAGGATGACGCAGTTAATGGATCAAAACAGTTCGAGGTGCTTGTTACAGGAAGTGAAGGACCAAAAAGTGCTGTAGCACTGCAAAGAAGAAGAAGAATATGCGAAAATCCTTAGATGAGTTCAGGCGTAGCAGGCCCCACAACAGACTTTCTTCAAAATTCAGCTATCGAACGCATTCGCGAAAACAGGAACATTTTTCATCCTGCCACTATCTCTGTATCTTTGGATCTGCGATGAGGCGGTGTCACAGCCCTTGCTCCTGGCAGGTGAATCAGTGAAAAAACTAGCTTTGATGCAGTCAAAATCTGTAGTTGAGCAATTCATGTTTCCCAAATGAGTGGAAAAAGACCAAGGTATTTTCAGTCTTGAAGAAAGGAAAAGAATCTTTGAACCCTTAAAGCTATCGCCCGATAAGCTTGCTGTCAAGCATCAGCAAGTTGTTTGAAGTGATTCTAAACAAAGCATTAAATGCGCACATTGAGAAATATGAGTTAGTGCCGAGCTACCAATTTGGCTTTCGGGCCAGGCATTGGACCATACATGCGATAATGAATGTGAACTCAGATATCTGTTGGAAACTAAACAACAGAGAATGTGTTGGAGCTTGTTTCATTGATATGGAAATCCTCCAGGACAAGTTCCCCAGACACCTTATCGCCATGATGTGCAATATGTGATACGGGAAAGCATTTGTTGTAACTGATGAAAATCTGACCACAATGCGCGACTTCAAGGTCCTGGATGGTTTACAGCAGGTAACAGTTACTGCGTACCTGCTCTTCTCAATATTCATTCACAAGCTATTGAACGGTTTTGATTTTAACCTCCCACCAACGCGATAGTCGGTAGCGTTTGCTAATGATTTGATCATCTATTTGACAAAAAATTTTTTCGTATGCAGCTGTACACTGACAATTGGCGAATGAAAATCAATGCGCAGAAGTGTAAAGCAATTTCGTTTCGTAAAATGTTGCAGGGGGCCAGTCAAGACCTGAAACGTGATTGGAAAGATTTCCACTTTATGGCTGGTGAAGGAAGCTCAGAATCTGTTCCACATAAATCCTGTATTTCTGGGTGTTCATCTTGATCAGTATCTAAACTGTACTGAATATGTACGAGTACTATACTGAACATGTCCAAATCAATGTCAAAGTTATCTGTTACAAGTCTCTGGTTAGACCAGCTTTGATAGATGAATGTATGATCTGGTACAACCAGAGTGCTAGTACAATGGAAAGATTGAGAGTTTTCGCAAGGAAATGTTTTAGTGCATGTACTGGTTTCTACAGAAAGCCTGAGACACTGAGACACTGTGTATCGAACAGAAAAATTTATCAAACTGCTAAAGTGACAAGAGTCGATATCTTCATATTAAAACTTCTTCAGAATCGTATCGCAAGAAACTCCTGGATTTCACAGCCGATCCTCCCTACAGACGGGTATATTGAGACCTGCATCGCTACTGGCTTCGTTCCACCAGATGCATTTGTGTATTTGGACATAAATTGATATGTTTTTGATTCTGATGTGGTCCCAATTATATATCACATACTATATATAGACGGGCCGCCGATAAGGAGATAAAATATCCTTTTAATTTGACTTCCAGAGACCAAGAATTTAAATGGAGATACTCATTTGCTAGATTGGTTGAAGCTGATCCTGCTGAGAGGGGACAATCTAAGTATTGAGGGCTGAATGACATATCTAAATTATTCGTGTTTATTTTCTGTTTTTGTGTTTCTCGTTACTTAGTTTTTGAGTTTCAGCTCATTATTACTACATTTAGTGTTTTTGTTATGTTAACAATTAGGGATAGGTTTCAATATTTAGAATAGATACATGTTATGTTTATTATGACAGCCTTGGAGATGAGGTTTGATGTTTAGATTAGGAATATTGTGATAGCATTTTGTTAGTATAAGATAAAATTTTTGATTGAATTCGATAAACATTAGGTTATAACACTTTTTTTTTGTGATAAGGAGGAGAATTTCATTCACGCATAGAGTGTGGGCTTCCCATGCTCGCAAGCAACTAGAGTACCTACTAAAAACCTCCCCTATCAACACGAGAACCCAGCCTGGAATCGTTTGAAACTTCATGTCAGGCCAAGTTTCATTTTTTTATGCCGTGAGGTACCTTCAAGCTGGGGGATCCCTCTGCTAGCGGGAGGGGAGAGGGGAAGAGGAATTGCTAGGCAAGCTCCAACAACGTCGACTCCTGTGAGTCTCTTTTGTCTTTTAGGACTGCCCAAGCATAATGTACCACCTGGTTCCATTAGTCCACCGATTCGAGCATCACCGCAACTATACTATCCGGGATGAGCTCTTCTGTCTCCCTGTAGAGGTCCCTTCGTAGCCTGTCTCATTTTATGACGCAAAAATTTGTGGTGTAGCTAAATAGCATGGCTCTCTCTAGCAAGGAGGGCAACAGGTTTCCCGCCTACAAAACTCTCATCGCCAAATGAGAGACCGTCTATGCCTGTGCTAAGCGTTTTTGGTACACTCGCTGAATGAGATTGTTGCCCCATATTTCTGCTCCGTATAGTAGCACTGACATTACAGCGCTTATCAAGAGGCATCTCCTTGATAGGCTGGGTACCCTTACGCTGGACATAAGTTGACTCACAGCCGATACTCCGAAAGCAGCCTTCTCAGCCGTTTCCCTGATTTGCTCAGACAAACAACTCATTTTCAAGTCGATCAGTAGCTCCAAGGTTCGACTAGTATCTCTCCAATACTGATCATCCTTACCGTAAGGATTTTTTTTGTCAAGATGACCACTTCGGTTTTCTCCAGTGCTAAACTGAACCCGCGAGCAGCCATCCAGTCTCTCACTTAGTGAATTAGCCTTGCTAACCTAAGTTGCGCTTGTTCAATGGTGCGGCAAGTGACGAAAGTCGCCACATCATCCACATAGCTGATCAAGCGCAAGTCACTTGGCACCTTCAGTCTCAGTAGCCTATTGTACGCCACGTTTCACAGGTTTGGACCAAGAAATGATCCTTGGGCAAGACCTGATGTAACTTCCATCCTTCATCCACAGGGCCAACTCTGTGTTGTGTCGTAAAGCAGGCTTCGGTCCTTCAGGTAGTCCCTCAAAAGCCACATTAGATATTCTGGAACTTGAAAAGGGGTTTCCAGCGTATCCAGAATATCCAACCATCTAGAGGAGTTGAAGGCGTTTTTGGCATCGAGTGCTGAAGGCGTTCTTGTCATCGAGTGTCACCAAACAGGACGATCCGTAGTTTGGTGTGGCTATATGTCTCTGCCTTTTGGATCGCGTTAACAACCTCTGCAATTGCATGAATGGCAAAGTGTCCTTCTTTAAAGCCGCACTTCCGAGGAGATAGGACCAGAGCAGCATGAATCGCGTCAGTGAGTCTTCCCTTGCTGAGTTCCTCTAGCACTTTCCCAGCAGTGTCTAGCATGCACAACGGGCGGTATGCAGACGGTGATCCGGGATTTTCCTTCCCCTTGCTGATCAGTATGAGCCTCACCACCTTACATCCTACCGGGGAAACCCTGTCCCGTAGGCAAGTGTTGTATGTGCTGAGCAGCAAGTCAATATAATGATGATAGAAAAGTTACAACACCTCAGCTGGAACACCATGTAGACCTGGAACCTTCCACGCTTTAAGTGAAAGAACTGCCTCGTCTAGTTCCAGCAGTGTGAAGAGTGGACAATTGGCTACTGTTTCACCATGGATAGCGTCAACATGGACGGGATGGGCGGGGAAAAGTGCCTGCACTATTTTGTCCATATTTTCCGCATCATGTATGCCAAGTTTCCGTTGAGTACCGAGCTTCCGTATAACTAACTTGTAGTCAAGGCCCCACGTATCCTTGTTCATATAGTCCACTAGATCTTGCCAACAGCAAGCCTGCTGTTATTAATCAATTTGCGAAGACATTTCCTGGCCAACTTATATGCTGCTACCCGGTTGGATGCCTCATCACGGTTCCGTGCCCATTGAGCCTTCGTTCACTTTTTAGCGATACGGCCGAAATCGGCATATTTCTAGTGCTTAGTACAATGACCATGGTCCTGGATCCATTTTCCCCGCGAATCTGTTTGAGGCATGCTCTATTCGATTGTTTTAGCATTGAAGTTTGCCCAACGAGCCCGTTGCCGTCTGCGCCCACCAAAGTATTCAGCTTGGCTTGGAAAGATGATATCGATTCGTTTGGCGTTAGTTACACACTAAAAATGTTGGTCCCTGAGTACTGAGCCCACACGAAACCATCCCTCCTTCTACAACTCTCCACCTGAAAAACCACTGTTCCGAGCCCAGATGGAGGCAGTACTAGTTTCATCAGCATACCATGAAGTAGCACTTTTATCATGGTGTTGCTCACTCAGCATAATAAAATCGCCTCTCATATTGCTCGCAAACTCAAACAGATTTTGGGCGGTTGAACTGCGGTGTAAGCAGGTCATCGAAGCACTGATTTTGGATTAGCTAGGGCTTCCTGGAAAACTCGACATTCCCCTAATCCCAAGACGTGCCCAAGATCCGGTCTTGAATCAGCATTCTTGCAAAGACTACCGTGTGCCTCCTTTGTACACTCTTTTCTTTTATGTCCAATTTCACCGCATTTTTAACATAGGGAGCTCCTTTCGGGTCCTTTTCATACTTGTGCGGTGTGACCATAGCCAAGGCATTTGATACATTGAAGAGGCGCTGCTCTTTGCCATATCCTGCCAACAACCCACCCCATTTTAAATTTGCCCTTGTTTAGCGTCCTTTTCGGTCGTTATTGATGACCATGCGTTGTCCCGTTTGGTTTTCTGATGTCAGCCTCGCTTTGATTCTGCCTACGTTTAGAAATTCCCTTTTGATGGCCTCTTCTACCTCAGCCAGGTACACTTATTTTAATCATTGTCATTGGCTCAAGCGAGGCTATAATTGCGCTTTTGCCGAGAATTTTCTTTACTGCGTCGCAAAATGCTGCTTTATCATCGGCCTCTGTTCCAAATTCGACCAATATGTGCCCCGGCTGCATTGGGCTTGGTTTCATCTCAGGTCTATTTTCTTGTTGAGCGTCCGTGCGAACCTTATTTTCTTGCACTTTTTGAGAAGTTTCTTTGCGGCTTTCTTTGCTCAGTACTGTTTGGAACCAATGATCTGGCGTTCCTCATCCATCAAGTCCCTCTTCTTTCCTTCTTTTATCTCCATCTCCTTCGATTAGGCTAGAAGCCATTCTTTTATTGATGCGTGCCCTTCAGGCTCAACCCTCAGCGCTTCTTTAGCCGAAGGCTCCAGCTTCTCCGATAATGCTCTATGTGGTTTAGGGGCTCCTTTAGTTCAAGGAGCCCAATCTTTACTCCTTTACTGATTTTTGGCATCACATGCAGTTTTGATTCTTTTTGAAAGATCTTCCGTTTTTCGGATTCTGGGTGGCAATTGTACTTTTCGGCCACCTTTCTTGGGAGAGGTTATCGGTTTCCATTTTTGAGTACAGTACTTCTGCCACATTTTTGATGGTAGCGACAAATCAACTTTATATTTCTGGGCACTCCTTTCTTTTCCTGCTGTAATCTCTTTGTGGACTTCAGAATGGTTCGTTATATCTCGATGTTCATCATATTTTCCCTCACCGCTCTTACATCTAGCGCGACCTGCAAAGTTTCCCGCTCTTCCTTTTTCGGACACTCTGACGTTAGCATCATTTTTCGCTGCGCCCGAACGAGTGTCACCTCGGCTCTACCGTGCAAAGCAACTAGGCCCAAACCATCATATCCGCCAGCCCAAAGTATAAATTCTAGTTCGTTGTCCAAGGCGTAGTCCAAATTCAGTCAGGGTCGTTACCTGTCATCCCAGGAGGGAGCCTCACGGTGCCCCCCAAATCCCCGGGTCCATGGGGGCGGCGCTCCCTAAAGAATGCTAGCCTCAAAGTCAAAGTCAAAAGCGCTTTATTTAATACTCATCGTTATAAATTTTAAAAGAATATAAAGCAAATTCCAAATAATAACAATCAAAAAACTTAATGGCCCAAATGGCTCTCTAAATTTAAACGTTATCATTAACTCATTTCATCAAAAAAAACTATAGCAAATGCAATTAATTACGATTATTACATATTTTTACAATTCAATTGGAAAAAGGAGAAAAAACCAACCAACACTATCCAAAAATTATTTATAATTAATACACAACAGTGAAACTTTGATCCTACACCTAATATGTTGTAACTTATTTCTAATAAAATACAATCAAAAAAACTTTATCTTATACTAAAAATACTATAACAATGTTCCTAACCTAAGTGTTTAATCTTATCTCTAACGGAATATAGTAATCATTACATATACCTAACCTATACTTGATTTTAACAAAAATATATAACAATACTAAATGTAGCAATAATGAGCTGAAACTCAAAAACTAAATAACGAAAAACACCAAAACTGAAAACAAACACGAAAAATTTAGACATTGTCATTCAGCCACCAATACCTGGATTGCGCCGTCTCAACTCGATCAGATTCAACGAATCTAGCAAATGAGTATCTCCATTGAAATCGCTGGTCTCGTGAACTCAAATTCGGAGGATATTTTATCTTCTTATCGGTGGCCCGTCGATATATGTGATATATGACTGGGACGCCGTCAGAATCAAAAACATATCCATTCATGTCCAAATACACGAATGCTTCTGGAGGAATGAAGCCAGTAGCGAGGCAAGTCGCTATATACCCGTCTGTAGGGTGGAACGGCTGTGAAATCCAAGGGTTTTCACTCACAGTCACAGATCTTGCGATATGATTCCGAAGAAGCTTCAATATGAAGATATCGACTCTAGTCACTTCAGCAGTTTGATAAATTCTTCTATTCGATATATAATGTTTCCAATCCGTCTCAGGCTTTCTGTACAAACCAGTACATGCACGAAGACATTTCCTTTCGAAAACTCTTAATTTTTCCATAGTACTAGCACTCTGGTTGTACCAGATCTGACATCCATAGGTCAAAACTGGTCTAACCAGTGTCTTGTAACAGATAATTTTGACCTTTTGATCAATGTATCTGGAATGAAAGAGTTTTCGAAGGGCCATGACTACTTTAAGTGCTTTACTGAGCATGATTTTCACATGTTCAGTATAGTACAGATACTGATCGAGATAAACACCGAGGTATCGAACACAGGATTTATGTGGAATTCGTTCTGAACTACCCTCGCCAGCCATGATATGGAAATCTTTCCAATTACGTTTCAGGTCTTGACTGACCCCCTGCAGCGTTGTCCGAAACAAGATTGTTTCACACTTCTGCGCATTGATTTTCATTCGCCAATTGTCAGTGTACAGCTGTACATCATTGAACATTTTTTGGAGATTGCTCTGAACTATTGTAGCTTTTCGGTCAGCCGTGTAGATGATCAGATCATCAGCAAACGCTACCAATGATCGCTTTGGCGAGACGTTAAAATCAAAGCCGTTCAATAGCTTGCGAATAAAGATTGAGAAGAGCAGAGGCGCAGTAACTGTTCCCTGCTGTAGACCATTCAAGACCTTGAACTCGCGCATTGTTGTCAGATTTCCATCGGTTACAACAAATGATTTCCCGTATAACGTATTACACATCATGGCGACAAGGTGTCTGGGGAACTTGTCCTGAAGAAGTTTAAAAATAAGTCCATCTAACCATACCGTATCAAAGGCTTTCTCCATATCAATGAGACATGCTCCAACACATTGTCTATCATTTAGTTTCCAACAGATGTCTGAGGTTACTTTCGTTATTGCATGTGTGGTCGAATGCCTGGCACGAAAACCAAATTGGCAATTCGGCATCAACTCATTTTCCTCAATGTGGGCGTTTAATGCTCTGTTGAGTATCACTTCAAACAACTTGCTGATGTTAGGCAGCAAGCTGATTGGGCGATAGCTTTTCGGGCATGAAGATTCTTTTCCTTTCTTCAAGATCGGAAATACCTTAGCCTTTTTCCACTCATTTGGGAAATATGAATTGCTCAACATGTTGTTGAACAATATGCAGTAGTTCCTAATAGCAACCTCAGGCAAATGTCGGAGAACTACATTTGGAATACCATCATTACCACATGATTTCTTGTTGTTTATGTTGCGAAATATGAAACACAAGTCTTCATAGCTGACAAAATAATCAATAAGATTCAAGCTCGGTATGAGGTCAGATGTTAATGTTTCATTGAAATGAAGAATTGATTGGCCGTTCAGGCTTGATTTGAAGTCGGAAACTTTTGCTTCAACGACCTCTGAAAAAATTTCGTTCCCTCTCTCAGGGTTTGGTAGATGAACCAATTCAAAATGTGTTCCAATCAGGGCAAGTTTATCCAATCCTTCACAAATAATCCTGTTTCCATTTCTATCCGGAGTCGTACTATCAATTTCGATACCAGCCCTATCGAGAAGATTTATCTCATCACTAGTGACTTCAAGATTCGATACCTTCACTCGAGACTTCTTGCGGAATATGCTATTCACTTTCGCGAACACGCCGTCTGGGTCCTGTGGGCTAATACCCCTCAATTTTTCCGCCCATTGAGTGCTGACCTCACTCCTGAAGTATGACCGGATTAAGTTCCGGACATTCCTCAGATGTAATTTCAACAAAGACAACGAGGGATGGTTGTAGTCCAAAAATCGTCGATAAATATTGTTGACGCGTGTGAGAAGGAGGCTTTTCAATCTTTTCAACCTTGCGATGGTTGGTGTTTCATATCCTTCCATATTGTTTCGATGTTTAATATTGGGAACTACTTTCTCAATCGTTTCCAACGTCAGCTTCTCTAACTTCGACAAATAGACATCTATTTCATCGTTAGTTAGATTTCTGTCATTAGGAACCATTGAGCAAGAGTTGCCGCCATCAGAAGGGGGACATTGCTTCTGGTACTCCCGATTAAACTTCTTTTGAAACTTTCCCCAGTCTGTTTTTTTGAAATTCAACCGATGATTTTCATGTTGAACTGGAATGAGGAAGAAATCATCCCTGTGATGATTGATTTCCATTACGATTGCGTTATGGTCGCTATCATAAGGAAGCACCTGCAGTTTCCGTTGAGGACTATTAAAGTTGAATTCGAGTCTTGCGTCAGCAATGCAAAGGTCCAAATATGAATTTGTCCTAGGGTATGTTGGGAACTCCGACCCATATAGATTGCACCTGTGTTCAATTTGGTTCTCTGTTATCCACGATTTCAGGAATACACCTCTTGGATTATTGGTGGCGTTCAGCCATGATGTATGCTTGGCGTTCAGGTCACCAGCAAGAATATAATAGTTATGCAGCCTGTTCAATTCGAGTATTTCAAACAAGGAATTGAGTTCCTCCTTGAGCTTGAGAACAGTTCCACGAGTTGCATAGGCAGAGATAACGAAGAGGTTATCCCCACCTGGCAGTGAGATTTTGATAACGGACACTTCAAGAGATTCAAAGCTTTTGAATTCGACTTTTTCAATATTTTGGAAACAATAGGGTCTTCGTACCAATATCCCGGTGCCACCTCCCCCATCACCTATTACCCTATCGTTTCTTACGAATTCAAAATCCTTGAATGTCATGGAGTGCCATGAATTGAGGTGGGTTTCGGTTAGAAGCAGGATGTCAGGCTTTTGTCTGGCAATGAATTCAAGGAGATAATCACGCCGATGTAAAGTAACAATGGAGTTGACGTTGATCGAGATGAGACGAATCCTATCCGTGGGAATGTGGCTGGATGACAACTTATTTTGAGCCATTTGAAAGTCCTAAACGCTGAAAAATAATGTTAATTTTCGAATCTTGTTTATCGATTCGCTCTGATAAGGAATTTAATTCTTGATAAATTTTGAGAAGCAGCTCATTATTGCCACTTACATTATTTACCCTATTTTCCGCATTTTCTGCTGGTCCTCTAGCGGCGAGTGCAAATGATACTCCGGGCTTGACGAATTTTGGAGCTAAGACACTGCGGTGTATTTGTGTTTGTTTTGGGGCAGATTTCAATCTTGCATCCTGATATCGGGAGCATCCTCGATATGATGCCGGGTGACCAAAAACACCGCAGTTCACACAATATAACTTCTCTTTTGGCTCCGTCTGAGCCAATTTGCACTCACCGGGAGTATGCACGTCTTTGCATTTAACGCATCGGTAATGCATGGCGCAGTTGGCAGCCGAATGCCCAAATCGTTGGCAGCGATAGCACTGGTTGATTTCTCGCTTCTGGAGGCGTTCCCACCTCACCACTCGAAAATTTAAATACCTGATTTGCTGAAGAGCGCAGTCCAAGCCCTTCAGCAAGAACGTCTGGTTCTTCTCGCTTTTGGGGGTATAGGTGAAGTGCGGAACCTCCCCAGAATTCAAAGCATCTTTCGCTGATTTGAAATCAACCAGTGATTTCGTTCTAATTGACAGCTTCTCAGAATTTATTCGTTTGATTTCAAAATTTGTCAACTTGTTTTCGGCTGCCAACAGCCGAACCATGTCCTTTTCGCTTTGACCGAAGACATTAATTGGCGGAACTTTCTCGGTATTCTTGGCTACTTTTTGAGGAGGACCAGCAGAACTACGGGCTGGTTTCTTCTCCTTATTTCTACATTCATTATTTTTATTTTTTAAATATAAGATAAAATTATCATCTTTATTACCTTCGTCTACCTCCATATCCTGTTGGAGTCCATCCAGCGCCGCAAAGTAGTTCTAGCTTTCGTTGGTGCCACCAGCACTTAATACCTCTTCAGTGATTATTGGTTTTGCAGTTTTCTTCTGTTTTTCGATTTTTCGTATCGGATCACTCTCTTGAACTTTTTTGCCGTCTTGAACATTTCTTCGTACGTTTGAATTCTTGCCTTTAACTCTTCGATTTCACTTCGAAGGCGACACACCTCCTGTCTATCCTCGATCACTTGTGTTTTACGACCGGCATCTGCGGTATCCTGGGTGCTCGTGTGTCTCCGCTTGTTGACACTTGCCAATTTCACACCGTCACTCTCCCCGGGGCCCCCCAACGGAGGGAAGCCGTCAGGCTCCTCCATACAGCAGTCCCGAGTTGTCTTTGGTTTGTTGCCTTTTCTTGATTTATTGGTATGGTTGGTCGATGCCTTCGACGATAAATTCTTCCCCAATAAAATCAAAACTTGCTTTTGACTGACTCGTACAAAATTAATTCAATTATTTGAAACTGACTTTTGTGAAAAATTAATTAATTTTTAAAATTAATGACAGGAGCGGTTCAAAACACGTCAAAGTCAAAGTCAAAGTCAAAAGCGCTTTATTTAATACTGATCGTTATAAATTTTAAAAGAATATAAAGCAAATTCCAAACGATATCAATACAAAACTTAATGGCCCAAATGGCTCTCTAAATTTATACGTTATCATTAACACATTTCATCAAAAAAAAAAAAAAAACTATAGCAAATTCAATTAATTAGGATTATAACATATTTTTAGAATTCAATTGGAAAAAGGAGAAAAAACCAACCAACACTATCCTAAAATTATTTATCATCTTAACACTATAGTGAACTTTGATCCTACACCTAATATGTTTTAACTTAATTCTAATAAATGCAGTCAAAAACTTTATCTTATACTAAAAAAATCTATAACTTTGTTCCTAACCTAAGCGTTTTACCTTATCTCTAACCTAATATAATAAACATAATATAAACCTAACCTATCCCTAATTTTTAACAAAAATAAACAATAACACTAAATGTAGCAATAATGAGCTGAAACTGAAAAACTAAATAACAAAAAAACACCAAAACTGAAAATAAACACGAATAATTTAGACATTGTCATTCAGCCACCAATACCTGGATTGCGCCGTCTCAACTCGATCAGCCTCAACGAATCTAGCAAATGAGTATCTCCATTGGAATTGTTGGTCTCGTGAACTCAAGTTCGGAGGATATTTTATCTTCTTATCGGTGGCCCGTCGATATATGTGATATATGACTGGGACGCCGTCAGAATCAAAAACATATCGATTCATGTCCAAATACACGAATGCTTCTGGAGGAATGAAGCCAGTAGCGAGGCAAGTCGCTATATACCCGTCTGTAGGGTGAAACGGCTGTGAAATCCAAGGGTTTTCACTCACAGTCACAGATCTTGCGATATGATTCCGAAGAAGTTTCAATATGAAGATATCGACCCTCGTCACTTCAGCAGTTTGATAAATTCTTCTATTCGATATATAATGTTTCCAATCCGTCTCAGGCTTTCTGTACAAACCAGTACATGCACGAAGACATTTCCTTTCGAAAACTCTTAATTTTTCCATAGTACTAGCACTCTGGTTGTACCAGATCTGACATCCATATGTCAAAACTGGTCTAACCAGTGTCTTGTAACAGATAATTTTGACCTTTTGATCAATGTATCTGGAATGAAAGAGTTTTCGAAGGGCCATGACTACTTTAAGTGCCTTACTGAGCATGATTTTCACATGTTCAGTATAGTACAGATACTGATCGAGATAAACACCGAGGTATCGAACACAGGATTTATGTGGAACCCATTCTAGACTACCCTCACCAGCCATGATGTGGAAATCTTTCCAATTACGTTTCAGGTCTTGACTGACCCCCTGCAGCGTTGTCCGAAACAAGATTGTTTCACACTTCTGCGCATTGATTTTCATTCGCCAATTGTCAGTGTACAGTTGTACATCATTGAACATTTTTTGGAGATTGCTCTGAACTATTGTGGCTTTTCGGTCTGCCGTATAGATGATCAGATCATCAGGAAACGCTACCAATGATCGCGTTGGCGAGACGTTAAAATCAAAGCCGTTTAATAGCTTGCGAATGAATATTGAGAAGAGCAGAGGCGCAGTAACTGTTCCCTGCTGTAGACCATTCAAGACCTTGAACTCGCGCATTGTTGTCAGATTTCCATCAGTTACAACAAACGATTTCCCGTATAACATATTACACATCATGGCGACAAGGTGGCTGGGGAACTTGTCCTGAAGGAGTTTAAAAATTAGTCCATCTAACCATACCGTATCAAAGGCTTTCTCCATATCAATGAGACATGCTCCAACACATTGTTTATCATTTAGTTTCCAACAGATGTCTGAGGTTACTTTCGTTATTGCATGTGTGGTCGAATGCCTGGCACGAAAACCAAATTGGCAATTCGGCATCAACTCATTTTCCTCAATGTGGGCGTTTAATGCTCTATTGAGTATCACTTCAAACACCTTGCTGATGTTAGGCAGCAAGCTGATTGGGCGATAACTTTTGGGGCACGAAGATTCTTTTCCTTTCTTCAAGATCGGAAATACCTTAGCCCTTTTCCACTCATTTGGGAAATATGAATTGCTCAACATGTTGTTGAACAATATGCAATAGTTCCTAATAGCAACCTCAGGCAAATGTCGGAGAACTACATTTGGAATACCATCAGTACCACATGATTTCTTGTTGTTTATCCTGCGAAATATGAAACACAAGTCTTCATAGCTGACAAAATAATCAATAAGATTCAAGTTCGGTATGAGGTCAGATGTTAATGTTTCATTGAAATGAAGAATTGATTGGCCGTTCAGGCTTGACTTGAAGTCGGAAACTTTTGCTTCAACGATCTCTGAAACTATTTCATTCCCTCTCTCAGGGTTTGGTAGATGAACCAATTCAAAATGTGTTCCAATCAGGGCAAGTTTATCTAATCCTTCACAAATGATCCTGTTTCCATTTCTATCCGGAGTCGTACTATCAATTTCGATACCAGCCCTATCGAGAAGATTTATCTCATCACTAGTGACTTCAAGATTCGAAACCTTCACTCGAGACTTCTTGCGGAATATGCTATTCACTTTCGCGAACACGCCGTCTGGGTCCTGTGGGCTAATACCCCTCAATTTTTCCGCCCATTGATTGCTGACCTCACTCCTGAAGTATGACCGGATTAAGTTCCGGACATTCTTCAGATGTAATTTCAACAAAGCCAACGAGGGATGGTTGTAATCCAAAAATCGTCGATAAATATTGTTGACGCGTGTGAGAAGGAGGCTTTTCAATCTTTTCAACCTTGCGATGGTTGGTGTTTCATATCCTTCCATATTGTTTCGATGTTTAATCTTGGGAACTACTTTCTCAATCGTTTCCAACGTCAGCTTCTCTAACTTCGACAAATAGACATCTATTTCATCGTTAGTTAGATTCCTGTCATTAGGAACCATTGAGCAAGGGTTGCCACCGTGAGAAGGGGGACATTGCTTCTGGTACTCCCGATTAAACTTCTTTTGAAACTTTCCCCAGTCTGTTTTTTTGAAGTTCAACCGATGATTTTCGTGTTGAACTGGAATGAGGAAGAAATCATCCCTGTGATGATTGATTTCCATTACGATTGCGTTATGGTCGCTATCATAAGGAAGCACCTGCAGTTTCCGTTGAGGACTATTAAAGTTGAATTCGAGTCTTGCGTCAGCAATGCAGAGGTCCAAATATGAATTTGTTCTAGGGTATGTTGGGAACTCCGACCCATATAGATTGCACCTGTATTCAATCTGATTCTCTGTTATCCACGATTTCAGGAATACACCTCTTGGATTATTGGTGGCGTTCAGCCATGATGTATGCTTGGCGTTCAGGTCACCAGCAAGAATATAATAATTATGAAGCCTGTTCAATTCGAGTATTTCAAACAAGGAATTGAGTTCCTCCTTGAGCCTGAGAACAGTTCCACCAGTTGCATAGGCAGAGATAACGAAGAGGTTATCCCCACCTGGCAGTGAGATTTTGATAACGGACACTTCAAGAGATTCAAGGCTTTTGAATTCGACTTTTTCAATATTTTGGAAACGATAGGGTCTTCGAACCAATATCCCGGTGCCACCTCCTCCATCACCTATTACCCTATCGTTTCTTACGAATTCAAAATCCTTGAATGTCATGGAGTGCCATGAATTGAGGTGGGTTTCGGTGAGAAGCATGATGTCAGGCTTTTGCTTAACAATGAATTCAAGGAGATAATCACGCCGAAGTAAAGTAACAATGGAGTTGACGTTGATCGAGATGAGACGAATCCTATCCATGGGAATGTGACTGGATGACAAACTATTTTGGAGCATGTTGACCTAAACTTTGAAAAACGAAATTGATTTTTTGGTCTTGCTGATTAATTCTATCTGAAAGCGATTCAAGTTGCTGGTAGATTTTAAGAAGCAGCTCATTATTGCCACTTACATTATTTATTTTATTTATATTGTTGTCTGCTGGTCCTCTGGCAGCAAGTGCAAATGATACCCCGGGTTTGATGAAGTTGGGAGGTAACAGATTCTGATTTACTTTGGTTTGCTTTGGTGAAAATTTAGCTCTTGCATCTTGATACCGAGGGCATCCTCGGTATGATGCTGGATGACCAAATGTACCACAATTAACACAATACAATTTTTCTTTTGGCTCCACCTGAGCCAATTTGCATTCACCGGGGGCGTGGATATCTTTGCACTTAACACAGCGATAGTGCATTGCACAATTGGCAGCCGAATGACCGAATCGTTGACACCTGTAACACTGGTTGACCTCAGTTTTTTGGAGGCGTTCCCACCTCACAACTCTAAAGTTTAAGTACCTTACCTGTTGGAGGGCACTCGGACTGCTGTCGTTGGAAATTTGTACCAAATAAAATGGTAATATTTTACCTTCTACAGTTGATCTCCTTGTAGCAAAATTTTTCACACACATGAACTTAACAGCTGGTGCTGCTTCCTGCAACATCTCAAGGAGATCAACTGTATTCTCCCCACAGTCCAGGCCCTTCAACAGGAAGGTCTGATTTTTTTCCGCTTTTGGCGTATATGTAAAGTGGGGAGCTTGGACACTATTAAGAGCATCTTTCGCCTGTTTGAAGTCAGCCAGTGTCTTTGTCTTGATCGAGAGCTTATCACCGGTCACTCTCTTAATTTCAAAGTTTTTGATTTTATGTTCGGCTGCCAATAACCGAACCATATCTCCTCCACGCTGCCCAAAAACGTTTATTGGAGGAACTTTTTCATTTACCACATTAATTTTATTAGGGGGACCAGCAGACACACCGGTTGGCTTCTTCTCCTTTTGCTTATTTTTTAATTTTAAATATTTAATGAAATTATTATCGCTATCAATATTACCTATCTTATCGTTGCTCTCTATCTCGACGTCCATTTCCTCGTGCATAGCAGACAGCACCGCATAATAATTGGCGCTGTCGTTCGCTCCTCCTGCGCTCAGGATATTTTCCGCATCATGGATTGTCTTGCTCATATCTTGCGATTTCATTTTATTTGTTGGTACTCCTTTCCCGTTGGTCTTGCTTGTTGTTTCCTGTTTTTCATTCTTCTTAGTGAGTATCGGCTCTTCTTGGCCGGACGTATTCTGTGGCTTCGCTTTTTGTTTGTTCCCATTTGACAACGTCCGGACCATATCTTCTAAACTCTGTATCCGGAGTTTTAATTCGTCATTTTGTTTCGTAATCCTTGTATTCTCCATGGTTACTTTTTCATAATCTTCGCTTGAAATCGTAATTCGCTTTCCATGCTCACAATTGTCTTGTTCATTTTTCCGCTTGTTCATTTTGTCATTTGTAATTTTCAAAATGCCTGGCTCTGGGTCCCCCAGCGGTGGGAAGCCGTCGGGCTCCTCCATCTCCCCGGTGAAGAAAACTTATTTTCTTTCTTGAAACGTTCTCGTTGGTAAAGTCAAGATACTCGATAATTTGTTCGAATAGTTCGACGACGTATTTCCACTTTTGATATTTCTTCAGGAAATGAATTTCAGGTATTCGATAAATGCTCGAATAATATCGACGGTGATAGTTTTCCCAATAAAATCAAAATTTGCTTTTGACTGGCTCGTAAAAAAATATTGCAATTGTTTGAAACTGACTTTTGCAAAAAAAGTGCTAGACGTAGAATCATTAAAAACACGTCTACACGCAACGAGTGCTAGACGTAGAATAATGTTTAAGATGTTAATTTTATCCTATATTTAAAAAACAAAAATAAGGAGAAGGAACCAGCCCGTAGTTTTGCTGGTTCTCCTCAAAAAGTAGCCAAGAATGCAGAGAAAGTTCCGCCAACAAATGTCTTCGGTCAAAGCGGAAAGGACATGGTTCGGCTCTTGGCAGCCGAAAAGTAATTACCAAATTTTGAAATTAAACGAATCAATTCCGAGCATCAGAACGAAAGCACTGGTTGATTTCAAATCAGCAAAAAATGCTTTGAATTCTGGGAAGGCTCCGCACTTAACTTATACCCACAAAAGCGAGAAGAACCAGACGTTCTTGTTGAAGGGCTTGGACTGCGGAGAGGATACCGTCGATCTTCTTCAGGTGCTCAAGGAAGTAGCACCATAAATCGAATTTATCTCACGAGCACCCAGAATACCGCAGATGGCGGCCGTAAAACACAAGTGCTCGAGGATAGACAGGAGGTGTGTCGCCTTCGAAGTGAAATCGAAGAGTTAAAGGCAAGAATTTAAACGTACGAAGAAATGTTCAAGACGGCAAAAAAAGTTCAAGAGAGTGATCCGATACGAAAAATCGAAAAACAGAAGAAAACTGCAAAACCAATAATCACTGAAGAGGTATTAAGTGCTGGTGGCACCAACGAAAGCCAGAACTACTTTGCGGCGCTGGATGGACTCCAACAGGATATGGAGGTAGACGAAGGTAATAAAGATGATGATTTTATCTTATATTTAAAAATTAAAAATAATGAAAAAAAAATAAGAAGAAGAAACCAGCCCGTAGTTCTGCTGGTCCTCCTCAAAAAGTAGCCAAGAATACCGAGAAAGTTCCGCCAATTAATGTCTTCGGTCAAAGCGGAA
Source organism: Odontomyia ornata (assembly GCA_963969285.1). Classification (NCBI taxonomy): domain Eukaryota; kingdom Metazoa; phylum Arthropoda; class Insecta; order Diptera; family Stratiomyidae; genus Odontomyia; species Odontomyia ornata. The sequence continues at coordinate 133,696,992 of OZ017738.1, read as the reverse complement.
AGGACATGGTTCGGCTGTTGGCAGCCGAAAACGAATTGACAAATTTCGAAATCAAACGAATAAATTCCGAGAAGCTATCAATTAGAACGAAATGACTGGTTGATTTCAAATCAGCAAAAAATGCTTTGAACTCTGGGGAGGTTCCGCACTTCACTTATACCCCGAAAAGCGAGAAGAACCAGACGTTCTTGCTGAAGGGCTTGGACTGCGGAGAAGATACCGTCGATCTTCTTCAGGCTCTCAAGGAAACAGCACCACAAATCGAGTTTATCTCAGTGAAAACATTCGCGACAAGAAGGTCGACGGTAGAAAAAAAAAATTTACCACTTTATTTGGTACAAATAACAAATAAGAATGCTAGCCTCTGAGTGCTCCAGTCGACATCCATTCTCACTGTGGGAATTTCCTCGGGTACATAGAGGCAGCACCCCCCAAAGAATGCTAGCCTCCAAGAGTATTCCTGTCGGCTAGCACTCCCCTGATTATAATCGATTCAAATTATAGAACATATTACATTTAAGCATTTTACATTGAATTTGATCAGAATTAGGTTATGACATATTACATGTAGGATATAAGTTCACTGTTATAAGTAATTTTTCAATAGTGCTGGTTGGTTTCTTCTCCTTTTTCCAATTGAACCAAAAAATATTTAATGATTTTAATTAAATTGAATTTTATATTGTTTTCTGATTTAATGTTTTTTAATTGATGGTATATAAATTTAGAGAGCCATTTGGGCCATTAAGTTTTCGTATTTTTATTGTTTGGAATTTGCTTTAGATTTTCTGAAAATTTATAACGATTAGTATTGAATAAAGCGCTTTTGACTTTGACTTATTACATTTAAGCTGAGTTTTTTTTTTTTTTGTCTTTGTATGATATGTTATTTCTAATCAAGAGGGCTGTTTCTTCCTCTTTTTTTCCAAATAATTGAAAATATGTAATAATTTTAATTTGAAAAACTCTAAAATTGTAAACGATTTTTTAAATGTTATCTTGTTTAAATTTAGAGTTCCAAATGGGACATCAAGTTTTTGATTGTATTAATATTTTGAAACTTGTTTTATGTTTTTATAAGATTAATAATGATTGATGAAATAAAAGGAATTTGACATTGACTTTGAAGATCGGATATTAACTTGAACAAAACAAAAAAAATTATTGCTGAGAGCTCATCGATTACAATTTATTTATCGTATTGAACATAAAGTTTAAAGATATATTTTTAGTAGCGTTTATTGGCCAACAATCGAGATCTGGGAAGTCTGCATTGACTGATACTGTGCAACCGATATTGCATTTCAGGTTGCATAACTTTCTCTCGCAAAATACCCTTAACTTCTTCAATTGACTTCGGTAATACGAATTCTTCATCATAAGGATTAACGTCTTCACCTTCAGCACACTCGGCACATTGTTGAGTCAACACAATATTTTGAATTGGCGTTCCCAATTCGATATCACGTCCAACACTTTGCACAACCAAACGTTCTGATTTAACTTTGAGCTTGCGCTCAGTAATATAAACGTAGGATATGACTGTATTTAACTGATTTTCAAATATTTTCAAAAACCGCTCCACATTGAACATTGTAATTTTACTATGATCACCCAAAAGCGCCATTAACGGGGCACTATCGCATTTAAGGATATTAAATATTTCATGCAGCCCCGTGAAAAGTGATATCAAATAATTTTCATTTGTGCTTTTTTCCTGTTCTTTTTGCTTTGTTTTTTGCTTTTCATTCGCCAGCTCTTTTTCCAAAGCAGCTATTTCAGCTTTTTCTTCTGCCTCAGTTTTCGCATTGAACTCCTTACAGTCTAAAATTAATAAATGCTAGATAAATATGCAGGAGTGGCTAGTCTGAAAAAAATTTGGATTCACCAACTGGGAATACAAAGATATGAGAGAAAAATATATTTTGAAAGCATTCTCAAGCACATGAATTCGTAATAATCAAATTCGCTTCGATATTACTATTTTAGAATATTAATATTAGAATTAGGTTAAATCAATAATTAATATCTTTCCTTGTTAAGAGCATGGTAATTGGATGAAGCAACTAACTGGAAAAAATTAACTTATAAATCATACTAACTTTCAATTCCTCGGTACAAATCATTGAGGGTATCATTCAGCACTTGCACTTGGTAACTTAGCTCATTCATATAATTAAAGTAGGAGTAGAATATGTCTTCTTGCTTCTGGAATTTTTCGATAGCCTCTGTGATACTCTCCACTCCGGAAAATGAAAGAATTTTTTCCAAAATAGCTTTGTACAAAGAAATTTTCTTCATGTGGGAAACTTTAAAGATCTCCCTCCTCTTATACTCCCTAGGCTCTAAATCAGCCAACTCGCGAACTTTCCCTTTGCTAAACAAAAATTGCATATTATACCGATCGGCATGAGATCTTTTCACAAGTTCTTGCATTTCTTGTACCTTTGTCTCAATATCTCTGCTTTTCTTCGATTGAATCGAATCAAGCTTTTGACAAACTTCCGTTCCTTGTTCGAAACATTCAATAGCACGTTCAACGAGATCAATCAGAAATTTCTTGTCGTGGTTCAAAAGAGTCATCATTCGACGCCATAATTTATTGTAAAGGGACCTTTCGTGGAGCATGTCAACCACAAGTGACTTCAATCTCATGTTCTCCGTAATAAAAGCACATTCACGCTTCTTGGAAACATCCAACTGATTTTCCAAAATTTCACGAGTGCTTCGTGCTTTCTTAACAGTTTCATTGTATTGGGCTTCTGATGTTGCTTTAAAATTAATCCTGTATATTTCTTGATCAGCCTTCTGCTGCTGGTGGTGTAGATGCTTAAGTTCCCGATAGAGCACATCAATTTGCTCTTGCAGACGTTCTTGGCAACCCACATGTTGCCTAATTGTATCTATGTTCCTTTCGCATTCGTTGATGTGAACAGTTCCGAGGGCTACTTGTAAGTTCGATAAAATCTCCTCTTTCTCCCTTTCTAGTTGCTGAAGATTTTTCAGAAAATTTGTTCTCTTGATATTTTCAACCTTATTCAGAACTGGTGTTCCTAAAAGATTTTTGTACTCACGTTGTAGCTTGACCAAGTCTTTTGAATGATTTCGATATTGCCGTAGTAGATCTTCTCTTTCGGCTGGAGTCAGAATTTTCTGTAAGGCTTTATCTGCCATCGCGTTTACGTATAATAGTTTTTATGATATTAATGGAAAATAATTAATTCAAAAATATAAGTCTTCGATTTATGCAAATGTACACAATGGAATACAAATGAATTGACTAGCATATGCTACCAGTTGTGTGAATTATATCGCCCAGATTACTTGCGTGACAACTCTACGATACTGTTTAGTCTAGTTTAGTGAGTTTAGTTTTCTCAAGACTATTCTGAATATAGAGTTAGCATGATTTTCATCTGGATAAAGGTATTTTTTTTAATAATGAATATTGTGATCAGATCGGATTCTTAGCTTCTTCACTACGAACAAGTAGAACGTATTCATTCAAGCTTCTGTCATACCTTTATTCATGATACCCCGATAGGAAATAGGATTTTCTATGGGATACCAAAATCATCCTCACAACAACAATTACAATTTTTTTTTCTTTAAATACCTCCATTCCTTACCACGCTTTCCATCACGCTATCATCATCGCACAACACTCGTGCGATCTGTACTTCACACGTTGTCGATTCCTATGTGCGCCTCTCAGGCAATGGTAAAACATCGGTATAAGGGGGCACACAAAATGCTGTGAAGTACTCCTTTCTTGCTAGTCTAGTTCGATTTGTAAACAGTCCTCAGAGATAAAAAAAATATTATACTACGACGCAGTAAAAAAAAAAACTCGTGAATACATAAAAACTAGCTGACTTTAACTATTCTAACGATAGGGTCTAAATGCCCTAAGATTCTGCATTGTCAATTTTCCGGACTTATTGTAGTGTTTAAAAATGCTATGTTCATTGTCTGTAAAGGACTGCAGCGGGGTTCTGCTGCTATGAGGGAAATGGCCTTGTCTGGAGACGCGTAAGCACGCTGGCAAGCTATCTTTGCGGTGTTGTGGGTCGGGTTCTTTTCCCACTGCACAAGAAGTTAAAAGCCAAACCGATTGGCCGGTGAAAAAGGTACCAATGGCCGAAGTAACCTACCGAAAGGAATCACAAATAAAAATGTGACGACGAGTAATTGGTTCATCTGGTTCTGAGTGACCAAAATATTACTCCTTCCAAGCTTTCTGGCAAGCTATTGAGTGTAGTATTCCAAAACTATCAAAAGCTTCTTATAATTTAGAATTTGACGAAGAAACCTACAATCTAACAAGAAAACGAAGTTATTTGCGGCGTAAATGGGAAAAAACCCGCATTAGATCCCTCGAAATTGATATTAATAGCCTCCCTCTAGCAATTAGGAACAGAATTAAAGAGCTCCGGAATCTCCGATGAAACAACATGCTTGCAAATCTAGACTACAACTCGCGGATGATCTGATTTTTAAATAAATACTTGCAGATAAATTTAATCAGTTTCATAATATTTCCAATTCTGCAATAACCTGGCAGAAATTATGGTGGCCAAAGCTTCAAAACAACAATCTAAACAGACATCTTTGTCTCCTGGTACATTAATAAAAACAAGAGAGTTAATAGGTTCACTTAAAAAAGCTAAAATTGGGAAAGCTCTGGGTATCGATGGCCTGCCGAATATATTACTTAAAAATTTACCCAAAAAAGGAATAGTCTTCATATGCCTCATTTTCAATGCTTGCCTTAGGCTCTCCTTCTTTTCATCCATCAGGAAATAAGCTCTAATTATGCCTATCCTGAAGCCTGGAAGAGATCCGCACTCTCCCAACAACTATAGGCCCATTAGCTTACTACCAGGTTTAGTTAAAATCTTTGAAAGAGTAATCCTAAAAACATTAAATGATTTATTGGCTAACAATAATATCCTATCTGATTTCTAATTTGGCTTCAGAAATAAATATTTAACAGAGCATCAGCTTTTCCGTGTTACGAAGGATGTCAAAGCAGCAATGTACAGGGTTTTCCAATAAGAGGTGTAATTTTAATATTAAAAGAAAAATGCCACTTTTTAATATAAACGAATGTTTATTTCATTATAAAGAAAAAGGTATGTCGTTAATAGTTAAAAAATAACATCAGGCAAATGACCACCACGACCACGCTTACAGGGCCATATCCTTTTCATGAAATGTTCCATAACCAAATCGCAAAGTAGCTGCCTTTGTCCTCGATAGCCTCACGAATTCCATCTTTGAGGTCTTGAATTGACGCTGGGCTATTTGTGTAGGTCTTTTCTTTCACGTGGCCTCAAAAGAAGAAGCCGCAAGGTGTTAAATCACAAGATCTCGGTGGCCAATTGTGATAACCTCTTCGAGAGATAACACGGTCAGGAAAATTTTCCCGTAAAAGATCAATGATTTCGTTGCTTGTGTGGCACATAGCGCCATCTTGTAAAAAATAAACGTTGTCCAGATCAATACGATCCAATTCAATCATCAATCATCTCTCGATAGCGCAATGCATTCACCGTAACTGTTGCTCCAGCCTCATTTTCGAAAAAGTAAGGTCCAATGACTCCGCCGGACCATAAACCGCACCAAAGAGTCACACGTTGAGGATAGAGAGGCTTTTCAACAATAACTCTTGGGTTTTCCGAGCCCCAGATGTGAAAATGGGCCTCATCACTCAAGACGATTTTCCGATGGAATTTCGGATCATTTTCATGCAGTTCAAGGACCCAATCAGCAAAGACACGATGCTGTTGATGATCGACTTGCTTGAGTTCTAGTGTTAACTGAACTTTATAAACTTTATAAACCTTAAGTCGTAATGACGTTTGTGGAATGCCGAATTCCAAAGAATGACGAGGAATGGATAAACCTGAGTTTTCTTCAACACTTTCGGCTACAGCAGCAAAATTCTCGGCTGTTCTTAAGTGACGTGCACGGGTTTTATTCTTCACATCACTAAGTTGTCCCAACAGCTCGAATTTTTCCACCAATTTCTGTATTGCGGTCCGACAAGGTGCTTCACGACGACCCAAAAATGTTCGAGTTTTACGAACCGTCTCTGCCAAATTTTCATCATTTCTATGGTGAATTTTAATAACTTCAATGCATTGTTCCATTTTTATTCATGGCGTAGTTTTAACTTTTCAAACTTTGAAAAATAATAGCTTCAAAAGTGACATCTACCGAAATAGCGGGCTATTCAAAATAACACCTCTTATTGGAAAACCCTTTACAATAAAGTGTCTGTAGGTTTGGTGACGATGGACATAAATAAAGCGCCTTCGATACTGTCTGGCATGATACTCTTATCTATAAAATTAAGAAATATAACACATTTACATATTTTTTGAACCTTTTACAAGCATTTTTAACTGACAGGAAGTTCCAGATCAAAGTAGGGGCAAGCACTTCCCCAGGGAAAAATATTACTGCCGGTGTTCCGTAAGGCTCCTGCCTAAGCGCATCACCTTATAACATCTATACGTCTGACTTCCCTTCCTTACGAAATTGCCAAGTTCCAGCTTTCGCAGACGACATTTGCATATACAGCATAGGCGCAAATCCAAATTCCATTATTGCCAGCCTTAAAAAGGCGTTAGAACTCACATATCAATACTAGCACAGATGGAAAATTAAAATTTATGCTGCAAAAATGAAGTAAATATTTTTCACCAGGAAACGTAAGCCCGCTCAACTACCCAAGCGACCAATAAATTTTTTAGGGCCAACTATACCCTGGAGTGAGGATCTCAATTATCTTGGGCTTAAATTCGACAAAAAACTAACCTTCAGAAGTCATATGGAGCAAATTAGCTCCAAAACGTTTAAGGCCATGCTTTTGCTATACCCCTTTCTTAATCGTAATTCGCGTCTCAACACCAGAAACAAAGTCCTCATCGTCAAAATAGCAATCCAACCGATCATCCTATACGCTCACCTACCTAGATCCAATTTGCTAAATATCTAGTAACAAAGCTTTAGATTACGCAAAATAGATACCTAAAAATGGTACTTAATAAACCGCTCTACTTTTCTTTTGAAAAACTATGCAGCCTTGCCGGTGTTAGTCCAATTTATAAGCTCACTGCATCGCGCCGTGATAAATTAATCGTGAAAGCAAATGGCTCGCCCAATTCGCTAATGCCTGTCCGGGCGAACTGAAATCCAGCAGTTGCTACCACCTATCTCTTTGACCGTAACCTAGCCTCATAGATTTTAGCTAGTTGTAACTGGATAGTTAAGTTATGTTAAGCTAGTAATAAGTTCAGTAGAGGTTTTTGCCAAAATTTTCCACTAACTAATTAGAATGTTTACAAAGAAATACGATACTACACATAGTTTTAAGTAATGTTCAAACGATGGTGAAATGATTTTGTCAAAACAGCTACTATATTATAAGGCCTCTACCGCATACATTATAATAAAGAAAAATTATATATACGAAAAAAGGATTAATTGGTTAGCCGTGCGCGATACGTAAGATGATTTCGTCCTTGCTGATGACGATCACGACCCACAAATAAGAGTGGGGCATCCAGGTGGTGACAGTACCCCTACGCACCCCTCCCAATTGATCAAAATCCAAAACTGATGCCTTGGCCCATATCGATTGTGGAAGGCCAAGCATCCCTGCGAGAGTGCCAATAACAGCGGCAAAAGGGAGAAACCTCACATTGAGTGAGGCTAGCTCAGTCAATGCGGCAGGTCCCATACCTGTTTGGGGTTCCAAAAGAGAAAGACGGAATTTTAGGATTCAAGTATTCATTCATTATCATTTCATTTACTTGTTAAAAATTTCGCTTTATAAATTTTCCGATTGAGAAGGCCTTTGCTCAATATATATATATAAATGGATAAATAGTAGAAATAAATCTCCTTAAAATTTTTCTTTTGGGGTTATTTCTTAATATTTACCCTTTTTTTTCAATAAAGTTATAGTTTTATTTAAAATATTTTTCGTATAGATTTCGATATAAAGGAATCATTGCCACTTTTATATTTAAGGAAAACAAAAAAAACCAAAATTTTGGTCACATTTAATTTAAACACAATCAAGATAAAATGTTCAAACCATACAAAAAATCAAATATTTAAATTTTTATATTACATCAATCGATAAGTAAAAAGAAACAAAAGGGTGCTTACTCACTCCGCCGACGAGCGCTCGTTGTTGGGGGGTAAGAGTGCCTGAAATCTTTAATTTTAAGTCGATCTGATGTTTGTTCTTATAAGTTATATGGCTTCGATAAATTGATTCCGGTATCAAACATTGAACGAAAATCATATGTCTCCAAATCTTAAATGCCAAGTTTTCCAAGGAACCGCTTATTCACTTCACATTCGACCAAACAGGTTCACTTTCCCCTAAGCTTTTGACTATTAAGCTCATTAAAATATCTATAGGTTGATTATTGTAAACATTTTTTCCCCCATTCACATTTCCCAGTCCAAAAACTGAGTAAGTTTGACGAGAGTCATTCACCAGACACACCTTATACTCAACATTGGTCTTCATTCACCATACAAACCTTATATTCAACATTACTCCTCATATTCAACATTAGTCTTCTAAAGTTAAGTGGCGAAATAGGTCCAACTTTTTTATAAGTTTTGGATTTATGATAATATTCTCATACAAAAGAACTTATTCTTCTACTTCTTAGCACTACAGCCCCTTTCAGGCCTTCGGTTCCTGCAAACAGCGCTTCCAACTGTCTCGGTCTATTGACCGCGTCCTCCAATTTCAAAATCCGAGCAGGGATGAACTGTCTTTGTCGACCGGGTCAGATCAGCGTTTCCTCGGTTTCCCCACTGGTATCCGTTGTTCGTCCATACGATTCATGTACCCAGCCCATTGCAGCTTCCGCAGTCTTACAATCGTTGAGACCTCCAGCTCGTCAAAAATTCCATACAGCTCATGGTTGTATTGAATTCGCCATTGGTCCCCGTCTAGCATCGCTCCGGTTATTCGCCTCAGGACCCGTCTCTCAAAGGCGTTCAATATTTTTGCGGATGCTTGGGTTAGGGTCCATGTTTCACACCCATAGCATAACACAGGTCTTATCACAGATTTCTATACTTGTAGCTTTGTTTTCTTGTGTGTGCAGTTGGTTTTCAAGATCGTCAATATTGAATAAAATATTTTATTTACGAGCTGTATTCCTCGGCGTATTTCGTCTCTTTCACTACCCACTTTCATTATTTTGGCACCTAAATACACAAATTCGCTAACATTTTCGATACTGTATTCGCCAAGTGTGATATTTTGTGTATTTGAGGTATTTTCCCTCAACTGTGTCATAATTGTCATTAGTTTGTAGAACTACTAGTTTTGCTTCGCCGTCGAGTTTCAGGAAAAGTTCTTTGGCAGTTGTTAATGACCGTGACAAAATGTTGATGTCATCTGCATAGGCTACTACGTGGCTCAACTTGTATAGTGATGTGCCTCACGTATCGGCAGGCAGCTTCCTTATGACGTACTCCAGAGCCAAATTGCTTTAGTCCGATATTTGTGTGAATTGGTTACGAATGCGGACTTGGGAGGTCGTCGAAGTCATTGTCATTTTGGTAGGACGGACTGATTTGGCTGGGATACCAAAGCAAAGCATTATTTGGTACAGTACGTTACGATCAATACTGTCGTACTCTTGCATAAAGTCAACGAAAATTCGGTGTACGTCTATGCTGAACTCCCAGCATTTTTCAAGTACCTGCTTGATAGTGAACAATTGGTTCATCGTCGATCTACCTGCTCTAAAACCACCTGGATACTCCCCAATAATAATGTTGGCGTCTGATCCGGTTTTACTTTCTAAGATCTTTGAAAATGTTTTGTACGCCGTACAATGTAGTAATATGGCTCTATAATTTTCGCAGTGTAGCTTGTTACTTTTTTGTGGATAGGGAATATAATTGATTGGCTCCACTCTTTCGACATATGTTCTGGCTGCCAAGTGTACTGGATGACTTTGTGAATAGCTTCATGAACACTACTGCCACCATATTTGATGAGCTCCACTGGAATCTCACCGATGCCCGGATTAGCTTCCTCGATTAATATTAATTTAGCATTCTGGATATAATATTAAGGTTTTGTTTTGACGATTGACTCCAAACGACCACCACATAATGTGACTTTGTCAGTACAAATGCATTTAATACAAGTTTCTTTATATGGATTGGAAAATCTACATATGTTCTCAACATTCCTATCATTGGTGCTGGTTATTCCCTCAAATTAGTTATGTGTGCCAACCATGCCAAATGATGATCTATGGTAAGACCGAGATATTTAATTTCTAGTACTCATTGGAATTCTTCGCTGCTAATTTTTAGCTGCTAATTTTCAGGTCAACCTCTATGTTTTCCATATTCTTCTGTTTAAAAATAATGTCTTTTGTCTTTGTATTCAATGCTAGCTTGTTTTCGATAAGCCTAGATCCTCATTGACGATTTTTTCCATAGTAACATTATCATGCCCGAATAAAGAAGTACAGTATCATCAGCATATAATGTGAGGTGACCTTTGAGTCTGCATGTATTAAAATTATTAGTATATAGCAAAAACAATGTTGGACCGAATATGGAGCCTTGAGGAACACGCAATTCGATTGGTGCTAGATTGCTCAAGACATTATTAACTGATATTCTTTGAAATCTTCCTTCCAAATAACTTTTAAAAAGTTGTTTCGGTTTGCCTTGTATACCATATGATTCAATTTTTTGAAGTAACAGGTCATGATCAATTGTATCAAAAGCCTTTATCAAGACTTTCATTGATATAACGTTTTAGGCTTTTGGTTTGTTAGCAAGGTTTTCAGGTCTTCAGTTTGTTAGCAATCTCGATTTGAAAAGATCGTTGTCCAAATATCTGAATATTTTGTGAGTAGGCTTTTGCTTCCTGAGACTTTGACCCATGGACGGCAATTTTTAAGAACACGATGATCTAACTCCGGCGGCTCCGGGCAGTCTTCAAGTGTAAATTTAAAGTTTTCAGCAATTATTCTCATTTGTTGATATTTTATCCAGGTAGGTACTTGAAGCTAGGCGAGTGATTTTGCTATTATTGACAATGGCCGCTCCGTTTGTTTCCAGTGTATCTTTGTACATCCCCGATTCTAGAGATGTTTGTGTCAGCAACTGTGATTACATTTTTTTCGGTAGAGTATATTGTATCTATTACAGGGCAGAAGACATGCGTATTGAGACAATTGGGTTATAGTAAGTACCAGCTCTTAGTTTTTACCTGCGCAAGTTATTTCAATTATTATTATATATGTATATAGGGTTTTCCATTAGGGACATCACAATTTTGCATCTTTATAAGAACGGACCCTTAAACTCTTTTAATGAATTGTTAATATCAAAACGCTAGTTAAAGTCAGCATTTTAACTACGGTACCATTCACAAACCAGCAACGTTTGGAAATTATTAAAAATTGCTACCGAAATTCTGAGTCAGTGATCGCAACTTTAAGAGCGCTTACTCCGATTTCCGGCCATAATAATTGTCCCACCCGACAGGCTTGTGCATATGACAGTGGATAAGTTTGAGTCCAAATTTTCACTATTGAACGTTCCAGTGCCAAAAAACGTTGTACCGCTTGAACCGAAGGAAACATCGCAGCTGTAAGAGTATCGATTCAAAATAAGTCAAATCAGTCAATTTCACGACGTTCTCAAGAATTGGGCATCGCTCAAACGACACTGTGACGAATTTTATGAAAAACTTTGGTCAAGGAGTGAGTAATTTTTTTATTATCTTTTTATATTATAATATATATAAAAAAAAACTTTTAGAAAAAAAAAGAAAACCGACTTCAAAATGCCCTAAAAAGGATGAAATAAATTTTATATCATATTTTCCTCATTCTTTTGTGATGGTGCAGATGTTGGAAGTATTGATGTTGAAATGGGGAAATTGATTTGGCATTGCTTCCATAAAATTTATTTCCTCCTTTTTAGGGCATTTCGAAGTCGGTTTTCTTTTTTTTTCTAAAAGTTTTTTATTTCACTCATTTTAGTGGCAAATTTTTTCATTTCAAACGTTTCAAAACTCAGTTTCTTGAATACATTGTATCATGTACTCGTATATTAAAAACTAATTTTTTACTGCAATGCAAAAACCACTACGGCTAAAATCTGCAACGTTCATAGGAATCGAATTTAATTCTGGTAATTTTTAAACATGATCTCATCAACGTCTACCTTGATTTTAGATTTCATAAAAATCCAATATGGATTGTAGCTTTGAGAGAATTTCGAACTTTGCCAAGCCGCCATTTTTATGTTCTGACCTGACTCTAAAGTGCTTTTTTATCGTTCGACCTTTGAGCGGCCGCCATTTTGTTTCAAATTGTTCTACTTTGGATTTTTTATTGTGAGCTTTATCACACAATTGAATAAATTCTTGTACCAGTTTTGTTACAATCAGGAGCTATACTATGGTCAGAACAGAAATATTTCTGGAAATTTGGCGAAAATCGAAGCAAATTCGCGACCTTCAGGCACAATTTTTTTTTATATCCTATCTACATACAACCAACCACACACACGTATGTATATAAACGAGTATATATATATATATATATATATATATATATATATATATATATATATATATATATATATAATAGGGGTACCGGGTAATTCGTGCGGTTTTCTAACAGATGGCGTGACTTGATTTTTATTACAGTGATTCACCTTTACAAATATATGTTGGAAGCTACTGTCATATAATTTCAGAATCAGTATGTGTCATTTGGCTGAAGTGTAAAAAACAATACTTTGTTTTACTCTGAAAATGTCGAATTTTGTGCCGAATAAAGTGTTTTTGCGGGGAGTATTTCTTCATTGAAGAAAAAGGCTGCCGAAAGTCATCGTATTTTGGTGGAAGTGTATGGTGTGCATACTCTAGCTGAGCGTACGTGCCAGAAGTGGTTTGCACAGTTTAAAAGTGGCAATTTTGACTTGGAGGACGATGAACGGCCCGGACAGCCAAAAAAGTTTGAAGATCACGAATTGGAGACATTGCTCGACTAAGATCCATCCCAAACTTGCAAAATCACTTGGCTTCGCTCAACAAACAATTTCCGATCGTCTAAAAGCAATTTTTCACAATGAAGATTCAATTTTCGAAAAAAACAAGTTGAGTAAGCAGGAGAGTGCTCCTACCAGAAGGTCTTTGTTAACATCCTAGGGTTAGAAACATGTTTTTTAATAGCGTGAATCGATAACTTAAATTATTTATCCAATACTTGGGCATGAATTTGAAATATGTCTCAACCATAAATACGTGTTATTGTTGTTGTAAATTCATAAAATTGAAATGGCTATAACTCACTTGATTATCATTCGATCTCAATTAAATTTTATGAACGTATATGTCTTATATCAGTCTATATAATTGCAAAATTTCAAGAAGTTTAAAGGAATCGTTATGATTTTATGGGCAAAAATGTAAAATCTACAAATCATCCTACTATTAACAAAGTTGAGTGAATTTCGATTTCTGAGGTATTTGTTGCTCTTGTACTCATAAAGGCCCCAATTCGTGATAATTTTCAAATTTTTCGGCCCAAAGGTGTCCAATCACGAAGGGAATTGGGGGATACAAATTTTTGGTACGTTTTGCCTTCCCCTGGACCCCCTAACTCATAAAATTTATATATATATATATATATATATATATATATATATATATATATATATATATATATATATATATATATATACTCGTATATACATATATATGGGATATAACGAAATTTTGCTCCAACTTTCACCAAATTTTCAGGAAAGGTGTATTGGGTAAATGTCTCGGTTAGCTATATCGGCCAGGCAAAAACAAAATGGCGGCCATTTTTGACGAAAAATCGTGATTTCTGTTCTGACCAAAGTATAGCTCCGATTCTTATGAAATTTGGTACAAAGGTTCACTGATGTATGTGATGAATCTCCCAATAAAAAATCAAAAGTCGGTACGGCAGAAACAAAATGGCGGACGCTCAAAGGTCGAAAAACGTGCAAAATTTTGTTGTTGTAATAGTGGTCAAAGATTTCAACAGATGTTCATGAAATTCGGCAGTTATATAGAAATTATAAGTGTCTAAAGAATTATGTAAAACAAGTTGGGTAAACAGACCTACGCTCATATCAGAAGGGTTTTGTATTCAATTTTCAAAATGCAGTCACCAGATTGCATAAAGTCAAGAAGCATGTCAATGACGATTTTATTGGAGAAACTATGAAATTCGAAGACCATACTATTATTAACAAAGTTGAAAGAATTTCGACTTCTGAGGTTTTTGTTATTGTTCTACTCATAAATATCTCCCTTGATAATTATTTCAGATGTCCATTCGCGAGGGAGGAAACACATTTTTCATGTATTTCCCCCCTGTGCCCCCACTGAAGCAAAAACTGACAGTTTAAGAACTGTTTTGAAAAGCTCCCATGAAAGCTATCATTTCATACTCATATCGGCTACGTTTGATGAATTTTTTTCAGGGACCACTCTCCTGTACTGTTATCATGGATTAATAGCCAATTTTTTCCTAGAGTTATTACAAAGCCCTTTTGTTAGAAGCTCCCTCCCGCCTCCTTGACTTGTTTCACTTATGGTTATTAGTTGTGGGTACTCATCTTCGGTCATTCATTAGATTAATCAAGTATTCAAAGCATGCACCTTAAACGTTGAAGTTGGGAAAAAATAACTCAAAGTTATTCAATCTTCGCATTTAAAACAGCCACTATTTTGTTTTACGATTACTGATACCACTAGCTGAACTGATTCTCAAAGTTATTCATGACACCTATCATTCCTGAAATTTTCATGCAAATCCTAGCAAAACTGTAGTGTCTGAGTCGGTAAAAAGCGCATGTTGTTCCATAGTAATACAGGAAAATTCAAACCGCTATAACTTCGCTAAATATGATGCAATCTTTATGAAACTTGCAGAGTTGATCAATCTTATAAATAGACATCTGTGTACATTGAATTTAAGGGTACCGTTAAGATTTTATTCAAGAAAACATAAAATCGATAAATCATACTATTACTAACTAAGTTGAGTGAATTGCGACTTCTCGCGTATTTGTTGTTGTTGTACTCATCAAGGCCTACATTCGTGATTTTTTTCAGATTTTTCGGATGGAAGGTGTCCAATCGCGAGGGGGGGACACAAATTTTTCGTGTATTTCCCCTCCCTGTGCGCCCCTCGAAGCAAACTTTGCCAAACTTAGACCTGTTTTGAAAAGTTCTCATCAAGACCTTTCATTTGTCCCCATATCGGCTACCTTCAATGAAATTTTTTTTTTGGGGGGGGTCACTCCCCTACATGGGGAGACCCCCCTTAAATACCTTATAAAATTTTTTAGTAGTTGAACTTTGAAGAGATCACCACTTTACACCTATATACAAAATTTGATGCTTCTAGCTTAAGTAGTTTCCGAGAAAAACTGCTGTGACACACGGACGGACGGACGAACGGACGGACGGACAGACAGACAGACGGAAAGACAGGACGCGATTTTAGAAGGGTTTTGTAAAATTATTTTACAAAACCCTAAAAAACTGAAGGTTAGGTCACAAAAAACAAAATGGCGGCCAGCTGAAGATGAAAACTTCAAAGGCTTCTGAAAGTCGCAATTTTAATCCGACATATATGAAACTTGATTCCGAGATAGACATTACTTAGATCTACAGACTTTGATATTTTGGTGATCATGCATCTGCAAATTCAAAAATGGCGGCGGTTTAAATATGGTTTTTTTTCAGGTTTTTGTGGCCCTTTAGCGATCACATTTTCCAGCGGATTTTGATGAAACTTGAGATTATGGATCTCTGTACCAAGTTCTTGTATAATGCAGAAAATTATTAAAATTGAAAGAAAAATAAAAAAGCCGAAAATTTAAAACCTAATATTTTTAGCTGCCATTTTCACTAAAAATTGAATTATTTTGCCCTATCTAGAGTGAAACTCCGATTTGAACACGATTTGGCACATTGATTGCTGAGGTCCTAGCCCACAAAGATTTAAATAGTCCAAAATCAAATGCATTTATTCAAAACGGTGGCCCCCAAAGGTCAGGAGGCAATCGCAATTCGCTATTTTAGTAGCAACTGAAATAATGATTTTTTTTCATGGATACGTTTTAAATGACTTATTTTGAAAGTATTTATAAATCAGACTTTTTTTTAAATACTGTAAAATATTTTTAACAATACCACATAAGCTAGAATGAGGAAATTTTCTACGTAGGTCAAAAGTGGTGCCTCTTGAAATTTGCAGTGTAAGAACATATTTTAAAGTGTTTAAGGGGGCCTCCCCGTACAGGCGGGTGACATAAACCTTTTTTTTTATTTCTTTAGCCCTCTTGCAGCCAAGTTTCGCAACAGATTCCGATAAAACTTGAAATTATAAGTTATTAAGGCAAGTTAATTTAATTTAATTATGCAAATCGGATGACAAATAAAAACTTCGAAAATTTACAGCTGAATATTTTTAGCAGCCGTTTTCAATAAAAATTCAAAATGGCGGCCCCTGATGGTTCAGAAAAGAATCGAAAATGTATATATTCATGGCAATGCAAGTGCTGATTAAACTTTGATGGAAATCTTTTGAAATTAACTATTTGAGCTATCTTAGCAAAAAAGTTATCACCTTTGTGTGGTAACGACTGTGACATGTGTAAACAGAAAATGTGAGAAAGGCGAAACCAGTATTTTTATGTTTATAACAATATATTACCCGCCGGTTTTCAATATGAGATCCATACGTGCGCAACTCAATTTAATTAGCAAAATATTTGCGCCTCTATGAAGGGTCTCCAAATACGAACAGTGGCAGATTCTTTTTGTTAATAAATACCCATGTAGTGCTGCAAAAATTGCAGTAAGAAGTCCAGTAGTAGGCAAGCCAAATTCTTTTTCGAAACCTTACGCTACATACGTGAAATTTACCTTTCCGGCTGGTGCTGCCAACGGGGATTTTTATATATTGACTTGTTTCGTTTCTTGCAATAAAATGGCCCGTACGTATTAAAACAGTCATCTCTCATTTCTTAAAATGACCTCCCCCTTTCCTGTCGTTATCCCTTCGTGTTGGTTTTTTTATGAATAGAGTTGCACAGCACGAGCAGAGGGTGTCCTAGAAGTCCCACGACACGACTGAGCGCTCGCCGGCCTCAGTAAGGCACCCCGAATTACTCATCCTTCTGCTAGAAATTAATGTCTGCAACTGCGTTGACTTCCGCGGTTGTAACAATAGTATCTACGTTATATGAATTTTACATTTTTGCTTATAAAATTCAAAAGTAGATCCTTAAATTAGCCGAAGAAAATATAACGGCGAATGCTATAGTATATTCATCTTAGATTGCACATTACAAAGTAAGATAAAGATTCGTTTTTTATTAAAGATCACGTCAAAACAATGGATAGAAATTTTAAATAACATTTAAATAACATTTTAAATTTAGATCAGAAGAGATAAGATTAGCGTAAGAAAACAAAAACAGTTAGAACAGAACGTTCCTTTTGAAAATAGAAAGGCCAAAAGAAAACATAATTTTTGCCGCAGAAACATGTGGCTTCATATGTGCAAGATCAAAAGTTCACCTATATGTAGTTCTTGTAGTAAAAGCAGCAAACATCATACCTGCGCAGTCACTTTTCGCGCAATAGTAAATTTACTTATTTCAAACTTCGATTTTAAACTTCTCACGTATCTCTATGAGTATTCTAACGGGGGTATGTAGAAGATCTGGAGCATCAGCATCTTGAGTATCTTCGGAGCCACAGATACTTCACCAAGCTTCAGATGTGAGTTACCGCAGTCGCGCTTCAAACATGGAAGAAGTAAATTGGTCGCAAGTTGTTTATAACGACGAAGAAAGAAAAGTACGTGACGTCACTACTATTATATTATTTTTGAGTTATTTATGATTGTCTTGTGAACCCCAGATAACATTGTTGTTAAGTGCTCATTGTTGTTCTCATTGTGGTTGTGTTTTAGCTGGTTCTTATCAACCAAAGTCTTCGTTACATCCCCGTTGCTGTAATTGATACATATTGTGCCAGATTATCTTACTTGGATGCCAGTTCGAACAGTATCGATGACCTAAGTTTTGTACGGCTTTTGCCTAATTTGGAAACGCTGATTTTGGATAATAATGCAATCAATGATGAATCGCTGTTTACTTTCAATAGTGATGGGAATCAGCTGGAAACACTTAAAACGCTTTCATTAAATAAAAATAAGGTAACTAGTGCAAGTGTTGTAATGATGATGTTGATGATGCTAATGATTCGTTAATGGCCAACCGTGAATATAACAAAGGCCGCAATGAATGAACGCTAGTGTGCAAATAGAAGATATAACCGTGAAATCATGTGAAAGAAATTTTACGTAGACGTTTTGGCTGTAAGATTTTTCTGAAATGGGCTCTGTAGTTTGTACAGGTGATCCTTAGATTATATTGAGGAATTTTGCATGGCTTTTTATGGTAGTTTGTTTCGACAGCCGGTGTCCAATATTGTTTGACGTCAATGTTATAATACAAGCAACTTATTTTTAAGCTTATAAATAACTGATGGCGCATTAATTTTTCATTGAAGATTTGCATAAAACGAGACCACGCTGATTACTTGAAAGACTTTTTTGGGGGTTGATTATACTGCAATAATTTAGTACGTACTATTATCTAGTTAAAAGTTTTTTTCATTTTCATTATTTTCTATTGATTTTTCATCGTTTTCTACTTTTTTACAATACTTTATTCGGTGCCTGTCTGTTCATTTATCCGAGTGTAGCAGCTGGATTCTCAGGAACTATTGATACTAGAATTATCCAATACTGTAGAAAGTTCAGAAGTATTTGTCTTATTAAAATTTAAGAGTTGAAGAAATTTTCAAAGAATTTCGAGGGAGGCAGCGTATATAAAAATGTGATCGCTTAAATTTTTTCACCAAACAGAGTATTGAATATAAGGTCTTGGCAATGTCTTTAAGACTACATTATTGATAATGAAATAAATACAGGAGCTAAAAAATACGGGAAAACGATGTTAAAATATATTAATATAATATAAATCACAATATAAAAATAATTTTTGTTAGCTTAAATTCAATTAAATTTTATGCTTGGATTGTTCAATCATAACCATTTCTTAATATGAACCATCATTACCATTTCTCAATATGAAAACAATATGTAATGGTGGAGCGATATGTGCCTCACATTGTCGTGGGCATTACTGTGTTATTAGGATTTTTTCGAAATTTTTAGATTGGATGTATATCATGAATATCTTAATTAATGATTAAAACGCAAATGCATCTATTCCTGAAATGAAACATGAGAAAATATAAATGCTACTTTCGTAATATAAGAATTTAATCATTTTTTTTGCTTTAGCACTACAGCCCCTTCCGGTGGGAGGACCAATTATAAGATATTGATAACAAAGTTACAAACACAGATAACGAATGAAACTCAAGAAGAAACAAGTTCGAAGTTAAAAATATCTGTGCATGCATGGATAAACTAAGTGCTGAATAATTTTGCGCTGAGAAAAGATTTAAAACGAAAGAAGTCGAAATAACAGGAAAGCGCTCCTGCCAGAAGGGTTTTGTAAATAAGTTTGTAAAACAAATTGTGTAACAAATAGCAAATTAAATTACGTATAGAACCCTTCAATTCATTTCGAAAAAATCAAATTTGGTTATCGTGTTATTGAATTTCCCGCCATTTCGTTTGCATTTTACTGGCCTTGATATTTAAGTAGTCACAATGGCTTACCAATACTAGAAGCCAGTCTTCAAATCCAAACAAAACTGTAGTTTTTAAAGGTCGCTCATAAACGTCTATTTCCATGTTATTAATGCTGTAACTGCAAAAGTTGAACAGATTATACTATAACTTAAGTATTACAACAGAAAACACTATGACAACCAATTGCGAAGCATCAGCTCAAGACTATACTTTGCGATGATCGCATTGGCAACATCATCGCTGGTGAGAACAAGATTTAAAAAAATGGGAATCATATTTCAAGAACCTTCTAAATTCTCTGCATTGCTCGAGAACATCAGAGTCTGTCGATACTCTGAGAGAGTTTGTAGTGACATGAGGTGTATATAAATATTCGTGAAGGACTGCAGCGATGGTTTGCTGCCTCGGCGAACGAGGATGCTGTTGCTCACCAAGATTGGCCTTGTCTGAGGACGCGTGAATGCGCTGGCTAGTATTGCGGTTTTGTGGGGTGGGTCCTTTTCCCCAGCACAAGAGCCCACTACAAAAAAAAAGAAAATTCGCAATCACGAATAAGTGGATAACACGACTCAGTCCGATAGTGTCGAGGCCGAGGTTATCTACTAAAAGAAAAGATTGCCAAAGCAAACAACAAATTGGGCCTGGTGAAAACAAACGAGACTTGAGAATATCTCGTCTTTACCGATGATACTTATGGCCCCCAAATAAAAGCGGGGCATCCAGGTGGAAGCGGTTCTTCCTCGAACCCTCCCCATCCGGATTTGTACGAAAAACTCATGCAAAAATAATTCCATCAAATTTTGCCTCAAATGAAAATCACCAATGCTTCAGATTTATGTTAAAGTCTTATATGATGGAATCACATAATACTATACAATAAATAAGCACGTAATCAGAAGGCCTCTCTACCCTGCAAGAACACTTATAACGTGCAAATACGGGAGAGCTCATCCGATGGCTAGCTCATGAGTGGAAGGGCCAACCAACGTGGCGGGTTCCAAACCTGGTCCGGGTTTCCGAAATGGAAAGACCGATGTTGACAATTTAACTTTCCATTTGATTTCAGTGTAATAAATTAAAAATTATATGCAAATGATCGAAAAATTTACAAAACAAAGAAATTTGATCAACAATTGGTGAGAATCTTCTCTTCTCCTATAGTACATTACAGCCAAAGATACCCCACATTTTGTAATACATTTAAAATGCATAGCAAAACAAAACAGTGCGCTTCACAATTCTTCTAAACTATTGTAAAGTTGCTTTAATAGAACCCACTTTACCAGTTATATCAAATATAACATTTTCTAATAAATCTAAAAATCATAGCAAAACAAAATAGCGCGCTTCATAATTCTGCTTAACTATTGTAAAGTTGCTTTAATAGAATCCACTTTACCATTTATAACAAATATACTGCAAAACAAATAATTGAAGTCAAGAAGAATTTGGGTATCGATCGATTCACTGCCGTGTAGCGGTAAACGAGCAAGAGGAAGTACCACACAAAATCGTTTCAGCCGGTCGGAAACCCCCAGCGGCACTAAATGTTCACAGCTTAAAGGCTGATTGGGAATGAACACGTAAAAATAAAGTTTGTTTTTCTCAATATGATATTCCTAGATTCTAGACGATTTTGCCTACCTCAAAAGCATCTGCACCAGTCAATCGTTTCATATTTTTGCATTCGTCAAAGGCAACAGCTCCAGGGAATGCTAACTTTTTGTTGTATTCTACTCTACACCGATGTCACGATTTTTTGCGGATTTAAGTTAAACTTCAACAAACACAAACTCCTAAAAGATGAGAATTTCGGACCGGTTGAGCTGACAATTCAATTCCCGAGTCCCATTGACGTTTCTCACTCGCACATATACAATCAGCTCGAATGCACCTTTGACACTCCCAGACAAAATTGACGTAGGATGGGAAGTCATAAGGTGGCGCATTGCATATGTAATAGTCGCCTATTAATGGTCATGTCTGTGGTAGTGACGTCTGCTGCCATCTGTCTTCTCATCCAACGCCAACGCTGAATAATATTCGCCAGTGGCGTAGGGCCGATTCATTACAAGCTCCTACGCGCAATACGAATAAAGGCCATCGACGAAGTGAATGACAATTGTCTCAAAACTTATTAACTGCAACGACTCCCAAACATTCTGGAAGCCATTTCAATTATCTCTGTAATATCGAATCTTACCAGGCTCGAAAAGAAAACAACTACCGTACATGTCGTCACTGTGAGAATTGTCAATTGGTCTGAAAGAACAGGTCAATAGGCCTAAAATCCTGGGGCGTGTGACGTCATGCATCCGCTTTCGGGCATGTGTGAGGGGCAAAAACACTACGTCACGGCGAGAACTGGTCCCTTAGAGTCAAGTCATCAGTGCCATCTAGTGCCGATCAAATCAAACGATTTTTTAAAGATTTTGACAGCACATATGACAGTACGTCAGGCATTTGAACAGTGCTATGTCAAAAATTTATTTTAGATCTGAACCGTCCAAGCAAATACGAGTATATTTCCTTCTCGTTTGTATCATTTCGCGAACGTCATACTTTGACAAACTCGAAAACCTACTTTCAGCCTACTGAGATGCTGCATTCAAGCCATCTGGATAGCTGTTTTCGGAAATTTAATGCTACTGCGCAGCTGTTTCCGGTACGCAAAGTAACATCAGTACATTAATTGATTTCCTTATAAGACTGAGTAAGAAGACAACGGTATAAACTTTGCAATATAACCGCCATTTCATCGGCTACCACGCTAATTAATATGGAAAAAGAGCTAGCCAATATTCGAATTTGTATATTTAGGCACCAAAATAACAAGACGTTTTGAAGATCTTGAAAGTCGGCTGCATCTCCAGGAAAACAATGCTCCTAGTGTACAAATCTGTGATAAGACCTGTGTTATACTATACGTGTGAAACATGGAGCCTAACCCAAGCATCAGCAAATATATGGAATGCCTTCGAGCGACGGGTCCTGAGGCGAATAATCGAAGCGAAGCTAGACGGCGACCAATGGTGAACTCGATATAACCATGAGCTGTATGAAATTTTTGACAACCCGGAGGTTACAACTATTCTAAGACTGCGGAAGCTGTAATTAGCTGGCCACATGAATCGATACCCAAAAAGGTGTCCGTTTGGAGAACTTAATGGCGCCGACAAGTGGGGAAACCGACAAAATGCTGGTCTGACTTGGTCAACGAAGACAATTCATTGCTGCCCGGATTTCAAAATAGGATGACGCAGTTAATGGATCAAAACAGTTCGAGGTGCTTGTTACAGGAAGTGAAGGACCAAAAAGTGCTGTAGCACTGCAAAGAAGAAGAAGAATATGCGAAAATCCTTAGATGAGTTCAGGCGTAGCAGGCCCCACAACAGACTTTCTTCAAAATTCAGCTATCGAACGCATTCGCGAAAACAGGAACATTTTTCATCCTGCCACTATCTCTGTATCTTTGGATCTGCGATGAGGCGGTGTCACAGCCCTTGCTCCTGGCAGGTGAATCAGTGAAAAAACTAGCTTTGATGCAGTCAAAATCTGTAGTTGAGCAATTCATGTTTCCCAAATGAGTGGAAAAAGACCAAGGTATTTTCAGTCTTGAAGAAAGGAAAAGAATCTTTGAACCCTTAAAGCTATCGCCCGATAAGCTTGCTGTCAAGCATCAGCAAGTTGTTTGAAGTGATTCTAAACAAAGCATTAAATGCGCACATTGAGAAATATGAGTTAGTGCCGAGCTACCAATTTGGCTTTCGGGCCAGGCATTGGACCATACATGCGATAATGAATGTGAACTCAGATATCTGTTGGAAACTAAACAACAGAGAATGTGTTGGAGCTTGTTTCATTGATATGGAAATCCTCCAGGACAAGTTCCCCAGACACCTTATCGCCATGATGTGCAATATGTGATACGGGAAAGCATTTGTTGTAACTGATGAAAATCTGACCACAATGCGCGACTTCAAGGTCCTGGATGGTTTACAGCAGGTAACAGTTACTGCGTACCTGCTCTTCTCAATATTCATTCACAAGCTATTGAACGGTTTTGATTTTAACCTCCCACCAACGCGATAGTCGGTAGCGTTTGCTAATGATTTGATCATCTATTTGACAAAAAATTTTTTCGTATGCAGCTGTACACTGACAATTGGCGAATGAAAATCAATGCGCAGAAGTGTAAAGCAATTTCGTTTCGTAAAATGTTGCAGGGGGCCAGTCAAGACCTGAAACGTGATTGGAAAGATTTCCACTTTATGGCTGGTGAAGGAAGCTCAGAATCTGTTCCACATAAATCCTGTATTTCTGGGTGTTCATCTTGATCAGTATCTAAACTGTACTGAATATGTACGAGTACTATACTGAACATGTCCAAATCAATGTCAAAGTTATCTGTTACAAGTCTCTGGTTAGACCAGCTTTGATAGATGAATGTATGATCTGGTACAACCAGAGTGCTAGTACAATGGAAAGATTGAGAGTTTTCGCAAGGAAATGTTTTAGTGCATGTACTGGTTTCTACAGAAAGCCTGAGACACTGAGACACTGTGTATCGAACAGAAAAATTTATCAAACTGCTAAAGTGACAAGAGTCGATATCTTCATATTAAAACTTCTTCAGAATCGTATCGCAAGAAACTCCTGGATTTCACAGCCGATCCTCCCTACAGACGGGTATATTGAGACCTGCATCGCTACTGGCTTCGTTCCACCAGATGCATTTGTGTATTTGGACATAAATTGATATGTTTTTGATTCTGATGTGGTCCCAATTATATATCACATACTATATATAGACGGGCCGCCGATAAGGAGATAAAATATCCTTTTAATTTGACTTCCAGAGACCAAGAATTTAAATGGAGATACTCATTTGCTAGATTGGTTGAAGCTGATCCTGCTGAGAGGGGACAATCTAAGTATTGAGGGCTGAATGACATATCTAAATTATTCGTGTTTATTTTCTGTTTTTGTGTTTCTCGTTACTTAGTTTTTGAGTTTCAGCTCATTATTACTACATTTAGTGTTTTTGTTATGTTAACAATTAGGGATAGGTTTCAATATTTAGAATAGATACATGTTATGTTTATTATGACAGCCTTGGAGATGAGGTTTGATGTTTAGATTAGGAATATTGTGATAGCATTTTGTTAGTATAAGATAAAATTTTTGATTGAATTCGATAAACATTAGGTTATAACACTTTTTTTTTGTGATAAGGAGGAGAATTTCATTCACGCATAGAGTGTGGGCTTCCCATGCTCGCAAGCAACTAGAGTACCTACTAAAAACCTCCCCTATCAACACGAGAACCCAGCCTGGAATCGTTTGAAACTTCATGTCAGGCCAAGTTTCATTTTTTTATGCCGTGAGGTACCTTCAAGCTGGGGGATCCCTCTGCTAGCGGGAGGGGAGAGGGGAAGAGGAATTGCTAGGCAAGCTCCAACAACGTCGACTCCTGTGAGTCTCTTTTGTCTTTTAGGACTGCCCAAGCATAATGTACCACCTGGTTCCATTAGTCCACCGATTCGAGCATCACCGCAACTATACTATCCGGGATGAGCTCTTCTGTCTCCCTGTAGAGGTCCCTTCGTAGCCTGTCTCATTTTATGACGCAAAAATTTGTGGTGTAGCTAAATAGCATGGCTCTCTCTAGCAAGGAGGGCAACAGGTTTCCCGCCTACAAAACTCTCATCGCCAAATGAGAGACCGTCTATGCCTGTGCTAAGCGTTTTTGGTACACTCGCTGAATGAGATTGTTGCCCCATATTTCTGCTCCGTATAGTAGCACTGACATTACAGCGCTTATCAAGAGGCATCTCCTTGATAGGCTGGGTACCCTTACGCTGGACATAAGTTGACTCACAGCCGATACTCCGAAAGCAGCCTTCTCAGCCGTTTCCCTGATTTGCTCAGACAAACAACTCATTTTCAAGTCGATCAGTAGCTCCAAGGTTCGACTAGTATCTCTCCAATACTGATCATCCTTACCGTAAGGATTTTTTTTGTCAAGATGACCACTTCGGTTTTCTCCAGTGCTAAACTGAACCCGCGAGCAGCCATCCAGTCTCTCACTTAGTGAATTAGCCTTGCTAACCTAAGTTGCGCTTGTTCAATGGTGCGGCAAGTGACGAAAGTCGCCACATCATCCACATAGCTGATCAAGCGCAAGTCACTTGGCACCTTCAGTCTCAGTAGCCTATTGTACGCCACGTTTCACAGGTTTGGACCAAGAAATGATCCTTGGGCAAGACCTGATGTAACTTCCATCCTTCATCCACAGGGCCAACTCTGTGTTGTGTCGTAAAGCAGGCTTCGGTCCTTCAGGTAGTCCCTCAAAAGCCACATTAGATATTCTGGAACTTGAAAAGGGGTTTCCAGCGTATCCAGAATATCCAACCATCTAGAGGAGTTGAAGGCGTTTTTGGCATCGAGTGCTGAAGGCGTTCTTGTCATCGAGTGTCACCAAACAGGACGATCCGTAGTTTGGTGTGGCTATATGTCTCTGCCTTTTGGATCGCGTTAACAACCTCTGCAATTGCATGAATGGCAAAGTGTCCTTCTTTAAAGCCGCACTTCCGAGGAGATAGGACCAGAGCAGCATGAATCGCGTCAGTGAGTCTTCCCTTGCTGAGTTCCTCTAGCACTTTCCCAGCAGTGTCTAGCATGCACAACGGGCGGTATGCAGACGGTGATCCGGGATTTTCCTTCCCCTTGCTGATCAGTATGAGCCTCACCACCTTACATCCTACCGGGGAAACCCTGTCCCGTAGGCAAGTGTTGTATGTGCTGAGCAGCAAGTCAATATAATGATGATAGAAAAGTTACAACACCTCAGCTGGAACACCATGTAGACCTGGAACCTTCCACGCTTTAAGTGAAAGAACTGCCTCGTCTAGTTCCAGCAGTGTGAAGAGTGGACAATTGGCTACTGTTTCACCATGGATAGCGTCAACATGGACGGGATGGGCGGGGAAAAGTGCCTGCACTATTTTGTCCATATTTTCCGCATCATGTATGCCAAGTTTCCGTTGAGTACCGAGCTTCCGTATAACTAACTTGTAGTCAAGGCCCCACGTATCCTTGTTCATATAGTCCACTAGATCTTGCCAACAGCAAGCCTGCTGTTATTAATCAATTTGCGAAGACATTTCCTGGCCAACTTATATGCTGCTACCCGGTTGGATGCCTCATCACGGTTCCGTGCCCATTGAGCCTTCGTTCACTTTTTAGCGATACGGCCGAAATCGGCATATTTCTAGTGCTTAGTACAATGACCATGGTCCTGGATCCATTTTCCCCGCGAATCTGTTTGAGGCATGCTCTATTCGATTGTTTTAGCATTGAAGTTTGCCCAACGAGCCCGTTGCCGTCTGCGCCCACCAAAGTATTCAGCTTGGCTTGGAAAGATGATATCGATTCGTTTGGCGTTAGTTACACACTAAAAATGTTGGTCCCTGAGTACTGAGCCCACACGAAACCATCCCTCCTTCTACAACTCTCCACCTGAAAAACCACTGTTCCGAGCCCAGATGGAGGCAGTACTAGTTTCATCAGCATACCATGAAGTAGCACTTTTATCATGGTGTTGCTCACTCAGCATAATAAAATCGCCTCTCATATTGCTCGCAAACTCAAACAGATTTTGGGCGGTTGAACTGCGGTGTAAGCAGGTCATCGAAGCACTGATTTTGGATTAGCTAGGGCTTCCTGGAAAACTCGACATTCCCCTAATCCCAAGACGTGCCCAAGATCCGGTCTTGAATCAGCATTCTTGCAAAGACTACCGTGTGCCTCCTTTGTACACTCTTTTCTTTTATGTCCAATTTCACCGCATTTTTAACATAGGGAGCTCCTTTCGGGTCCTTTTCATACTTGTGCGGTGTGACCATAGCCAAGGCATTTGATACATTGAAGAGGCGCTGCTCTTTGCCATATCCTGCCAACAACCCACCCCATTTTAAATTTGCCCTTGTTTAGCGTCCTTTTCGGTCGTTATTGATGACCATGCGTTGTCCCGTTTGGTTTTCTGATGTCAGCCTCGCTTTGATTCTGCCTACGTTTAGAAATTCCCTTTTGATGGCCTCTTCTACCTCAGCCAGGTACACTTATTTTAATCATTGTCATTGGCTCAAGCGAGGCTATAATTGCGCTTTTGCCGAGAATTTTCTTTACTGCGTCGCAAAATGCTGCTTTATCATCGGCCTCTGTTCCAAATTCGACCAATATGTGCCCCGGCTGCATTGGGCTTGGTTTCATCTCAGGTCTATTTTCTTGTTGAGCGTCCGTGCGAACCTTATTTTCTTGCACTTTTTGAGAAGTTTCTTTGCGGCTTTCTTTGCTCAGTACTGTTTGGAACCAATGATCTGGCGTTCCTCATCCATCAAGTCCCTCTTCTTTCCTTCTTTTATCTCCATCTCCTTCGATTAGGCTAGAAGCCATTCTTTTATTGATGCGTGCCCTTCAGGCTCAACCCTCAGCGCTTCTTTAGCCGAAGGCTCCAGCTTCTCCGATAATGCTCTATGTGGTTTAGGGGCTCCTTTAGTTCAAGGAGCCCAATCTTTACTCCTTTACTGATTTTTGGCATCACATGCAGTTTTGATTCTTTTTGAAAGATCTTCCGTTTTTCGGATTCTGGGTGGCAATTGTACTTTTCGGCCACCTTTCTTGGGAGAGGTTATCGGTTTCCATTTTTGAGTACAGTACTTCTGCCACATTTTTGATGGTAGCGACAAATCAACTTTATATTTCTGGGCACTCCTTTCTTTTCCTGCTGTAATCTCTTTGTGGACTTCAGAATGGTTCGTTATATCTCGATGTTCATCATATTTTCCCTCACCGCTCTTACATCTAGCGCGACCTGCAAAGTTTCCCGCTCTTCCTTTTTCGGACACTCTGACGTTAGCATCATTTTTCGCTGCGCCCGAACGAGTGTCACCTCGGCTCTACCGTGCAAAGCAACTAGGCCCAAACCATCATATCCGCCAGCCCAAAGTATAAATTCTAGTTCGTTGTCCAAGGCGTAGTCCAAATTCAGTCAGGGTCGTTACCTGTCATCCCAGGAGGGAGCCTCACGGTGCCCCCCAAATCCCCGGGTCCATGGGGGCGGCGCTCCCTAAAGAATGCTAGCCTCAAAGTCAAAGTCAAAAGCGCTTTATTTAATACTCATCGTTATAAATTTTAAAAGAATATAAAGCAAATTCCAAATAATAACAATCAAAAAACTTAATGGCCCAAATGGCTCTCTAAATTTAAACGTTATCATTAACTCATTTCATCAAAAAAAACTATAGCAAATGCAATTAATTACGATTATTACATATTTTTACAATTCAATTGGAAAAAGGAGAAAAAACCAACCAAC
The DNA here is from genome assembly GCA_963969285.1 of Odontomyia ornata. NCBI lineage: Eukaryota > Metazoa > Arthropoda > Insecta > Diptera > Stratiomyidae > Odontomyia > Odontomyia ornata. Next base: position 133,667,799 of record OZ017738.1, on the reverse strand, counting down.
ACTATCCAAAAATTATTTATAATTAATACACAACAGTGAAACTTTGATCCTACACCTAATATGTTGTAACTTATTTCTAATAAAATACAATCAAAAAAACTTTATCTTATACTAAAAATACTATAACAATGTTCCTAACCTAAGTGTTTAATCTTATCTCTAACGGAATATAGTAATCATTACATATACCTAACCTATACTTGATTTTAACAAAAATATATAACAATACTAAATGTAGCAATAATGAGCTGAAACTCAAAAACTAAATAACGAAAAACACCAAAACTGAAAACAAACACGAAAAATTTAGACATTGTCATTCAGCCACCAATACCTGGATTGCGCCGTCTCAACTCGATCAGATTCAACGAATCTAGCAAATGAGTATCTCCATTGAAATCGCTGGTCTCGTGAACTCAAATTCGGAGGATATTTTATCTTCTTATCGGTGGCCCGTCGATATATGTGATATATGACTGGGACGCCGTCAGAATCAAAAACATATCCATTCATGTCCAAATACACGAATGCTTCTGGAGGAATGAAGCCAGTAGCGAGGCAAGTCGCTATATACCCGTCTGTAGGGTGGAACGGCTGTGAAATCCAAGGGTTTTCACTCACAGTCACAGATCTTGCGATATGATTCCGAAGAAGCTTCAATATGAAGATATCGACTCTAGTCACTTCAGCAGTTTGATAAATTCTTCTATTCGATATATAATGTTTCCAATCCGTCTCAGGCTTTCTGTACAAACCAGTACATGCACGAAGACATTTCCTTTCGAAAACTCTTAATTTTTCCATAGTACTAGCACTCTGGTTGTACCAGATCTGACATCCATAGGTCAAAACTGGTCTAACCAGTGTCTTGTAACAGATAATTTTGACCTTTTGATCAATGTATCTGGAATGAAAGAGTTTTCGAAGGGCCATGACTACTTTAAGTGCTTTACTGAGCATGATTTTCACATGTTCAGTATAGTACAGATACTGATCGAGATAAACACCGAGGTATCGAACACAGGATTTATGTGGAATTCGTTCTGAACTACCCTCGCCAGCCATGATATGGAAATCTTTCCAATTACGTTTCAGGTCTTGACTGACCCCCTGCAGCGTTGTCCGAAACAAGATTGTTTCACACTTCTGCGCATTGATTTTCATTCGCCAATTGTCAGTGTACAGCTGTACATCATTGAACATTTTTTGGAGATTGCTCTGAACTATTGTAGCTTTTCGGTCAGCCGTGTAGATGATCAGATCATCAGCAAACGCTACCAATGATCGCTTTGGCGAGACGTTAAAATCAAAGCCGTTCAATAGCTTGCGAATAAAGATTGAGAAGAGCAGAGGCGCAGTAACTGTTCCCTGCTGTAGACCATTCAAGACCTTGAACTCGCGCATTGTTGTCAGATTTCCATCGGTTACAACAAACGATTTCCCGTATAACGTATTACACATCATGGCGACAAGGTGTCTGGGGAACTTGTCCTGAAGAAGTTTAAAAATAAGTCCATCTAACCATACCGTATCAAAGGCTTTCTCCATATCAATGAGACATGCTCCAACACATTGTCTATCATTTAGTTTCCAACAGATGTCTGAGGTTACTTTCGTTATTGCATGTGTGGTCGAATGCCTGGCACGAAAACCAAATTGGCAATTCGGCATCAACTCATTTTCCTCAATGTGGGCGTTTAATGCTCTGTTGAGTATCACTTCAAACAACTTGCTGATGTTAGGCAGCAAGCTGATTGGGCGATAGCTTTTCGGGCATGAAGATTCTTTTCCTTTCTTCAAGATCGGAAATACCTTAGCCTTTTTCCACTCATTTGGGAAATATGAATTGCTCAACATGTTGTTGAACAATATGCAGTAGTTCCTAATAGCAACCTCAGGCAAATGTCGGAGAACTACATTTGGAATACCATCATTACCACATGATTTCTTGTTGTTTATGTTGCGAAATATGAAACACAAGTCTTCATAGCTGACAAAATAATCAATAAGATTCAAGCTCGGTATGAGGTCAGATGTTAATGTTTCATTGAAATGAAGAATTGATTGGCCGTTCAGGCTTGATTTGAAGTCGGAAACTTTTGCTTCAACGACCTCTGAAAAAATTTCGTTCCCTCTCTCAGGGTTTGGTAGATGAACCAATTCAAAATGTGTTCCAATCAGGGCAAGTTTATCCAATCCTTCACAAATAATCCTGTTTCCATTTCTATCCGGAGTCGTACTATCAATTTCGATACCAGCCCTATCGAGAAGATTTATCTCATCACTAGTGACTTCAAGATTCGATACCTTCACTCGAGACTTCTTGCGGAATATGCTATTCACTTTCGCGAACACGCCGTCTGGGTCCTGTGGGCTAATACCCCTCAATTTTTCCGCCCATTGAGTGCTGACCTCACTCCTGAAGTATGACCGGATTAAGTTCCGGACATTCCTCAGATGTAATTTCAACAAAGACAACGAGGGATGGTTGTAGTCCAAAAATCGTCGATAAATATTGTTGACGCGTGTGAGAAGGAGGCTTTTCAATCTTTTCAACCTTGCGATGGTTGGTGTTTCATATCCTTCCATATTGTTTCGATGTTTAATATTGGGAACTACTTTCTCAATCGTTTCCAACGTCAGCTTCTCTAACTTCGACAAATAGACATCTATTTCATCGTTAGTTAGATTTCTGTCATTAGGAACCATTGAGCAAGAGTTGCCGCCATCAGAAGGGGGACATTGCTTCTGGTACTCCCGATTAAACTTCTTTTGAAACTTTCCCCAGTCTGTTTTTTTGAAATTCAACCGATGATTTTCATGTTGAACTGGAATGAGGAAGAAATCATCCCTGTGATGATTGATTTCCATTACGATTGCGTTATGGTCGCTATCATAAGGAAGCACCTGCAGTTTCCGTTGAGGACTATTAAAGTTGAATTCGAGTCTTGCGTCAGCAATGCAAAGGTCCAAATATGAATTTGTCCTAGGGTATGTTGGGAACTCCGACCCATATAGATTGCACCTGTGTTCAATTTGGTTCTCTGTTATCCACGATTTCAGGAATACACCTCTTGGATTATTGGTGGCGTTCAGCCATGATGTATGCTTGGCGTTCAGGTCACCAGCAAGAATATAATAGTTATGCAGCCTGTTCAATTCGAGTATTTCAAACAAGGAATTGAGTTCCTCCTTGAGCTTGAGAACAGTTCCACGAGTTGCATAGGCAGAGATAACGAAGAGGTTATCCCCACCTGGCAGTGAGATTTTGATAACGGACACTTCAAGAGATTCAAAGCTTTTGAATTCGACTTTTTCAATATTTTGGAAACAATAGGGTCTTCGTACCAATATCCCGGTGCCACCTCCCCCATCACCTATTACCCTATCGTTTCTTACGAATTCAAAATCCTTGAATGTCATGGAGTGCCATGAATTGAGGTGGGTTTCGGTTAGAAGCAGGATGTCAGGCTTTTGTCTGGCAATGAATTCAAGGAGATAATCACGCCGATGTAAAGTAACAATGGAGTTGACGTTGATCGAGATGAGACGAATCCTATCCGTGGGAATGTGGCTGGATGACAACTTATTTTGAGCCATTTGAAAGTCCTAAACGCTGAAAAATAATGTTAATTTTCGAATCTTGTTTATCGATTCGCTCTGATAAGGAATTTAATTCTTGATAAATTTTGAGAAGCAGCTCATTATTGCCACTTACATTATTTACCCTATTTTCCGCATTTTCTGCTGGTCCTCTAGCGGCGAGTGCAAATGATACTCCGGGCTTGACGAATTTTGGAGCTAAGACACTGCGGTGTATTTGTGTTTGTTTTGGGGCAGATTTCAATCTTGCATCCTGATATCGGGAGCATCCTCGATATGATGCCGGGTGACCAAAAACACCGCAGTTCACACAATATAACTTCTCTTTTGGCTCCGTCTGAGCCAATTTGCACTCACCGGGAGTATGCACGTCTTTGCATTTAACGCATCGGTAATGCATGGCGCAGTTGGCAGCCGAATGCCCAAATCGTTGGCAGCGATAGCACTGGTTGATTTCTCGCTTCTGGAGGCGTTCCCACCTCACCACTCGAAAATTTAAATACCTGATTTGCTGAAGAGCGCAGTCCAAGCCCTTCAGCAAGAACGTCTGGTTCTTCTCGCTTTTGGGGGTATAGGTGAAGTGCGGAACCTCCCCAGAATTCAAAGCATCTTTCGCTGATTTGAAATCAACCAGTGATTTCGTTCTAATTGACAGCTTCTCAGAATTTATTCGTTTGATTTCAAAATTTGTCAACTTGTTTTCGGCTGCCAACAGCCGAACCATGTCCTTTTCGCTTTGACCGAAGACATTAATTGGCGGAACTTTCTCGGTATTCTTGGCTACTTTTTGAGGAGGACCAGCAGAACTACGGGCTGGTTTCTTCTCCTTATTTCTACATTCATTATTTTTATTTTTTAAATATAAGATAAAATTATCATCTTTATTACCTTCGTCTACCTCCATATCCTGTTGGAGTCCATCCAGCGCCGCAAAGTAGTTCTAGCTTTCGTTGGTGCCACCAGCACTTAATACCTCTTCAGTGATTATTGGTTTTGCAGTTTTCTTCTGTTTTTCGATTTTTCGTATCGGATCACTCTCTTGAACTTTTTTGCCGTCTTGAACATTTCTTCGTACGTTTGAATTCTTGCCTTTAACTCTTCGATTTCACTTCGAAGGCGACACACCTCCTGTCTATCCTCGATCACTTGTGTTTTACGACCGGCATCTGCGGTATCCTGGGTGCTCGTGTGTCTCCGCTTGTTGACACTTGCCAATTTCACACCGTCACTCTCCCCGGGGCCCCCCAACGGAGGGAAGCCGTCAGGCTCCTCCATACAGCAGTCCCGAGTTGTCTTTGGTTTGTTGCCTTTTCTTGATTTATTGGTATGGTTGGTCGATGCCTTCGACGATAAATTCTTCCCCAATAAAATCAAAACTTGCTTTTGACTGACTCGTACAAAATTAATTCAATTATTTGAAACTGACTTTTGTGAAAAATTAATTAATTTTTAAAATTAATGACAGGAGCGGTTCAAAACACGTCAAAGTCAAAGTCAAAGTCAAAAGCGCTTTATTTAATACTGATCGTTATAAATTTTAAAAGAATATAAAGCAAATTCCAAACGATATCAATACAAAACTTAATGGCCCAAATGGCTCTCTAAATTTATACGTTATCATTAACACATTTCATCAAAAAAAAAAAAAAAACTATAGCAAATTCAATTAATTAGGATTATAACATATTTTTAGAATTCAATTGGAAAAAGGAGAAAAAACCAACCAACACTATCCTAAAATTATTTATCATCTTAACACTATAGTGAACTTTGATCCTACACCTAATATGTTTTAACTTAATTCTAATAAATGCAGTCAAAAACTTTATCTTATACTAAAAAAATCTATAACTTTGTTCCTAACCTAAGCGTTTTACCTTATCTCTAACCTAATATAATAAACATAATATAAACCTAACCTATCCCTAATTTTTAACAAAAATAAACAATAACACTAAATGTAGCAATAATGAGCTGAAACTGAAAAACTAAATAACAAAAAAACACCAAAACTGAAAATAAACACGAATAATTTAGACATTGTCATTCAGCCACCAATACCTGGATTGCGCCGTCTCAACTCGATCAGCCTCAACGAATCTAGCAAATGAGTATCTCCATTGGAATTGTTGGTCTCGTGAACTCAAGTTCGGAGGATATTTTATCTTCTTATCGGTGGCCCGTCGATATATGTGATATATGACTGGGACGCCGTCAGAATCAAAAACATATCGATTCATGTCCAAATACACGAATGCTTCTGGAGGAATGAAGCCAGTAGCGAGGCAAGTCGCTATATACCCGTCTGTAGGGTGAAACGGCTGTGAAATCCAAGGGTTTTCACTCACAGTCACAGATCTTGCGATATGATTCCGAAGAAGTTTCAATATGAAGATATCGACCCTCGTCACTTCAGCAGTTTGATAAATTCTTCTATTCGATATATAATGTTTCCAATCCGTCTCAGGCTTTCTGTACAAACCAGTACATGCACGAAGACATTTCCTTTCGAAAACTCTTAATTTTTCCATAGTACTAGCACTCTGGTTGTACCAGATCTGACATCCATATGTCAAAACTGGTCTAACCAGTGTCTTGTAACAGATAATTTTGACCTTTTGATCAATGTATCTGGAATGAAAGAGTTTTCGAAGGGCCATGACTACTTTAAGTGCCTTACTGAGCATGATTTTCACATGTTCAGTATAGTACAGATACTGATCGAGATAAACACCGAGGTATCGAACACAGGATTTATGTGGAACCCATTCTAGACTACCCTCACCAGCCATGATGTGGAAATCTTTCCAATTACGTTTCAGGTCTTGACTGACCCCCTGCAGCGTTGTCCGAAACAAGATTGTTTCACACTTCTGCGCATTGATTTTCATTCGCCAATTGTCAGTGTACAGTTGTACATCATTGAACATTTTTTGGAGATTGCTCTGAACTATTGTGGCTTTTCGGTCTGCCGTATAGATGATCAGATCATCAGGAAACGCTACCAATGATCGCGTTGGCGAGACGTTAAAATCAAAGCCGTTTAATAGCTTGCGAATGAATATTGAGAAGAGCAGAGGCGCAGTAACTGTTCCCTGCTGTAGACCATTCAAGACCTTGAACTCGCGCATTGTTGTCAGATTTCCATCAGTTACAACAAACGATTTCCCGTATAACATATTACACATCATGGCGACAAGGTGGCTGGGGAACTTGTCCTGAAGGAGTTTAAAAATTAGTCCATCTAACCATACCGTATCAAAGGCTTTCTCCATATCAATGAGACATGCTCCAACACATTGTTTATCATTTAGTTTCCAACAGATGTCTGAGGTTACTTTCGTTATTGCATGTGTGGTCGAATGCCTGGCACGAAAACCAAATTGGCAATTCGGCATCAACTCATTTTCCTCAATGTGGGCGTTTAATGCTCTATTGAGTATCACTTCAAACACCTTGCTGATGTTAGGCAGCAAGCTGATTGGGCGATAACTTTTGGGGCACGAAGATTCTTTTCCTTTCTTCAAGATCGGAAATACCTTAGCCCTTTTCCACTCATTTGGGAAATATGAATTGCTCAACATGTTGTTGAACAATATGCAATAGTTCCTAATAGCAACCTCAGGCAAATGTCGGAGAACTACATTTGGAATACCATCAGTACCACATGATTTCTTGTTGTTTATCCTGCGAAATATGAAACACAAGTCTTCATAGCTGACAAAATAATCAATAAGATTCAAGTTCGGTATGAGGTCAGATGTTAATGTTTCATTGAAATGAAGAATTGATTGGCCGTTCAGGCTTGACTTGAAGTCGGAAACTTTTGCTTCAACGATCTCTGAAACTATTTCATTCCCTCTCTCAGGGTTTGGTAGATGAACCAATTCAAAATGTGTTCCAATCAGGGCAAGTTTATCTAATCCTTCACAAATGATCCTGTTTCCATTTCTATCCGGAGTCGTACTATCAATTTCGATACCAGCCCTATCGAGAAGATTTATCTCATCACTAGTGACTTCAAGATTCGAAACCTTCACTCGAGACTTCTTGCGGAATATGCTATTCACTTTCGCGAACACGCCGTCTGGGTCCTGTGGGCTAATACCCCTCAATTTTTCCGCCCATTGATTGCTGACCTCACTCCTGAAGTATGACCGGATTAAGTTCCGGACATTCTTCAGATGTAATTTCAACAAAGCCAACGAGGGATGGTTGTAATCCAAAAATCGTCGATAAATATTGTTGACGCGTGTGAGAAGGAGGCTTTTCAATCTTTTCAACCTTGCGATGGTTGGTGTTTCATATCCTTCCATATTGTTTCGATGTTTAATCTTGGGAACTACTTTCTCAATCGTTTCCAACGTCAGCTTCTCTAACTTCGACAAATAGACATCTATTTCATCGTTAGTTAGATTCCTGTCATTAGGAACCATTGAGCAAGGGTTGCCACCGTGAGAAGGGGGACATTGCTTCTGGTACTCCCGATTAAACTTCTTTTGAAACTTTCCCCAGTCTGTTTTTTTGAAGTTCAACCGATGATTTTCGTGTTGAACTGGAATGAGGAAGAAATCATCCCTGTGATGATTGATTTCCATTACGATTGCGTTATGGTCGCTATCATAAGGAAGCACCTGCAGTTTCCGTTGAGGACTATTAAAGTTGAATTCGAGTCTTGCGTCAGCAATGCAGAGGTCCAAATATGAATTTGTTCTAGGGTATGTTGGGAACTCCGACCCATATAGATTGCACCTGTATTCAATCTGATTCTCTGTTATCCACGATTTCAGGAATACACCTCTTGGATTATTGGTGGCGTTCAGCCATGATGTATGCTTGGCGTTCAGGTCACCAGCAAGAATATAATAATTATGAAGCCTGTTCAATTCGAGTATTTCAAACAAGGAATTGAGTTCCTCCTTGAGCCTGAGAACAGTTCCACCAGTTGCATAGGCAGAGATAACGAAGAGGTTATCCCCACCTGGCAGTGAGATTTTGATAACGGACACTTCAAGAGATTCAAGGCTTTTGAATTCGACTTTTTCAATATTTTGGAAACGATAGGGTCTTCGAACCAATATCCCGGTGCCACCTCCTCCATCACCTATTACCCTATCGTTTCTTACGAATTCAAAATCCTTGAATGTCATGGAGTGCCATGAATTGAGGTGGGTTTCGGTGAGAAGCATGATGTCAGGCTTTTGCTTAACAATGAATTCAAGGAGATAATCACGCCGAAGTAAAGTAACAATGGAGTTGACGTTGATCGAGATGAGACGAATCCTATCCATGGGAATGTGACTGGATGACAAACTATTTTGGAGCATGTTGACCTAAACTTTGAAAAACGAAATTGATTTTTTGGTCTTGCTGATTAATTCTATCTGAAAGCGATTCAAGTTGCTGGTAGATTTTAAGAAGCAGCTCATTATTGCCACTTACATTATTTATTTTATTTATATTGTTGTCTGCTGGTCCTCTGGCAGCAAGTGCAAATGATACCCCGGGTTTGATGAAGTTGGGAGGTAACAGATTCTGATTTACTTTGGTTTGCTTTGGTGAAAATTTAGCTCTTGCATCTTGATACCGAGGGCATCCTCGGTATGATGCTGGATGACCAAATGTACCACAATTAACACAATACAATTTTTCTTTTGGCTCCACCTGAGCCAATTTGCATTCACCGGGGGCGTGGATATCTTTGCACTTAACACAGCGATAGTGCATTGCACAATTGGCAGCCGAATGACCGAATCGTTGACACCTGTAACACTGGTTGACCTCAGTTTTTTGGAGGCGTTCCCACCTCACAACTCTAAAGTTTAAGTACCTTACCTGTTGGAGGGCACTCGGACTGCTGTCGTTGGAAATTTGTACCAAATAAAATGGTAATATTTTACCTTCTACAGTTGATCTCCTTGTAGCAAAATTTTTCACACACATGAACTTAACAGCTGGTGCTGCTTCCTGCAACATCTCAAGGAGATCAACTGTATTCTCCCCACAGTCCAGGCCCTTCAACAGGAAGGTCTGATTTTTTTCCGCTTTTGGCGTATATGTAAAGTGGGGAGCTTGGACACTATTAAGAGCATCTTTCGCCTGTTTGAAGTCAGCCAGTGTCTTTGTCTTGATCGAGAGCTTATCACCGGTCACTCTCTTAATTTCAAAGTTTTTGATTTTATGTTCGGCTGCCAATAACCGAACCATATCTCCTCCACGCTGCCCAAAAACGTTTATTGGAGGAACTTTTTCATTTACCACATTAATTTTATTAGGGGGACCAGCAGACACACCGGTTGGCTTCTTCTCCTTTTGCTTATTTTTTAATTTTAAATATTTAATGAAATTATTATCGCTATCAATATTACCTATCTTATCGTTGCTCTCTATCTCGACGTCCATTTCCTCGTGCATAGCAGACAGCACCGCATAATAATTGGCGCTGTCGTTCGCTCCTCCTGCGCTCAGGATATTTTCCGCATCATGGATTGTCTTGCTCATATCTTGCGATTTCATTTTATTTGTTGGTACTCCTTTCCCGTTGGTCTTGCTTGTTGTTTCCTGTTTTTCATTCTTCTTAGTGAGTATCGGCTCTTCTTGGCCGGACGTATTCTGTGGCTTCGCTTTTTGTTTGTTCCCATTTGACAACGTCCGGACCATATCTTCTAAACTCTGTATCCGGAGTTTTAATTCGTCATTTTGTTTCGTAATCCTTGTATTCTCCATGGTTACTTTTTCATAATCTTCGCTTGAAATCGTAATTCGCTTTCCATGCTCACAATTGTCTTGTTCATTTTTCCGCTTGTTCATTTTGTCATTTGTAATTTTCAAAATGCCTGGCTCTGGGTCCCCCAGCGGTGGGAAGCCGTCGGGCTCCTCCATCTCCCCGGTGAAGAAAACTTATTTTCTTTCTTGAAACGTTCTCGTTGGTAAAGTCAAGATACTCGATAATTTGTTCGAATAGTTCGACGACGTATTTCCACTTTTGATATTTCTTCAGGAAATGAATTTCAGGTATTCGATAAATGCTCGAATAATATCGACGGTGATAGTTTTCCCAATAAAATCAAAATTTGCTTTTGACTGGCTCGTAAAAAAATATTGCAATTGTTTGAAACTGACTTTTGCAAAAAAAGTGCTAGACGTAGAATCATTAAAAACACGTCTACACGCAACGAGTGCTAGACGTAGAATAATGTTTAAGATGTTAATTTTATCCTATATTTAAAAAACAAAAATAAGGAGAAGGAACCAGCCCGTAGTTTTGCTGGTTCTCCTCAAAAAGTAGCCAAGAATGCAGAGAAAGTTCCGCCAACAAATGTCTTCGGTCAAAGCGGAAAGGACATGGTTCGGCTCTTGGCAGCCGAAAAGTAATTACCAAATTTTGAAATTAAACGAATCAATTCCGAGCATCAGAACGAAAGCACTGGTTGATTTCAAATCAGCAAAAAATGCTTTGAATTCTGGGAAGGCTCCGCACTTAACTTATACCCACAAAAGCGAGAAGAACCAGACGTTCTTGTTGAAGGGCTTGGACTGCGGAGAGGATACCGTCGATCTTCTTCAGGTGCTCAAGGAAGTAGCACCATAAATCGAATTTATCTCACGAGCACCCAGAATACCGCAGATGGCGGCCGTAAAACACAAGTGCTCGAGGATAGACAGGAGGTGTGTCGCCTTCGAAGTGAAATCGAAGAGTTAAAGGCAAGAATTTAAACGTACGAAGAAATGTTCAAGACGGCAAAAAAAGTTCAAGAGAGTGATCCGATACGAAAAATCGAAAAACAGAAGAAAACTGCAAAACCAATAATCACTGAAGAGGTATTAAGTGCTGGTGGCACCAACGAAAGCCAGAACTACTTTGCGGCGCTGGATGGACTCCAACAGGATATGGAGGTAGACGAAGGTAATAAAGATGATGATTTTATCTTATATTTAAAAATTAAAAATAATGAAAAAAAAATAAGAAGAAGAAACCAGCCCGTAGTTCTGCTGGTCCTCCTCAAAAAGTAGCCAAGAATACCGAGAAAGTTCCGCCAATTAATGTCTTCGGTCAAAGCGGAAAGGACATGGTTCGGCTGTTGGCAGCCGAAAACGAATTGACAAATTTCGAAATCAAACGAATAAATTCCGAGAAGCTATCAATTAGAACGAAATGACTGGTTGATTTCAAATCAGCAAAAAATGCTTTGAACTCTGGGGAGGTTCCGCACTTCACTTATACCCCGAAAAGCGAGAAGAACCAGACGTTCTTGCTGAAGGGCTTGGACTGCGGAGAAGATACCGTCGATCTTCTTCAGGCTCTCAAGGAAACAGCACCACAAATCGAGTTTATCTCAGTGAAAACATTCGCGACAAGAAGGTCGACGGTAGAAAAAAAAAATTTACCACTTTATTTGGTACAAATAACAAATAAGAATGCTAGCCTCTGAGTGCTCCAGTCGACATCCATTCTCACTGTGGGAATTTCCTCGGGTACATAGAGGCAGCACCCCCCAAAGAATGCTAGCCTCCAAGAGTATTCCTGTCGGCTAGCACTCCCCTGATTATAATCGATTCAAATTATAGAACATATTACATTTAAGCATTTTACATTGAATTTGATCAGAATTAGGTTATGACATATTACATGTAGGATATAAGTTCACTGTTATAAGTAATTTTTCAATAGTGCTGGTTGGTTTCTTCTCCTTTTTCCAATTGAACCAAAAAATATTTAATGATTTTAATTAAATTGAATTTTATATTGTTTTCTGATTTAATGTTTTTTAATTGATGGTATATAAATTTAGAGAGCCATTTGGGCCATTAAGTTTTCGTATTTTTATTGTTTGGAATTTGCTTTAGATTTTCTGAAAATTTATAACGATTAGTATTGAATAAAGCGCTTTTGACTTTGACTTATTACATTTAAGCTGAGTTTTTTTTTTTTTTGTCTTTGTATGATATGTTATTTCTAATCAAGAGGGCTGTTTCTTCCTCTTTTTTTCCAAATAATTGAAAATATGTAATAATTTTAATTTGAAAAACTCTAAAATTGTAAACGATTTTTTAAATGTTATCTTGTTTAAATTTAGAGTTCCAAATGGGACATCAAGTTTTTGATTGTATTAATATTTTGAAACTTGTTTTATGTTTTTATAAGATTAATAATGATTGATGAAATAAAAGGAATTTGACATTGACTTTGAAGATCGGATATTAACTTGAACAAAACAAAAAAAATTATTGCTGAGAGCTCATCGATTACAATTTATTTATCGTATTGAACATAAAGTTTAAAGATATATTTTTAGTAGCGTTTATTGGCCAACAATCGAGATCTGGGAAGTCTGCATTGACTGATACTGTGCAACCGATATTGCATTTCAGGTTGCATAACTTTCTCTCGCAAAATACCCTTAACTTCTTCAATTGACTTCGGTAATACGAATTCTTCATCATAAGGATTAACGTCTTCACCTTCAGCACACTCGGCACATTGTTGAGTCAACACAATATTTTGAATTGGCGTTCCCAATTCGATATCACGTCCAACACTTTGCACAACCAAACGTTCTGATTTAACTTTGAGCTTGCGCTCAGTAATATAAACGTAGGATATGACTGTATTTAACTGATTTTCAAATATTTTCAAAAACCGCTCCACATTGAACATTGTAATTTTACTATGATCACCCAAAAGCGCCATTAACGGGGCACTATCGCATTTAAGGATATTAAATATTTCATGCAGCCCCGTGAAAAGTGATATCAAATAATTTTCATTTGTGCTTTTTTCCTGTTCTTTTTGCTTTGTTTTTTGCTTTTCATTCGCCAGCTCTTTTTCCAAAGCAGCTATTTCAGCTTTTTCTTCTGCCTCAGTTTTCGCATTGAACTCCTTACAGTCTAAAATTAATAAATGCTAGATAAATATGCAGGAGTGGCTAGTCTGAAAAAAATTTGGATTCACCAACTGGGAATACAAAGATATGAGAGAAAAATATATTTTGAAAGCATTCTCAAGCACATGAATTCGTAATAATCAAATTCGCTTCGATATTACTATTTTAGAATATTAATATTAGAATTAGGTTAAATCAATAATTAATATCTTTCCTTGTTAAGAGCATGGTAATTGGATGAAGCAACTAACTGGAAAAAATTAACTTATAAATCATACTAACTTTCAATTCCTCGGTACAAATCATTGAGGGTATCATTCAGCACTTGCACTTGGTAACTTAGCTCATTCATATAATTAAAGTAGGAGTAGAATATGTCTTCTTGCTTCTGGAATTTTTCGATAGCCTCTGTGATACTCTCCACTCCGGAAAATGAAAGAATTTTTTCCAAAATAGCTTTGTACAAAGAAATTTTCTTCATGTGGGAAACTTTAAAGATCTCCCTCCTCTTATACTCCCTAGGCTCTAAATCAGCCAACTCGCGAACTTTCCCTTTGCTAAACAAAAATTGCATATTATACCGATCGGCATGAGATCTTTTCACAAGTTCTTGCATTTCTTGTACCTTTGTCTCAATATCTCTGCTTTTCTTCGATTGAATCGAATCAAGCTTTTGACAAACTTCCGTTCCTTGTTCGAAACATTCAATAGCACGTTCAACGAGATCAATCAGAAATTTCTTGTCGTGGTTCAAAAGAGTCATCATTCGACGCCATAATTTATTGTAAAGGGACCTTTCGTGGAGCATGTCAACCACAAGTGACTTCAATCTCATGTTCTCCGTAATAAAAGCACATTCACGCTTCTTGGAAACATCCAACTGATTTTCCAAAATTTCACGAGTGCTTCGTGCTTTCTTAACAGTTTCATTGTATTGGGCTTCTGATGTTGCTTTAAAATTAATCCTGTATATTTCTTGATCAGCCTTCTGCTGCTGGTGGTGTAGATGCTTAAGTTCCCGATAGAGCACATCAATTTGCTCTTGCAGACGTTCTTGGCAACCCACATGTTGCCTAATTGTATCTATGTTCCTTTCGCATTCGTTGATGTGAACAGTTCCGAGGGCTACTTGTAAGTTCGATAAAATCTCCTCTTTCTCCCTTTCTAGTTGCTGAAGATTTTTCAGAAAATTTGTTCTCTTGATATTTTCAACCTTATTCAGAACTGGTGTTCCTAAAAGATTTTTGTACTCACGTTGTAGCTTGACCAAGTCTTTTGAATGATTTCGATATTGCCGTAGTAGATCTTCTCTTTCGGCTGGAGTCAGAATTTTCTGTAAGGCTTTATCTGCCATCGCGTTTACGTATAATAGTTTTTATGATATTAATGGAAAATAATTAATTCAAAAATATAAGTCTTCGATTTATGCAAATGTACACAATGGAATACAAATGAATTGACTAGCATATGCTACCAGTTGTGTGAATTATATCGCCCAGATTACTTGCGTGACAACTCTACGATACTGTTTAGTCTAGTTTAGTGAGTTTAGTTTTCTCAAGACTATTCTGAATATAGAGTTAGCATGATTTTCATCTGGATAAAGGTATTTTTTTTAATAATGAATATTGTGATCAGATCGGATTCTTAGCTTCTTCACTACGAACAAGTAGAACGTATTCATTCAAGCTTCTGTCATACCTTTATTCATGATACCCCGATAGGAAATAGGATTTTCTATGGGATACCAAAATCATCCTCACAACAACAATTACAATTTTTTTTTCTTTAAATACCTCCATTCCTTACCACGCTTTCCATCACGCTATCATCATCGCACAACACTCGTGCGATCTGTACTTCACACGTTGTCGATTCCTATGTGCGCCTCTCAGGCAATGGTAAAACATCGGTATAAGGGGGCACACAAAATGCTGTGAAGTACTCCTTTCTTGCTAGTCTAGTTCGATTTGTAAACAGTCCTCAGAGATAAAAAAAATATTATACTACGACGCAGTAAAAAAAAAAACTCGTGAATACATAAAAACTAGCTGACTTTAACTATTCTAACGATAGGGTCTAAATGCCCTAAGATTCTGCATTGTCAATTTTCCGGACTTATTGTAGTGTTTAAAAATGCTATGTTCATTGTCTGTAAAGGACTGCAGCGGGGTTCTGCTGCTATGAGGGAAATGGCCTTGTCTGGAGACGCGTAAGCACGCTGGCAAGCTATCTTTGCGGTGTTGTGGGTCGGGTTCTTTTCCCACTGCACAAGAAGTTAAAAGCCAAACCGATTGGCCGGTGAAAAAGGTACCAATGGCCGAAGTAACCTACCGAAAGGAATCACAAATAAAAATGTGACGACGAGTAATTGGTTCATCTGGTTCTGAGTGACCAAAATATTACTCCTTCCAAGCTTTCTGGCAAGCTATTGAGTGTAGTATTCCAAAACTATCAAAAGCTTCTTATAATTTAGAATTTGACGAAGAAACCTACAATCTAACAAGAAAACGAAGTTATTTGCGGCGTAAATGGGAAAAAACCCGCATTAGATCCCTCGAAATTGATATTAATAGCCTCCCTCTAGCAATTAGGAACAGAATTAAAGAGCTCCGGAATCTCCGATGAAACAACATGCTTGCAAATCTAGACTACAACTCGCGGATGATCTGATTTTTAAATAAATACTTGCAGATAAATTTAATCAGTTTCATAATATTTCCAATTCTGCAATAACCTGGCAGAAATTATGGTGGCCAAAGCTTCAAAACAACAATCTAAACAGACATCTTTGTCTCCTGGTACATTAATAAAAACAAGAGAGTTAATAGGTTCACTTAAAAAAGCTAAAATTGGGAAAGCTCTGGGTATCGATGGCCTGCCGAATATATTACTTAAAAATTTACCCAAAAAAGGAATAGTCTTCATATGCCTCATTTTCAATGCTTGCCTTAGGCTCTCCTTCTTTTCATCCATCAGGAAATAAGCTCTAATTATGCCTATCCTGAAGCCTGGAAGAGATCCGCACTCTCCCAACAACTATAGGCCCATTAGCTTACTACCAGGTTTAGTTAAAATCTTTGAAAGAGTAATCCTAAAAACATTAAATGATTTATTGGCTAACAATAATATCCTATCTGATTTCTAATTTGGCTTCAGAAATAAATATTTAACAGAGCATCAGCTTTTCCGTGTTACGAAGGATGTCAAAGCAGCAATGTACAGGGTTTTCCAATAAGAGGTGTAATTTTAATATTAAAAGAAAAATGCCACTTTTTAATATAAACGAATGTTTATTTCATTATAAAGAAAAAGGTATGTCGTTAATAGTTAAAAAATAACATCAGGCAAATGACCACCACGACCACGCTTACAGGGCCATATCCTTTTCATGAAATGTTCCATAACCAAATCGCAAAGTAGCTGCCTTTGTCCTCGATAGCCTCACGAATTCCATCTTTGAGGTCTTGAATTGACGCTGGGCTATTTGTGTAGGTCTTTTCTTTCACGTGGCCTCAAAAGAAGAAGCCGCAAGGTGTTAAATCACAAGATCTCGGTGGCCAATTGTGATAACCTCTTCGAGAGATAACACGGTCAGGAAAATTTTCCCGTAAAAGATCAATGATTTCGTTGCTTGTGTGGCACATAGCGCCATCTTGTAAAAAATAAACGTTGTCCAGATCAATACGATCCAATTCAATCATCAATCATCTCTCGATAGCGCAATGCATTCACCGTAACTGTTGCTCCAGCCTCATTTTCGAAAAAGTAAGGTCCAATGACTCCGCCGGACCATAAACCGCACCAAAGAGTCACACGTTGAGGATAGAGAGGCTTTTCAACAATAACTCTTGGGTTTTCCGAGCCCCAGATGTGAAAATGGGCCTCATCACTCAAGACGATTTTCCGATGGAATTTCGGATCATTTTCATGCAGTTCAAGGACCCAATCAGCAAAGACACGATGCTGTTGATGATCGACTTGCTTGAGTTCTAGTGTTAACTGAACTTTATAAACTTTATAAACCTTAAGTCGTAATGACGTTTGTGGAATGCCGAATTCCAAAGAATGACGAGGAATGGATAAACCTGAGTTTTCTTCAACACTTTCGGCTACAGCAGCAAAATTCTCGGCTGTTCTTAAGTGACGTGCACGGGTTTTATTCTTCACATCACTAAGTTGTCCCAACAGCTCGAATTTTTCCACCAATTTCTGTATTGCGGTCCGACAAGGTGCTTCACGACGACCCAAAAATGTTCGAGTTTTACGAACCGTCTCTGCCAAATTTTCATCATTTCTATGGTGAATTTTAATAACTTCAATGCATTGTTCCATTTTTATTCATGGCGTAGTTTTAACTTTTCAAACTTTGAAAAATAATAGCTTCAAAAGTGACATCTACCGAAATAGCGGGCTATTCAAAATAACACCTCTTATTGGAAAACCCTTTACAATAAAGTGTCTGTAGGTTTGGTGACGATGGACATAAATAAAGCGCCTTCGATACTGTCTGGCATGATACTCTTATCTATAAAATTAAGAAATATAACACATTTACATATTTTTTGAACCTTTTACAAGCATTTTTAACTGACAGGAAGTTCCAGATCAAAGTAGGGGCAAGCACTTCCCCAGGGAAAAATATTACTGCCGGTGTTCCGTAAGGCTCCTGCCTAAGCGCATCACCTTATAACATCTATACGTCTGACTTCCCTTCCTTACGAAATTGCCAAGTTCCAGCTTTCGCAGACGACATTTGCATATACAGCATAGGCGCAAATCCAAATTCCATTATTGCCAGCCTTAAAAAGGCGTTAGAACTCACATATCAATACTAGCACAGATGGAAAATTAAAATTTATGCTGCAAAAATGAAGTAAATATTTTTCACCAGGAAACGTAAGCCCGCTCAACTACCCAAGCGACCAATAAATTTTTTAGGGCCAACTATACCCTGGAGTGAGGATCTCAATTATCTTGGGCTTAAATTCGACAAAAAACTAACCTTCAGAAGTCATATGGAGCAAATTAGCTCCAAAACGTTTAAGGCCATGCTTTTGCTATACCCCTTTCTTAATCGTAATTCGCGTCTCAACACCAGAAACAAAGTCCTCATCGTCAAAATAGCAATCCAACCGATCATCCTATACGCTCACCTACCTAGATCCAATTTGCTAAATATCTAGTAACAAAGCTTTAGATTACGCAAAATAGATACCTAAAAATGGTACTTAATAAACCGCTCTACTTTTCTTTTGAAAAACTATGCAGCCTTGCCGGTGTTAGTCCAATTTATAAGCTCACTGCATCGCGCCGTGATAAATTAATCGTGAAAGCAAATGGCTCGCCCAATTCGCTAATGCCTGTCCGGGCGAACTGAAATCCAGCAGTTGCTACCACCTATCTCTTTGACCGTAACCTAGCCTCATAGATTTTAGCTAGTTGTAACTGGATAGTTAAGTTATGTTAAGCTAGTAATAAGTTCAGTAGAGGTTTTTGCCAAAATTTTCCACTAACTAATTAGAATGTTTACAAAGAAATACGATACTACACATAGTTTTAAGTAATGTTCAAACGATGGTGAAATGATTTTGTCAAAACAGCTACTATATTATAAGGCC
Organism: Odontomyia ornata; assembly: GCA_963969285.1. NCBI lineage: Eukaryota > Metazoa > Arthropoda > Insecta > Diptera > Stratiomyidae > Odontomyia > Odontomyia ornata. Next base: position 133,648,691 of record OZ017738.1, on the reverse strand, counting down.
TCTACCGCATACATTATAATAAAGAAAAATTATATATACGAAAAAAGGATTAATTGGTTAGCCGTGCGCGATACGTAAGATGATTTCGTCCTTGCTGATGACGATCACGACCCACAAATAAGAGTGGGGCATCCAGGTGGTGACAGTACCCCTACGCACCCCTCCCAATTGATCAAAATCCAAAACTGATGCCTTGGCCCATATCGATTGTGGAAGGCCAAGCATCCCTGCGAGAGTGCCAATAACAGCGGCAAAAGGGAGAAACCTCACATTGAGTGAGGCTAGCTCAGTCAATGCGGCAGGTCCCATACCTGTTTGGGGTTCCAAAAGAGAAAGACGGAATTTTAGGATTCAAGTATTCATTCATTATCATTTCATTTACTTGTTAAAAATTTCGCTTTATAAATTTTCCGATTGAGAAGGCCTTTGCTCAATATATATATATAAATGGATAAATAGTAGAAATAAATCTCCTTAAAATTTTTCTTTTGGGGTTATTTCTTAATATTTACCCTTTTTTTTCAATAAAGTTATAGTTTTATTTAAAATATTTTTCGTATAGATTTCGATATAAAGGAATCATTGCCACTTTTATATTTAAGGAAAACAAAAAAAACCAAAATTTTGGTCACATTTAATTTAAACACAATCAAGATAAAATGTTCAAACCATACAAAAAATCAAATATTTAAATTTTTATATTACATCAATCGATAAGTAAAAAGAAACAAAAGGGTGCTTACTCACTCCGCCGACGAGCGCTCGTTGTTGGGGGGTAAGAGTGCCTGAAATCTTTAATTTTAAGTCGATCTGATGTTTGTTCTTATAAGTTATATGGCTTCGATAAATTGATTCCGGTATCAAACATTGAACGAAAATCATATGTCTCCAAATCTTAAATGCCAAGTTTTCCAAGGAACCGCTTATTCACTTCACATTCGACCAAACAGGTTCACTTTCCCCTAAGCTTTTGACTATTAAGCTCATTAAAATATCTATAGGTTGATTATTGTAAACATTTTTTCCCCCATTCACATTTCCCAGTCCAAAAACTGAGTAAGTTTGACGAGAGTCATTCACCAGACACACCTTATACTCAACATTGGTCTTCATTCACCATACAAACCTTATATTCAACATTACTCCTCATATTCAACATTAGTCTTCTAAAGTTAAGTGGCGAAATAGGTCCAACTTTTTTATAAGTTTTGGATTTATGATAATATTCTCATACAAAAGAACTTATTCTTCTACTTCTTAGCACTACAGCCCCTTTCAGGCCTTCGGTTCCTGCAAACAGCGCTTCCAACTGTCTCGGTCTATTGACCGCGTCCTCCAATTTCAAAATCCGAGCAGGGATGAACTGTCTTTGTCGACCGGGTCAGATCAGCGTTTCCTCGGTTTCCCCACTGGTATCCGTTGTTCGTCCATACGATTCATGTACCCAGCCCATTGCAGCTTCCGCAGTCTTACAATCGTTGAGACCTCCAGCTCGTCAAAAATTCCATACAGCTCATGGTTGTATTGAATTCGCCATTGGTCCCCGTCTAGCATCGCTCCGGTTATTCGCCTCAGGACCCGTCTCTCAAAGGCGTTCAATATTTTTGCGGATGCTTGGGTTAGGGTCCATGTTTCACACCCATAGCATAACACAGGTCTTATCACAGATTTCTATACTTGTAGCTTTGTTTTCTTGTGTGTGCAGTTGGTTTTCAAGATCGTCAATATTGAATAAAATATTTTATTTACGAGCTGTATTCCTCGGCGTATTTCGTCTCTTTCACTACCCACTTTCATTATTTTGGCACCTAAATACACAAATTCGCTAACATTTTCGATACTGTATTCGCCAAGTGTGATATTTTGTGTATTTGAGGTATTTTCCCTCAACTGTGTCATAATTGTCATTAGTTTGTAGAACTACTAGTTTTGCTTCGCCGTCGAGTTTCAGGAAAAGTTCTTTGGCAGTTGTTAATGACCGTGACAAAATGTTGATGTCATCTGCATAGGCTACTACGTGGCTCAACTTGTATAGTGATGTGCCTCACGTATCGGCAGGCAGCTTCCTTATGACGTACTCCAGAGCCAAATTGCTTTAGTCCGATATTTGTGTGAATTGGTTACGAATGCGGACTTGGGAGGTCGTCGAAGTCATTGTCATTTTGGTAGGACGGACTGATTTGGCTGGGATACCAAAGCAAAGCATTATTTGGTACAGTACGTTACGATCAATACTGTCGTACTCTTGCATAAAGTCAACGAAAATTCGGTGTACGTCTATGCTGAACTCCCAGCATTTTTCAAGTACCTGCTTGATAGTGAACAATTGGTTCATCGTCGATCTACCTGCTCTAAAACCACCTGGATACTCCCCAATAATAATGTTGGCGTCTGATCCGGTTTTACTTTCTAAGATCTTTGAAAATGTTTTGTACGCCGTACAATGTAGTAATATGGCTCTATAATTTTCGCAGTGTAGCTTGTTACTTTTTTGTGGATAGGGAATATAATTGATTGGCTCCACTCTTTCGACATATGTTCTGGCTGCCAAGTGTACTGGATGACTTTGTGAATAGCTTCATGAACACTACTGCCACCATATTTGATGAGCTCCACTGGAATCTCACCGATGCCCGGATTAGCTTCCTCGATTAATATTAATTTAGCATTCTGGATATAATATTAAGGTTTTGTTTTGACGATTGACTCCAAACGACCACCACATAATGTGACTTTGTCAGTACAAATGCATTTAATACAAGTTTCTTTATATGGATTGGAAAATCTACATATGTTCTCAACATTCCTATCATTGGTGCTGGTTATTCCCTCAAATTAGTTATGTGTGCCAACCATGCCAAATGATGATCTATGGTAAGACCGAGATATTTAATTTCTAGTACTCATTGGAATTCTTCGCTGCTAATTTTTAGCTGCTAATTTTCAGGTCAACCTCTATGTTTTCCATATTCTTCTGTTTAAAAATAATGTCTTTTGTCTTTGTATTCAATGCTAGCTTGTTTTCGATAAGCCTAGATCCTCATTGACGATTTTTTCCATAGTAACATTATCATGCCCGAATAAAGAAGTACAGTATCATCAGCATATAATGTGAGGTGACCTTTGAGTCTGCATGTATTAAAATTATTAGTATATAGCAAAAACAATGTTGGACCGAATATGGAGCCTTGAGGAACACGCAATTCGATTGGTGCTAGATTGCTCAAGACATTATTAACTGATATTCTTTGAAATCTTCCTTCCAAATAACTTTTAAAAAGTTGTTTCGGTTTGCCTTGTATACCATATGATTCAATTTTTTGAAGTAACAGGTCATGATCAATTGTATCAAAAGCCTTTATCAAGACTTTCATTGATATAACGTTTTAGGCTTTTGGTTTGTTAGCAAGGTTTTCAGGTCTTCAGTTTGTTAGCAATCTCGATTTGAAAAGATCGTTGTCCAAATATCTGAATATTTTGTGAGTAGGCTTTTGCTTCCTGAGACTTTGACCCATGGACGGCAATTTTTAAGAACACGATGATCTAACTCCGGCGGCTCCGGGCAGTCTTCAAGTGTAAATTTAAAGTTTTCAGCAATTATTCTCATTTGTTGATATTTTATCCAGGTAGGTACTTGAAGCTAGGCGAGTGATTTTGCTATTATTGACAATGGCCGCTCCGTTTGTTTCCAGTGTATCTTTGTACATCCCCGATTCTAGAGATGTTTGTGTCAGCAACTGTGATTACATTTTTTTCGGTAGAGTATATTGTATCTATTACAGGGCAGAAGACATGCGTATTGAGACAATTGGGTTATAGTAAGTACCAGCTCTTAGTTTTTACCTGCGCAAGTTATTTCAATTATTATTATATATGTATATAGGGTTTTCCATTAGGGACATCACAATTTTGCATCTTTATAAGAACGGACCCTTAAACTCTTTTAATGAATTGTTAATATCAAAACGCTAGTTAAAGTCAGCATTTTAACTACGGTACCATTCACAAACCAGCAACGTTTGGAAATTATTAAAAATTGCTACCGAAATTCTGAGTCAGTGATCGCAACTTTAAGAGCGCTTACTCCGATTTCCGGCCATAATAATTGTCCCACCCGACAGGCTTGTGCATATGACAGTGGATAAGTTTGAGTCCAAATTTTCACTATTGAACGTTCCAGTGCCAAAAAACGTTGTACCGCTTGAACCGAAGGAAACATCGCAGCTGTAAGAGTATCGATTCAAAATAAGTCAAATCAGTCAATTTCACGACGTTCTCAAGAATTGGGCATCGCTCAAACGACACTGTGACGAATTTTATGAAAAACTTTGGTCAAGGAGTGAGTAATTTTTTTATTATCTTTTTATATTATAATATATATAAAAAAAAACTTTTAGAAAAAAAAAGAAAACCGACTTCAAAATGCCCTAAAAAGGATGAAATAAATTTTATATCATATTTTCCTCATTCTTTTGTGATGGTGCAGATGTTGGAAGTATTGATGTTGAAATGGGGAAATTGATTTGGCATTGCTTCCATAAAATTTATTTCCTCCTTTTTAGGGCATTTCGAAGTCGGTTTTCTTTTTTTTTCTAAAAGTTTTTTATTTCACTCATTTTAGTGGCAAATTTTTTCATTTCAAACGTTTCAAAACTCAGTTTCTTGAATACATTGTATCATGTACTCGTATATTAAAAACTAATTTTTTACTGCAATGCAAAAACCACTACGGCTAAAATCTGCAACGTTCATAGGAATCGAATTTAATTCTGGTAATTTTTAAACATGATCTCATCAACGTCTACCTTGATTTTAGATTTCATAAAAATCCAATATGGATTGTAGCTTTGAGAGAATTTCGAACTTTGCCAAGCCGCCATTTTTATGTTCTGACCTGACTCTAAAGTGCTTTTTTATCGTTCGACCTTTGAGCGGCCGCCATTTTGTTTCAAATTGTTCTACTTTGGATTTTTTATTGTGAGCTTTATCACACAATTGAATAAATTCTTGTACCAGTTTTGTTACAATCAGGAGCTATACTATGGTCAGAACAGAAATATTTCTGGAAATTTGGCGAAAATCGAAGCAAATTCGCGACCTTCAGGCACAATTTTTTTTTATATCCTATCTACATACAACCAACCACACACACGTATGTATATAAACGAGTATATATATATATATATATATATATATATATATATATATATATATATATATATATATATAATAGGGGTACCGGGTAATTCGTGCGGTTTTCTAACAGATGGCGTGACTTGATTTTTATTACAGTGATTCACCTTTACAAATATATGTTGGAAGCTACTGTCATATAATTTCAGAATCAGTATGTGTCATTTGGCTGAAGTGTAAAAAACAATACTTTGTTTTACTCTGAAAATGTCGAATTTTGTGCCGAATAAAGTGTTTTTGCGGGGAGTATTTCTTCATTGAAGAAAAAGGCTGCCGAAAGTCATCGTATTTTGGTGGAAGTGTATGGTGTGCATACTCTAGCTGAGCGTACGTGCCAGAAGTGGTTTGCACAGTTTAAAAGTGGCAATTTTGACTTGGAGGACGATGAACGGCCCGGACAGCCAAAAAAGTTTGAAGATCACGAATTGGAGACATTGCTCGACTAAGATCCATCCCAAACTTGCAAAATCACTTGGCTTCGCTCAACAAACAATTTCCGATCGTCTAAAAGCAATTTTTCACAATGAAGATTCAATTTTCGAAAAAAACAAGTTGAGTAAGCAGGAGAGTGCTCCTACCAGAAGGTCTTTGTTAACATCCTAGGGTTAGAAACATGTTTTTTAATAGCGTGAATCGATAACTTAAATTATTTATCCAATACTTGGGCATGAATTTGAAATATGTCTCAACCATAAATACGTGTTATTGTTGTTGTAAATTCATAAAATTGAAATGGCTATAACTCACTTGATTATCATTCGATCTCAATTAAATTTTATGAACGTATATGTCTTATATCAGTCTATATAATTGCAAAATTTCAAGAAGTTTAAAGGAATCGTTATGATTTTATGGGCAAAAATGTAAAATCTACAAATCATCCTACTATTAACAAAGTTGAGTGAATTTCGATTTCTGAGGTATTTGTTGCTCTTGTACTCATAAAGGCCCCAATTCGTGATAATTTTCAAATTTTTCGGCCCAAAGGTGTCCAATCACGAAGGGAATTGGGGGATACAAATTTTTGGTACGTTTTGCCTTCCCCTGGACCCCCTAACTCATAAAATTTATATATATATATATATATATATATATATATATATATATATATATATATATATATATATATATATATATATACTCGTATATACATATATATGGGATATAACGAAATTTTGCTCCAACTTTCACCAAATTTTCAGGAAAGGTGTATTGGGTAAATGTCTCGGTTAGCTATATCGGCCAGGCAAAAACAAAATGGCGGCCATTTTTGACGAAAAATCGTGATTTCTGTTCTGACCAAAGTATAGCTCCGATTCTTATGAAATTTGGTACAAAGGTTCACTGATGTATGTGATGAATCTCCCAATAAAAAATCAAAAGTCGGTACGGCAGAAACAAAATGGCGGACGCTCAAAGGTCGAAAAACGTGCAAAATTTTGTTGTTGTAATAGTGGTCAAAGATTTCAACAGATGTTCATGAAATTCGGCAGTTATATAGAAATTATAAGTGTCTAAAGAATTATGTAAAACAAGTTGGGTAAACAGACCTACGCTCATATCAGAAGGGTTTTGTATTCAATTTTCAAAATGCAGTCACCAGATTGCATAAAGTCAAGAAGCATGTCAATGACGATTTTATTGGAGAAACTATGAAATTCGAAGACCATACTATTATTAACAAAGTTGAAAGAATTTCGACTTCTGAGGTTTTTGTTATTGTTCTACTCATAAATATCTCCCTTGATAATTATTTCAGATGTCCATTCGCGAGGGAGGAAACACATTTTTCATGTATTTCCCCCCTGTGCCCCCACTGAAGCAAAAACTGACAGTTTAAGAACTGTTTTGAAAAGCTCCCATGAAAGCTATCATTTCATACTCATATCGGCTACGTTTGATGAATTTTTTTTCAGGGACCACTCTCCTGTACTGTTATCATGGATTAATAGCCAATTTTTTCCTAGAGTTATTACAAAGCCCTTTTGTTAGAAGCTCCCTCCCGCCTCCTTGACTTGTTTCACTTATGGTTATTAGTTGTGGGTACTCATCTTCGGTCATTCATTAGATTAATCAAGTATTCAAAGCATGCACCTTAAACGTTGAAGTTGGGAAAAAATAACTCAAAGTTATTCAATCTTCGCATTTAAAACAGCCACTATTTTGTTTTACGATTACTGATACCACTAGCTGAACTGATTCTCAAAGTTATTCATGACACCTATCATTCCTGAAATTTTCATGCAAATCCTAGCAAAACTGTAGTGTCTGAGTCGGTAAAAAGCGCATGTTGTTCCATAGTAATACAGGAAAATTCAAACCGCTATAACTTCGCTAAATATGATGCAATCTTTATGAAACTTGCAGAGTTGATCAATCTTATAAATAGACATCTGTGTACATTGAATTTAAGGGTACCGTTAAGATTTTATTCAAGAAAACATAAAATCGATAAATCATACTATTACTAACTAAGTTGAGTGAATTGCGACTTCTCGCGTATTTGTTGTTGTTGTACTCATCAAGGCCTACATTCGTGATTTTTTTCAGATTTTTCGGATGGAAGGTGTCCAATCGCGAGGGGGGGACACAAATTTTTCGTGTATTTCCCCTCCCTGTGCGCCCCTCGAAGCAAACTTTGCCAAACTTAGACCTGTTTTGAAAAGTTCTCATCAAGACCTTTCATTTGTCCCCATATCGGCTACCTTCAATGAAATTTTTTTTTTGGGGGGGGTCACTCCCCTACATGGGGAGACCCCCCTTAAATACCTTATAAAATTTTTTAGTAGTTGAACTTTGAAGAGATCACCACTTTACACCTATATACAAAATTTGATGCTTCTAGCTTAAGTAGTTTCCGAGAAAAACTGCTGTGACACACGGACGGACGGACGAACGGACGGACGGACAGACAGACAGACGGAAAGACAGGACGCGATTTTAGAAGGGTTTTGTAAAATTATTTTACAAAACCCTAAAAAACTGAAGGTTAGATCACAAAAAACAAAATGGCGGCCAGCTGAAGATGAAAACTTCAAAGGCTTCTGAAAGTCGCAATTTTAATCCGACATATATGAAACTTGATTCCGAGATAGACATTACTTAGATCTACAGACTTTGATATTTTGGTGATCATGCATCTGCAAATTCAAAAATGGCGGCGGTTTAAATATGGTTTTTTTTCAGGTTTTTGTGGCCCTTTAGCGATCACATTTTCCAGCGGATTTTGATGAAACTTGAGATTATGGATCTCTGTACCAAGTTCTTGTATAATGCAGAAAATTATTAAAATTGAAAGAAAAATAAAAAAGCCGAAAATTTAAAACCTAATATTTTTAGCTGCCATTTTCACTAAAAATTGAATTATTTTGCCCTATCTAGAGTGAAACTCCGATTTGAACACGATTTGGCACATTGATTGCTGAGGTCCTAGCCCACAAAGATTTAAATAGTCCAAAATCAAATGCATTTATTCAAAACGGTGGCCCCCAAAGGTCAGGAGGCAATCGCAATTCGCTATTTTAGTAGCAACTGAAATAATGATTTTTTTTCATGGATACGTTTTAAATGACTTATTTTGAAAGTATTTATAAATCAGACTTTTTTTTAAATACTGTAAAATATTTTTAACAATACCACATAAGCTAGAATGAGGAAATTTTCTACGTAGGTCAAAAGTGGTGCCTCTTGAAATTTGCAGTGTAAGAACATATTTTAAAGTGTTTAAGGGGGCCTCCCCGTACAGGCGGGTGACATAAACCTTTTTTTTTATTTCTTTAGCCCTCTTGCAGCCAAGTTTCGCAACAGATTCCGATAAAACTTGAAATTATAAGTTATTAAGGCAAGTTAATTTAATTTAATTATGCAAATCGGATGACAAATAAAAACTTCGAAAATTTACAGCTGAATATTTTTAGCAGCCGTTTTCAATAAAAATTCAAAATGGCGGCCCCTGATGGTTCAGAAAAGAATCGAAAATGTATATATTCATGGCAATGCAAGTGCTGATTAAACTTTGATGGAAATCTTTTGAAATTAACTATTTGAGCTATCTTAGCAAAAAAGTTATCACCTTTGTGTGGTAACGACTGTGACATGTGTAAACAGAAAATGTGAGAAAGGCGAAACCAGTATTTTTATGTTTATAACAATATATTACCCGCCGGTTTTCAATATGAGATCCATACGTGCGCAACTCAATTTAATTAGCAAAATATTTGCGCCTCTATGAAGGGTCTCCAAATACGAACAGTGGCAGATTCTTTTTGTTAATAAATACCCATGTAGTGCTGCAAAAATTGCAGTAAGAAGTCCAGTAGTAGGCAAGCCAAATTCTTTTTCGAAACCTTACGCTACATACGTGAAATTTACCTTTCCGGCTGGTGCTGCCAACGGGGATTTTTATATATTGACTTGTTTCGTTTCTTGCAATAAAATGGCCCGTACGTATTAAAACAGTCATCTCTCATTTCTTAAAATGACCTCCCCCTTTCCTGTCGTTATCCCTTCGTGTTGGTTTTTTTATGAATAGAGTTGCACAGCACGAGCAGAGGGTGTCCTAGAAGTCCCACGACACGACTGAGCGCTCGCCGGCCTCAGTAAGGCACCCCGAATTACTCATCCTTCTGCTAGAAATTAATGTCTGCAACTGCGTTGACTTCCGCGGTTGTAACAATAGTATCTACGTTATATGAATTTTACATTTTTGCTTATAAAATTCAAAAGTAGATCCTTAAATTAGCCGAAGAAAATATAACGGCGAATGCTATAGTATATTCATCTTAGATTGCACATTACAAAGTAAGATAAAGATTCGTTTTTTATTAAAGATCACGTCAAAACAATGGATAGAAATTTTAAATAACATTTAAATAACATTTTAAATTTAGATCAGAAGAGATAAGATTAGCGTAAGAAAACAAAAACAGTTAGAACAGAACGTTCCTTTTGAAAATAGAAAGGCCAAAAGAAAACATAATTTTTGCCGCAGAAACATGTGGCTTCATATGTGCAAGATCAAAAGTTCACCTATATGTAGTTCTTGTAGTAAAAGCAGCAAACATCATACCTGCGCAGTCACTTTTCGCGCAATAGTAAATTTACTTATTTCAAACTTCGATTTTAAACTTCTCACGTATCTCTATGAGTATTCTAACGGGGGTATGTAGAAGATCTGGAGCATCAGCATCTTGAGTATCTTCGGAGCCACAGATACTTCACCAAGCTTCAGATGTGAGTTACCGCAGTCGCGCTTCAAACATGGAAGAAGTAAATTGGTCGCAAGTTGTTTATAACGACGAAGAAAGAAAAGTACGTGACGTCACTACTATTATATTATTTTTGAGTTATTTATGATTGTCTTGTGAACCCCAGATAACATTGTTGTTAAGTGCTCATTGTTGTTCTCATTGTGGTTGTGTTTTAGCTGGTTCTTATCAACCAAAGTCTTCGTTACATCCCCGTTGCTGTAATTGATACATATTGTGCCAGATTATCTTACTTGGATGCCAGTTCGAACAGTATCGATGACCTAAGTTTTGTACGGCTTTTGCCTAATTTGGAAACGCTGATTTTGGATAATAATGCAATCAATGATGAATCGCTGTTTACTTTCAATAGTGATGGGAATCAGCTGGAAACACTTAAAACGCTTTCATTAAATAAAAATAAGGTAACTAGTGCAAGTGTTGTAATGATGATGTTGATGATGCTAATGATTCGTTAATGGCCAACCGTGAATATAACAAAGGCCGCAATGAATGAACGCTAGTGTGCAAATAGAAGATATAACCGTGAAATCATGTGAAAGAAATTTTACGTAGACGTTTTGGCTGTAAGATTTTTCTGAAATGGGCTCTGTAGTTTGTACAGGTGATCCTTAGATTATATTGAGGAATTTTGCATGGCTTTTTATGGTAGTTTGTTTCGACAGCCGGTGTCCAATATTGTTTGACGTCAATGTTATAATACAAGCAACTTATTTTTAAGCTTATAAATAACTGATGGCGCATTAATTTTTCATTGAAGATTTGCATAAAACGAGACCACGCTGATTACTTGAAAGACTTTTTTGGGGGTTGATTATACTGCAATAATTTAGTACGTACTATTATCTAGTTAAAAGTTTTTTTCATTTTCATTATTTTCTATTGATTTTTCATCGTTTTCTACTTTTTTACAATACTTTATTCGGTGCCTGTCTGTTCATTTATCCGAGTGTAGCAGCTGGATTCTCAGGAACTATTGATACTAGAATTATCCAATACTGTAGAAAGTTCAGAAGTATTTGTCTTATTAAAATTTAAGAGTTGAAGAAATTTTCAAAGAATTTCGAGGGAGGCAGCGTATATAAAAATGTGATCGCTTAAATTTTTTCACCAAACAGAGTATTGAATATAAGGTCTTGGCAATGTCTTTAAGACTACATTATTGATAATGAAATAAATACAGGAGCTAAAAAATACGGGAAAACGATGTTAAAATATATTAATATAATATAAATCACAATATAAAAATAATTTTTGTTAGCTTAAATTCAATTAAATTTTATGCTTGGATTGTTCAATCATAACCATTTCTTAATATGAACCATCATTACCATTTCTCAATATGAAAACAATATGTAATGGTGGAGCGATATGTGCCTCACATTGTCGTGGGCATTACTGTGTTATTAGGATTTTTTCGAAATTTTTAGATTGGATGTATATCATGAATATCTTAATTAATGATTAAAACGCAAATGCATCTATTCCTGAAATGAAACATGAGAAAATATAAATGCTACTTTCGTAATATAAGAATTTAATCATTTTTTTTGCTTTAGCACTACAGCCCCTTCCGGTGGGAGGACCAATTATAAGATATTGATAACAAAGTTACAAACACAGATAACGAATGAAACTCAAGAAGAAACAAGTTCGAAGTTAAAAATATCTGTGCATGCATGGATAAACTAAGTGCTGAATAATTTTGCGCTGAGAAAAGATTTAAAACGAAAGAAGTCGAAATAACAGGAAAGCGCTCCTGCCAGAAGGGTTTTGTAAATAAGTTTGTAAAACAAATTGTGTAACAAATAGCAAATTAAATTACGTATAGAACCCTTCAATTCATTTCGAAAAAATCAAATTTGGTTATCGTGTTATTGAATTTCCCGCCATTTCGTTTGCATTTTACTGGCCTTGATATTTAAGTAGTCACAATGGCTTACCAATACTAGAAGCCAGTCTTCAAATCCAAACAAAACTGTAGTTTTTAAAGGTCGCTCATAAACGTCTATTTCCATGTTATTAATGCTGTAACTGCAAAAGTTGAACAGATTATACTATAACTTAAGTATTACAACAGAAAACACTATGACAACCAATTGCGAAGCATCAGCTCAAGACTATACTTTGCGATGATCGCATTGGCAACATCATCGCTGGTGAGAACAAGATTTAAAAAAATGGGAATCATATTTCAAGAACCTTCTAAATTCTCTGCATTGCTCGAGAACATCAGAGTCTGTCGATACTCTGAGAGAGTTTGTAGTGACATGAGGTGTATATAAATATTCGTGAAGGACTGCAGCGATGGTTTGCTGCCTCGGCGAACGAGGATGCTGTTGCTCACCAAGATTGGCCTTGTCTGAGGACGCGTGAATGCGCTGGCTAGTATTGCGGTTTTGTGGGGTGGGTCCTTTTCCCCAGCACAAGAGCCCACTACAAAAAAAAAGAAAATTCGCAATCACGAATAAGTGGATAACACGACTCAGTCCGATAGTGTCGAGGCCGAGGTTATCTACTAAAAGAAAAGATTGCCAAAGCAAACAACAAATTGGGCCTGGTGAAAACAAACGAGACTTGAGAATATCTCGTCTTTACCGATGATACTTATGGCCCCCAAATAAAAGCGGGGCATCCAGGTGGAAGCGGTTCTTCCTCGAACCCTCCCCATCCGGATTTGTACGAAAAACTCATGCAAAAATAATTCCATCAAATTTTGCCTCAAATGAAAATCACCAATGCTTCAGATTTATGTTAAAGTCTTATATGATGGAATCACATAATACTATACAATAAATAAGCACGTAATCAGAAGGCCTCTCTACCCTGCAAGAACACTTATAACGTGCAAATACGGGAGAGCTCATCCGATGGCTAGCTCATGAGTGGAAGGGCCAACCAACGTGGCGGGTTCCAAACCTGGTCCGGGTTTCCGAAATGGAAAGACCGATGTTGACAATTTAACTTTCCATTTGATTTCAGTGTAATAAATTAAAAATTATATGCAAATGATCGAAAAATTTACAAAACAAAGAAATTTGATCAACAATTGGTGAGAATCTTCTCTTCTCCTATAGTACATTACAGCCAAAGATACCCCACATTTTGTAATACATTTAAAATGCATAGCAAAACAAAACAGTGCGCTTCACAATTCTTCTAAACTATTGTAAAGTTGCTTTAATAGAACCCACTTTACCAGTTATATCAAATATAACATTTTCTAATAAATCTAAAAATCATAGCAAAACAAAATAGCGCGCTTCATAATTCTGCTTAACTATTGTAAAGTTGCTTTAATAGAATCCACTTTACCATTTATAACAAATATACTGCAAAACAAATAATTGAAGTCAATAAAAGAAAAACGGATACTTACCCAATCCTCCTCCGACGAGCACTCGCTTTTGGGGTGGGCTTATTGAACAAATGGTTACCGACTTTTATCTTTGAGTATGCTCGGAATTTATCCGACAATAACATTACAGGAATATTTACGTAACTAAATTCGCTTATTATGTGATTAATACCCCAAATGAAAATTTATAACAGGCTCATTTGCACGAAAAAGTTTGACTTTTTGATGTTTGACGCGGAAATGTTTTTTTTTTCAGAATTCTAGGCTGGGCTAGTGTTTTTTCTCCATAGGTTGTGGTATTGATGAGCTCCCTTCAGATTTTTCTAGTCGTATTTGAGAGTTTGAAAAATAAGCAGGCTTTATCTGATATGTCAAAACCGAGATAGGAAAGTTTCCGCAATAGACTTTATGCTGTTGATGTCAGACTATGATTCGTAGCTGAAATGACTAGATATGCGTTTAAGAACAAAAGAAAACTGCTACTATAAATTTATCCTTTCAATTTCTAATATTCTCATTTGATGTTGTTCAGAAGTTACAGCCGTACAGTCGTTTTTCTTCGATAGGTTATGCACATAATTAGTCGTAAGGCGATGCGAGGACTTACAGTTTTTGACCGAATTTTCCCAGCTAAGCATCTCGCCCGCAGGTTAACCCGGTGTTCTCATATTCAATTTTAGCGCTACCACAGAAAAAATACATCAGAGCAAGAGTTTCTCACGATCATTTAAATATTCAAATAAATTTGAGATAGTCCATTTTTAAGAATTTTCAGCAAATCGCACTGGTAAGAAATTTTTATTTCAATTAACATTCCGCTATTATGTATAAGACCCCCTAAAATTTCTTTAGCACAAACGGCTGTTTAATCACTGCACCAAAAAGCCGTAAATCTTTCAGTTATGTTTACTTCTGCACTTCATCATATGGATTACTTGAATTTTATCGATTTGAGCCAATGCTCCACCACTGATATTTAATATTAGAAAAAATTTCCGAATATTATTCTGCACTTCAAAAGATGGATTTATTGAATCTTATCCATTTGAGGGATTGTTCACCACTGATAATGAATATCAGAAGAAATTTTTGACTATCACTTCGCGAAGTTGGGAAATTCGACACTATAATAATTTACAGCGATAATGAACTTGAGCTGGAAGAAAATTATCTGCGAACGTTAACTTTTTGCTGTGCAAATTACGTGTCACCGTACAGATCATTCGCGACATCCACCATGGTTCGCGATCACAATTCGACTTTTTTGTGTCGCAACGGTGGTTTCTTGGAGGGCCCACCACTCGTATCCAACCGGTATCTCCCATTGCGTTATACCGCAATTCATTTTGCTAGGGTCGGATGAAACAAGTTGAATTAGTAGGAGAGTGCTCCTGCGAGAAGGAGTTTGCAAACCAGTTAGTAACTCGAGCAGCATCTCCTAATATCAGAACTTGTCTCATATACTGATTTCATTGATTGAGTCTCAAAAGCTTTAGCTTGATTATTTTGTATTCAAATTTGTCACCACTTTGTTTTCAATGTGTTGACATCATCGTTTGAGTAGTCTTCATAACATATCAAAGCTACAAACTATAGTATTTGTAAAATTTTTATCAAAATTTCTTCTTATCTGTAATGTCTAGATCCGTTGCAAATGTGTATATCCCTGGTATCACGTATTTCATTGTACACTAAAAGCTCCTTATTCGCGGGGGACATGTTCCGTAAAGATGCCGTGAATACAGTACCCAGGAATAAGGCATGGTAATTTTTATGGGATCATATAGGATACGTTCAAGGTTAAAAAAACCGATTTGCACACACATAAAAATTAATTTTATAAATATTTTTAAAAATGTCAATTAATTATTATTGTCAGGCTTAGGCATGGGTTTCAAGAACTAAGTGATATTTTCTTGCTTTACTGCTTTTAAAAAGTCTTTCAATTCAAATCGATAATCAGCTGTGGCGCTAATAATTTGCCGTTTAAAAATAAGACACCTTTCCATAGATGGATCAATTTTCACGAAGAAATCACAAAGCTCATTTGCCGTCCGTAAATCTTCACCTAGGGTTTTAAAGTTGATAGTCACCATTTCAGTGCGCGTTGGAGACTCTTCTTCAATAGAATGCTCAGTCAGCATTTTGGTCAAATCCTCATCTCCCAAAGTAAGCAACTCTTGAATCTCGTTTCAATCTAACTGTTCAAAGCCATCTCGTCCTATTCCATTTGCGACTTGTGCTATGTTTGGAGCTAAACTTAGAGTTTCCATGGCTTCTTCAACATTTCCGATATTTTCCAGCATTGCATAGCATTCATATCAGGATAACATTCCATGGTGCCTAGTATGATTTTGAAGGTCCACCTAATGTAATAAAGCTTAAAGGCCTAGATTATACCTTCGTCCATGAGTTGGAGTAAAGCCGTCATATTAGGAGGTAAAAATATGACTTTTATGCTTTGATGCATTGTTTCGAGCTCACAAAGGTGACCGGGAGCATTTTCCATAACCAGAACAGCCTTTAAGTCTAAACTGTTTATTTTCAAATAAGTTTCAACTTCAAGAGCAAAACCATTCTGGAACCAGTCACAAAAGATAGTACTTGTAACCCACGCTTTCTTGTTTGCACGCCAAAATACTGGCAAGTGACCCTTGTTCTGATTTTTAAAGCATGAGGATTTAATGTACGGTAAAGCATTAGGGACTTTATAACACAATCTTTTGATGCGTTAGAACAGAGAAACAGTGTTATTCTGTCTTTTACTGCCTTGAAACCAGGGTGGACTTCTCGTTTTTGGAAATGTAAGTTTTGTTTGGCATTCTTTTCTAAAACAGTGCAGTTTCATCTGCATTAAACACTTGTTCAGGCTTGTAGCCACTATCAATAATTAAGTTTGAAAATTCTTCTGGGTATTTTTTTGCTGCTGTGATGTCTGCAGATGCAGCTTCTCCAACAATTTTGGGGCAAGCAATGATTGTCGTTCGTTGAATTTGTTGAACCATCCTTTGGATGCTTAAAATCCTCGGTCAGTACGTTCAATACCAGGTTCCCTAAAATGTGCGCAAAGACGCTTTGCCCTCTCGCGGATCAAATGACCATTTAGGGACACTCTTTTTTGGTTGCGATCTTCAATCAAGAGTGATAATGCAGCTTCCATTTTTTCAATAGCTGGATCACGAACAACTTTCGCTGATAGTGACGTTGAAGCTACAGAGCTCCTTATTTTGCCTTCCGATTTTTTGATGAATCGCACAGTTGATTCATTAATATTGAAAGAGCGTGCTATGGATGCAAGGCGTAAACGGTCAACCATTTTTTTTACTTTAAGCGGCAACACTACTTTTTTCCCCGTTGCACTTAATTTCTTATTACTTTTACTCGACATTTTTAATTCAACACAAAACCGATGAAATGCGTATTTTTAAATGAAAACTACAGCAACTGCTGAAGAGTTGAAGCAAAGCAAACACTCGCTGCGGCAATGAGGGACAAAGCGGAACATGCAATACGTATTGCACGTTCCGCTTTATTCGATATTGCACGTTCCGCTTTGTTCACCTTTGCTACAGTAAGTATTTACATTGTGGTGACATTTGACGATGAACTTTAGGCATATATAGTAGCAGTAATGTTTGTTTACATTGATACATTGTTGCACTCTTTTAAAATACCAACTCGACATCGAATCCTTTTAATTTACGGGCCGATTGGATCCGCGAATAGTGAAATTTTTTGTCGCAAATACGAGAACTAAGTCGCAATTTTTAAATCCACGAATAGCGAAACTGTGAATATGGAAACCGTGGATAAGGAGCTTTTATTGTAATTTTCAGGGTTTTGTACTAAAATACAAAACCTTATTCCAATCACGACCTGTGTCCGTCTTTCGTCTGCATGTCACAGCACTTTTTCTCCGAAACTATAGAAGCTACAGCAATGAAACTTTATGGAAAGGTCGGAAGTGGTGACTTCTAGAAAGTTTTGGGTGTGAACAATTTTTCAAAGGGGTATTTCCATATAGGGAGGTGACCCTTCAAATTTTTTTTTCGCCATTGGTAGTCGAATAGGGTGTCATTGGAAAGGTTTTGATGATATCTTTTCAAAACAAGTCCTAAAATTGCCTTATCGGTACCGAAGGCGGCTGGGGAAGGGGAAATGTACGAACTTTTCGCATACCCCCCCTCCTACCCCCGCGATTGGACACCTTTCATCCGAAAATCTGAAAAAATCATGAATATACGCCTTTATGAGTACAACAACAACAAATACATGAGAAGTCGAAATTCACTCAACTTTGTTAGTAATAGTATTATTTATCGATTTTACATTTTCTTGAATGAAATCTAAACAGTGCCCTTAAATTCAACACATAGATGACTATTTATAAGATTGATCTGTCCTGAAAGTTTCATCAAGATCGAATGGTATTTAACAAAGTTATAGCGATTTGAATTTTCCTGTATTACTATGGAACAATATGCGCTGTATTACTATGGAAACATATGGCTATGGAACCACATGCGGTTTTTACCAACTCAGACACTACAGCTTTGTTAGAATTTGCAAGAAAGTTTCAGGAATGATACGTATCATGAATATCCAGCTAGTATTCAGAACTAAAAATTCGTTCAACTTTATTAATAATAGTATGATCTTCATCTTTTACAAGTTTATTGATTTTATTCGTTGCTGGTGACTGCATTTTGTAAGTTGAGTACAAAACCCTTTTGACAAGAGCGTAGGTCTGTCTACCCAACTTGTTAAATATTCAATCGACTTTGAATTAGCTGTTTATGGCTCGATTGTTGTGAAATTTTCAGGACACGTACAATAACTACTAAAAAATCTAGATACAAAGTATTTAATGCTTCAGTAATTTCATTGAGTTGGATTCAACCGTTTAAAAAAGAAACCTGGTAGTTGCCAGGGGTTATTCACCTTTTGCTGAAAATTAGCACCTATTGCATTATCTGAGGCATCTACAAATAACGCTAGATGAGGGACGGCTTGAGAAAATGCCAAAAGTATAGAGTGAACTAATTGGTGTTTAGTGGTTTCAAAAACATGCATGGTTTCTAAAGCCCACTTAATCTCACAGGACTTTTTGGTTTGTGGCCCAGACAAGTAAGCATTTAAAATTTTGTTCTGATGTGCAGCATTTGACTGAAATCTTTTATAAAAGCTTCCCAAAAGTTCCCAAAAATCTGCATAGACCTTTGACTGTTTTGGGACTTGGGAAGTCTGCTATTGCTTGGACTTTGCCTAGTGCAGGTTTTATACCTTCAAGAGTAATTAAATGCCAAAAATTCTCACATGCGTTTAGGGTTTTTGCAGCTTTCAACATTGAAAGTAAGGTCAAAATCAAGGAGTTGTTGAAAAATTCACCTTATACAAACTAAATCCATAGAATCGGAAGAACCAGGAACCAAAATATCACCCAGATAGATGAAACTAAAGTCGATATCTCGTGGCATAGAGTGAATAAATTTCTGAAAGGTTTGGGCTGCATTACACTGTCCGAAAGTCATCCGTGTGAACTCAAAGAGTCTAAAAGGTGTACAAATCGTCATCTTTGGAATATCTTTAGAGGCTACAGGAGATTGATGATATATCTTAGCAAGATCTTTGGTTGAAAATATGTGGCAGTCAGATAATTGTTGCGTCGGAAGTTTGGACTAATGCTGATGGTTGAAGCATTTGCTGTAGGTAGCTTAAGTGAAGCCGGTATAGGGGAATGACGAAGTAATAGAAGTATCAGCTCTTATATCTTTAGAAAAATTATTTTTTTCAAATCGATGGAAATATTGTATAAGACGACTTTTTTTATTACCTGAATGTTGGAAACTAGTCGTCTTGGTTTTTAAGCTATTAAGTTTTTGGAACTACTACAATCGCATGGAGTTATAGAGCTAATTTCGTTTTCAATAAGCTTTCTGTTGTACTAGCAATGTGTTTTCTTTTGAGGGTTAGGAGTGCCTGAGTTTCTACGTTCACTTATTGTATACACTACTGGATGCGATACATCTTTTTGAATTTTAGCCGCGGTGGCAGCCAATTCATCCAAAGTAGCCGACGTACTATAAGCAGTGTAAATTGTCCAACGACAATGTTTTTAACAGTTCCATTGCTATTGCCGTTCCTCACAGTTATTTAATTTCTCGTAATAATTGCGACAGTTGTCTGTTACCTAATGTCAACTAAGTTAAAAGTTGATCTAACCTGATGGACTCACTGATCGACAACCGTGCAATTAATTCTTCCTTTAATGCCATATATAGATTCACTGGAGGCCTTTCTAAAATATCTAACACTAGCATAACCGGAATCACATCTAATGCTGTGACTCCGTGATCAAATTTTGTTAATTCAGCTACAATTTCTTTCAAAATGTTATAATTTTTACTGACATTTAGCAGGCTCGTTTCAGCAGGTGACGTAGCTGCTGTTAACGCATCCTGAAATTCCTCTCTATTCGGTATCCCACTATTTAATTTTTCACTTGATTACTAATGTAGGATGATTCATTATAAAGTTTGGTTTTTAATCTCAAATAAAAGGCATAGCATTGAATTTTATATTGAACATTTTATTTTGAGTCAAAAGAACAATCTGACCTTTATTTTTGGAAGATAATCTTGTTCAAATGTTGACGTTGACTACGCCGTAAATGGTCTATCCTGAACGTCCAATTTTGGACGGCACGTTTGATTCGTCACGGTCTTTAGTCTTACTCTTAGCTACAGCCGCTATATTTTCTTCACTACGTCCTGGATGTGGTCTAATCGGTCGAGTGTCATCCAATAATGTATGCTGACTTTCAAATTTGCGGATGGTATTGGCTATAGTAGTTTCGGTAGGTCGACAATGCACGCCATAAGTTGCTCTAAGAGCACGAATTTCGTAATACAGCTGATTTGGATAGGTTGTTGCGGTGTAACTCTTTCCATAATGATTTGTCAAACAATACTGAATAAAAATTACATTACAATTTGACAAGAGTCACGTGTGATCTGTCAAAAAAAGCCTGTTGAAAATCAAATATAAACATATGTGAACGCAAAGTACTCCGGAAAATCCATGGCCTAGTGAAACAAGGAACAGAATGGGCACTTTGTTACAGTGATGTGTTGTATGCAATTTTCGACTGACCACCTATTTCTACATTCGTAAAGTTACGCGAGTTGCAATGGGGGGGCTGTGTAGAAAGAAAGGCCACCCAAAATAACAATAAAGGCTAGAAAATAAGGCAAAAATATAGAAGGACAACGGAGAACTTGATGGAGAGGCACGATAGGAAGCTAAAAGTACATCCTTACTGGGAGTGATCAAGTGGCGAACGAGGTCGCAGAACCGCGATGATTGGAGGAGTGTTAGCTAGACGGACAAAAGGATTTGAAAATTAAGAATATGGAGGAGTCAGCCAACGATAGTGCTCAACAAAAATTGGGCGCCATGTTAGCTAGACGGACAAAAGGATTTGAAAATTAGGAATATGGAGGAGTCAGCCAACGATAGTGCTCAACCAAAAATTGGGCGCCATGTTAGCTAAACTAAAAGTAACCAAAATTCACAAGAAAATTCGGGCTATTGATAATAAAATAAAGGTAATATTGCATTACTACTTCCACTTCTGGCTTCTTCCGTTTCCAGTTACTGCTTCCAGAAGTGGCTTCATGCGTAGTATGAAGATCGGATGCTAAAAAAATTTAAAGCTACATTTTTGTTATGAAAGACCCGATGGGTCACCTTCGCAGCGAAAAAGGAAAGAGAAGAAACGTCTAGCCAATAAGCTGCATGATGGCAGCTGAAATAGTAGAAGGTTGCCGGCTAGGCTCACCTGCGACGGTCGGGGTTTATTACCACATTAAATACTGTAAGAAAGGAAAGACGGAGAAAGAGACAACCTTCGTGCAGTCACCATGAGGATGCCCGCACTCCACCAATCTTGCCTCAATGAAACATGTTAATTTTTAATACTGTACATAATTTAATCTTTATTTTTTTATAACTTATTAGCAAACTTATACATAAGATTTCGAAATTTTACCAGACTAATATGCAGTCCTGGACCGTATACATATACCTAGTATATATAGTACTATGAGTACTTTGACATTTAGTATTTCTGGTTCATATTTGAATATTATAATATAAGTAAGTAAATCTTTTGTTTCTCATCTAACTTGTATCTAAAAACATATATTGTTGCTGCTACATCTAAATTAGCCGATTTTCTTCTTTAAATTAAATAATTATTCTGCTACTAAACTGCGTTTATCCGCTTAAAAGTTCTTAAATTAATTATTGTCTTCCCATTAAGTACTTAAAGTAAATAAATAAGATTTTTACATACTTTATATCCGTTGTATACAATTGATATTCACTACCATACATTTCGATTTGATGATTCCCGCAAGATAATTTTTCACAAATAATTATTACTTTACATTTTTTTTGCTTCGCAGTTGTCGTAATTGCTTGTGTTGAAATCTAAACACACTGATGATATCATCAAAGTTATTAGCAAATTTGCAAGCTCCATTTTTAATGTTGCGGCTACTCGTTCCCAACTCCTTGAAATGTCCAAATAACGTGTGAATACAAAAAGGTGGATTTTTTTCAAATATTCAGTTTAGTTTTTAAGCAAGTCACTTTTTGCTAACACGCGCTTACACTACAGGGTTTTTCACATTAACTTTTAAATGATCACACAAGTGTTATTTATGTTCATGTTAATTATATTAAACGTGCCACACAGATTCAGATGTTTTTAAACTTGCCCAATTAGTATATATTTCTTTAACACTGACACGTTTAGTATGTAATGGCTGCGAAGGCTACCATACGAGATGCGCTGAGGGACGGCGTCTTAAACGCCAGACGTATGTTGATTGCTTCGACCAGAATTGATAAATCGTAAAATTAGAACCTACTCAAGGTTGTTAGCTATTCACCAGCTAGCACTGAAATCATGATCCATATATGATCACACGGAAGCAAGATTTACATCCACCAAATGAACATCGAAGAACACGACACTTGCATCAAAACACCGAAACGACGCTTTGAAACTCGGATGACTTCTGCTTGTTTCAATCTCGGATCCCGCAGCGCAGTTTCCACAATGGGGCGACGGATGCAATCAAATCACCCAAACAAGATGGGCACAGCACAAAGACGTTTTGCGACTTTCCGGCTTTTCTCACAGAGTAAACAAAACCGTAGACTGAGTTCACAAACAAATAACGCAAAACGAAACGTGCCAACGAGAATCCTCTTGCTCGGACGGACAGCAAACGACTAATTTTCCATGTAGACGGACTCCTTTCGCGACCGTGTGATAAACACAATTTTTCTTGACTCACAATCCGTGCAACGAAAACAAATGACGACGCTGGTAATTAATTGCAATAATGCACTTGGAAACTAATCACTGATATGACCGAGAAAATTGAACTCCTCGAGGACACGATCGTCATCTCCGACTGTGCAGCTAGCACACCCTGTCCAATTCGCAATGGAAAATTCTCTCTCTCTCCAAACTTCCCAAGCCGATTTGGACGAGAGAGAAAACTTCCCAAGCCATTCTTCTGTTTCCCTTTTATCTTTATTCGGGAATGTTTTGAGAAAACCTCAATCAGCATTGAAGTGTGTCTCCATGGCCAACATTCAGTGTTGCCAGTTAGCATGAAAATATTTTTAGCTAGTAAAATTTTTATTTCAGGGAAAAATTTATTTCAAAATTTGCATTTTTATTTCTTGAGGATTTTGTTTATAGCTAAAATCGTAACACGTGGGGACGACCTACCCCTTGAGAAGGGTCTCATTCCTAAAGCCGGGCCCTATCATGAATATCAAATATTTATATATATGAAAAAAAATACGTGATGATATGAAAATATTAAAGGATACGATACTATAATTGATACTACGCTAACGATATGATATATATATAAATGCGATAAGAACAATAGCGATACGATACGATATATATGAAACTAAATGCGATACTATAATAAGATAAGTTCGATACGACGATAGCGATACGATAATACTATAAATTCGATATGACGATAGCGATACGATAATACTATAAATTCGATATGACGATAGCGATACGATAATACTATAAATTCGATATGACGATAGCGATAAGATAATACTATAAAAATACTACAAGATACCTAAATTAAGATGATAATACGATTACTATAATGCGATAATGATATCCAAAAAAAACTAAATTACAAATTAGTCGATAATATTTACATCGGTTCCTAATATACCTGAGGTGTAAGAACGATCCTTAACAGAGATAGATGAAAATTGGAATGCTAATAGTGGTGCACTACTACTTCCACTTCTGGCTTCTTCCGTTTCCGGTTACTGCTTCCAGAAGTGGCTTCATGCGTAGATAAAATAAGGAGAGGAAAAGATAGGCTTGATACTAAGAAAGAAATTCGACACTCATGTGCGAATATCCTGAGCATGAAAGTTACCCAGTGATTTACCATTCGGAGTCTCCAACTCATATGCAACTTGACCTATATGACGCTTGATTTTAGCCGGTATGAATTTAGGAGCAAACTTAGCTGCAAATTTGTCAGTGGCGCTACTCAAGACATGATTTCTGACAAAAACATCTTGTCCAATGGCAAACGTCCTAGCTCTAGCTCGCAAATTATAATGACGTTGACCCTTGGTATAGGCTTCGGTTAATTTTTCCCTGACTTGGTCATGAATTTTTCTTAACCGCTCGTGTGGAGTTATGAGTGCCACTTCACCGTCCTCAAAAGCGGATAGCTTCCTAAGAAGTTCATAGTCTGAACCATGACTGACAGCCTGAAAACCAAACATGAGATAATGTGGTGAGCAGCCAGTGGCCTCATGCACTGTGTTTCGGAAAGCCGCGCCAGCTTCTCTCAGATATTTATCCCAAGTACAATGATCATCACCGACATAAGAACGAATAGCAGCAAGAATTGACTGATTTACGCGCTCGGAAGCGTTAGACTGAGGTGAATATTTAGGAGAAAAAATATGTTTAATGTCATAATCCTGAATAAATTGGGTGAACTGCTTGGAAGTGAATTGTACTCCATTATCGGAATGAATAAATTCTGGCACACCAAAAGTGTAGAAGATATCTAGAAGAGTTTGAATTACTTTTTCGGTAGTGGCCTTAGGCATAGCCTTCATCCATACAAATTTTGTATAATGGTCAAGTACGATAAATAATTGGGTGTTTCCACTCTTAGAACGTGGATACGGTCCTAGGAAATCGATGAACAAGCGTTGCATCGGTCTGTCTGAAATGCGCTCTTGGCCCATAAGGGGTCTAAGGGCTTTATTGTAAGGCTTGGTTTGCTTACAGGTAGTGCATTTAGAAATGTATGCAGTAACGTCTTTACGAAGAGTTGGCCAATAATAATATCTCTGCAATACTTCGGTAGTTTTACGTATGCCACAGTGAGAGGCTTCGGGTCTATCGTGGGCTTGAGAAATTAGCCTTGATTGCTGACTCTCAGGTATCCATAACTTGGTACGTGGAATGTCCAGATCGGGATCATTACTTCTTCCGACATTGATATAGATTCTACCATCTCTTATCCAGAGGTTGGGAAACCTTTCGGGTTCTTTCGATATAGTAAGGATCCGACTGACATATTCTGGTTCTATAAACGCTGTATCCAATATTAATGAATCAAGGTGGAGATGCTCAGGAAGTAATGGAAGGTATAGACAAGAGAGCTCATAACGACTCTCATGGACTCTAGAAAGGGCGTCAGGGACAATATTAGCTGATCCTTTAACGTGTTCTATGTTAAAATTGAAACCCTGTAGCTTCAAACTCCAGCGAGCTAATCTACCAGTAAGGTCTTGTTGACTCATGAGCCACTTTAGACTAGCATGGTCCGTGATGATCGTAAAAGGCAGGCCCTCGACATAGGCACGAAATTTCTTAACACTCTGCACCGCGGCTAAACATTCTAATTCCGTGATAGTATAATTGCGCTGTGCAGAAGATAATTTAGAGGACATGAATGCTATTGGGTGATCGTTCTCTTGGTCGTCTTTTTGGAATAGAACACCATCAATTCCCACCATACTTGCGTCGCATTGAATATAAAAATGCTTGCTAAAATCTGGATTAACGAGGACAGGAGCAGAAACTAAAGATTTTTTTAGCTGTTCGAAAGCATTTTGTGCGGCATCATTCCATTTAAAGGATGATTTAGATTTTAATAGGTCCGTCAAAGGGCCAGCTATTGCAGCAAATCTATGTATGAAGCGACGATACCACCCTGCCATACCCATGAAGCGCCGAACTTCCTTTGACGATTTTGGAATAGGATACTCTATTATGCTGTTGATTTTGGATGGATCGGTCTTCAAGATTCCATCACTCACGATATATCCCAAGTACTTAATTTCTCTTTGCAGGAACTTGCTTTTACCAACATTTATGGTAAGGCCAGCAGATTTCAATAGCTTGGCTACCTTGGATAGTAGTTCCAAATGCTCCGAGAAGGTCGCACTAGTGATGAGCAGATCATCCAAATACACAAAGATTTTGTCATGCAGCTCATGCGGAATGACTTTGTGCATGAGTCGGCACATGGTCTGTGGTGCATTGCACAACCCGAATGGCATGACTGTGAATTGGTAGAGTGGTCTTCCTGGAACAGTGAAAGCTGTCTTTTCTTGAGAGGTAGAATCTAGAGGTATTTGCCAGAATGCGTCTTTGAGATCCAAGCTGGTAATAAATTTGGTGGCTTGTAGTCGTGATAGGAGTCCTTCAATTAAAGGCAAAGGATATGCATCTTTGACGGTAACTTCGTTAACTCGTCTGGCATCTAAACAAAGACGCACCTTTCCTGGTTTGCGTACTAATGTAACTGGAGAACTCCACGAGCTGTGGCTCTCGCAAATGACTCCAAGGGCAAGCATCCTATCTAGTTCTTGGTACATTAAATTTTGAATTACTGGAGACACTGAGTAATGACGTTGTTTAACGGGCTTAGCCGAACCTGTATCTATTTGATGTGAAATTAAAGTGGTCTTTCCCAAACCTAATTCATTGGACGAAGGAAATAAATCAACTACTGATTGTAACTGCTGCTTTTGTTGATTGTTTAAATTGTGAAATAACTTGCTATCGGTACTAGATTTACTTATTGTGGGTTTTTCTACTATAGAAGCAATATTAGACATGCTTATGGGAACTATACTAAATATTTTCCAGAAATCTATACCCAAATATAACTTCCCTGCCAGTGACGGTACAATTAAAATCCGCATCTCGTGTACTATATCTTTACACTTCACAGGCACGTTAATAAATCCTTCTATAGGAACTTGTTGACCGGATGCGGTTTGGACTTGGGACTTGAGTCTATGCAGCTTTATACCTAGCGATTGGATAAATTCGAGCGAACCATGGCCCAGGACACTTACACTGGCACCACTGTCCATTAGTCCTGTCATTTTTTTGTTATGGATATAAACGTCACAATATGGACGAGGATCATTGGGTTCGGGATATGTTATGACTAAAATTTGCGCCAATTTTCGTAGTTTTCGACCAAAACGTTTAGCCTGGAAATACTTCATGCTACGTAATTGTCTTTTCTTAATCCGCGCACTAGACCGTGTATTGAACTGACTATTTGATAAGTTGGATGGGTTGTCACAAGGAGGATCTTGCTTTAATGGTTCCGACGCAGTTCGGGATCCACATTGGTGGCCGCATCTGCTGTCGCAACCTTTTGTTGTGATCCACGAGGGTTTGATTTTTGATGGTTGGGAGCGTGCCGATCCCTCATAGTTGGCCCGCTCCTGGTATAGTTTACCGGAAGTTTACAATTATTACATTGATTTTTACGGACTCCTAGAGCACCGCAACCAAAACAAAAGACACCCTGAATTGAGGCTGGACATTTACCAAAAGAGTGTCCCATCTCCTTACAATTCCAGCACACTCTGTATTCTGGCTTATTTGTGGGGTCAGACGATCTGAATAATTCTCCCGACGCGTCTGTTGCAATGTTTTGAAAAGGATTATTTGTTATCTCGTGTACATTACGGACATTAGTTGTGGAGCGCTCAGGGCGACTTAAATTCCACACTGACTCGATGGAGTTACAACATCTGACCAATTCCTGAGCTGTAACAAACTGTCTACCAGCGAGATGATCTCTCAAGCGGCGAGTCATATTTCGAAATAGCAGATGTTGCATATCTAAATCTGACATCCCTTGCTGAAGCTGCAAAGACATTGTCTCTAAAGCATCGAAAAATTCGATGAAAGGCTCATTCGTTCCTTGGGAACGAGCGTCCATCTGCCTACGTATATCAATATCGGCACGTTCATTTGAAAACCGGTTTAGAAAGGCTTGGGTAAGAGAATCCCAGTCAAGCGAATTTGGATGCATCTCATGGTATTTCCAATACCATTCAAGCGCGGGATTTTTCAAGAATACATGGAACCCTTGAGCCAACTGATTCAGGGGGACACCTTGTGTCTCTCCCATAGCTTTTAATCTATATAGAAAGGAGTCCGCTCTAAGGCTGGATCGTCCTCCATCATACACTATACCCCATTTGGTAATTGGTATGGAATTTTGCGACGTAAAATGTGTACGCGTTAGATTGGGCCGACCACGCTGGGTTATGTTCTCATTATCAAGTTGAGTTGAGGCCGAAACATCACTTGGTCTGTCCTGCTGAGGGTTTTCTAAAGAGGCCCGTAATGGGCGTAGTAAATTCATTTCTAAATCCTGTGTGAGGCGTTGCAGCTCCAGATGTAAATATTCTAATTTAGGATTTTGTTCCGGAATAGTTTGGGGTCCATCAGAAGATCTTATGTGGTTCAAATCTACCGTATCACTATACGACTGATCAACTGGCGAATCGGCCACCGGCATTAACGGTGGGTTAGAGATAGAGAGACGGAACGGATTAGTAGTGTTTAACCTCGAAGGTTGTTGCTCATGTTTTGTGGGGATACTCATGGGCAAACCAGAATCTATAGATTTATTTTTGGAGCTCATCACATTTGCATTTATGAAACCACCCTGTGGTGTAGAATGTCCTGACGGTACAAATTTGTCACTCGATTGTGGCAAAGGTGACGACATTTTGGCGTGTTTATTT
This sequence comes from Odontomyia ornata, assembly GCA_963969285.1. Taxonomy (NCBI): domain Eukaryota; kingdom Metazoa; phylum Arthropoda; class Insecta; order Diptera; family Stratiomyidae; genus Odontomyia; species Odontomyia ornata. The sequence goes on along the minus strand of OZ017738.1, from coordinate 133,619,714 downwards.
TTATTTATAATTAATATTATAGCTATTTATTTGCTTAAATGTATACTTTACTTATTATTTTTATACGTCAATTATATTTATATAAGAATTCAAAAAAAATATTTATATAATAAATTTTATATTGAGGTTCAGATAATTTAATGATTATGGTGAGTGCGAGCATACAACAATAAATCACACAAAGGTGTCTCCGAAGATGAAGGAGAAAGTGATGGAAAGCAAAATTTGAAAGATGATAAGTTTAACGAAATTACCAAAGTCATTTACGTCCGCTCGGTCCATGATCAAACCTTATTGAGGCGACTAATTCAAAACTCCGCGAACGAAATGACCCGGTAAGGTAAATAGTTGAAGAGAATAGAAATGTAAAATTTAAAGTGAAATTTCATGTATCGAACACACTGCCTGGAATTGGCTCTAACCTAAAAAGGCGTATTTATCAAAACCCCAGCGAATGCATTCGACACAGAGATGTAGTTGAGTTCGGTTGGCCAGTTTGAGCACAGGTATTCTGCTCCAGCCTCTGAAAGGCGAATAATTCAGATACCAGCTCAAACGTTTGAACTTCGCTTCATAAACTTAGTCGAAACACAGTCGAAATATGAAGTTACTGACCAACCTCACACAGAAAGGAAAAATGTAATAGAGGATAGATGAATATAGATATGAAGATCGGGGCGCCAGCTGCGAAGGCAAGCAATCAGCGCAATAGTGAAAACAATACCGAGCGATATAGCAATAAGCCAGCGGAGAAGCAAGGATTTAATTGATAATATTTTATACAAAAACAAAATCCTCCGCTGCCTCCTCGCACCATCACCGATAAAGGAATTATCGTGCCACAAAAGAAAAACCCATTGGGCGCCATGTTAGCTAGACGGACAAAAGGATTTGAAAATTAAGAATATGGAGGAGTCAGCCAACGATAGTGCTCAACAAAAATTGGGCGCCATGTTAGCTAGACGGACAAAAGGATTTGAAAATTAGGAATATGGAGGAGTCAGCCAACGATAGTGCTCAATCAAAAATTGGGCGCCATGTTAACTAAACTAAAAGTAACCAAAATTCACAAGAAAATTCGGGCTATTGATAATAAAATAAAGGTAATATTGCATTACTACTTCCACTTCTGGCTTCTTCCGTTTCCAGTTACTGCTTCCAGAAGTGGCTTCATGCGTAGTATGAAGATCGGATGCTAAAAAAATTTAAAGCTACATTTTTGTTATGAAAGACCCGATGGGTCACCTTCGCAGCGAAAAAGGAAAGAGAAGAAACGTCTAGCCAATAAGCTGCATGATGGCAGCTGAAATAGTAGAAGGTTGCCGGCTAGGCTCACCTGCGACGGTCGGGGTTTATTACCACATTAAATACTGTAAGAAAGGAAAGACGGAGAAAGAGACAACCTTCGTGCAGTCACCATGAGGATGCCCGCACTCCACCAATCTTGCCTCAATGAAACATGTTAATTTTTAATACTGTACATAATTTAATCTTTATTTTTTTATAACTTATTAGCAAACTTATACATAAGATTTCGAAATTTTACCAGACTAATATGCAGTCCTGGACCGTATACATATACCTAGTATATATAGTACTATGAGTACTTTGACATTTAGTATTTCTGGTTCATATTTGAATATTATAATATAAGTAAGTAAATCTTTTGTTTCTCATCTAACTTGTATCTAAAAACATATATTGTTGCTGCTACATCTAAATTAGCCGATTTTCTTCTTTAAATTAAATAATTATTCTGCTACTAAACTGCGTTTATCCGCTTAAAAGTTCTTAAATTAATTATTGTCTTCCCATTAAGTACTTAAAGTAAATAAATAAGATTTTTACATACTTTATATCCGTTGTATACAATTGATATTCACTACCATACATTTCGATTTGATGATTCCCGCAAGATAATTTTTCACAAATAATTATTACTTTACATTTTTTTGCTTCGCAGTTGTCGTAATTGCTTGTGTTGAAATCTAAACACACTCATGATATCATCAAAGTTATTAGCAAATTTGCAAGCTCCATTTTTAATGTTGCGGCTACTCGTTCCCAACTCCTTGAAATGTCCAAATAACGTGTGAATACAAAAAGGTGGATTTTTTTCAAATATTCAGTTTAGTTTTTAAGCAAGTCACTTTTTGCTAACACGCGCTTACACTACAGGGTTTTTCACATTAACTTTTAAATGATCACACAAGTGTTATTTATGTTCATGTTAATTATATTAAACGTGCCACACAGATTCAGATGTTTTTAAACTTGCCCAATTAGTATATATTTCTTTAACACTGACACGTTTAGTATGTAATGGCTGCGAAGGCTACCATACGAGATGCGCTGAGGGACGGCGTCTTAAACGCCAGAAGTATGTTGATTGCTTCGACCAGAATTAATAAATCGTAAAATCAGAACCTACTCAAGGTTGTTAGCTATTCACCAGCTAGCACTGAAATCATGATCCATATATGATCACACGGAAGCAAGATTTACATCCACCAAATGAACATCGAAGAACACGACACTTGCATCAAAACACCGAAACGACGCTTTGAAACTCGGATGACTTCTGCTTGTTTCAATCTCGGATCCCGCAGCGCAGTTTCCACAATGGGGCGACGGATGCAATCAAATCACCCAAACAAGATGGGCACAGCACAAAGACGTTTTGCGACTTTCCGGCTTTTCTCACAGAGTAAACAAAACCGTAGACTGAGTTCACAAACAAATAACGCAAAACGAAACGTGCCAACGAGAATCCTCTTGCTCGGACGGACAGCAAACGACTAATTTTCCATGTAGACGGACTCCTTTCGCGACCGTGTGATAAACACAATTTTTCTTGACTCACAATCCGTGCAACGAAAACAAATGACGACGCTGGTAATTAATTGCAATAATGCACTTGGAAACTAATCACTGATATGACCGAGAAAATTGAACTCCTCGAGGACACGATCGTCATCTCCGACTGTGCAGCTAGCACACCCTGTCCAATTCGCAATGGAAAATTCTCTCTCTCTCCAAACTTCCCAAGCCGATTTGGACGAGAGAGAAAACTTCCCAAGCCATTCTTCTGTTTCCCTTTTATCTTTATTCGGGAATGTTTTGAGAAAACCTCAATCAGCATTGAAGTGTGTCTCCATGGCCAACATTCAGTGTTGCCAGTTAGCATGAAAATATTTTTAGCTAGTAAAATTTTTATTTCAGGGAAAAATTTATTTCAAAATTTGCATTTTTATTTCTTGAGGATTTTGTTTATAGCTAAAATCGTAACAGGAGGTTAGCCCTAGAGGCCAAATCTTGGTCTTATGATGCTCGTTATTGGGGGGATTGGCTTGTGATACCTAAAATACGATATAAAAATATCTCACCTATCAAACTTTTTCCAATTAGCGGCTTTCTTTTTGTATTACACTTGCATACACTTAGACTGTCAGGGCACAATTTCATCATATTGTTATCTATCATAATCATCGTGAGTAAGATTTCTCATATTCATAGACAATTCCAACACATTATCTATTTTATCATATAATCATCTCTATACGAGTATAATAATATCGTCTTATTATTTAATTTTCTGTGACTATTTTAGGCAATTTATTTTACTTTAATATTATTTTATTATCACTATATTATTATTTTACTCCTGCCAAATTGGAAATAAAAAACGTAGAGCTTATCAGGACCTTCACATACCAGTTGGGCGCACTCATCTTAGATCAATATAATGACAAACGTTAATGCAATCAAACTTGGCGCCACATTGCGTGCTATATTGCCCCACCGTTACAAACTTTTTTTTCTAGATTAGAATACAATACCTCGGTTGAGGACATCATCGAAAATATCATGTACAAGCTGAACTTTATTCGTTAGTTACTCTAGTTCACTAAACTTACGCTTGATCGGAAGACGGACAGATTGATTGCGTTCTTCAAAACTACAGCTCCAGCTAATTGAAGTATCTTGCTGGATAAAGAGTTTCGGCCTCCTGGTATATTTGTTGAAAATTTCTCCCCGGATTGTTAGCGGAACAATCCTGCATCCTTTATCCTTTTGCTCCACATACACCACACTCCTGAATTTTCCTTTTTTTCTATGCTTTTTCCATATAATATCATATGACGAACAGAAGCATGGCTGACAGATGACATTAATAATGGCAAACTCCTCCCAAACCGTTTAATCTTCCGTGATGTTACTGGTACGTTTGACGGTAGAGGCATTCTGGTGCGTGTGCATGTTTCTCTTGCTAGCAAATCCTGTGATAATTTTGCCCCATCTAATCTCTCTTTCTGACTTTCTTTCCCTCCTTGTACCATCTGTGTAAGGTAGTCCACGTGGTATAGTGGTAAGAGCACTCATTCTATAAGTCAAAAGTTCCTGGTTCGACTCTCGTTCTCATGAACGAGATTTCAGTTCAGTTATGATACGTGCTGGCTTAAAATCAGAATGTATTGCATATCACTTTGTGAAGTGCTGATATATTCGATCATGATAATGAAATACTCTATCATTAAGCGAAAGCCCGAAAGGGACTTTAGTACTGTGTAAATTCTTTGTGATAGTCCTGCTGTTGTTTATAAAGGTTTCTTTGCAAAATGCTTGAAGGAAATTATTACTGTCTTCCCATCCACCCCTATATTGTTCTGTGATGACAAAAATTTGCCCTCTATTCTTTGAAATTACATCTTTATCCCCATACTTGCTGGCGATGGTGTATCGTATGCTCTTTCTTGTCCAATCAAACTCGTTCGATGTCCAATCAGACTCGTTCGTTCTGTTCATATATGAAATCTTTAAAGGGCTCTCATCATTTCCAGGATAATTTTAGTCCTGAAAGCGTGACATTGTCTACTCCTCAGGAATCCTGTGAAGTTTTTCTTTTTGTTTTTCAGTAGTGCTAAACCATCTCCTTCCTTACAATTTTCTTTGCTCTTTTCTTTTACTGCTGCTTTTCGTACAAATCCCTTGCAGATTGAAGTGCTCTTTAATGATATTGGCAGCAGTATCTGATGCTATTAAACATTTTCTTGCAAAAAATTATCTGCTTTACTTGTGTTTCCCTCAATTATTTTTAATTTGACTTAATCTTGTGGGGTTATCCCCTTCACAATGGAAAATTGCCCACATTCTACCTATAGTCAAATCTGGTGACCACAATGTTATCTTCAACTATTGTTCTATTTCCCTTCTTCCTTGTTTTAGTAAAATTCTTGAAAAGATAGTTCTTTATATGCTTTAACCGGTTATTCAGCTTTTCTTAGTAGATCAACAGCATGGTTTTATCAGAGGTAGATCTCCCCTCAAAAACTTACTTTCTTTTATCCATCATATTGCAGCAGCCATTGACCAGCAACAACAAATTGACGTTATTTTTACGGATTTCTCTAAGACTTTTGATTCAATGCATCACTCTCTATTATTTGAGAAACATAAAAATTTAATATTCCTTCTTTACTATGTCCGGAATTCTAAATGTGCCGTTACTTTTAACACTTGCTTCTCCTCTTCTTTTCATCCTAGCTCGAGAGTTCCGCAAGGATTGATACTTGGCCCCATTTCGTCAATGACTTAACTTTTGCTGCCACATCCCCCTATCTCCTTTGTACCGATGACTTTAAGATTTTTCAAGCTATTAATTCCTATTAGACGCTGATATCCTTCAAGTCGATTTACTGCATCTGAGTTACTGACGTGAATCAAGCCATTTCTTGTTAAATGTTTCCAAATTCCACCAGATGACATTCTCTCGTAAAAAATTACCTTTTCTCTTAACGTATAGGCTTGTTGATATCCCTCCGGCCACAGTAACTTTCTTTAAGGATCTTGGTGTGGTTTTCGATTTTAAATTGAAGTTTGACTTCCACTTTGCTCTAATCATTAAGAAAGCCTCCCATTTCGCAGGATTTATTTTATGTACTGCTCCGTCATTTCACACATTACCTCCTGCATGTTTATTTATTTCTCATTGGTTTGTAATAGCTTGGAATACTGCTCTCGAATTTAGAAGTATATCTATGTTCTTGAGTCAGTACAGCGTGGATTTACACAGTCCCTATCCTTCAAATTCAACGTTTCTTCTTCTAGGTAGCACTACAGCCCCTCTTGGGCCTTCGCTTCCTGCAAATAGTGCCTCCAACTATCTCGATCCGTTGACTACATCCTCCAATTTCGAAATCCGAGCAGCGATAAACTGTTTTCGTTGACCGAGTCAGACCAACATTTCCCCGTTTTCCCCACTCGTCTCCGCCCTTCATTTCTCCGAACGAATACGTTTTTGGGTATCCATTGTTCTTCCATACGATTTACATGGCCAGCCCTTTGTAGCTTCTGCAGTCTTACAATCGAGTTGACCTCCTGTTTTCCTATGTACGCAGCTGGTCTTCAAGATCGTCAAAACTGAAAAAAAATATTTTATGTGAGGTGTATTCTTTGGGGCATTTCGTCTCTTTCATTACTGGTTCTCATTTTTTTGGTGCCTAAATACACAAATTTGCTCACATTTTTAAGGGTTTTGTAAAACAATTTTACAAAACCCTACAAAAATCGCAACCTGTCTGTCCGCCCGTCCGTCCGTGTGTCATAGCACTTTTTCTCGCAAACTACTTAAGCTAGAAACATCAAATTTTGTATACAGGTGTAAAGTGGTGCTCTCTTCATAGTTAAACTACTAAAATTTTATAAAGTATTTAAGGGGGGGTCTCCCCATATAGGGGAGTGGCCCCCGAAAAAAAAATTTCATCAAATGTAGCCTATATGGGTATCAGATGAAAGGTCTTGATGAGAACTTTTCAAAACAGGTCTTAATTTGATACATTTTGCTTCGAGGGACGCGCAGGGTGGGGAAATAGACGAACAATTTGTGTGCCCCCCCTCGCGATTGGACACCTGTGATGCGAAAAATTATGGTGGTAGGTGTTTATGAGTACAACAACAACAAATGCCTTAGAAGTCGAAATACGCTCAACTTTGTTAATAATAGTATAATATTTGAATTTTACATTTTCCCCAATAAAATCGCAATTGTATCTTTAAACTGAACGAAATTCGATATTTACGTAGTCCTTCTAAGGGTTCTTAAACTTTGTAAGTTTGATGAAATCGAATAATATACACGGAATTGTTTGTAATTTCTCCAATTACAACAACAATAACACATGATTATGGTATTTTATGGACTTCTCATCGAATCAGTCACTGCAGTTTTGACTTGATCTTCTTGAAATTTTCCAATAAGGTCAATAACATTAATATTTTTGAGAATACATGATTTGAGTGATTTTTGTTGGTTTGCAACAAAATGGCAACCGTTGAAAATAGAAAAACAATAGATTTTTTTGAACGTGCACATCTCTTTGACATGTTTCGTGACGTTATTCATTGCTGGTGAATGCATTTCTGAGAAGTTGGGTACAAAACATGAGCGTAGTTCTGTTTACCCAACTTGTTTATATTGTAATCGCCAAGTGTAATATTTTGTGTATTTGAGGTATTTGCCATGGCTTGTTGTATTTTTATTGATTTGTAGCCCTACTAGTTTTGCTTCTCTGTCGAGTTTCAGGAAGAGTTCTTTGGCAGTTATTAATGACCGTGACAAAATATTGATGTCAGTACTTGGCTCGACTTGTATATTAATATCCCTCGTGTATTGATAGGTAGCTTCCTTATGACGTACTCGAGAGCCAAATTAAATTGCAATGCGGGCAGCCTATCCCCCTGCTTTAGTCCGATGATTGTGTCAAAGGCATCGGTGAGTTGATTATTGATGCGGACTTGTGAGGTCGTCAAATTTTTGTAGCGGTCTGGTCTTCTTCGAATATTCCTTTGACATACGACGTCGATGGGTTAATTTGATCAAGTAATGATCTCAGTCTCCTCGGTTTGTACGGGCGTCAAGTTTGCTCGAGGCCCAACGTTGTGAGATTAGAACACGATCGATCTGGTTTTGTGTGTTGCCGTTCGGTGATATCCAAGTCATTTTATGAATGCATCGATGTGCGAAGCAAGTCGAACGTATGACTAGATTTCTGCTACATGCAAAGTCAATCAGGCGCTGGCCATTGTCATTTGTTTCATCTTGGAGGCTATATCCTCCAGCTATTCCCCGATGAAATAGCTCATTGCCAACTTTAGCGTTGAAATCACCCAGAATTATTCTTTTCTCATTTGAAGACATTGAGTCGACTAGTCTCTCCAGGTGATCGTAGAACGTTTCCTGCATCCTTTCGTCCTTTTCTTCCTTCGGGATGTGAATATTTATCAGTTAGATTTTCAATAATTTGGCTTTTATACGGATCACACGACGAAAGTAGCATATTCAACGTTTGTTACTCCTTTTATGGTGACCGTCTACATACGTTAAACCTTCCCACTCCCTAAACCAAACGATTTTGCCATGACGAATTTCTTTTGTTCAAGCTTCATTATAACCATTTACCTCAAAATTTATGGAAGCAAATTGGTACAGTTGATGCTGTTTGCCTTAATAGACTTGCACTTCAATTTAATGTTCCATATGCACGTCCTACCATCTTCTTTCACTCTCCATTACTTCGCCTACCTCATATGAACAACCAGCAATATCCTGGTCCACTGCAACAGCCTCTTGGCGTGTTTATAACTTTCATAAAAAATCAAGTTTATAAATATAATTCATAAATTTTGATAAAATGGAATTTTAATTTCTTTCGTTAATTTCTTCCCGACTTTAAAAAGTGTATATTCTTGTATTTAGATTTATCTTATAAATTGATTAGTAATTCGACTGCTAATCTGCAAGTTGATTTCGAAATAATAATGATAATAATGATACTCATCTCAATTGAAAAGATATCAATGCACTCCCCGCCGCTGCTGGTTACTTCACCACATACCCAACTATTTCACGTAAGAGTACATGTTTTTTTCGTTACACATGAAAATCATCAGAGCGTCAACAATGAAGATTTACTTCTGACTATTAACTACCCACCGGCAATCATGCAATGCCTCCAGATCAATCCATGGCACATTGGACACATCAATGCTAGGACCAAAGTTGGCTTCCATCCTACTCTCGTGCAATTGTCCGTTACCATCAAATAGCCACCGACAGTCATCTGACACCACGACTTGGCCAGAGCATATCTACTAAAAAGCAATTTCACATAGAACAAATTTCGCATCTAACGGTAGTTAACGTAAAAACCGATTTGTGTATGTATTGCAAAAAATTAGAAATCGATTTGTGTATGTATTGAGTAAAATTTATTTTCCTCTCAAATTGTTAGAAAGGAAAGAAAGAAATGCAAAATAATGTCTCTTATGTTATTTCACGTCCCTTTCTAATCGGAAAAACAGCTGGTGCAGTTGCTTGTTAGTATATATGCTCTGACTTGGCTTCGTCAATGCTACGACTAAGGACAGACTACAACAATTAAAAGTAGCAGGAAAGTGCCCCAGCCGAAAGGGTATTATAAAACTATTAGAAAATCAAACGTCTGAATATTAAAACTTGACTTATACACATACTTCGTGAATTGAGCTCGGAAAACTAATATACTCGTATGTATTATATATTTTTATTTGCCACCATTTTATTTTCAGTCTGCTGACCTCAATGTTTGAGTAATCATGATAAAATATCAATGTTGCAAAATGTTTTTAAACTTCTCATCAAAATCTTTACCCATATGTGATGTTTGGATTTTTGAGAACGTGTGTTTACACAGTATCACGTGTGATTATTATTGTGATGGATGAATTTTCAATCGTTTATTATTTAACTATTTATGGATCGATTTTTATGAAATTATCAGAAAACATGTGCTTTACATCGAAAAACTTGATATAAATAATTTTTCGTACGTTTCCCTTTTACTGTGCATCCTTCTCTTCAAGATCTTTCATTTGATACCCATAGGTAGCCACTTTGGTAAACAATTTTTTGTAAGCGTCACCCCCTATATAATGAGAAGACCCCCCCCCTTAAACACATTGAAACATATTTTTTGTATCGTAATTTTTGAGAGGGCACCACTTTTAACCTACTTATAAAATTTCATCATTCCAGCTTATGTGGTTTGCGAGAAAACTTGCAGTGGCGCACAAACGGACGGACGGACAGACAGATTGCGATCTAACTAGGATATTGTAAAATTATTTCATAATACTTTAAAAAATTTAATCATCATAACGAAGGGTATAAAGTTATAGATAAGATGAATATCCTTGAGAATCTCTAATGTGAATGTTTTTTGTAATATAGTAACGAACTTTAATTTAATTATTTTGTTGTTTCAGCTTGATAACTTGACATTAACTCTACTAGTCTTGGCAACAGAGTTCCCAAATTTAGAACATCTAAGTTTATTAGGTAACCCCGCGTGTCCTGATGGTTTGTCACCAAGCAATAGTTCAGCGGATAGTTACGAAGCTTACAAGTAAGTTTATACTCATATTTACAATCATTTATTCTGGACTACTTGCAACAAGCTATAAGAGCAGCCTTAAGTTCAAATATTTTGATATTCAAATTTAATTTAAGCTCGAATAGCGACTTGAATCAACATAAAATAACAACTCATATAAAAAAGTCATGGTTAATATTTATCTAAAGCTTAAATAACTCAACAGGGCTTTTTGATGAGATTATATAAAATTCCGCTCAATCTAAGGAATTGCAAGAAACCTAGTCATGTGTTCTTAGAGCTGTCTTCTTTGGAATTATGTATAATGTGATGAAAATTTACATTCTTGGAACTGTAAGCGACTTGTGCGGGAAATTAAATTTACCTTTCGTAATAATTCGAGAGTTCAGGATTATTACCTAAAAGGATGATAATTCGAATGTTTTGCGTCGTTAGATGATGTGTGGCGATTGGAGATGATGGTTAGTTGCAAGCAAATTCTGTAAGGGAGACGGTTATGAATTTAATCGGAATATACAATAAATTTTTTGGGGTACTGGTAGTCTTACTTCAACGCATCAAGCTCGTCAGCTTTGACGCACTTTTTTCCAAGATTTAATTTTAGCTAGAAGTGAAACGATAATGATTGGCTACTAAATTGCAGATTGTGCACTATTTCGAAGTATATCGGGGCATTTCTAGTTACTAATTATATCATGTTTTTGGGTTTGAAACCCATGAAATCATAAAAAAAAACGAGTAAATATTAATTGCCTTTATCGAAGCGAAAAATCGTTAAACGTTAAGATAACTTCGGACGATGTATTTAAAAAAATAATTGTTTAATTTAGTTTTTAAACCTGTAGGTATATCGTAGAATTAAAGGAAACTTGTATGATTTAGAAACAATATGCCTTTCAAAATACGTTTTCAGACTCATTTCATTTTTTTAATATATTTTTCTTCTACAGGAGACAAGTATCAAGATCTTTCCGACATCTGAAGTTCGTAGATAGTTGTGCGATACAAAAAAATTTTAATGGTTCTATAACACAACGAAGAGCTGAAGTTCTAAAATTCTCACCAAAAATTTTTTTCGCAAAATTCAAAAAAGCCAATAATGTAAAATACACGCCACTACCTTCAAACAAACGTACCCCAGGAGATCATTGTGGTGGGTATATTACAAAAATTATATTTGGTGACGCATAAATTACATCTAGCCCTATTTTTTCCAGGGTCATACAGCCTAACACTATATAAGTATGTTGGGAAAAATTCTGAAGGAAATCGGTTTATTTTAAATAATGATTTATAATATATTGTTAAGCTGTTTATTTATTTTCTAAAACAAAAGCTTTTTGTGCTTAATATTGATGTTTTTTAACTGAATAAGTTTTTGGGGATCTATGTAAACGATAGAAATACCAGAAAATTTTTGGGTAGTTGAAAACGTCACTGAAGGTGGATTGAAAAGAGTTTCTTAGGCAAATATAGGCAGCAAGGTGTATTTGTCAGAAGTTTTGATGTTTACCTACCACGGTATAGTAAAAATAAAAAAAAAATGGTTTTTCATGTACTTAATTGACGTAGTGCTGGTTTAAAATTAGAACGTATCGTAGCTGGGTGGGCGGACACACGGTCAAAGTGTGATACTAAGCATATTACCTTGTGGAGTGCTGATACATTCGATGAAGATAATGAAATACTCTAACTATCTCTAAGCAAAGACCCGAACGGGGCTGTAGGGCTAAAGCAAAAAAAATAAAATAAATAAATTGACGCAGTGCTCAACAGTTCCTTTCATGTGCAAACCAAAACCGATAGGGTGCTAACTTCTACAGGGTTTTCCAATAAGAGGTGTTATTTAATATAAAAAGAAAAATGCCATTTTTTAAAATAAATGATCGGATGTTTATTTCATTATAAAGAAGAAGATATGTCGTTAATAGTCAAAAATAACATCAGGCAAATAACCACCACGACCACGTTTACAGGACCATATCCTTTTCATGAAATTTTCCATAACCAAATTCAATAAGAGGTGTTATTTTGATATTAAAAGAAAAGTGCCATTTTTTAATATAAATGATCGGATGTTTTTTTCATTGTCAAGAAAAAGGTATGCCGTTAATAGTGAAAAATAATATCAGGAAAATGACTACCACGACCACGCCTACAGGACCATATCCTTTACATGAAATTTTTCATAACCAAATCGCAAAGTGGCTGCCCTATGTCCTCGATAGCCTCACGAATTCCATCTTTGAGGTCTTGAATCGACGTTGGGCTGTTGGAGTAGATCTTCTCTTTCACGTGGCCCCAAAGAAAGAAGTCGCAAGGTGTTAAATCACCAGATCTATTCAAAATAACACCTCTTATTGGAAAATCCTATATTATCTCAAGGTGATTATGATGCGGTTAGAACAGAAAAACTAAAAAGCAATAGCACAGTCGAGCCAAGGTCCAAACAACAACCGAACGGCATGAAAATCAATACAAAAAACTGGTGCCACCATTAATTTAAACAATACACGACACCCCAGCGAACAAACGAGGCCACTAGAAACATTCTGAAAGCTAGCAGTACAGAATAAAAATTTCCAGAAACATGGTACATTCAAATAATATCCACACTCAAACTTCACTCCGGAGAAAACCGAACAGTAGTTACCACGTGCTCACCAGGAGGTAGCAGCAATATTCTACGCGATAGATATCAGAGAGAATGGATACGAAATGCATCGAGAGAATTGAAGCATTTTATCATGTAGCGTGAAGTTGGCGCGTTATTGGCTATTGATTCGAATTTCAAATGAATTTGACGTGACGTCCCCCACTAATTTTGGCATCTTGAACTAAATCAATTTTCCGTGCGGGTATTCTAACTCGAACGATATAAAAGATTGCACATGACTTAACCTACGGAGGATATGTCCCTGACACGCTTCCTATAGCTGTTTTTACAATCCCGCATACGTCACTACAACACTCGCGATCCGTAACAAACTTTTCAGTTTGATTAATTATTACCTTTGCAATGTTTTTGCACTAGATTCAACACGGTTTATTTTAAAAAAATTGTTTTGTGTACAATTTCAAATTCAACTTGATTAGACGTTTCCCATCAATATTGAATTTTCACAAATCATATGTTTTCAATCATATGGTTGATATTTTGTTGACAATTCGGGGGTCAAGGTATAAGAGGAGTGGGATTTTCGTGAGAGCAACTAGAGAGCCACTTGTATGTGTGGATTCCCTAGCGGCGTTAGAGGCAGGGGGATTTCAATTCGCATGCGAGAGGAAGGCATGTACATATGTAGTAAAAGTACTGCACTCACGTACGGATGAAAATAAGCTCATTTCGCGTCTATTACTTTATATTTCTTTGTTCTACGCAATTTCTCTTAGGGTTCGGCCACATTGCGATTTTGCTGTCGTAATGAGCGATTTTAAGACGCAAATATGAACACACTGCAACAAGATTTGCAAAGGAACTTCAGGCCTGCGCAGAACTTATATCCTCATTTGAAGGTATGTCCTTGCCAGGAATACATGCGCTAACTCATTTGTGCGCTATGCAAGAAACTTCCATGCAAACCTGGGTCAAATATCCAAATGATGTGCGCCTGCGCGAGTATCACAAAAAATTCCTACTAAGCTGGTTTTAGGAAAAATCGCGGATTCCTACGACTGCCGACCTGGCCAAAATTGTCGCAAATCGCAGTGTGCGCGCTTCCATTTAACCATGTGTAACTTGCGACAGTAGTGCGACTATATAGTCGTAGTCTGATCCATCCCTTAGCGAGTGTAACATAAAATTTCGGTGAAACATTTATTTGTAGCTTATTTTGAATTATCATTACATTATATTTTATACCTATTGGTTGAAAAAATTCATTTATAGAAGATTTTCGTTTATTTATACATATATTATGTTTCCCAGGTCTCCCTTATTCTTTTATTGATTATTGAGATATTTACATAGTCAATAAGGAATACGAAAGATAGGCGAGACATGAATCCCCCAAGGTATGTCTGACAACGAATTTGAAGATTAAAGTGTTCCAGACAATATTTTTATGATAAGGTCGGCGACGTTTGAGAGTTCATTTCCTCCATGCATATCTTCATATAAATAACTAAAAAAACGTCTACTCTTTATAAGGTGACAACTTCTTTTTTGATCCAGCAAAAGCACTATTACCTGCTCTAAGATGTCTGACATTTTAGGTAAATTTCTCGAGAGAAATTTACCTATTGCGGAGAGCATCATATATATACAGAAGTGGCCAAAAGTGATCGGACAATACAAGAAACAAGCAATAAAATACTTTTACGAGCATAAGCTTTGAAATGAAATAAAAATTTTTCCCTTATATAAAAGTTACTTGTATTCTCAATTAATTGCACAAAAAAATAAAACAGAAATAAAAAGATTTTCACAAGAAAATTAACAACTAATTCAAATTCACATTGCATCAAGTGGACAAAAGTAATCGGACATTTCGAAAAGTGTGAAATTAGTCATTGAAGTTTGGAGCAATTCTTTTCTTTTCATTTCCGAGTTTAAAAGGGAATTCCCCTAATTATATGTTGATATGTGTTTTTCTGATATCAGTCATTTACTTGTCAGTTTTAAGTGAAGAAAGTTAAACATGGCTAAGAATCGCAAAGAAACTTGTATACATGAAAGAAAAGTTATAATAAAGTTGTATAAAGAGAATAAATCCTTTTCTGAAATATCAAAAATAATTGGAAGAAGTCGTTCGACAGCTTTCGATATCGTGAAACGGTTCAGAAAAAATAATCAGGTGGAAAACGAAATTAGGAGTGGTCGACCATGTAAACTAACAGAGACAGACGCACGAAAAATCTTAAGAATTGTTAAAAAGAATCCGACTACAACGTCCAGAAGTATTAGGGATCAATTAGCAGATGTAAATGGTACCAATGTTAGTGCCCGGACTATTCGTAGAGCTCTCAGCAGTGCTGGTTATCAAGCGAGAGTACCTCGAAAGAAACCACTAATTAGCAAAGTTAATAAGAAGAAAAGATTATGCTTTGCAAAAGAATTTAAAAGCAAGCCGCTCGACTTTTGGACTCATATAATATTCTCTGATGAGAGTAAGTTTAATATCTATCACTCCGACGGCAGGTTGTTGGTGTGGAGAACTCAAAATAGTGAGCTTCATCCCAAAAACATTCAACATACAGTAAAACACGGAGGTGGCTGTGTAATGGTCTGGGGTTGCATGGCTGCCAACGGTGTAGGAGAACTTGTTATCATTGACGAACCTATGGACAAACTAGGTTACTTGTCGATTTTGAAAGAAAATTTGAAAAAAAGTGCACAAAAATTGGGTCTTGATGGTCATTATTTGTTCCAGCAAGATAATGACCCAAAGCATACAGCTCATGATGTTCGTATGTGGCTCCTTTTCAACACTCCTGGTCAATTAAAAACACCACCGCAATCCCCAGACCTAAATCCCATCGAACATCTTTGGGATCATCTGGATAAAAAAATAAGGAACCATCACATTACTAATAAAAGTCAACTGAAGACGGTGTTATTAGAAGAATGGGACAAAATTACTCCGGACGTTACCCGTAAGTTGGTACAGTCTATGCCCAATAGGTTAACAGAAGTTATAAAACAAAAAGGATACGCAACTAGATATTAAAAGCCTATGTTCTAATGGAATCATCAGAAAGAAAAGTATTACAATTGAACGTCCGATTACTTTTGTCCACTTGATGCAATGTGAATTTGAATTAGTTGTTAATTTTCTTGTGAAATTCTTTTTATTTCTGTTTTATTTTTTTGTGCAATTAATTGAGAATACAAGTGACTTTTATATAAGGGAAAAATTTTTATTTCATTTCAAAGCTTATGCTCGTAAAAGTATTTTATTGCTTGTTTCTTGTATTGTCCGATCACTTTTGGCCACCTCTGTATATATATAAATATATATATATATATATATATATATATATATATATATATATATATATATATATATATATATATATATATATATATATATATGGAATATAACGAAATTTGTGACCACGCTAGAGGTTGCATTTTTGCTCCAATTTTCACCAAATTTTCAGAAAAGGTGTATTGAGTTAATGTTTCAGTTAAGTTCGTGAACCAGCTATATCGGCTGGGCAAAAACAAAATGGCGGCCATTTTAGACGAAAAATCGTGATTTCTGTTCTGACCAAAGTATAGCTGCGATTTGTATGAAATTTGGTACAAAGGTTCACTGATGTATGTGATGAATCTCACAATAAAAAATCCAAAGTCGGTACGGCAGAAACAAAATGGCGGCCGCTCAAAGGTCGGAAAACGTGCAAAATTTTGTTGTTGTAATAGTTGTCAAGGATTTCAACAGATTTTCATGAAATTCAGCATTTAGATAGAAATTATGAGTATCTAAAGTATTGCGTGAAAAATTAGGAGGTCAGGTCACAAAAAACAAAATGGCGGCCAGTTGAAACTCAATTTTAATCTGATACATATGAAACTTGGTTTCAAGATAAGCGTTACTTAGATCTACAGTTTTTGATATTTTGATGATCATGCATGTGAAAATTTCAAAATGGCGGCGTTTAAAATATGCGTTTTTTTTCAGGTTTTTGTGGCCCTCTAGCGGTCACATTTTCCAGCGGATTTTGATGAAACTTGGGATTATGGATCTCTGTATTATGTTCTTGTATTATGCTGAAAATTATTAAAATTGAATGAAAAATCAAAAAGTCGAAAATTTAAAACCCAATATTTTTAAGCTGCCATTTTCACTAAAAATTGAATTATTTTGCCCTGTCTAGAGTCAAACTCCGATTTGAACAAGATTTGGCACATTGATTGATGAGGTCCTAGCCCACAGAGATTTAAAATTGGCCAAAATCAAATGCATGCATTCAAAATGGCGGCCCCCAAAGGTCAGGAACAAGCGCAATTCGCTATTTTAGTAGCAACTGAAATAATGAATTTTTTTCATGGAAACGTTTTAAATGACTTATCTTGAACGTATTTATAAATCAGAATATTTCTTAAATATTGTAAAATATTTTTAACAATACCCTAAAAAATTATAAAATCGCGACTTGTCTGTCTGTCCGTCCGTTTGTTCCAGTGTCACAAGTTTTCTCGCAAACCACATGAGCTAGAATGAGGAAATTTTCTACGTAGGTCAAAAGAGGTGCCTCTTGAAATTTGCAGTGTAAGAACATATTTTAAAGTGTTTGAGGGGGTCTCCCCATACAGGGGGTGACATAAACATTTTTTTTATTTCTGTAGCCCTCTAGCAGCCAAGTTTCTCAACAGATTCCGATAAAACTTGAAATTATAAGTTATTAAGGCAAGTTAATTTAATTTAATTATGCAAATTGGATGACAAATAAAAAATTCGAAAATTTACAGCTTAATAATTTTAGCAGCCGTTTTCAATAAAAATTCAAAATAACGGCCCCTGATGGTTCAGAAAAGAATCGAAAATGTATATATTAATGGCAATGCAAGTGCTGATTAAACTTTTATGGAAATCTTTTGAAATTAACTATTTGAGCTATCTAAGCCAAAAAATTATCACTTTTGTTTGATAACCACTGTGAAATGTATAAACAGCAAATGTGAGAAGGGCGAAACGAGTATAAATATGTTTATAACAATTTATTACCCGCCGATTTTCAATATGTGATCCATACGTGTGCAACTCAATTTAATTGGCAAAATATTTGCGCCTCCATGAAGAGTCTCCAAATACGAACGGCGGCAGATCCTTTCTGTTAATAAATACCCATGTAGTGCTACAAAAATTGCAACAAGAAGTCCAGTAGTAGATAAGCCAATTTCTTTTTCGAAACCTTACGCCACATACGAGAAATTTACCTTTCCGGCTGGTGCTGCCAACGGGGATTTTTCAATTGGACTCTTTGCCGTAACACAATTAATATACAGCGCTAAATGCAAGGGTGTGCACCATAATTTACTCACATAGTATAGTATCCACACTCAATAAAGCCTCTGGAAAAATCCGAATACAAGCCAAAGAGCGAACCATAAACCTTCACTAGCAGGTAGGTATGTAAATTTTGACGCGAGGATTGGCGCGAATCATGTACTTTGATGAGAGATTTCACGATTACCAGAATAACTTAGCAAGAAAACAAATTCGTTCTATGCAATCTTTTGGTTTTTTATTAGGATCTGGCAACACTCCCATGTTCTGAAATACGTAAAAGAACATGTGCATCGGAAATTTTATTTGCTTCTTATTTTGGTTTATGAATACGACAAGCCTCGGCTCAGCTGACGTGGCCCGGCTCAGCTGACTGAAAATTTTTAGAAGGTGTGCAACACAGGATAAATGGAAGGTGTGGATGCTATGTGAATGTACTATGGTGTGCACATATTGGGCCCCTGCAAAGCTATTAGGCTCCTGGAAAAATTCAGAAATTGTGCAATACCGGATAAATGGGTATGTTAGTATAGTATTGGGTCGTTCGATAATTAATGTCGTTAGTTTTCATGTTTTTCAAAGTAAATTTACTTATATTGACTACAATTAATCAGTGATATATTGTCCATTTATTTGGATGACTTTTTGCCATCTTTCGGTGTGTTGAAAAATTCCACGTTCGAATAAGCCTTGGTTTTTAGAAGCGAAGAACTGGCCCATCTTATTTTTAACAGCCTTATCAAAATCGAAAGTTTTATGATTCAAATGGTTTTGAAGGGGGCAAAACAAATGAGTCTGATGGTGCTAAGTCAGGGCTAGAGGGTGGATGTAGCACCAGTTCCCAATTGAGGTCCATTACATTTTGACGGGTTATCAAAAAGGTGTGGGGTCTTGCGTTATCAACATCACGCCTTTGCGATTTTCCAGTTCAGGGCATTTTTTCTTGTTCACTTTCGATAGTTGACGACAGTGAACATTCAAATCAATAGTTTGGTTTCTTGGAAGTAGCTCAAAAGAGACTATAACGTTGTAATCCCACCACACTTAAAGCATAATCTTCTTTTGGTGAATATTCGCTTTGGACGTCGATTGTACGGGCTCATCTTGCTTTGTCCATGATTGTTTTCGGACTACGTTATTGTTAGTAATCCAGTCTATCACCTGTTATGATTCTTTTTAAAAATGGGTAATTTTGGTTACGATTGAGGAAAGAATCGCATATGTGAATGCATTTGGTGAAATGCATCTTCTTTAATTCGTGAGGAACCCCAATATCCAGTTTGCTTACGTAACCAAGATGTGATTGCAAGTAAACGGTTGAATTTGATATTTCGAGCTTTTCTGCTATCTTTCGAGTTTGTCATTCGCCGCAGTAGTGGTTGGACGGTCAGTATGTGGTGCATATTGAACATTAAAATTTCCAGAATGACAGCGAGCAAACCAACGCTGACACTAGCGTTATATAAGGCAGTCCTCACCATAAAGTTCAAACGATTTCTTTCGAGCTTGCACTGCATTTTTGCCTTGTCGGAAGTGAAATAATAGAATATGCTGATAATGCTCCGTTTGATTGTCCATTTTCAAGTTTTTTTTTAACTAACTTGTTGTTTACTAATAACGCTCTGTTTTTCACGGAAGATAGTCTAAAGTCTAGTTTTTAAAAATGTATATAATAATATAAGCCACGCAATCACTACCACATTAAATATGCAGTTCACGACATCAAATATCGAATAACTCAATATGTACAGCAAGAGTGACGTTTATTGTTGTTTCTGTTTGTGTGTTTTCTACAGTAACTCAAAGGCAAGTTAACGATAGGTTACTAAAGAGGCATTGCCTCTTTTGCATAAAAAATTATTTCAAATATGAAATTTCAATAAAGAGACTCATTTTTTTTTATCTTCCTAATTTATAATTCAGATTTATTTAGAAATAAATTTAAGAAATATGTTCTAAGAAATTTAGTAGAGTTTATAAATATTTACTTTTTATTGCATTTATTTCTACTTATACTGCTTTATAAAGCTTAATGTTGAGGTTCATACAATGCGAAAGATCCGTGGGGGCTTTCTGTCTCCCATCGGATGCGTCCCCAGGTGGCGGATAGAGAATATCCTAAACAGCTAGCCGTCACTCGCCCGCGCACCAAAAACCTACCAAGTCGAAGCGCTAATAACGCTCCACTTAATATTTACTTGTCACCGAACCAAGACAACAGCCTCGGATCGAATAAATTATAAAAGCAATTTCACCGTATGAAGTACTATTCTTTTGTAACTTGGAATGTTAGATCGTTCAACTGGCCACGCGTACTGCATCAACTTCTGGATGAAATGAAGAAGCATGAGATTAACAACCCTGCAGTGTAAGAAACCAGAGGGCATGGTGAAGACCGCACTGATAGGAATCGTTTGATTTCAGATAAATCAGGTGGTAGTGCACTTATCACTATTCATAAAGCTTTACGCAGCAAACTTTGCTCTGACTTTTCCCCTTCGCATCCAGTAGAATGCATGTGAAGATTAAAGAGGCATCGTTCTGCTGTGTACGTTTTATAAAGAGCTCTCCAAAATCATAGAAAGAAAATTAAAGTCGTGCTATGATTGTATTAAAGGAAAGTATCAGGGCGTATCTGGTACACTAATGTTCAAATCCACACCATTGGTAGCATACGCTGATGAAAGAAGCATTTTTGAGCCTGAAAACTGATGCAAACCAAATTGGCCTACAAATGAATGAAAAAAAAACTATATTTATGTGAAGTAATTGAATAGTCCGTACATGCTTGAGGAACTTCCAAGAAAAAAAGGATAGTAATCTATATGTTCATCGTGCCCCAGTAATTCTTTTTCAGTTATTTTGCATAACTAATAACCCAGCCAAAACCCCATAATTGTAAAGAATTACGGTCAGTTCTTGGTTATTACGTTAGTCGAAGCATTATGGTTCATGTAGATCCGACTGGTTTGCCTGTAGGCGTACATAGTGCTGTTGTAAAGGTGCGAGACACTGCCAATGTCGAAAAGAGGCCGTTATTTGATATTCTTATTACTGTTTTTCAACCAATTACTATTCTAATCAATGATCCGAAGAAGTTAATGATAGATAAAACAGCAGAATCTAAACCCAATACAATTACCCGAACGTTTATAAAAGTTTCAGAAAATGCAACATGGGCTGTATTACGTAACTCTCGTAAATTCTTCGTACATATCATGTAAATTTTACTATATCGCTTATTTAAATTTATGGAAACTATGAAAATTCTTCAGATTAATAATGAAAATGAAATAATACTCAACACTACATTTTGCCCACCTAATCATTTTTCCTCATTTCATCTTTTTTTACCATTTCAAGAATATTCCATAATTTGCAAATTTCATCATTTCTAGCCATAATAATGTTTAACTTAACATGAATTGAAGGAACATTACACCTGAGCTTGACTCGATTCTGCTGACGATGGAACATGCGGTGAACGTTGGTCATTGCTTGATGAAAATTTAGTTAGCATTCCAGTGTTTATAATTATTTAGTGTGCATCTGTCGAGGTACTTTATAAAAAGAGATGAACGCCATAAAAAGTTGTCCAGTTGTGTTTCGAATTGCGAGAAAAAATATTATAGCGTTTGCATTGAAATAGTATCTTTTATTAACATAAAAAAGTGCCATCTTAACCTAAATACTAAATGAATAAGTTTTGTTCATTAACTGGCGCCCGAGCAAAATAGAAAAACTAGTACTGTTATCACGGAAATCCGCAAAAATGGTAGTGCTTTTTTGTGATCCCTTAGTAGTGCCTTTGTGATCAATATTTAACTAAAAAGGAGGGAAACCTGTTCGGATTCAACTAAGTAACATAGAAGTATATGTTTGCCGAAGCGAACAGTGAGGTGCTGCGAAAAAAAGTGGCATCCTTTCTTTTTCTGTAGGAAAGGAGTTGAAGACGGTGACGATTTTGGTAGAGAAATTGCATGTGGACGTGATCCAACCTGTGCCTCAGTAGGTGTCCCTAAATTAAACCAATCAACGTTGGACTCCAAAAAGGATACTGCAGGCGATTCTAGATGTTGTTATGTGAAATCACTATTTTACTTACAAATTTACATAGAAGAAAATTAAAGTTACTTGTTTGTATAAACCAACTTTCACCGATTATTATTGTGGTGTTTTATTCAGTAAGAATGGGTCAGTTTTAGTATTGTCCTTGGCAAAAATTTATGCAATTCGGTTTTTCAAAAGTTAGCGTGACTCCACCCCTAATTTTCAAAAAAAGAAAATGAAAGCAATTCAGAAAACTTTAATGCAACTGATCGGGACAGTTAACGCTCAGATTAAACAGATAAGAAGAATCGAGATGCGATTAACGGACATAGAGAGTTAAAAATGTGAACAGTACAGAAGTGAAACGTAAAATCCCATCCAGTGCTGTGAAAGAGTCAGATCTAGAGTCTATAAGGAAGTTGCCAGACTCGGTTAGAGATCTGCAAATTTTTGAAGGAAACCCTGTGCAATACCTATCATGGGTGCACACGTCGGAATGATCCTCAAAGACTACCAAGTCGTCCGACATAAACCAATTTTCCAGGTGACTCTTTGTCAAATCAGGCAAAAAGTGCATGGCCCTGCCTACCAAGTCGTCCGAGATAAACCAATTTTTCAGGTGACTCTTTGTCAAATCAGGCAAAAAGTGCATGGCCCTGCGGATGCTGCATTCATCTCATATAATATTTTCGACTAAGACTAGTCAACTATAAAGGAATGTCTATCACTGCACTATGCAGGCAAGCGTGGTATAAGAACCTTAGAACATAAACTTCGTAATTGCATCAAGGTGGTATGACAGTTGATGAATTTTATGCTTCAGTGAATCCTCAGCTTTCTTTGATACTTAAGAAAGTGAAAACTGGTGGGCGCTCACGAGAAACTATAATTACCCTAACAGAAGATCATAAAAATTGCGCCCTAGATGTGTTTGTAAAAGGCTTGCATAGCAAGCTCTCAGACAAACTTCATGGCTGGAAATTCAAAACCTTTGCATAAGAAATATTCCACTTCACCAAAATGAACATAGTGAAGTTATTCCCACGCAGTTTAACTCAAATTTTAATACCAACTTTAAGCACGGAAAACCTCAGAAGCTACAAACTCATGGTGTGCTCCAGTCACATTAAATATAATAGACAAGAACAGAGCCTACAATATAAATCTCGATTCCCAGAACCAAAACCAATGCCCCCAAGACCGACTCAACCAAAACCTCCAATTCCGATGGAGGTTGGTCAGTCGATTCAAACAAGATGAGTGTATTATATCAACAGATCATCTAATATGGAATCAGGAAGAAGGTATGGAGAGTCCTCCCAGGTGTCATACAAATCTCATCGCCTCTTTAATCTCCAAAGCAGCAGTGAGGAGTTTGATTCGACCATGTTGATGAACATGAAATTGAAGATAATAACCTGCCCGGCGAATTTGCAGACGACTATGATGAATCTGACCTAAATTTTATGGAGGACCCGTACACCACCCATAATGGCCAGTTAATAGACGCTTAGGGACCTAGAAGCTGTCATAGACAGGAATAACAACTTTCGGATCAAGTAGGTATCTGATATGGTGATGGCGTTTAATCTTATAATGTCTATCACCAGCCCATACTGTTTTTCCCCTGCGGAGTCGGGTTTTTTGGCACAACCCAAATAGGTGAATTGTACGGATTTTTTGAGGGACGTGTGATACTATCTCGAAGCAGCTTTACGATTTGGGCCTCAACTTCCTGCCTTAGGGTGACAGCATAGGGTTACAACTTCGTGTAGATTGGGTCAGAAGTTTATGTATTAATCTCTGTTTTAATGTTGATTTGTATCAGTTCGTCATCGCAAACTGGACCGAAAATAGATGAAAACCTATTTAAAATTCCTTGCAAATTTTTAAAAAGCTTGTTCGGCAAATGGACACATTTGACGTTTATGGGATTTATCTGGGGAGATATTTTGGATTTCAGCGGTATGTTGACGCTTGGAGTGATTTGTCACCCCCAATATAACCAATACCCTAGCAAGCTTTGGCCAGTCAAAATTCTTCACGACCATAGACTTAATGTAGGGGTTTCACCAAATCCGAATGAAACAAAGCCACATTCAAAAGACAAATATGAGTTCGTAAGACTCCCCGTCGGACTAAGGAAAGCTCCGGCAGTGTTTCAAAGAATGAGAGACGATGTGTTGAGGCCGATATCATTATCCTGGGAGGCGTTGAAGAGAAGCACTTATCAAGTGAAGAAACCGTTATGTCTGCTTTGGCTGCTGCAAACCTCAAAACTAATTTAGAAAAGTCAACTTTCATGAAAACTCAAGTGGAGTTCCTTGGTTATGCAATCTCTGGGGACGAAATACTACCCCCAATCCCAGGAAAATAGAGGCAAATAGGAATATGAGAGTTCCTCGAAACATCAAAAAAGTAAAAGCATTTCTTGGGTCAACATATATATATTATAGAAGATTTGTCAAAGACTTCACGAAAATTGCAAAGCCACTAACAAACCTCACACGAGGCAAGAACGCCCAGGTAAGGGTCAATCAATCTAAAAAAACAGGAAATTGTCTAGGGCAAACCCGAAATGGAGGCCTTGAATAATCTGAAAACTTGTCTCCTCGGAAATCTTAACATTTCCAGACTTCTTACTAATGACGGGCGCATCCAACCACGCAATCGGTTCTGTTGTATCGCAAGGTGAAATTGGGTGAGATAGACGTATTGTTTGCATATCCAGATCTCCCAAAAAACCGAGGAGCACTGTGCAACCGGAGAAAAAGAGATGCTTGCCATTGTTTGGGCATGGGACTGATATTGGACATATCTTTATGATGCGAAAAAGATAAAAGTACTAGCCGACCACCAGCCATTAACCTTTACTTTAAGCAACAGGAACTTCAACTCTAAACTGAAAAGGTGGAAAGTGCGCATTGAGGAATACAATTATTAGCTGGTCTACAAAGCGGGAAAAACTAAGGTAGTTGCTGATGCCCTCTCTCGGTTACCACCACCGGCAGTGGAGACAACCACGCTGACTACGGGAACTACTATCCGCAGCACAAACGAGGAAAACAGAGATCTTATTCCCTGCTGTGAAGCACCAATCAATGTCTTTCGGCAACAACTTACAACCTCTGAAACTGGTTAAGGCCCAGGAATCTTAACGATTCACGAGGAGCCAAAGATCTAGATCCAAACCTTTTGAATGGAATAAAAGTAGACGAAAAATTTATTCAGTTGCTACAAGAGACATATAAGCAATCTTTTTCAAAATTCAAAATACGAATAACCCAACGATATGGTAGATGAGAACATGAAATTTGAATTATACAAAGGGAACAAAAAAAAAGCGCACAGGAACAACAAGGAGCTCAAAGAACAAGTAATGGAAAAATACTACTTTCCTGGAATGAAAAAGCTTATCAGAAATAAAACTCAAGTTGTACCACATGCAGCACATGTATCTAAATACGATAGCCACCCACACAATCTCGCACTACAGAGCACTCCAATATCCCACCCAAATAATTCAGATAGACATAGCAATATTCAAAAATGAAAAATTTCTGACATGCGTACATAAATTCAGTAAATTTGCAAAATATTTTCCCATCAAGAATAAATCCGTTTTGCACCTGCATGAAAAAATTATCAAGCTATAGTGTCCGATAATGAGAAGTTGTAAATATATCCGTGGATAGATATAACAACAATTTCCATTCAGTCATTAATGCAAAACCTTCTGACGTCTTCTTTGGAAGGGATCAGCGAATCAATTACCAAAGATTATCAAACTTCAGAGACTACATAAAAACATCAGAGCTGAAGTACTTATCTGCACAAAGCATCGCATCAACTACAAGGGATGTAGCGATTTTTGTCAGCATTGTTATCCTACTTTATTTATTTTTCATTTTTTGGTCATGATGCACTGTTACCAAAAAAGTTGTTTTACCATATAAAGGGTGGTCCAATCAAAACGCACGATGTTATTTGTAAATAAAACCAAAAGTTTTCAGAGAATTATGTTAATATTTTGTATTATAATAGAAAGATCTATAATAATTATGTGCAAAAGAAAATACCGCCCAAATGCTCGCCACGGCTACGGTGGCATACTTCTATCCGATCGTCCATATTTTCAATGACTCTGAGACATAATTGAGGTTCAATGTCGTTACTGTGCTGAATTATCTCATCCTTAAGCTCTTGTTATTCTTGGCTTAACGACGTACACTTTTTTTTACATATCCCCGGAGAAAGAAGTCCAACGGTGTCAAATTATATGATCGTGGCAGCCAATTAATATCGCCACAACTTGAGGTAACACGGCCATTGAATTTCTCTCGCAAAAGAGCCATCGTTTCGTTGACTGTGTGGCAAGTGACACCATCGTGTTGGAACCCAAATCGTCCAGATCCATAACCTCAATTTTTGGCCTCAAGAAGTCCGTTATAATCTCGCAATAGCGAACACCATTCACCATAACTGCTTGGCCATTCTCATTTTCGAAGAAGTACGGCCCGATGACGCCGCCAGCCCATAAACCGCACCAAACAGTCACTCTTTGTGGATGCATCGGCTTTTCAACAATCACTCGTGGATTCTCAATTGCCCAAATGCGGCAATTCTGCTTGTTAACGAACCCACTGAGGTGAAAGTGTGCTTCGTCGCTGAAAATGATTTTCTTTGTAAAGTCCCCATTCCTTTCTGTCTGTTTAACCAGCCATTCGGCGTATTGCCAACGCTTGAAATGGTCACTAGGCTTCAGCTCTTGAGTCAATTGAAACTTGTAAGCGTGTAAATTCAAATCTTTATTCGAAATTTGCCTCAGTGATGTTCGTGAGATGTTCAATTGTTGGGCACGACGACGACTTGAGGTTGACGGCTCTTCTGCTATACTATCAAAAACAACAGCAATGTTTTCCACAGAACAAACAGATCGAGTATGCACAGGTGATTTCACCTTTACTACAGACCCAGTTTGCTGAAAGTCGGTTACAATTCTCCCTAATGTGGACACATTTGACCGATTATGCTGACCGATTTGAACGCCAATTTTCGTAAGAGACTTCAACAACTTTAACGCACTGCTCAATTATGTACCTCTCCATAGTTAAATTTATCAAACACTGATGCAAAGAAATTTCAAATTAAATTGGGCGAAAACCTTGAAGTTAAGGTGTGACTCACAATTAACATCGTGCATTACGGTTGGACCACGCTTTACTTACTTAGACCCTATAAAACTTCCCATCTAAATGTTTATTCTTAATCTGTGGGACACAGATTCTTAAAGAGGGAGAAGTTAACACCATATCCTGCCCAGCTAATACATAACACCACATCCTGCCCACCTAAACATTTTTCCTCATTTCATCTTTTTTACCATTTCAAGAATTTTCCATGCTTTGCACATTTCATCATTCCCAGCCATGATAATGTTTAGCTTAACATGAATTGAAGGAACATTACACCTGAGATTGACTCGATTCCGCTGACGATGGAACACACAGTGAACGTTGATCATTGCTTGATGATAACTTTGTTAGCATTCCAGTGTTTATAATTACTGAGTGTGCATTTGTCGAGACAGTTTATAACAAGAGGTGAACGCAATAAAAAGTTGTCCAGTTGTGTTTCGAATTGCGAGAAAAGGTATTATAACGTTTGCATTGAAATAGTTTCTTTTATTAACATAAAAAAGTGCCATCTTAACCTAAATACTAAATGAATAAGTGTTTTTCATTAACTTGCATACTTCCTTTTTTTGTTTTTTTTTCATACCTCCGTTTCCTACCACTCATCACTCTTTCTTCGTCACACAACACTCTGCGATTTACACTCACATCTCGTCGTTTCGTCTTTTGTGCCACCCAGATTATCTCACATAAATACTTTGAAGTCTATGAATTCGAAGGTACATTCTACAAAATTGAACACCAGTCAAAACATATATTTTCAAATCAAATATTCATTTGAAAAGTAATGAAACAAAATTTATGATATGTCACACAATCATTGGTAGCAGTTTATTTTTTTACACTTTTGTAGTTACACGTTTTGTAATATTTGTTACTATCAATATTTAATATAAAAAATAACACACCATGCCCGTTGTATTCCCACTCACTGGCTTTCCAAAGGACTTCATTCCCACGGCTTCAGCTAATTTCATTGAAAGTATACTCGATGACATCTTGGAGGATGTTTTGTATCCTTATGAGCGTGAATCAAGCTCCGGCAAATGTTATCCAACCATTTTGAACTTGAACACATTCGTACAGCCGCTAGATCCTGAAGTGGCGATGGATATGGTGGATGAATTTTGCTCGAAGAAATACAAGAAGCTGAGGTTGCGAAGTACTACCGAAAATTACGGACTGCGGAAAATTTATCGCGAGTACAGCGACCTAAAGCCTACATGTTCATTGGTTTTGGGCGAACCAAGCGAAGAACGTTATGAGGCAGCAAAAATATTTGCCAAGATGACGCGCCGTGTGCACTTGGATGTAATTGATTTAGTTAATTTAGAAATGTCATCGGAAAGTCAGTGTGGAAAGTGGATTTACACAAATCTGGTTGAAGGTAGATGCGTTCCTGTATCTGTGGTATTGTACTTGTTGAGGATGGCAGTCAATCGAAAAGATGTACAAAACACTGGATACATTTTGACTGGTTTTCCCATCATAACCAGTCATATGCTTTGTGTAGACAAAATGCCTCATCCTTTGAATAAGACGAGAGTGCTTCGAACGCCTCCAGGTCAGGCAATTGAAAAATGGCGGAAACAAAGACCGCTCGGGAACACAATTTCAAGTCAATCATTCATTTCGAATGAAGAGAGTAGACATACGCAAATAAATCTAAGTAAAATAACTCTGCCAAGTGAATCAATTAATCAGCTTGTACAAAGCGAAGAATCAATGTCAACTTTAAACCTCTCAAGTAGAGAAGGCACACTTAATCATGTTGAATATTTTAAAAGTTCCGATTTAGATCTCGGCGCGCTGCAAGATGATCCACCGCCTAAAGAGGTACTTAACACATTTAAAATAAAAATATTTCACATTGTCAAATTTTTTACATTTTCAAGGATGTTGATATTCTCGAAAATATCATGAACAGTTCGAAACTAGAGAATAAAGTCAAGGAAGCTGATATTGCGCGAAGTGTCCATCACCAATTTAACTTCCTCATGCACTTAAATCTTGCTCCTGATATCATATTTTATATACGTAAGAAGTATGATGCAGGGGAGACAACACCACTCAATTCAAATGAATCCTTTGAAATAACCGACACTAAGTTTCATATGACTAAACTATTTCAAGTGAAAAGCACAATTGATGAGTTTGAATTGGATCGTCAACGGGAGCGATATTTAAACAGTCTACCAGTGGTAGGAAGATTTTTGATGCATTTTTTCAAGGATTGTGTTATAAAGGTAGGAGCAACGATTTATAGTTTCTGAATTGTACGTGATTTCTATTGTGTGTTTATACTTTGTTTGACGTTAATTTGCTATACGCATATGCCTCTTCAAATTTTAAATGATCATGTTACCCATCCTAGGGTCCTAAAATTATCACTTGATAATGGTTCGGTTTCGGTGTTTTGTACATCTTTAACAGAAAAATAGGGTTAACTCATTGATAAGAGCTGCCAAAAGAGAGTCTCTTGGTAAGCGAATTGCTTCTTTTTTTTTTTTTTTTTTAATTACCTCCATTCCCTACCA
The DNA here is from genome assembly GCA_963969285.1 of Odontomyia ornata. Taxonomy (NCBI): domain Eukaryota; kingdom Metazoa; phylum Arthropoda; class Insecta; order Diptera; family Stratiomyidae; genus Odontomyia; species Odontomyia ornata. The sequence continues at coordinate 133,589,547 of OZ017738.1, read as the reverse complement.
CTCTCTCCATCACTCTTTCTTCGTCGCACAACGCTCGTGCGATCTGCATTCACATTACGTCGCTTGGTCCTTTGTGCCACCCAGACAATGTTTAACACATCGGTATAAGGGGGCACACAATATAATGTGAACTAGTCCTTTTCGTGAACATCTAGTCCAAAAAATCATGATCAGCTCTCAGAGATAAAAAAAAATTCAATATCATACGACGCATTCAAAAAAAAACTCTGAGTAACTGTCACTTCAGTATCTCGCCGATAGGGTCAAAAAGAACGCCCTAAGATACTGGGCTCATAAAAGCAGAATTACAGGTCCACGCTTCAATCAGTACTCATTAAATGCTCCCTTAGTCTTTTCTTAAATACCAAAAGTGAGTTTGCTTCCTTAACAATTTCTGGTAGATTGTTATATATACGCAAAGCATCATTCGTTGCATCGTTCTTTAGTCGATCCGTTCTGGCAAAAGGTATTACGAATTGATTTGCATTCCTCGCATTATATGGGTTGATCTGTGATACCTTAATTAATGGCGCTCGTTCCGATCCATTAGTTTTTAAATTTCTGTAGATAAACTTCGCTTTCTCCATAATAATAATTTGACTAAAGGTTAATGATTTTGCCAATTGGTAAACCAAACTAGTTTGAGTAAGCATTGGCAGCTTCAGAATGTTTTTAAACGCTTTGGTCAGCAGCCTGGATATACTGTTTAAATGTTGCTTCGCTGATTGACTCCAAATAAGTACTCCATAATGCAATTTCGCCAGGACAAACGCATTTAGAACAAGTTTCTTGATGTGCATTGGAAAATCCTCATATCTTCTTAACAATCCTATTATTGGGGCTAATTGCCTTCTTAAGCTATTTATGTGTGGTAACCAGGTCATACGATGGTCTATGATAAGACCAAGATATTTTATTTCTAGCACTCTTTGCAATTTTTCGCCGTTAATATTTAGTTCGACATCTATGTCTCCTTTGTTCTTTTGCTTAAAAACAATATATTTTGTCTTTGATGTGTTCAATACTAGTTTGTTTCCAATTAACCACTGATGGAATTTTCCTAGATCGTCGTTGATAGTGTTCTCAATGGCAGTTTTGTCTCCTCCTGAATAAAGTAGAACTGTGTCATCAGCATATAATGTGTGATATCCCGTCAGCCCACATGTATTTAGATTATTTGTATATAGCAGGAACAAAGTTGGGCCCAGTATTGAACCTTGGGGAACTCCTGTTTCCGTAGGTGCATGGTCGCTCAGTACATTGTTTATTAAAGTTCTCTGCGATCTTCCCTCCAAGTAACTCTTAAACAACTTCTTAGGACTACCCTGAATACCATACGATTCAAGTTTACGAAGCAAGAGATCATGATCAACTGTATCAAATGCTTTTTTCAAATCCACAAAAATTGCGATGACATAATCACCTCTGTCAAGTCCTAGATTGATGAAACGTGTGACAGAATGTAGGGCATCCAAAGTACTCTTGTTCTTTTGAAAACCAAACTGATGTTGGCTTATGATAGAGTTTTCAACTAAGAATGATGTTAATCGATTTAGTATTTTTTCAAATATCTTACTAAATCCCGTCAGCAGCGCAATCGGGCGATAGTTATTCGGGTCAAGATGATCACCACCCTTAAATATAGGAACTATTTTTGCAAGTTTTTCTTCTTCCGGAAAAGTCCCATTCCTAATATGCACGTTTATAAAATTTGCCATAATCTGGGCGATGTCCTCCTTAATTATACTAATCTCATTCATCGTGATGCTATCAATGCCTGGTGCCGTATTCTTTTTCAATTCATTGATTACATTTAAGACTTCCCTTTTATTTGTTTGATGAATGTGAAAGATGGAATTTATTGCGATATTTGTATTATTTACATTGCCTGCTGAACTGGCAACGATTTCTTTAGTGATTCTTCCACCAATTGTTGAAAAAAAATTATTCAATGAGTTCGCCGCGTCACGTGGACACGATGTGTTAGAGGGCCCATCAGGATTCAGTTGAAAGTTTTGTGATATACCCTGGGTTGAAGAGTTATCCTTTACCTCATTTATTATTTTCCATATTTCGCGGGAGTTGTCAGCCGCTGTTTCCATTCTTCTTGAGAAATATAAGAATTTAGCCTCTTTCACCAGTCGTTTCGATTCTTTTTTCGCTTGCATATACAGAAACTTGAAAGCCTGGTTTCCACTGTTCTTCCTGTAGTCCATGTATGCCTTCCTTTTTTTTAATACTTGCATCAATTACTTTTTTCGTTATCCAAGTCCGTTGTCGACACCTGATTTTTTTCTCAATCGTAGAACTTTGCTTAGCAGATATGATGATATTTTTGAGTTCAATAATACTATTTGTTTTCCGCTTTTCCAGTAACTCTCGTATGTTTGATTTAAAGAGCTCCTTGTCTAGAAATCTGAGCGTTTTGTAGGTCGGCTTCTGTTTGTTCAGGGTTTGGTCTTGAATAGCAATTTTTATCACACGATGATCCAGTTCCGGCCAGTCCTCAAATATGTATGTCATGCTTTCTACTGATGGAAATACTAGAAAAGTATGGCTGACGCTTAATAATGAAATTTTGTCATCAGGTGGGGAAAGCAAACAAAATACTGATATTAGCGCTGAAACCCTTGGGGTACATTTCAGCTCTATAGGGAAAAGATTAGCCGATGAACTTGACCAAAAATTTAAGTTAATGAATTTTAATCGATATCAAATTCCGCTTAACGTCAAATCAATTTTCCTCGAACCTACATTCGATAATGAAGTTATATCAATTATAGCTTCGCTAAAGAATTCATCTTCAGGCAGTGATGGTATTTCTGCTAGGGAACTTAAATTGATAAGAGAAATAATCGCCCCACACTTAGTCCTCGAGTTCAATGAATTTATGGCATGTGGTGAGTTCCCATCGGAATTTAGGGATGCAATAGTGATTCCTGCTTTCAAATCAGGATGTGTGAAGGAACCTTCAAATTATAGACCTATTAGGCTCTTGAACACTTTGAGCAAAGTATTTGAAAAAATAATTAATATTCGAATCACTCGATTTATTAATGACTCATTAGGGTTTGATTTGAACCAGTATGGGTTTATTGAAAAAAGTAGCACAATATCTGCTACTACGGATGCCTTTTTTTTGTGGTAGGGAGGTGAAGGCATTTACGCCCGCCGAGTCTGGCAGTGTGGGACTCCCATGGAGGATACCCTTGAACTACCCACTAAACACCTCCCCTGTCAATCTGAGAACCTAGCCTGGAACCGTTTGACACATTACTTCGGGCCAGGTCTCGTTTTGTTACGCTGGGGAGTCCCTTTCCTAGCGGGAGGGGAGAGGGGAAGAGGAAATGCCAGAAGAGCGATCCCCCAGCCCCAGCGCCTCCAGCTGCTGTGAGTCCCTTTTATATTTCAGGACTGCCCGAGCATAATGTGCCACCTGGTTCCATTTGTCAACCGATTCGAGCATCACCGCAACTATATTATCCGGGGTGAGCTCTCCCGTCTCCCTGTAGAGTTCCCTTCGCAACCTGACCCATTTTGTACACGCAAAAAATGTGTGACAGGCATTGTCCTCCTCTCCTGGGCAAAACCGACAATCGGGAGACCGTGACTTACCGATCTTGTGCAGGTAAGACTGAAAACACCCGTGCCCGCTCAAAAGCTGGGTCAGATAGAAGTCAGTCTCACCATGCCTTCGATTTAGCCACGGTCTCACGTCCGGGGTGAGGCGCGCAGTCCACCTTCCCTTCGTGCAATTCCCCCAAGACTGCTGCCAATCGTTGAGCGAGCGTTGTCTCTCCTCGCGGACAACCATCTCCCTCGCATCCTCGTTTCGGCACAGGTAGATAGTGCGGTGCTCTCTAGCAAGGAGGGCGACAGGTATCACGCCTGCAATCACTCTCACCGCCGAGTCGGAGACTGTTGGATACGAAGATGCAATTCTCAGTGCTCCTCTTCTCTGTACCTGTGCCAATCGTTTTCGGTATACCTCCTTGCTGAGAGCGTCGCCCCATACCTCTGCTCCGTACAGTAGCACTGACCCTACAGCACTCTTCAAGAGGCATCTTCTTGATGGGCTGGGTCCCCCTACGTTGGCCATAAGTCGACTCAGGGCCGATATTCCCGAAGCAGCCTTCTCAGCCGTTGCCCTGATTTGCTCAGAGAAACTCATCTTCGAGTCGATCAGTAGCCCCAGGTACTTCACCGCTGGCTTCGATTTGATCTGTATATCTCCAATACTGATCATCCTTACTCTAGGGATTCTCTTTTTTGTCAAGATGACCACTTCGGTTTTCTCCAGTGCTAAACTGAGCCCGCGAGCAGTCATCCAGTCCCTCACTCGGCGCATGAGCATACCTAGCCTAAGTTGCGCTTGTTCAACGGTGCGTCCGGCGACCAGAGCCGCAACATCATCCGCATAGCCGACCAAGCGCGACTCATCTGGCATCTCGTCTCAGTAGCCCGTCGTAAGACACGTTCCACAGGTCCGGACCAAGGATAGATCCCTGGGCAACACCCGATGTAATTTCCATCCTTCGTTGGCCCTGTGTCGTGTCGTAGAGCAGGCTTCGGTCCTTTAGGTAGTTCCTCAAAAGCCGCATTAGATATTCTGGAACTTGAAAAGAGATGCCTTACAATTCATCAATAGCGAACTGGATGACGGAAAATATGTTGCCGCAATATTTGTAGATCTAGCTAAAGCCTTCGATACGGTCGACCATGACATTTTGCTTTTGTGCCTAAGTGAATTGGGCATCAGAGGCCCTACGTTGAATTTGACCGGCAACTTCCTGAGTAATAGAACTATTTCAGTTTGTGTTAACAAAGAAATTAGTTCTAAGTATAAGATTAACATAGGTGTCCCTCAAGGTTTGATACTACTTGGGCCAACTCTTTTCCTTTTATACATACACAACATCTATTTTTCTGGTTTGAAAGGGAAATACATTGTTTACGCTGATGATACACTGCTTCTTTATTCAGATTCATCTGCGGATGCTCTTGAACAAAGAATTAATGCTGATTTTATATCTTACGGTACTTGGTTATTAGGGAATAAACTTACTATTAATACAAGTAAAACTAAACTTATGATATTTAAACAAAAAAATAAGGTGGACATCAATTTAAATGTTAAAATCTATGAAGACAAAATTGAACGGGTTTCCTCGATCAAGTATTTAGGTGTTGAGGTAGATGAAAAGTTATCTTGGTCAAAGCATATTAGTAATTTAAAATCAAAATTAGTCTTCTGGATAAGAGTGTTCAGGAGTAGAAGCTATTTAGATATTGGTCTCAAAAGATTAATTTATAATGCACATGTTTTGCCTCAGGTAACTTATGGCATATTGAATTGGTGCCATGCGTCGGAATCGAACATTGACTCAATTCATAGAATGCTGAATAAGATTGTCAAGGCAATGCATGGTCTGGATAGGTTGACACCCAGTAATAGTCCTTATTTATTGACTAGAAAATTTAGTATTAGACAGTTGATTTTTATGGAAAAGGCTAAATTTGTATTTAAAATCAGTACTAATAGTTTGAAATCAGGTATAAAACTCATCAAACACAGAGATGTCCACTCTTACAATACGAGAAATAATGACTACCTTAAATTATCACTTGCGCGGACAAATAGAAGACTCCATGATCCAGTAAGGCTGGCCATGGAATCTTATAACTCATTACCAACTGAGTTGAAGAATGTCAAATCATTTCCCATGTTTAAAAAACTTTTGAAAGAATACACTGCTAAGGTTTGGATGGGTTGAGCTTGCGTTTCTTTATTATATTTAGTTGAATTTCTTTACTTCTGTTTTAATTATTCAGTTCTTTAATTAGTCATCGTAGTTATTATTAACAATTTAATATCTTCCCTTATACCAGCAGCGTTCTGTTGCTGACTGGGAAGTGGGATAAATGTGTAAATGATTTTCAAAAATAGAATTTGAACTGGTTTAACTGGATAATTCAAATATGAGCTTCTTCTTCTTCTTTTATGTTTAACAACTAATAATATAAGTAGTTGTACAAGTCTTTTATTAGTAAATGTAAAAAAAAGCTAACAAATAAAAAAAAAAATATTTATATAGATCCTAATAATTTGTGATATTGTGAGTGTGGATTTGGAAAACCTTTCCTTAATCCTTTGTCCTGTCGGGAAGTGATGAACAAAGGAGGTGCTAATTGCTAGATGGTACCGGTGTTTCGCTGGTACAACATGAAGAAGCTCACTATCCTTATATCTGATCCCATTGTCCAAGTAAAAAATTTTCAAGTACAAGGACTTTATTGCAGTGTATTTAAGTTTGAAAATTCAAGAGGGTTAACGTTGCTTTGATGGTTTTATGAAGCACTATTTAAAGTATCGCAAAATAATCTATACAATCCGAGGAGTGCAAACCACGTCAAAATTGCAAAAAGCAATGTCCTCCTTCTGATGATGACGTTTTTTTTTTTTAAATGCCTCCATTCCCTACCACTCTCTTCAAAACTCTTTCTTCGTCGCACAACGCTCGTGCGATCTGCATTCACATTACGTCACTTGGTGCTTTGTGCCACCCAGACAATGTTTAACACATCGGTCTAAGAGGGCACACAATATAATGTGAACTAGTCCTTTTCATGAACATCTAGTCCAAAAATCATGATCAGCTCAGAGATAAAAAAAAAATTCAATATAATACGACGCATTCAAAACAAAAAAAAAACTATGAGTAACTGTCACCCCAGTATCTCGCCGATAAGGGCCAAAAAAAACGCCCTATGATACTGGGCTCATAAAAGCACAATTACAGGTCCACGCTTCAATCAGTGCTCATTAAATGCTCCCTTAGTTTTTTCTTTAATACAAAAAGTGAGTTTGCTTTTTTAACAATTTTTGGCAGATTGTTGTATATACGCAGAGTATCATTCCTTGCATCGTTCTTTAGATGATCCGTTGTGGCAAAAGGTATTACGAATTGATCTGCATTCCTCGCATTATATGGATTGATCTGTGATACCTTAATTAATGGTGTTCGTTCCGATCCATTCGTTTTTAAATTTTTGTAGATAAACTTAGCTTTCTCCATTATAATGATTTGACTAAAGGTTAATGATTTTGCCAATTGGTAAACCAAACTAGTTTGAGTAAGCATTGGCAGCTTCAGAATGTTTTTATACGCTTTGGTCAGCAGCCTGGATATACTGTTTAAATGTTGCTTTGCTGGTTGACTCCAAATAAGTACTCCATAATGCAATTTCGTCAGGACAAATGCATTTAGAACAGGTTTCTTGATGTGCATTGGAAAATTCTCATATCTTCTTAACAATTATTGGGGCTAATTGCCTTCTTAAGCTATTTATGTGTGGCAACCAGGTCATGCGATGGTCTATGATAAGACCAAGATATTTCATTTCTAGCACTCTTTGCAATTTTTCATCGTTAATATTTAGTTCGACATCTATGTCATCTTTGTTCATTTGCTTAAAAACAATATATTTTGTCTTTGTAGTGTTCAATACTAGTTTGTTTCCTATTAACCACTGATGAAATTTTCCTAGATCCTCGTTGATAGTGTTCTCAATGGCAGTTTTGTCTCGTCCTGAATAAAGTAGAACTGTATCATCAGCATATAATGTGTGATATCCCGTCAGCCCACATGTATTTCGATTATTTGTGTATAGCAGGAACAAAGTTGGGCCAAGTATTGAGCCTTGGGGAACTCCTGTTTTCGTAGGTGCTTGAGCGCTCAGGACATTGTTGATTAAAGTTCTTCCCTCCAAGTAACTCTTAAACAACTGCTTAGGACATCTTGAGAACCATACGATTCGAGTTTACGAAGCAACAGGTCATCATCAACTGTTGCAAATGCGTTTTTCAAATCCACAAAAAATGCGATGACATAATCACCTCTGTCAAGTCCGAGATTGATGAAACGTGTGACAGAATGTAGGGTATCCAAAGTACTCTTGTTCTTTTGATAACCAAACTGATGTTGGCTTACGATAGCATTTTAAACTAAGAATGATGTCAATCGATTGTTTAGTATTTCTTCAAATATCTTACTAAATCTCGTCAGCAGGGCAATCGGGCGATAGTTATTCGGGTCGAGATGATCAACACCCTTAAATATAGGAACTATTTTTAAAGTTTTTCTTTTTCTGGAAATGTCCCATTCCTAATACGCACGTTTATAAAATTTCCCATAATCAGTTATGTCCCCCTTTATTGTTCTAATCTCATTCATCAAAGTCAAAGTCAAAAGCGCTTTATTTAATACTAATCGTTATAAGTTTTAAAAGAATATAAAGCAATTTCCAAACAATAACAATAAATAAACTTTATGGCCCAAACGGCTCTCTAAATTCATACGTTATCATTAACACATTTCATCAAAAAAAAACTAAAGCAAATTCAACTAATTAAGATTATTACATATTTTTAAAATTTAATTGGAAAAAGGAGGAAAAACCAACCAACACTATCCTAAAATTATTTATAATTTAAACACAACAGTGAAACTTTGATCCTACATCTAATATGTTGTAATTTTTTTCTAATATAAATGCAATCAAAAACTTTATCTCATACTAAAACAATTCTATAACAATGTTCCTAACCTAAGCGTTTAATCTTATCTCTAACGGAATATAGTAAACATAACATATACCTAACCTATACCTAATTTTTAACACAAATAAACAACAACACTAAATGTAGCAATAATAAGCTGAAACTCAAAAACTAAATAACGAAAAACACCAAAACTGAAAATAAACACGAATAATTTAGACATTGTCATTCAGCCACCAATACTTGGATTGCGCCGTCGAAACTCGATCAGCTTCAACGAATCTCGCAAATGAGTATATCAATTGAAATCGTTGGTCTCGTGAACTCAAATTAGGAGGATATTTTATCTCTGATCGGTAGCCCGTCGATATATGTGATATATGGCTGGGACGCCGTCAGAATCAAAAACATATCCATTCATGTCCAAATCCACGAATGCTTCTGGAGGAATGAAGCCAATAGCGAGGCAAGTCGCTATATACCCGTCTGTAGGGTGGAACGGCTGTGAAATCCAAGGGTTTTCAGTCACAGTCACAGATCTTGCGATATGATTCCGAAGAAGCTTCAATATGAAGATATCGACCCTCGTCACTTCAGCAGTTTGATAAATTCTTCTATTCGATATATAATGTTTCCAATCCGTCTCAGGCTTTCTGTACAAACCAGTACATGCACGAAGACATTTCCTTTCGAAAACCCTTAATCTTTTCATTGTACTAGCACTCTGGTTGTACCAAATCTGACATCCATATGTCAAAACTGGTCTAACCAGTGTCGCTATCATAAGGAAACACCTGCAGTTTCCGTTGAGGACTATTAAAGCTGAATTCAAGTCTTGCGTCAGCAATGCAAAGGTTCAAATATGAATTTGTCCTAGGGTATGTTGGGAACTCCAACCCATATAGATTGCACCTGTATTCAATTTGGTTCTCCGTTATCCACGATTTCAGGAATACACCTCTTGGATTATTGGTGGCGTTCAGCCATGATGTATGCTTGGCGTTCAGATCACCAGCAAGAATATAATAGTTATGCAGCCTGTTCAATTCGAGTATTTCGAACAAGGAATTGAACTCCTCCTTGAGCTTGAGAACAGTTCTACCAGTTGCATAGGCAGAGATAACGAAGAGGTTATCCCCACCTGGCAGTGAGATTTTGATAACGGACACTTCAAGAGATTCAAAGCTTTTGAATTCGACTTTTTCAATATTTTAGAAACGATAGGGTCTTCGAACCAATGTCCCGGTGCCACCTCCCCCATCACCTGTTACCCTATCGTTTCTTACGAACTCAAAACCCTTGAATGTCATGGAGTGCCATGAGCTGAGGTGGGTTTCGGTGAGAAGCACGATGTCAGGCTTTTGTCTGGCAATGAATTCAAGGAGATAATCACGCCGATGTAAAGTAGCAATGGAGTTGACGTTGATCGAGATGAGATGAATCCTATCCGTGGGAATGTGGCTGGATGACAACTTATTTTGAGGCATTTGAAAGCCCTAAACGCTGAAAGACAATGTTAATTTTCGAATCTTGTTAATCGATTCGCTCCGATAAGGAATTTAATTGCTGCTAAATTTTAAGGAGCAGCTCATTATTGCCACTTACACTATTTATTTTATTTAAATTGTCTGCTGGTCCTCTTGCAGCAAGTGCAAATTACACCCCGGGCTTGACGAAGTTGGTAGGTATCACACTGCGGTGTGCTTGACTTTGTTTCGGAGTGACTTTAACCTTTGCATCTTGATACCGGGGCATCCTCGATATGATGCTGGATGACCAAAGGCACCGCAGTTCACACAATATAGTTTTTCTTTTGGCTCCGCCTGAGCCAATTTGCACTCGCCGGAAGCATGAATGTCTTTGCATTTAACACACCTATATTTCATGGCGCAATTGGCAGCCGAATGCCCGAATCTTTGACACCTGTAGCACTGGTTGACCTCACTTTTCTGGAGGCGTTCCCACTTCACCACGCGGAAGTTCAAGTACCGTATTTTCTGCAGGGCACTCGAACTACTTTTGCTGGAAATCTGGACTAAATAGTGAGGCAAGTTTTTGCGCTCCACAATCGATCTTCTCGTTGCAAAGTTTTTAACTGAAATAAATTGTATTTCTGGTCCAACTTCTTGGAGCACCTGAAGGAGATCGACTGTGTCCTCACCACAGTCCAGACCCTTCAATAAAAAGGTTTGGTTCTTTTCGCTTTTCGGGGTGTACGTGAAATGCGGAACATCTCTAGAATTAAAGGCACTTTTTGTTGCCTGGAAATCAACCAACGACTTAGTCCTAATTGTCAATTTATCGGCATTGACTCTTTTTATCTGAAAATCTTTTAGCTTATTTTCGGCTGCCAAAAGCCGAACCATATCTTTGCCCGTTTGCCCAAATACATTGATTGGTGGGACTTTTTCTTTTAAGGGTTTTGTACTAAAATACAAAACCCTATTGCAATCACGACCTGTGTCCGTCTGTCCGTCCGTCCGTCTGTATGTCACAGCACTTTTTCTCCGAAACTATAGAAGCTACAGCCATGAAACTTTGTGGAAAGGTCAGATGTGGTGACTTCTTGAAAGTTCAATGGTGGAAAAATTTTTCAAAGGGGTTTAAGGGGGGTCTTCCCATATAGGGAGGTGACCCCTCAAAAAAAATTTTTCACCATTGGTAGTCGAGTAGGGTATCATTGGAAAGGTCTTAACGAGATCTTATCAAAACAAGTCTTAAAATTGCCTTATCGGTACCAAGGGGGCAGCGGAAGGGGAAATGTACGAACTTTTCACGTACCCCCCTCGCGATTGGACACCTTCCATCCGAAAAATCTGAAAAAAATCATGATTGTAGGCCTTCATGAGTACAACAACAACAAATACATGAGAAGTCGAAATTCACTCAACTTTGTTAGTAATAGTATGATTTCTCGATTTTATGTTTTCTTGAATAAGATCTAAACGGTAGCCTTAAATTCCATGAAATTTAGCAAACAGATGACTATTTATAAGGTTAATCTTTTCTGAAAGTTTCATAAAGATTGAATGGTATTTGACGAAGTTATAGCGCTTTGAATTTTCCTGCGTTACTATGGAACAATATGCCCTGTATTACTATGGAAACATATGGCTATGGAACCATATGCGCTTTTTACCGACTTAGACACTACAGCTTTGCTAGGATTTGCATGAATATTGCAGGAATGATATGGATCATGAAGATGAGTACATATAATTGAAACAAGTCGAAGAGGCAGGAGAGAGCTCCTAGCAAAAGGGCTTTGTAACCATTCTAGGATTTAAAGATATAGGCCATGAATCGATGATTACAGTACATAGGAGTGACCCCTGAAAAAAATATCATGAAAGGTAGCCGATATGAGTATCAACTGAAAGTACTCTATGAGAGCTTTTCAAAACAGTTCTTGAACTGACCGTTTTTGCTTCAGTGGGGGCACAGGGGCGGGGGGGACTACATGAAAAATGTGTTTCCTCCCTCGCGAATGGACACCCGTGATCTAAAAAACCTGCAAAAATTATCAAGGGAGATATTTATGGGTATAACTATAACAAATACCTCAGAAGTCAAAATTCTTTCAACTTTGTTAATAATAGTATGATTCCCGAGTTTCACATTTTCTCCAATCAAATCGTCTTTGACATGTTTCTTGATTTTATTTGTTGCTGGTTACTGCATTTTGTAAGTTGAGTACAAAACCCTTCCGACATGAGCATAGGTCTGTCAACCCAACTTGTTTTTCATTAATCTTAACGGACGGACCAGCAGACAAACTTTTTGGTTTTTTCTCGCGATTTTTAATTTTAAGGTATTCAATGAACTCATTATCTAACTTAGACGTTTTATAATCTCATTCATCGTGATGCTATCGATGCCTGGCGCCGTATTCTTTTTAAATCCATTGATTACATTTAAGACTTCCCTTCTATTTGTTTGGTGAATGTGAAGGATGGGATTTATTGAGATATTTGTAGTACTGAAATTGATTTCTGAACTTGCAACTATTTCTTAAGTGATTCTTCGATCAATTGTTGAAAAAAAGTTATTTAATGAGTTCGCCGCGTCATGTGGACACTATGTATTACAGGGCCCATCAGGATTCAGTTGAAAGTTTTGTGGTATATCCTGGGTTCTTGAGAAATAGGAGAATTTAGCCTCTTTCACCAGTTGTTTCGATTCTTTTTTCGCTCGCATATATATAAACTTGAAAGCCTGGTTTCTATTGTTCTTCGTGTAGTCCATGTATGCCTTATTTTTTTTAAGTCTTTGTTAAAAATTTTTTTACAAAGACCTACTAGTTTCGCGACCTGTCTGTCCGTCTGTCCGTCCGTCTGCCCGTCCGTTTGTCCGTCCGTCTGTCCGTCCATCTGTCCGTCTGCCCGTGCGTCACAGCTAATTTCCTCAGAAACTATAGAAGCTAAAATGCTCAAACTTTGTGAAAAGGTTAGAAATAATGGTCTCTCAAAAGATAAGGCCTTGACAAAAATTTAAAAATTTTTTAAGAGGGGTCCCCCCTAATAACGAATTGGCCTTTAAAAATTTTTTTTAATCAAAGGTAGTCGATTGGAGTATCAAATGAAAGGTCTTGATTAGAACTTTTACAATCTGAAATAAAAAAACCATTTTATGAATTAGTGGGTCCAGGGGAAGGCAAAACGTACCAAAAATTTGTGTCCCCCCCCCCTCGCGATTCTACACCTTTCAACCGAAAAATCTGAAAATTATCACGAACGTGGGCCTTTGAGTACAAGGGTAACAAACACCTCAGAAATCGAAATTCGCTCAACTTTGTTAATAATAGTATGATGATAAAATCAAAACGGCACATTTAAACTATGAGTTTTATATGTTCACAAAATTCAATTGAGATCGAATCATAATCAGGGGAGTTATAGCCATTTCAATTATATGGAATTACAAAAACAATAACACATGTTTATGGTTGATATAGGGTTTTCCAATAAGAGGTGTTATTTTGATATAAAAAGAAAAATGCCATTTTTTAATACGAATGATCGGTTGTTTATTTCATTTTAAAGAATAAGGTATGCCGTTAATAACGAAGAATAACATCAGGCAAATAACCACCACAACACGCTTACAGGACCATATCCTTTTCATGAAATTTTCCATAACCAAATCGCAAAGTGGCTGCTCTATATCCTCGATAGCCTCACGAATTCCATCTTTAAGGTCTTGAATCGACGCTGGACCTCTTATTGGAAAACCCTATATATTATAGTTAAAATTGACTTAGGAACTTTTATTTTCTTTCAATTTTCATGAAAATTTAAGGAATAGTGTTTAACTTGAACATGTTCAATCGGCCGAGCATTCAGAAAAATCATTTAAGCTAGATTAAAATGGTGGCTGCACTGTGTTTATGAAAGAAACTGTGCATCTTTTGTATAAATTTGAACGATTTCATATCCAAGTATTGGATGAATAATTCAAGTTATCGATTCACGCCATTAGAAAACTTGTTTCTAACCGTAGGATGTATACAAAGACCTTCTGGTAGGAGCACTCTTCTGCTTACTCAACTTGTTAATACTTGCATCAATTACTTTTTTCGTTATCCAAGTCCGTTGTCGACACCTGATTTTTTTCTCAATTGTATGATGATATTTTTGAGTTCAATAATACTATTTGGTTTCCGCTTGTTCAGTGATTCTCGTATGTTTGAGTATCTGAACGTTTTGTAGGGCGGCATCTGTTTGTTCAGGGTTTGGTTTTGAATAGCTTTTTAGCCAGTCCTCAAATGTGCATGTCATGCTTTCAGCGACTTTTATATCATTGGTTACATTATGATCCAGACAGGTATTTGACACTGGGCGAGTAATTTTGCTGTTGTTTTTGATTATCATTCCATTCGTTTCTAGGGTATTCTTATAAATCCTTGTATCTAGTACTGTGCAGAAATCCTGCGCATTCATACGATTGGGGTTGTAGTACGTTCCTAATTTTATTTTTTTATCTGCATGGTTTACTTCAATTATTATAACGCTATATTTTTTAGGCGTCACTCTCTTGGTAACGAAATTGATTGTATTTTTTTTACAAACATTGCTGTACTTCCACCTCTTCCAGGTCTGCAGGAGAATACCGCATTATACCCTTCAATATAGTATAATCGTGCTTCTTCTGGGTAAATCCAGATTGTATTGAGAATAATCAAATCTTTGTCAGGATTTTGCTGCTGGTAAATCTGAATATCATTTAACTTGTGTCAAATTTCTTATATTAGCATAAATGAGTGTTAAATTTGATACACTTGATTGATTTGAAAGATTAGCAATCATCGAAGTTGTAGTCGGTGCTCCTCCTAGCGATCAATATTCTGCGTTAAAGCATCAGACACTCTGACGAGTCAGCTCTGTGAGAATGATCAGCATTATTATTGTTACCAATACAGTTGGTGCACTTCTCAATCGTGCTTTTGCAGTCCTTTAGGGCATGTTTTCCTATACATTTTACACATATTTGTTCCCTTTCACATTTGATGTTTTGCAATTGAATTTTTGACACTTATAACACCTCGTTACGTTAAAGTCTTCCTTCACAAAATATGATCCATAATCTAAATTAATGTATCTATTTGCAAGCCTCTTATACATGCTCTCATTTGCCTGGATGATGTGCAACCACATTCCATTTCTTGTCCGCCTTGCATGTACAAGTTCCATAAAATCTCGCTCCTCTATATTGGGATTTAATGATTGGATCTCATTTCTTAATTCCTCATTTGAGTATTGTTTTTCGAGAACATTGACGATAAGTCTAGGCTATCGCAATCTGGCCTCAGCAATATCATACTCATCTTTCATTGCATTCGTTGCTAAATTAAAGAGCGAAGTAGCATTTTCATTGGTCGATGTTTTGATAAAACCGCCCCACCATTACGAATAGGCCTCATTAGTCGAAGAGGAGTTTTACATTTTGATAGCCTGATCTCCGACTTAAAATCAAACAGTATTTTTTCAAAGAAACAGTGATTTCTAGGCTTAATTATAATCTCTTTTTGCGATATTGTATTTGACAGTTGCTCTGATGGAGGGGAAGTCGAATTTTTAATAATTTCGGCTTATGAAAGGGCTTGCTCGCAGACGCAGATTTATCTATTAACAAGCGTTCATCTCTTCAATTTGGCTTAATTTATCATTTGTTGGTAGAGTTGGTCTTCTTAAGACTTTTGGTGGTGAGTTCTACATCCAGCAACCATCCAAATCACATCTTCAGTTATGTCCATTATAGCCCGGTATCTCTCTTCCGATATTTTGATGCACCTCAAGTGGAACCACTTGAGGCAGAAGCCATCACATCCTCCACTGGTTTCCTACACTTCCCACACTGATCTTGGGCTGGTTTAGCAGCCATTATAATTTTCCTTTTTTTAATTTTTTATTCAAACTGACTATCATTTTATTCTTGTTAACTTTTTTGATTTATTTACTTTTTATAAATTTTTATATTAACCTCGATTTCCGGTACTTTTATTTCTTATATTTTCAGTTAACTTTAGCTATGTTTTATTTTCTATACTTAATGGAAATATAAATTTAGAATTAAATTCAAAATTCTTTACAGTAAATTTATCTACACGGAAATCCCACTCTTAAACCAAAGCAAGAATTCCCGGTTCCGTTATTTTTTCTTCGCATAAGTAAAATTGAAACAAATGAAATTAATGTCTTAATTTGATTGAGTGAAACTTCAACTACTTCACTTGTTATGAGCAGCTGATTCTGAACATATGACAATATTAGTTTCTACACTAAGGACAAAGAATCCTAAGAGCCGACAATTCGACACTTGCTTGCTCAATGGTTCCTAACGACAGGAATCTAACTAACGATGATCTCTATTTGTCGAAGTTAGAGAAAGTGCCGTAGGAGACGATTGAGAAAGTAGTTCCAAATATTAAACATCGAAACACTATGGGCAACTATGATTCACCAACCATCATAAGGTTAAAAAGAATGAAAAGCCTTCTTACACGCATCTATAATAATATTTACTGGCGATTTTTGCACTACAACCATCCCTCGTTTGCTTTGTTGAAATTACACCTGAAGAATGTCTGGAACTTAATTCGTTCATACTTCAGGAGTGAGGTCAGCAATCAATGGGTGGAAAAACTGACGGGTATTAGCCTTCAGCATTAACTGTGTTATTCTCGAAATTGGTTAATTTATTTTCGGCTGCCAATAGCTGGCCCATATATTTTCTACTTTGTTCGAACACATTAATTGACGGAACTTTTTCTGCTTTCTTGGAAGCTTATTAAGATAACCAGCAGAACTGCGGGCTGGTTTATTCTCCTTATATTGGTTTGTTAAATACTGAATAAAATTTTCATCACTATGTTGATAAGAATTACCTTTGATGCTTTCTTCTACTTCCATTTCTTCGGCTAATCCCTCCAGCGCTGCAAAATAGTTTTGACTCCCATTGGTGCCACCAGCACTGAGGACTTCTTCTAGAATTGCTTGCTTTGCACTTTTCTTCACTTTTGTTACTTGTGTTGCCCTTGATTTTGCGGCTTCGACTTTTGAGGCTTCATCCCTATTCTGAATAGATCTGTGAGGGACTGTATCTCTACCCTTAGTTGGTGGGAAGCCGTCGGGCTCCTCCATACCAGCGGTCCTGAAGTGTTCTTGGGTTCTTCGCTTTTCTTTACTAATCGAAGTAAAATAATATTCGATAGATATTTCCTGAGCCGATTACTTCGACAATATACATAAGCTTTTTTTCGATAAACTTTAACTTTGGACTGACGTTTTTTAAAAAATTAATTTAATTTTTGAAAACTTTTGACAGAAGCAATTTAAAACGCGTCTATACGCAATGAATGGTATGATTTCATCTTTGCTTCGACATTGCCTTTTGAAATGGTATTAAACAAGAAAATCGCCACTAAGTTTTATATATGCAATCTTGAATGCTGCTAACAGATAATACGAACTTTACGGTAAAGAATAGAAATTGGTAGCAATTTCAATTTCTAAGAACAATATGGGCGTGAATGAGCTTGAATATTTTGCGGATGAATGGTGGGGAAATCGTCAAATGAAAACGAGACCAAAGGAAGAATTGAGAAATAGTGATGATGTTCCTATGGTTTATTATTATAGCATTTCATTTTTGTGTACAGAATAAAGAAATTACGCATTAAGAGTGAAAAACTGGCACGTAGCGAAACGCAGACTAATAGTGATAATTACATGTAATTCGATACATCATGTAAGAATTTAGCTATTAGGAATTTTTGAGAAGGAAAGTCGATGGAAATCAGCTTCTATGAACACCTCACCATTACTGCAGGCAAAGTTTTCTAAAAGAATGCGGTCCCATAGAAAAAATAAGTTTAGGATATTCTTAAATAATCTGCTGTATGTATACCCAGTATCCATTCTGAAAAGGTAAATTAAGGATCATTTTAAGCGTAATGCTTTTAGAGCCCCTGACTGATTCGGTTACGAAAATGAAAGTTTCAATCAATGGTTTTATTTTGAAAATATGTATACAATTGTCCTTGATTTGATTTAATTTATTCTATCTTTTTTGGCAGTGGACGTCTTTGATTACGATTTTCTTTCTATTTGGAAGACAACCGAGTGACTCAACACTATATGGTCACTATTTGTGGTCTTCTAAATATAGCTTGTTCTGCTTCATATAAGCATAAAGCAAACTAAATATTTTCTAAGAACTGAAGGGCAGAGATCAGTGTCTAACTCGATCGACGAAGAAAAATTGTCGCTGCTCGGATTTCGAAATTGGAAGATACGGTCTATGGATCCAAGCAGTTAGAGGCGCTTGTTGGAGGAAGCAAAGGCCCGAGAGTGGCGGAACAAAAATTATTTCTAAAACGCTGGTCCTTGAATTTGGTTTCGTTATTTGAGAGCTTCCCAGGCTTCAAACACTGATTCTTTATCCTTTATTTTTTGAAAACACAATGCATTGACACTTTTTATTCAACGAAATAACGATGATTAGTACAAGTACTCGTATTTTTGTTTCTTATTTATACAGATCGATTCACGGTTTTCATCAGAAGCAACGGCTGAACAATTCAAAAGGGCCATGTCTTTCATCAACTATAAGTTTTCGCATATTCCAGAACCGATTAGCCTCGATGTTGAGGATAAAGGAAAAATATCACACTTGTCTCCTTCAGAAGGACTAGAGTTTCTTTGTAGATACAAATGTATAGAACCTAATTTGCCCTGGAACTTTAATGATATGGGTGCGCTGTGTCCAGTAGCACTGCAGCATGGAAAATTTAAGCATGGAAACCTAAATTTTGCTGTACGGTATATGGGAGATGTATACCTATGTTCATCATTGACTGCTGTGAATGCATTTATTAAAGCTCCAAAAATGTAAATTAAATCAAATGTTTTAAACAAACAAGAAAAGTCAAACTATATTTGCGTAACATTCACAATTTCAGATATTGCAGATCAAAGCCTAATTGCCGGATCGCAATCATGAAAAGCGAAACATTCCAGGCTGATGAGATCATTTCGTTGTTCGAGAAAGTCTTTCATGCTAGCAGCTTTCGATGGAGGGATATAATAAACCAAACACTTGATTTAGTTTCTACAAATATCTATGATAACGCCAAAATTTTGACTCAGAGTCGAGTAGCACAAAATGCAGCGTTCAATATGAATAGATCCTTGGTGAAGGATGCAATTGATGGGAACAGTTTGGTAAAAACTATGCAATACCTTAAGCTACAGTGGCTACATATAACTATTTTTAGGACACAAACAGTAGAATATTCATGCATAAAATTTATCAACTTTACAAAGAAAATCGTCCTTCAGATATAGCAGATAAAGTAATAAATTGGCTAAAAGCTCTTGATGAAAGTTCCGGAATCCAGGAAACCTTCCATAAGATGTACCCCCAATGGATTTTAGTTGATGTGCCCACTGAAATAGAGTTTTGGAAAAAACTCGAAAAGCAAGGTTTCTTGCCAGATATTGTCTTAGTCCTTTCCGATCAGTGGGAAGCCATAAATGCTAATGTTGAAGATTTTCAACAACTAAATGATGAAATAAAATCCAGATGTCAACAAATAGCTTTAACGTTTCCATACCTAGTCGAAAAGATTGGCAAAGATCTTTTTGAAATTGTATGGAGCGTTGTGAATAACGAAGAAAACTTTAGTGCTACACTAAGTACAGATTCAGATGAAGTTGGGAGTAGTTTTGAAGAACATGTCGAAGAAGGTGAGAATCACGGAATATTCAAAGAGGTGTTAGAATATTTACAACAAAGGAAAATACCCGTGGTGAGAAATCAGCAAAGCGGACCATTAGGTAAAATTTTTTATTGCTCTTATTGAAATCTGTTATAAGAAATCATCTACCAAATCGGACGGAAAACTTACTAAGATACAATAACAAAGATATTTTGATCAAGCCACTAATATATACATTCAGTTTATCTGTTTACTCCATCTAAGTAGTTCCATTCGGTCTACAATATGTCTATTTCGAATGTCATGCAAATTCTTTACGTCAAACAGATTCTCCACTCGAAATCATTTATTACAGTTAAATGTACGTGAATTGAAATTAAAAGCCTTCATGTTTTCAGAAGTTTGTGTTATAATGTCCAAATAACTTCATGGTCATGCTGGAGGAAGTCTTCATTTCTGCCAGATTTACTTTTTTTGTGGTAAGGAGGTGCTTATTTTTGCCCTGAGTGCGGAAACTCCAGATGTGTTGGACCTCTAGGCTGCTTCTTTCTTATATGTAACGTTGGGGTTTGGAAATGTCCGTACATTACTTTTCCGAACCAAAGATGTTCTGCTGTCTCATCGAGCTATATAAAATCGTGTTCAGTTGTGATGAAAATTCCTGGATACACGTACACATGCTGGAAGTTAGTTGTATATTCTATGTCTAGCATTCATTGCGTATATGTGTTTTTAAAAGCTTAGATTAATAAATTTTGAAAATCAAAATAATTTTTAAAATGTCAATTCGAAACTAGAAACGAGTATCTGGATTTTACGAGTACTTGCCATCTTTTTTTTTCGCAGATAGTTAGAGTATCTCATTTTCATGACCGTATTGATTTTTTCAGAAGTGGTTTGGTCAGTACCATGCTCCCGTGTATCTGCTCAGCTATGATATGATCTGATTAAATCAGTACATATCACCACTGTGCGAACACTCGTAGTCTGTCCAAAAAATCCCCTGAACTAAATCACGTCGTTCACCAACGAGATTTGAACCTGGGACCTTCGAATTATGCGTCTCGTGCTTTAAGCACTACACCACACAGAAGTTTTAAAAAGTTCAAAAAAGGAGAAAAGTTTTCTCACCAGGCGCATGGAGGAGCCCGACGGCTTCCTTCCGTCGGGGGACCCATGGCCAGGCAGTTAAAATGCAACTGAAGAAAAAACAATGAGACGAAAAAATGAACAAAAAAGTTTCGAACATGAGGGCCGAAGAACTGGAAAGAGCTACCAAAGAAAATGAAAAGATGAAACTCTGAATTCGAAATTTGGAGGCAATGATTTGTAAATTATCAAACGTCAACAAAACTAAAGTGGTTAAGCCACAAAGTACGTCTGGAAAACAAGAAGCTATAATATATAACAAAAGCAAAAATAAACTAGCCATGCAAAAGGCTCATCAAACAAAGAATACGATGCAAAAAAAAACAATCTATGATGTCGATATCATATTAAGCGCAGGAAGTAAACGACAGTTCAAACTACTATGCGGTACCTGCTGCGATAGATGACGATATAAATACCGAGATGGATTGCCAAGAAAATATAGGTAATATTAATGATTCTAGTGATACCTTTATCGCCAGCCGATTTGTATGCTGGTTTTCTTATTAAAATTAATACGACTACTGAAAAAATTGCTCCAATTAATGTCTATGGGCAGCACGGAGGGGATATGGTTCGGCTATTGGCAGCCGAACATAAGATAAATAATTTCAAAGTCAAGAAAGTGATCGCTTATAGACTCACAACATAAACATAAACACGCTGATTTCAATGTAGCCAAAGATGCTCTAAATAGTGTGAAAGCTCTTCACTTCACGTAACTGTAAAAGGCAGGGAAAAATCAGACCTTCCTGTGGAAGGGCCTGGACTGTGGAGAGAAGAGGAGAAGGGAAGTGTACCAGTGCTATCGATGTCAACAATTTGGACATTCAGCTGCCAATTGCGCCATGCGTTATCGGCGCGTCAAATTCATGCTCCTGGTGAGTGCAAATTGGCTCAGATGGAGCCAACTGAAAAATTATACTGTCAACAGCGGTGTATTTGGTCATTCAGCATCATATCGAGGATATCCTCTATATTAAGATGCAAAAATAAAATTTTCCCCAAAACAAAGCCAAGTAGGTACATCACAGTGTGTTACCTTACAACTTCTTCAAGTCCAGAGTATCATTTGGACTTTCTGCTAGAGGACCAGCTGACAGCAATGTAAATTAAATAAATAATGCAAGTGGCAATCATAAGCTGCTTCTCTAAATTTACCAACAGCTTGAATCTCTTTCCGAAAGAATAAATAAGCAAGAGCAAAAAATCAATTTCGTTTATCAACGTTTAGGCCAACATGCTTCAAAATAGTTTGTCATCCAGTCATATTTTCATGGATAAGCTTTGTCTCATCTGGATCAACGTCAACTCCATTGTTACTATACATCGACGTGACTATCTTCTTGAATTTGTTGTTAAGCAGAAGCTTCTCACTGAAATCCACCTCAATTCATGGCACTCCATGGGATTTAAGGATTTTGAACTCGTAAGAAACGACAAGTTAAACACCTATTGTTTCCAAAATATTGAAAAAGTCGAATTCAAAAACTTTGAATTTCTTGGCGTCCGTTATCAAAATTTCACTACCAGATGGGGATGACCTCTTCGTTATCCCTGCCTATACAACTGGTCGAAATTTTCATACTTATATTCGAAAAACTCAAAAGCCATAAGTGTAAGCGGGTTGAAGTAAATATAGTTTGAACTTCTACTGATAAATATGTCAATTCAAATAAAAATCCGGGTACAATAATGTGAAATGAATTTCTACCAACGATCTGGCTTTGAACTAGGATTATGAAAACGATTATTATTTCATATTACTAAAGCTCATGGTTCGGTCTGAAATGAGATAAAAAGTGACCATCTAGCTACGCAGTGTAGGGGGCTGAACGTTTCTGGTTTATCGAGGATGGCCATTTATCAAGATACGTAAGATAAATTTATTCCAAAGCAGCACACACTTCTAGCTCCATCAAGTCCGGAGTATAATTTGCACTTACTTCTAGATGACCAGCAGACAATAATGTAAATAACGTGAGTAATGTAAGTAGCAATAATGAGCTGCTCCTAAAATGTGATCAACTTGCATCTCTATCGAATAGGGTGAAAAAATCACTTTCATATTTCAACGTTTAGATCTACACGACTCAAAATAATTTGTCATCCAGTCGTATTCCCATGAATCGGCTTTGTCGCATCTGAATCAATGTCAACTCTGTTGTAGCTCTACCGCGACTTGACTATTTCCTGGAATTCATTGTCAAGCAAAAACCTGACATCATGTTTCTCACTAAAACCCACAGAAATGGCACTTAATGGCCTTTAAGGATTTTTTTTTATCTTTGGGACGGGAATACCATTTACACACAGTGTGGGACGATCCCCCAACCCCAACGCCCCTGGAAGCAGTGAGTCCCTTTTATCTTTTAGGACTGCCCGAACATAATGTGCCACCTGGTTACATTTGTCAACCGATTCGAGTATCACCGTGACTATACTATCCGGGTGACTTTCCTGTAGAGGTCCCTTTGCAGCCTGACCCATTTTTGCACACAAAAAATGTGTGGCAGGCATTGTCTTTTTCTCCTGGGCATAACCGAGAATCGAGGGACCGTGACTTAACAATCTTGTGCACGTAAGACTGAAAACACCCATGCCCACTCAAAAGCTGCATCAAATATGTCAGCCTTACCATGCCTTCTATTTAGCCATGGTCTCACATCCGGGATGAGGCGCACAGTCCACCTTCCCTTCGTGCAGTTTGCCCAAGACTGCTGCCAATCATTGAGTGAGCGCTGTCTCTCATCGACGACAGTCATCTCCCTCGCATCCTCGTTTCGGTGCAGGTAAATAGCTCGGCGTCCCCCAGCAAGGAGGGCGACAGGTATCACGTCTGAAATAACTCTCACCGCCGAATTAGAAAATGTCGGATATGAAGATGCAATCTTCAGTGCTCCTCATCTCTGTACCTGTGCCAAACGTTTTCGGTATACCTCCTTACTTAGAATGCCGCCCGTACTTCTGCTTCATATAGTAGCACCCCCTACGTTGGCCATGAGTCAACTCAGAGTCGATACTTCTGTGGCAGCGTTCTCAGCCGTTGCCCTGATTTGATCAGAGAAACTCATCTTTGTGTCGATCAGTAGCCCCAGGTCGATAGGATTCGCAAGTCTCCAATACTGATCATCGTTATTCTAGGGATTCTCTTTTTTGTCAAGATGACCACTTCAGTTTTCTTCAGTGCTAAACTGAACCCGCGAGCAGTAATTCAGTCCCTCTTTCGGCGCATTAGTATACCTAGCCTAAGTTGTACTTGTTCAACGGTGCGTCCAGCGACCAGAACCGCAACATCATCCGCATAGTCGATCAAGCGCGACTCGTCTGGCATCTTCAATCTTAGAAGTCCGTCGTAAGACACGTTCCACAGGTCTGGACCAAAGGTTAGATCCCTGGGAAACAGTCAGTGTAAGTTCCACCTCTCGTTGGCCCTGTGTTGTGTCGTAGAGCAGGCTTCGATCTTTTATGTAATCCCTTAAAAGCCGCATTAGATATTTTGGAACTTAAAAAGGGTTTTCCAGCGTATCCAGAATATCCACCCATCTAGCGGATATTGAACTCCCAAAAAACGCAAGACTTGAATCAGATATATCTATTGAAAACTATACAATAGAAAATATGTCGAAGTGAAAAAATTCATTGATATAGAGAAAGCCTTCGATATGATATGTTGATATGGGATGATTTTAAAATTTCTTCAGGAAAGGTTCCCCACACACCTTGTCACCATGATGTGCAATGGATTTTATGGGAAATCATTTCTTATGGCTGATGGAAATTTGATAAAAACGCGCAATTTTACTGCAAGGAACAGTTAGTACTGATTATCTTAGAATCGTTATAGCAGCTTGATTGGTTCAGAACAACCTTTATGAAATGTTTAAGGATGTGCAGCTTTATACGGATATTTGGCGAGTTAAATTTAATGCAGAAGATTTTATTTTCAACAATGCTGTGGCTGTTCTGTCAGTTATGGTGTTATGGTTGGCGGAGGTAGTTCAGAACTGTTCGGTACCTTAGTGTTTGTCTTGATCAGTATGTGTGCTTTAATCAATATGTCAAAATCATGCTTAACAAAACCCAAATTGTTCATAGCCCTTGACGAGTCTTTCATTCCAGATACATTAACCAAAAGGTCAAAGTTATCTGTTACAAGGCTCTGGTTGAACCAGTTTTGTCAGATGGATGTCCAATTTGATGTAATCAGAAAGCTAGTATAATGAGAATGTCTCGAGTTTTTCAAATGAAACGTCTTTATGGATTTACATGTACATGGATGTATTAAAAATAGTGCGGCCTCGGTCATTAGATGAATTTCTACAGAATGGCCCGTGTTTGCCGTGCTAGTGAACTTCTTCAATCCGAGATTACGTACCCCCTTTTTAAGCAGAGTTTGGAATCTAGTCTCTAATAGTTTTGTTCACACAAACAACTCGAAGACCATCATTTATGGTCTTGATTGTCATATTATCAAAACTTCCTTCTTCATCAAGGAACATTGCCAAAGTAGTAGAGCCTTTATATTGGAGCGATCTTTCAATAGTTTTAGTAATTAAATCGATAGCTGTTTCTACTGATATTCTTTTAGTGTAGGTATGCTGTGCTTTGAAAAGATCCTTTTTTTGGTGGTTTCACTTACGTAGCTCTTCAAAGTTTTCTCCAAAACTTCCAGGACAAAATACGGTAGGCTAACTGGACTGCGTCTTTTGGTCCCTGACATAAATGTGCCTTGAGCTTCCCTTCAAGCCTGTGGTATGTAATTGACTAAAGCAACACTTTGAAGTCACCAAAAGCTAGAACATAACCGGATCTTTTGCTTTCTACAACAAAGTTGGTGTAATTTTCTTGGGTTCTGGTGACTTATGGTGCAAAGAGGCTAAAAAACTACCTCAATCTATATTTCATGATTCGCTTCGGAGCAATTCTCGACCGCAGCCTACTTTCCTTTTGAAATTCATTGGATTTTGCTGTTTTGCTGTTAGTGAAGTTAGTGGTGAGTAGCGCGACCAACGTTTTCTCGCTGTTTCTAGTCCATAAAGGCATTCGGATTTTTCAGAAGGGTTTTTTAAGCAGTATTTTCGAAATTGCCTTTCCAGTTTTGAAACTTTAGACAAATTTTTGATTTAGCTGCAAAATTCTGCGTCATTTTACTAGGCATTCTTGTATATTGATTGTTTTGCTTCATATATTGACCGCGTTTTATAGTTTTGAAATCCGAGCGACCGATGAACTGTCTTCGTCAACCGAGTCAGATCAAGGTTTCCTGATTTTTTGCGTTGGTCTTTGCCCTTCGGTCCTCCACAAGAATACCTTTTTGGGTATCTGTTCATCCTTAAAATACACGTAGCCAGCGATTTCTGCAGTCTTAAAATTTAAAATCTCTGGCTCGCCAAAAATTTTCTACAGGTTATGGTTGTATTATCGAATTCGCTATTTTTGCCATCTGGTTTTGCGCTGATAACCTACCCCAGGACTCATTTCACGAAGGTGTTCAATGTATTTGTCGATATTGAGGTTAGGGTTCATATTTTATACCCATAGCATAGCACAGGTTTTAAAATATCAAGCCGGTCAAAAATTTTATAACACATCATCTTTTTCTTAGCTCTGCAGCCCCTTTCGGGCCTTCGCTTCCTGCAAACAGCACCACCAACTGCCTCTGTCCATTGACTGCGTCTTCCAATTCCAAAATCCGAGCAGCAATGAACACCCTGCGTCGACCGAGTCAGACCAGCATTTCCTCGGTTTCCCCACTGGCCGCCGGCCTTCAGTTCTCGCAACGAATACCTTCTTGGGTATCCGTTGCTCGTCCATGCAATTCATGTCTCCAGCCCATTGCAGCTTCTGCAGTCTTACAATCGTTGAGACCTCCGGCTCGTCAAAAATGTCATACAGCTCATGGTTGTATCGAATTCACTATTGGTCCCCGCCAATCGCTCCAATTATTCGCTTCAGGACCCATCGCTCAAAGGCGTTCAATATATTTGCAGATGCTTGGGTTAGGGTCCATGTTTCACACCCATAGCATAACACAGGCCTCATCACAGATTTGTATACTTGGAGCTTTGTTCTCCTGTGTATGCAGCTGGTCTTTAAGGTCGTCAAAACTGAATAAAATATTTTATTTGCGAGCTGTATTCTTCGGCGTATTTCGTCTCTTTCATTGCCTGTTTTCGTTATTTTGGCACCTAAATACACACATTTGTTAACATTCTCAATACTGTATTCGCCAAGCGTGATATTTTGTGTATTTGAGGTATTTTTCCTTGACTGCGTCATGAGCTTTGTTTTATTTTCATTGATTTGTAGCCCTACTAGTTTTGCTTCGCTGTCGAGTTTCAGGAAAAGTTCTTTGGCAGTTGTTAATGGCCGTGACAGAATGTTGATGCCATCTGCATAGGCTACTACTTGGCTCGACTTGTATAGTAATGTACCTCGCGTATCGACAGGTAGCTTCCGTATGAAGTACTCCAGAGCCAAATTGAATAGTAATGGGACCAGCCCATATCTCTGCTTTAGTCTGATATTTGTGTCAACGGCATCGGTGAGTTGGTTATTGATGCAAACTTGAGAGGTTGTCGACGTCATTGTCATTTTGATAAGGCGGACTAGTTTGGCTGGGATGCCAAAGCAAAGCATTATTTGGTACAGTACGTTACGATCACTACTGTCGTATGCTTGCTTGAAGTCAACGAAAATTTGGTGTACATCTATGCTGAACTCCCAGCATTTTTCAGGTACCTGCTTGACTGTGAAAATTGGTCTGTTGTTGATCTACCTGCCCTAAAACTACCTTGATACTCCCCAATGATACCGTTGGCGTATCACTTAACTACCGATTCGTTTTGCACAGAAAAAGTCCCGAGCTGACATTTTTTGTTAGCAAAATATGGAACAGGCTACCTGGTGAAATGTTTAGCGAAGTTTGAGGGTTCTTTTAGGAAATTATAACAGGAAAATCACGTTAATAGTTGGAATATCGCGTTAATAGTTGGAAAATCACGTTGATGGTTCAAAAGCTATCCTGAAGCACCAGAAGGTATCAAGAGTGGAATATTTTTTCTAGTAATCTCTTCCCTTCCTTCTTTCCGATTAGAAAACTGATTACTGTAATCTAAAGGTACATTCAAACATAGGTGATCTATGAAACGGTTTCAGGCTGGGTTGTCAGATTGATGGGAGAGGTTTTTAGTGGAATTTCTGGTAGCATTGTTTGGGAGTCCCGCAATCAGCGTGTAAACAGCCTTCACTTTCCTACCGTAAAAAGAACATCGTCATACTATGTCCCAGGTTTATCCGTCTCACATTTAGCCTTTTCATTTTAGTTGATAAGGAATGCACTCTAGTCTGTACGTGGGATGGTGGTGATACCTAAGACTGCTACTTTCCTATTTTTAGCATCTCCAGCTTCCATACCCACTGGCAGACATTTTTTCACGTCCAGAAGCTTTTTTCTTCATTTTCAGATTCTGTTAAACTTCCTTTTTACCCAGAATCTTTTATTTTTCGTCATTCTCATGATTTTTCTTGAGACTCTTTTGCTGAATCAAGGATAGAGAATGTCTTACGCTGCTTTATTTATCTAAAGGATAATCTCAGGTCCAATATCAGCTTTTGCTCGTTTGTTGATCTTCAACCCTTTCCAGTCGTCCATTAGTATACCTAAGTTTTCCAACTGCAGTAGCCTTAGGGCACTTTCTGCCGACATATCCAAAGGCAAAGTTACTTTCAACTTTGAGATAGTTGTGATATCGGATCTGTTAACCACTTGCAGCTCGGTACCTCGCGAAACAATATCTTGCACTACGACCGTTCGTTTACACCAATCTAGTGCTAACCAGGCATTGCACCTAAGCATTTTGACAATCCGAACTACTCCGCTCTATCGGAGATGGGTATGGATTAACCAGCTTGTCATATAGAAACATTTCATCCTCAATCCTTTTGCGCACAGCTTTCCACTTGTTTGCCATCATTTTTCCACCAGGATCATTATAGTCTACTAAAGTCACTAGTCTTATTACCAATTATATTAATGGATCTTTGCACTGCTTTATAGTGCACAAGTGAACTTCAGTTTCCTTTGAAGCTCTAGATGCAGTGAGCAAACTGTCGATATTATCATTCTTCTCAAGAGATCAAAGTAACCGTTCTTCTTTCTCTGTAATCACGTTGACGCTGCTGTAATCCAAATACATATATGTGGGATGCATCGATTGCTGATCCCATTCGAAACTTATTTGCGTTCCTTGTTTACGTTTCAAGCCAATAGTATGATCCCTAGAGCAGCCTGCTTTCACCACTGGCCTGGAAATCGTTATCTTCTACTTGCGTGGCCTGTTGTGTGGTCCCATGCAACTAATGTAGTCTTGATGTTCCTGAGCCCTCGCTGGCAGTTGAGAGCACTTCTCTTGTTGGTACTTGAGTGGACATCCCCGCCTTTGTTTTCATTTTCTTTTTCACCATCCTTACGTTTTTGGTCTAAGGTACCTATTCCTTATCATTTACCTGCCCTAGAGAAAGAAATATCTTTGCACCGTGACGATGCAAAGCGTTTATCATGACCCCACTGAATAGAAAGCAGAGCAGAGATCAATACCGGTATATGCTGTACGAAAGAAGCCTCGCGGTTGCATCTATGGCCAGAAAGCCATTTTGTTATCGGATTATTCAGTGTAAATCCCTCTATCCCCTTTGGGGTTGAATGAAAAAATGTCCAAAATATGCGTTTAATTAGCTGCATCTGAGAGCATTAAGATAAAATAAAAATAGCAAAAATGTTTTATATCAACTTTGCCCCCTCATCCCTTTGAAGGTTGAATTTCGCATCATCCTCTCTTACCTTTTATAAATGTAGATCATATAGGAGACCTACGAGTATGTGTAAAATTTCGTCTTTATGAGTCCAAAGGCTAAAGCTGAACATTCATGAGCTTGTGCATCTGTGAGACGAGAGTTTACTTTATATACTATATATAGGTATATTTAGGTACTATAGAGATATATACATATATATTGTCACGTGTTATGGTTCGCGGCCGATAATTTTTATGTTCCAGGAAAGTGAAAACGCACTGTCTTTTAAATTAAGTTAAAAGAGTTTATTTACTAAGAATGCACAATCATTAATTTCACTATTTTACAAAAATTAATTAAAATGTTATTTTTCACTTGTCTATGAATGTATATTTCAACTTTCTTCACTATCAATCAATATCACCTTTAATTCGCGCTCCACTCTTACCGCAGCTCACCATCGTGGTTTTATTATCCCCCATTCATTCAGCCCGGCAATATATAGGATCTCTAGTTATTCGATCCATTACTCGTATATTGGCGAATGTTCTGGCGAGAACTACCTGGAATATTCGAGCAATTCTGAGTACCCCGCAGTGACGTCACTTTCAGATATTGATTGGTCGATTCTTGTGCTTTTGAGTACGTTCGTTTATTGATCATGATGTTATTCCACAGTTCATTTCGCCCCGATGCAATACGGATCAAGCCGGTCCAGGTGCACGATTTTCATTTTGGCTCTCGGCTTACGGTGTTCTTTTTTGCGATATATGACGTCATTGATTCGCTTTGCAACTCGGTCTGGTCTCGCCCAATTATGCTGCAACTTCGGAGACCTACCCTTGTTCCATTGTGGGTTATATAGCCACATCAAGTCATCTTGCTGAAAGCCAGTAGAATTTGCCTTTAGATCATACCTGGTCTTCATGCGATCGGCAGCCGATTTGAGGTGTTTTCGCAGTGTCCAATGTATCTGTTTCAATCGTTGCCTTAGCTCACTTGCGTACTCCAACATCGATTGGGATTTCTAAAGGGTGTTCCGAACTTTATATCAGCCGGCATACGAATAGTCTTTCTAGAAATGATTTTGACTGGGGCTTCGCCAGTCGATGCATGTTCGGCAGCTCTAAACGCCATAAAGAATAATGGGATGTGCCGGTTCCAGTCCCTTCGGTTCTCGTCAACCATCTTGGCCAGGTGTTTATTGAGCATGCCGTTAAAACGTTCGACCATTCCATCGAATTGGAGATGTAGCGTTGTTGTCCTCGTTTTCCTTATTCCTAGCAGCTTGCCAAAAACTAGTGACTCGGAAAGTTTCGGCCTAGATTCGAATGTAATTCATAAGGTACCCCGTACCTACTGACCAAATTTAATACTAGCTGTTGGCTACAGTAGTTGCTTCCTAGTTGGGAATGGGGTAGATCTCGGGCCACTTGCTAAAATAATCGGCCACAACCAGCGTGTATCGATTTCCCCATTTGGATTCAGGAAAGGGTCCTGCAATGTCAAAAGCAATCCTTTCAAAAGGTACACCCACGTTGTAGATTTGCATTTGTCCTCTCAGTTGTCGCTCTCGACCTTTGACGGAAGCGCAAATTGTACGTCTGCGACACCAATCTTCTACGTCTTCTCGAGCGTGAAGCCAGTAGAAACTTTCCCGTAATTTCACTAAGGTCTTGTTAACACCAAGGTAGCCTCCCGAAGATCCTTTGTGCACCTACTTAAGCACACCGCGGATTCGGCTTTTGAGAAGTATAGTTTGCATCCTATAGGAGCTGCCATCTGCCATTTCCCATTTCCGCTTGAGTAGGCCACCCTCCACCTCAAGGCAGTTCCACTGTGCCCAATAATTTTTAGGGTGGATCAATGCTTCGAAACGTCTTTCCACTCAGGTCGCCCAGTTGCCTCCTTCCATACGAGCAATGGTCCGATGTCTTCATCGGCTAGCTGGGTGTTTCGAATCTCCTCCCTCGACCAGCCGGTAGCAACGGTTGGCTCTTTTTCCTCGATCCGGCAACAATGCTTGCAGTTAGCTGGACATGGATGATGAGATAGGGCGTCAGCATTTCTATGAACTCCGCCCTTCCGTTAAATAATTTCGTAGTCGTATGGCTGCAATCTTTCGATCCATCTTCCAACTTGTCCCTCGGGGCTTTTGAAGTTAAGCAAGCAGCCATCTCAGCGATGCATGGTCCGTTTGAAGAACAAATTTCTGACCATATCAGTACTTGTGGAACTGCTTGGTGGCCTCTATTATAGCCAATAGCTCCTTCCTGGTCACGCAGTAGTCCCTCTCACTTTTTGGGAGAACTCTACTGCAATACGCCATCGACCTGGTGGGAGAGTACAGTTCCTAAGCCACCGTTGCTTGCATCGGTGTCAACTACAAATATTTTTTCGGGTTTTGGATATGCCAGTACGGGTGATTCGCACAGCTTCTCCTTCAGGGTCTCAACGGCTGCCACGAATTTTTCATTCCAGACATATGGACGACTTTTGTCGGTTAGCTGATGGAGACACTAAGAGATTTTGGCAAAGGCTTTGAAGAATCTTCGATAGTAGGTCGCCAGACCCAGAAAACTTCATAGTTGGCGCTTATTGTTTGCTGTTGCCCAGCTTTTCACGGCTTAAATTTTCTCATGGTTTGTTTTGACCCCTTCTGCTGATGCAACATGGCCCAGGTATTTTACTTCAGCTGCGAAAAGGGTACACTTGTCGGGACTAAGTTTCATATTCGCCAGTCGCAATAGGGGAAACATCTCTTCTAAGTTCCGCACATGCAATTCGAACGTTCGCCCGATAACAATGATGTCATCTAGGTACACCAAGCTGGTCTTCCAGGTTAGGCTTCGTACCACGTATTCTAGCACGTGTTTAAAGGTGGCTGGAGCATTGCAAAGCCCAAATGGCATTTCCACGAATTGCCACAATCCGGTCCCAAAATGCGGTCTTCTCTCGGTCCTTCTTGTCGATTTCCACCTGCCAGTAGCCACACTTGAGATCGAGTGTAGAAAACCATTTTGCGTCGGCTAAAGTGTCCATAATGGCATCGATGTGTGGAGCGGGTAACTATCTTTCTTAGTGGCGTTGCTAAGCTGCCTTTTGTCGACACAAAAACGAGTACTACCATCCTTTTTCTTTACTAGAACTACTAGCGCAGCCCATGGACTGACAGAAAGTTCGAAAACACCTTGTTTTTCCATATCCGAGATCAGTGCGCTCACTTTTTCTTGTTTGGCTGTAGGAAGACGTCTTGCTGTAGTTGAATCAGCTTGGCTCCCTGTTTACTTATGACGTGAGTTACCATACTCGTTCAGCTTTGGTCATCCGGGATTGTTGAGAAGATGTCACTGTACTTGGTAACCAGATCAGAGGCTCACTTGAATAGCTGCACTGGCAATTTGATCTGCTTCAATATTGCAGACGTGAATTCCCGGGCTTTGTCTGTGTCTTGCCTCTTTTTACAATGATGGTCGTGAGTAGCTTCCAAAGAGGTAATGGTAGAACCGGCTGGCAGCTGCCGATGACTTTTCCTGTTTTGATGCTCATAGTTGAGTCTGCGGTGTTAAGAACTCTAACTGGCACGTAGCCGTTCCTTATAGATCTTACAAAGCTTCATTGTACTGTCAAACTGCGCAATGCGGACGTCTTCGTTGGCTCTATCAGATAAGATCGGTGGTCTCCAGAATCACCATCAAGCTTGGCCCATACAATGCTCTCGGCAGATTTCGGTACATCAGTGTCAATTCATACTACCACATTTGTCGTGGAAATTCGGACGCTGACATCCTCCATCAATACTTTGACATTCTGCCATTTCAAGACCCGTTTGCCCAAGTCCAAAGTGATTCCATGTGGTCGCAGAAAATCCAGAAAATTATGTCGGAACGCAAGATCTCCCAACTGTATTTGGAGATTGACCTCTCCATGGACAGGTGCAGTTTCTCTCGTGGCTGTACGTAGTGAGAAAATCCTGCCCTGGTGAAGTAGTTGGTGCCTCACTTTGTCGGGTCAGATAATCGATCGGGTTGCACCAGTGTCGATTGTTATGGTGCAATGTTCTCGGGAGGCATAAGTCTACTTCTCTATGATGTAGTCTTGACACGGTGATGGTAGTGCTGGGGACGTCGATCATCCTAGCCAACCGCTATCCCACAAAGTTGGCTCCCTCAGCTTGAAAAGCTTCCATTTTGGGTTCCTGACTCGGTCTGGATCTCCTCCGTCTTGGACAATAGCTCGGTTTTCTTGCAGTTTCTTTGCAGATGCCCCTCCTCACCGCGATTCCTCCATCTAGGCGCACCATTTATCTGCCACTCTTGCTCAATTTCCATGCGCTCACACCTACACTCGTCTGTTACTATCGCGTGAACTCGGGCATTGGTACGAGTCACATTTTTCGCTGCCTCGAATCAGACTATAAGCCAATGCGTCTTTAACTGTTTGCTTTTGAGCTAAACGCACGGCTTGTTGCAATTCCTGGTCCTTTAATGCGCTGATGAATGTTTCTGTTGCTGCATCATCTCGATGTTCTGGGTCGTAAGCTGGGTAAGCCAAAAGTACCAGTCGTTCAATGTCTTGGGCTAGCTGCTGAAACGTTTCGCCAGACTTCTGCATCCAATGCCGTAGCCGAGACCAATAAATCTACTTCAAATGATCGCCGCCATAACGCATGTCAAGCGCCTTTATTCTAGCAGTCGAGTTTGAGTGCAACTCAACGGGGTTAGTCTGCAAAAGCTCGGTAGCTGGGCCTCTTAGAGCAAGAATTAATGGAGTTGCCCGTTCCTGCTCAATCCAGTGATTTGTCCTAGCGGCGGCTTCAAACTGGATTTTGTAAACACTCCAGACCACTTGCCCGTCGAATATTGGTGCTTGCACATTTATGGATATACTTTGCGCTGCGGTTATAAGCGGGGCTGGTGAGATAGTTACTACTGCCTTCGTTGCTTCCAGTTCCTTTTTCATTTTTTCCGTCTCATGGTTGATTCTCTCCTTGACCTGACTGACCTTTTCCTCGACCTGGTTAACCTTTTCCTTGACGCACTCAATTTGTTTGTTCAGCTAACCAAGCTCCGCTTTTATTTCGGTTGACTGGTTTTGCAAATCAGCCTTGATTTCGATTCCTTGTTGGTCCAGCTTCGCTGATTGTTCATTTAGCTTCGCTGATCATTCATTTAGCTTCACTGATTGTTCATCTAGCTTTGCAGTTCGACTGGATGACTCTTCATTAAGTTCCGTTGATTGCTCCTCCAGCTTCTGTGTGATGTCTGCCTTGATTTCGAATGCTTGTTGTCGCTACTCTTGCTGCATCAGAATCATCATTTGCATCAGCGCATTTCTGGTTCCTATCATTTTGGTGTTTCTGCTTGTCCACCTTCTGCGCGTTTTTCCGCATCTGAGGGCTCACCCGAATCCACATACACGCCTTTCGACTCGATCCCGTCCCGCAAGCGTGCAATCAGTATGGCCTTTGTACCTTGCGTAGCCAGATTTCGCTGTTCCAACCACTCCTTAAGCTCCAATATGGTCAATTAATTAATTTTTAGATGTAAGTTTCATGGCAGTTTTATTGTTTTGGCTATTTTGCTACCGTTTTCCACATTAAATTACACATTGCGCACTTTAAGAATGTTTAAAAGTTTTCGCTTTCGAAACATTTCATCCTCACTTCTCGACACCGATAATTTAAATGTTCCAGGAAAGTGAAAACGCGCTGTCTTTTAAATTAAGTTAAAAGAGTTTATTTACTTAGAATGCACAATCATTAATTTTACTAAGAGGGGTACTGGTTAATTCATGCGTTTTTTTTTGCGAAAATTGAAGCTTTATTGTGAAAAATTGCTTTTAGACGATCGGAAATGGTTTGTTGAGCGACGCACAGTGATTTTGCAAGTTTGGGATGGATCTTGGTCGAGCAATGTCTCCAATTCGTGATCTTCAAACTTTTTTGGTTGTCCGGGCCGTTCATCGTCCTCCAAGTGAAAATTGCCACTTTTAAACCGTACACACCACTTCTGGCACTTCCACCAAAATACGATGACAGCCTTTTTCTTCAATGAAGAAGTACTCCCCGCAAAAACACTTTATTCGGCACAAAATTCGACATTTTCAGTGTGAGAAAAAGTATTGTTGTTTACGCTTCAGCTAAATGACACATACTGATTCTGAAACTATATCACAGTAGCTTTCCAACACATATTTGGAAAGGTGAATATCACTGGAACAAAAATCAAGTTACACCATCTGTTAGAAAACTACACGAATTAACCGGTACCCCTATTATTTTACAAAAATTAATTAAAATGTTATTTTTCTCTTGTCCAAAAATTTATATTTCAACTGTCTTCACTTTCAATCAATATGGCCTTTAATTCGCGCTCCACTCATCACAGTTTTTACTATCGCGGTTTTACTATCCCTCCCCATTCATTCAGCTGGACTTTATATAGGGTCTCTAGTCATTCAATCCATTTCTCGTATACTGGCGAATGTTCTGGCGAGAATTACCTGGGATATTCGAGCAATTCTGAGCACCCCGCAGTGACGCTACTTTCAGATTCTTGTGCTTTCGAGTACATTCGTTTATTGATCATGATGTTATTAATAGTTGCTACAACAATTGCGACCGTAGCTCGCAGAAATGTTTGGACATGTGACAATATGTATGCTTTTAATTTTAGCTTTGCTAGACATTCTCGAAAGCTACTTAAGCTTATTCAAGCAGCAACCACTCCAACTAAATGCCGAGGCAATAGATAAGTTACCCGGTGTTTGCTCCAACTCCTATCCAAAGGAGCCTGAACTGCCAAGGAAAACTTTCACCAACTATAAATCATTATATATGCTTGACTTACAATACTTGCGAAAGGGAGCAGTTTTTGAGTACAATCAACTATTGAAAAATTATGAAAAAATTAGGATTTCTGACCAAATTGAGGAAGGAAATGATGAAATTGATGCAGAAACAAATGATCCATCACTAGATATTGAGGTTCTTTCTCAGGAAAACATCAACAGTATGGAAGAGTTGGAGTGTTTACGACAACTACCTCTAGGCAATACAGGAATTTACTGTCCAGTCTCACTTCATGATCAAAACTGCTTACGGTTGGGAAGACTGAGCTTAACCGTCACATATCATAGTCTTCATTACTGCATGAGTACTCCTCAAGCTCTTCAAAATTTTGTGAAATGTGCATTTCCATATGCATTAGAGGATAGACGTCCTGATATTCCACCTTATCGCATCTTTGTGATTGGTATGGCTGGTAAGATATGAAATTGTTTCATAGACTTTTGATGGAAATTTATCAATTTTTTAGGCCCGAATAGACGCAACTTTATGAAAATCCTGTCAAATACGTTGAGTATGAAGCCTGTATCATATTCAAGGCTCATGGCTGAATATTTGCATCGTGAGTCCATGGAGAGTGATGCAATTTTATATAGTGCAGATGAAGTTTTCGAAAATCACGGCCGCGGTTTCTTACACACTATTTTCAAGGAACGTTTCAATGCAGGTATTCTGTGTGAGGGATTTCCCAATAACATAACTCAGCTACAGGGTATGGTGGATTGCAAGCTCGTTCCAGAGATTGTTTATATCGTGGACGAAAATCCAAACGAGGTGCTAAATACTGCTTTTCTGCAACGCTTTATTCAATGGGAAAAACAGCTTCAATATAAATACAATGCATATCTGAGTAGATTAAATAAATTTGCTCGAAAGTCGAGGGTCTCAAATGATGCTCACGAATTGGCGACACGCATAAGGCAGGATTCTGCAGATGTCAAAGTATTTTTACGTGAACCAAATTGAAATTCATTATTTAAATCCATCAACATTTTTTAGCTAGAGCTTGGCAAGATCAAGGAGCGGATTAAACAACAAGAAGAGGCAGCATACGGCCCCACCAAAGTAAATGATAGTCAAGCGGGGTTATCTTCTAATACAAGAGAATTAACAAGCCTTCAAGAAATGAATTCTGAGAGTCGAAACCTTTCTGAACACTACCAGGAGGATGAAAGTTTTTTCGGAGAAGAATCGGATCAGTATCCCGAGAGTCCAATACCAACTGATATTGATAAGATAAAATACAGACAAACCCTTCTGCAAGAAACAAAGAAAGCAATCAAGGAAGAAATCCTTGCTCTAAAGAAAGTCATTAAGCTTCTTATATCTGAAAATGTGCCAGTTATATCGATCCCCACATATTGCTTAAAAAAGAATTGCGAGTCCAAGCTGAAGAGGTGCAACCACCTGTTTCGCAAAAGCTTATTTGATCAGGTTATAATTGTCTCACCGAACACGGCTGATAATCTATTGTCGACGGGGTATGCACTTTATAGCCATTTCAAAAATTTCTGCCCGGTTGACGCGTATGACCTCATACCCATAAACAGACATTTCAGCATGAAAAAGCAAAATAAACTATATGCTGCACTATATCGCCGACATATATTCTTCATCAACGGACCTGAAAATGTAGTCAAATTTTGTAGGACACCAGCTTGGTATGCATTTAAATTAAGTCCATTTTTCCTGGTTGTGCCTATGCGTATTCTAATAATGGGTCCAGTGTGTTCCGGGGTTACAACACTTTGCCAACGCATTTCTATGGAGTTTAATTTTGACGTTGTGGGTAACATTCAGTACAAGAATTTCTTAACCAATGTGTTTGCAAGTGAAAGTGCATATTCATGCGGATTATCTAATGCCAGTGGACATATTAGCACCACATCAGATTCACTGATAGAGTTTCTTCACTATCATCGAAATGATAGTCCTAATGGTAAGATTGCTTTGCTAATATTCACTCCTTGAAACATCGTTTGTTCACAAATTGTGGTTACACTTTTTTGTTCTAATGGCATACTATACCATTTTAGGTTTTGTCCTGGACAACTTACCAGTTTCTCCTGAAGAACTCGTCGATGCTGCTCGAGCGAATATAGGCATCCACCTTGTTTTGATCATAAAATGCGAATTTTGGTCAGTATGGAGAAATTGGAGATCTGCTTACTTG
This sequence comes from Odontomyia ornata, assembly GCA_963969285.1. Lineage (NCBI taxonomy): Eukaryota > Metazoa > Arthropoda > Insecta > Diptera > Stratiomyidae > Odontomyia > Odontomyia ornata. The sequence goes on along the minus strand of OZ017738.1, from coordinate 133,550,798 downwards.
CAAGATGAGCCCTACAAACGTGTATCGGTTACTGACGAGCTATCCAAGCTGTACTCAAGTTTCAGAAATTACTACGTTATTTTAAAAAAGTACCAAAATTATGGCAAAGATTTAGATTTATTCAACATTGTGTACCTTAAAAATGCTGCCTCAAAATGGGGGCTGTGGGAAGAAGCAAAAAATGAAATCCTCGTTTCACTAAGGGACATTGGATCTTACTATAAAAATGTTCGCCGACAAGAAGTTGTTTCTCTGGGCCGTCTGAATGTTTTTCGAGCGGAATTTGAACGACGCTTGAGTCCAGTGAAACTTTTCTGTCCAAGTTGTCTGAAAACGAACAAAAGATTGGTAAAATACAGGCATGATTTTTACAACGTTGGACTCGATTTTTATAGTCATCCTTGTCAGCATGAATTTAACCAGCCTTTCGGATACAATAATGGAACCTTGTATCAAAAATATAGTTTTCCAAAACTTGAAACAGTTTCCACTGAAAAGAAGCCATTAATATCAAAAAACATGTTCAAAATGAATTTAGTAGAGTATGGGCATAATTTCTATTGGTCTTGTGATCGGCATCATATAGATGTTCTTTTAAATGGACAAAACTTCCTACCACCAGACCCCATTTCGTACCCAGGGTATCTTCCTCTTTTGGTTACCAATTATTTTCGAAAAGATGTGGTGAATGATGGCTTTTGCGTAGCTACCTATTGTGGCCAACTTCCAAAAAGAGTTTACACTCATGGAGATAACAACTACGCTGTATTTTACCGTGGAAAGGTGAACTTGGATTATTTTGTAAAATAGTAAAATTTAATTCTTATTTCTAAATTTCAGATATTTTTATGTGCCTCGGCAGGCAGCGCGCTGGAGCTCCTCGAAAATCCAGATTACTACTATTATTTCCAGATGCCTCCTTATGAACCACCTTATGAAGATCTTGATCTAAAGAACTTACAAATCAATTACGGGTACTTGACTCCAGAGAGGATAATTGAAGCACTTAAAGCCTTAGCTAAGTCACGTCCAAAACACATAGCGCTAAATTTACGAGACTCGGCAGCAATATTTATTGGACTTTATCTGAAAACGATTAATCCGATTAGCAGAACTGAATCCATAAAGTTTAATGAAGAACTCTATTCAAAGTTTATTAGCGAATGTTCTTTTCTTGAATGGCTCATTAAAAAATTCAACCATGAGGGCAATCCATACTTGAAGCAGTAGATCTTTGTAATCAGGGTATGGTAGTGAATAAAGATTTTACGATAGTAATAGTAATTGCATTTCCTTTAATGAAGTTAATTTTTACTGGTACTGGATGGAAATTCACTAAAATTAAGGATTAATAATTAAATTTGATTTAAAGCGCGTGTGTAGAAACTACATCTGAATGCAAACTTGAGCAAAAGATAATGAATATTGTGATTGTCAGCGTAAAGCCAAGCAAATGTGCAATAGAAATACAGTAACTGCAGCTAAATATGTGCATACAGGTGATAACGTTTTTTAATCGCTCCTGTCATTAATTTTAAAAATTAATTAATTTTTCACAAAAGTCAGTTTCAAATAATTGAATTAATTTTGTACGAGTCAGTCAAAAGCAAGTTTTGATTTTATTGGGGAAGAATTAATCGTCGAAGGCATCGACCAACCAAACCAATAAATCAAGAAAAGGCAACAAACCAAAGACAACTCGGGACTGCTGTATGGAGGAGCCCGACGGCTTCCCTCCGTTGGGGGGCCCCGGGGAGAGTGACGGTGTGAAATTGGCAAGTGTCAACAAGCGGAGACACACGAGCACCCAGGATACCGCAGATGCCGGTCGCAAAACACAAGTGCTCGAGGATAGACAGGAAGTGTGCCGCCTTCGAAGTGAAATCGAAGAGTTGAAAGCAAAAATTCAAACGTACGAAGAAATGTTCAAGACGGCAAAAAAAGTTCAAGAGAGTGGTCCGATACGAAAAATCGAAAAACAGAAGAAAGCTGCAAATCCAATAATAACTGAAGAGGTATTAAGTGCTGGTGGCACCAACGAAAGCCAGAACTACTTTGCGGCGCTGGATGGACTCCAACAGGACATGGAGGTAGACGAAGGTAATAAAGACGATAATTTTATCTTATATTTAAAAAATAAAAATAATGAAAGTAGAAATAGGGAGAAGAAACCAGCCCGTAGTTCTGCTGGTCCTCCTCAAAAAGTAGCCAAGAATACCGAGAAAGTTCCGCCAATTAATGTCTTCGGTCAAAGCGGAAAAGACATGGTTCGGCTGTTGGCAGCCGAAAACAAGTTGACAAATTTCAAAATCAAACGAATAAATTCTGAGAAAATGTCAATTAGAACGAAATCACTGGTTGATTTCAAATCAGCGAAAGATGCTTTGAATTCTGGGGAGGTTCCGCACTTCACCTATACCCCCAAAAGCGAGAAGAACCAGACGTTCTTGCTGAAGGGCTTGGACTGCGGAGAAGATACCGTCGATCTTCTTCAGGTTCTCAAGGAAACAGCACCACAAATCGAGTTTATCTCACTGAAAACATTCGCGACAAGAAGGTCGACGGTAGAAAAAAAAAACTTACCACTTTATTTGGTACAAATAACAAATAAGAGCAGTCCAAGCGCTCTTCAGCAAATCAGGTATTTTAATTTTCGAGTGGTGAGGTGGGAACGCCTCCAGAGGCGAGAAATCAACCAGTGCTATCGCTGCCAACGATTTGGGCATTCGGCTGCCAACTGCGCCATGCATTACCGATGCGTCAAATGCAAAGACATGCATGCTCCCGGTGAGTGCAAATTGGCTCAGACGGAGCCAAAAGAGAAGTTATATTGTGTGAACTGCGGTGTTTTTGGTCACCCGGCATCATATCGAGGATGCTCCCGATATCAGGATGCAAGATTGAAATCAACATGAAAATTATCGGTTGATTTCAAAAAAACAGACTGGGGAAAGTTTCAAAATAAGTTCAATTGGGAGTACCAGAAGCAATGTCCCCCTTCTGATGGTGGCAACTCTTGCTCAATGGTTCCAAATGACAGGAATCTAACTAACGATGAAATAGATGTCTATTTGTCAAAGTTAGAGAAGCTGACGTTGGAAACGATTGAGAAAGTAGTTCCCAAGATTAAACATCGAAACAATATGGAAGGATATGAAACACCAACCATCGCAAGGTTGAAAAGATTGAAAAGCCTCCTTCTCACACGCGTCAACAATATTTATCGACGATTTTTGGACTACAACCATCCCTCGTTGTCTTTGTTGAAATTACATCTGAAGAATGTCCGGAACTTAATCCGGTCATACTTCAGGAGTGAGGTCAGCAATCAATGGGCGGAAAAATTGAGGGGTATTAGCCCACAGGACCCAGACGGCGTGTTCGCGAAAGTGAATAGCATATTCCGCAAGAAGTCTCGAGTGAAGGTATCGAATCTTGAAGTCACTAGTGATGAGATAAATCTTCTCGATAGGGCTGGTATCGAAATTGATAGTACGACTCCGGATAGAAATGGAAACAGGATTATTTGTGAAGGATTGGATAAACTTGCCCTGATTGGAACACATTTTGAATTGGTTCATCTACCAAACCCTGAGAGAGGGAACGAAATTTTTTCAGAGGTCGTTGAAGCAAAAGTTTCCGACTTCAAATCAAGCCTGAACGGCCAATCAATTCTTCATTTCAATGAAACATTAACATCTGACCTCATACCGAGCTTGAATCTAATTGATTATTTTGTCAGCTATGAAGACTTGTGTTTCATATTTCACAAGATAAACAACAAGAAATCATGTGGTAATGATGGTATTCCAAATGTAGTTCTCCGACATTTGCCTGAGGTTGCTATTAGGAACTATTGCATATTGTTCAACAACATGTTGAGCAATTCATATTTCCCAAATGAGTGGAAAAAGGCTAAGGTATTTCCGATCTTGAAGAAAGGAAAAGAATCTTCATGCCCGAAAAGCTATCGCCCAATCAGCTTGCTGCCTAACATCAGCAAGGTGTTTGAAGTGATACTCAACAGAGCATTAAACGCCCACATTGAGGAAAATGAGTTGATGCCGAATTGCCAATTTGGTTTTCGTGCCAGGCATTCGACCACACATGCAATAATGAAAGTAACCTCAGACATCTGTTGGAAACAAAATGATAGACAATGTGTTGGAGCATGTCTCATTGATATGGAGAAAGCCTTTGATACGGTATGGTTAGATGGACTTATTTTTAAGCTTCTTCAGGACAAGTTCCCCAGACACCTTGTCGCCATGATGTGTAATATGTTATACGGGAAATCGTTTGTTGTAACCGATGGAAATCTGACAACAATGCGCGAGTTCAAGGTCTTGAATGGTCTACAGCAGGGAACAGTTACTGCGCCTCTGCTCTTCTCAATCTTTATTCGCAAGCTATTGAACGGCTTTGATTTTAACGTCTCGCCAAAGCGATCATTGGTAGCGTTTGCTGATGATCTGATCATCTACACGGCTGACCGAAAAGCTACAATAGTTCAGAGCAATCTCCAAAAAATGTTCAATGATGTACAGCTGTACACTGACAATTGGCGAATGAAAATCAATGCGCAGAAGTGTGAAACAATCTTGTTTCGGACAACGCTGCAGGGGGTCAGTCAAGACCTGAAACGTAATTGGAAAGATTTCCACATCATGGCTGGCGAGGGTAGTTCAGAACGAATTCCACATAAATCCTGTGTTCGATACCTCGGTGTTTATCTCGATCAGTATCTGTACTATACTGAACATGTGAAAATCATGCTCAGTAAAGCACTTAAAGTAGTCATGGCCCTTCGAAAACTCTTTCATTCCAGATACATTGATCAAAAGGTCAAAATTATCTGTTACAAGACACTGGTTGGACCAGTTTTGACCTATGGATGTCAGATCTGGTACAACCAGAGTGCTAGTACTATGGAAAAATTAAGAGTTTTCGAAAGGAAATGTCTTCGTGCATGTACTGGTTTGTACAGAAAGCCTGAGACGGATTGGAAACATTATATATCGAATAGAAGAATTTATCAAACTGCTGAAGTGACTAGAGTCGATATCTTCATATTGAAGCTTCTTCGGAATCATATCGCAAGATCTGTGACTGTGAGTGAAAACCCTTGGATTTCACAGCCGTTCCACCCTACAGACGGGTATATAGCGACTTGCCTCGCTACTGGCTTCATTCCTCCAGAAGCATTCGTGTATTTGGACATGAATGGATATGTTTTTGATTCTGACGGCGTCCCAGTCATATATCACATATATCGACGGGCCACCGATAAGAAGATAAAATATCCTCCGAATTTGAGTTCACTAGACCAACGATTTCAATGGAGATACTCATTTGCTAGATTCGTTGAAGCTGATCGAGTTGAGACGGCGCAATCCAGGTATTGGTGGCTGAATGACAATGTCTAAATTTTTCGTGTTTGTTTTCAGTTTTGGTGTTTTTCGTTATTTAGTTTTTGAGTTTCAGCTCATTATTGCTACATTTAGTGTTGTTGTTTATTTTTGTTAAAAATTAGGTATAGGTTAGGTATATGTAATGTTTACTATATTCCGTTAGAGATAAGATTAAACGCTTAGGTTAGGAACATTGTTATAGTATTTTTAGTATAAGATAAAGTTTTTTTGATTGTATTTTATTAGAAATAAGTTACAACATATTAGGTGTAGGATCAAAGTTTCACTGTTGTGTATTAATTATAAATAATTTTTGGATAGTGTTGGTTGGTTTTTTCTCCTTTTTCCAATTGAATTGTAAAAATATGTAATAATCGTAATTAATTGCATTTGCTATAGTTTTTTTTTGATGAAATGAGTTAATGGTAACGTACAAATTTAGAGAGCCATTTGGGCCATTAAGTTTTTTGATTGTTATTATTTGGGATTTGCTTTATATTCTTTTAAAATTTATAACGATGAGTATTAAATAAAGCGCTTTTGACTTTGACTTTGAACGCCACCAATAATCCAAGAGGTGTATTCCTGAAATCATGGATAACAGAGAACCAAATTGAATACAGGTGCAATCTTTATGGGTCGGAGTTCCCAACATACCCTAGGACAAATTCATATTTGGACCTTTGCATTGCTGACGCAAGACTCGAATTCAACTTTAATAGTCCTCAACGGAAAGTGCAGGTGCTTCCTTATGATAGCGACCATAACGCAATCGTAATGGAAATCAATCATCACAGGGATGATTTCTTCCTCATTCCAGTTCAACACGAAAATCATCGGTTGAACTTCAAAAAAACAGACTGGGGAAAGTTTCAAAAGAAGTTTAATCGCGAGTACCAGAAGCAATGTCCCCCTTCTGATGGTGGCAACTCTTGCTCAATGGTTCCGAATGACAGGAATCTAACTAACGATGAAATAGATGTCTATTTGTCGAAGTTAGAGAAGCTGACGTTGGAAACGATTGAGAAAGTAGTTCCCAAGATTAAACTTCGAAACAATATGGAAGGATATGAAACACCAACCATCGCAAGGTTGAAAAGATTGAAAAGCCTCCTTCTCACACGCGTCAACAATATTTATCGACGATTTTTGGATTACAACCATCCCTCGTTGGCTTTGTTGAAATTACATCTGAAGAATGTCCGGAACTTAATCCGGTCATATTTCAGGAGTGAGGTCAGCAATCAATGGGCGGAAAAATTGAGGGGTATTAGCCCACAAGACCCAGACGGCGTGTTCGCGAAAGTGAATAGCTTATTCCGCAAGAAGTCTCGAGTGAAGGTATCGAATCTTGAAGTCACTAGTGATGAGATAAATCTTCTCGATAGGGCTGGTATTGAAATTGATAGTACGATTCCGGATAGAAATGGAAACAGGATTATATGTAAAGGGTTGGATAAACTTGCCCTGATTGGAAGACATTTTGAGTTGGTTCATCTCCAAACCCTGAGAGAGGGAATGAAATATTTTCAGAGGTCGTTGTAGCAAAAGTTTCCAACTTCAAATCAAGCCTGAACGGCCAATCAATTCTTCATTTTAATGAAACATTAACATCTGACCTCATACCGAGCTTGAATCTTATTGATTATTTTGTCAGCTATGAAGAATTGTGTTTCATATTTCACAAGATAAACAACAAGAAATCATGTGGTACTGATAGTATTCCAAATGTAGTTCTCCGACATTTGCCTGAGGTTTCTATTAGGAATTATTGCATATTGATCAACAACATGTTGAGCAATTCATATTTTCCAAATGAGTGGAAAAAGGCTAAGGTATTTCCGATCTTGAAGAAAGGAAAAGAATCCTCATGCCCCAAATCAGCCCAATCAGCTTGCTGCCTAACATCAGCAACGTGTTTGAAGTGATACTCAACAGAGCATTAAACGCCCACATTGAGGAAAATGAGTTGATGCCGAATTGCCAATTTGGTTTTCGTGCCAGGCATTCGACCACACATGCAATAACGAAAGTAACCTCAGATATCTGTTGGAAACAAAATGATAGACAATGTGTTGGAGCATGTCTCATTGATATGGAGAAAGCCTCCGATACGGTGTGGTTAGATGGACTAATTTTTAAACTCCTTCAGGACAAGTTCCCCAGACACCTTGTTGCCATGATGTGCAATATGTCATACGGGAAATCGTTTGTTGTAACTGACGGGAATCTGACAACAATCCGTGAATCTAAGGTCTTGAATGGTCTACAGCAGGGAGCAGTTACTGCGCCTATCGTTTCTTACGAATTCAAAATCCTTGAATGCAATGGGGTGCCATGAATTAAGGTGGGTTTTAGTAAGAAGCATGCTGTCAGGCTTTTGCTTAACAATGAATTCAAGGAGATAATCTCGCCGATGTATACTGACAATGGATTTGACGTTGATCGAGATGAGGCGAATCCTATCTATGGAAATGTGACTGGATGACGAACTATTTTGGAACATGATGGCCTAAACGTTGAAAATCGAAATTGATTTTTTGGTCTTGTGTATTTATTCTATCTGACAGAGATTCAAGCTCTTGGTAAATTTTGAGAAGCAGCTCATTATTGCCACTCAAATAATTTATTTTATTTACATTGCTGTCTACTGGTCCTTTAGCAGTAAGTGCAAATGTTATCCCGGTTTGACGAAGTTGGGTTCGTTCCGGGGAAAATTTAGCTCTCGCATCTTGATTCTGAGGGCATCCACGATATGATGCTGGATGACTAAATATACCGCAGTTAACACAGTATAATTTTTCTTTTGGCTCTATCTGAGCCAATTTGCATTCACCGGTGGCCTAAATGTCCTTGCATTTAACACAACGATAATGCATGGCACATTTGGCAGCCAAATGACCGAATCTTTGGTACCTGTAACACCGATTGACGTAAGTTTTTTGGAGGCGCTTCCACATAACGACTCTAAAGTTTAAGTACCTTACCTGTTGGAGAGCGCTTGAACTGCTATCGTGAGATATTTGGACCAAACAAAATGGTAATATTTTGCCTTCAACAGTTGATCTCCTTGTAGCAAAATTTTTCACACTGATGAACTTAAGAGCTGGTGCTGCTTCCAGCAACATTTCAAGGAGATCAACTGTATTCTCCCCACAGTCCAAGCCTTTCAACAGGAATATCTGATTTTTTCGCCTTTGGCGTGTATGTGAAGTGGTGAGCTTTTACACTACTAAGAGCATCTTTCGCCAGATTGAAATCAGCCAATATTTTTGTCTTAATTATGAGTTTATCAGCGGTCACCCTCTTAACTTCAAAGTTATCGATTTTATGTGCGGCTGCCAATAACCGAACCATATCTCCTCCGTGCTGCCCGAGATCGTTAATTGGAGAAACTTTCTCATTTATTTCATTATTTTTTAATAGGAGAACCAGCAGACACACCGGTTGGCTTCTTCTCCTTCTCCTTATAATCATTAGTATTACCTATGTAACCTTGGCTTTCCATCTCGGCATCCATTTTATCATTCATCGTAGACAGCACCGCATAGTAACTGGCGCTGTCGTTTGCTCCTCCTGCGCTTTGTATGTTTTTAGCATCATGGATTGATGTCTTGCTCGTATCTTGTAATTTTCGTTGGTCTTGCTTGTTGTCGTTTCCTTTTTCTCATTCTTCTTATTTGTAATCGCTTCTTCTTTGCCGGGCGTATTCTGTGGCTTCATCACTTTTGTTTTGTTCGCATTTATTAATGTCCAGGCCATATCTACCAAACTTTGTATTCGGAGTTTCATCTCATCGTTTTATTTAGTAATCTTTGCATTTTCTCTGGTTACTCTTTCGTACTCTTCACTTGAAAGCGTAATACGCTTGCCATGCTCACAGCTGTCTTGATCGTTTTTTCGCTTCATGATTTTATCATTCGTCGTATTAAAAATGCCTGGGCCTGGGTCCTCCAGCGGTGGAAAGCGGTCGGGCTCCTCCATCATTCCGGTGAAAAAAACTTTTCTTCTTTTATGTCTTTTTTGAAACTTTCTCGCAAGTAAAATCCGAATAATTCGACGATGTTATAAGTTTCTTTCTAAAATTACTTTCTGATTGACGTTTTTGAAAAATTATTTTAATTTATAAAAATTCTTGACAGGGGTGAATTAAAAACACGTCTACACGCAACGAGTGCTAGACGTAGAATCCCTATCCTGAATGTCCGGTTACGGGATATTGTGCCGACCTCTAAAACTGCGATTTTTAGCTCTCCTAGGGTAAAAGGCACTAGTACTCTTGCCTGAACACATCTTTTAAGGCTGCCCCAAATGTGTTCAATGAATTGAGATCGGGACTACTTGCTGGCCCACTGGCCCTGATAGCACGCTGTTTCAACTATAGAGCAGGGAGCTAACCTCTGATTTTTGCGTCTGTAGACACGCTGATGCCGATCTGGACCACATAAGACTATTCTGCTTTCATCTCACAACAGTACGTTCTTTCACTGCTCCATAGTCCAATCATAATATTCTCGCGCAAAACCAAGTCTAGCTCTACGGTGCTGTGGGAGAAGTTCTGGGCGCAAGCTGCACGAAAAGCCCTTGAATCGCTTTCACCTAATCGTACGTTCACCTACACTAATAACTCTGACCTCGAATAGACACGTATGAACTTCAGTAGCAGTGCAAAAGCGATTTCTCAACACGTTGCTGAAGATAAAACTGTAGTCTCGGGTGGAAGTGCAACGATATCTGTTTTGAACTGGCCTCCGGGTATATGATCCAGTCTCTCAATACCATCTAAAGGCATCCCGTAACGTGGTTCGAGGTACACTGAGTATTCGGGCGATACGATGTTGACTGTATCCAGCATCAGCTAAAGCGACTGCCCTATCTATACATATCGCATTTAACGGCATTTTTATTATTTCAAAACTAAGCACAATCTTGAAGAAACAAATTAAACAACTTTCACACTTTCGTTGAAAATATAACAAGATATGTTATCTCGGCAACGTCACGGTAATAAGGTCAAACAAGTTGGGTAAACAGACCTACGGTCATGTCAGAAGGGTTTTGTATTCAATTTACAAAATGCAGTCACCAGATCGAATAAAATCAAGAAACGATTTTATTGGAGAAAATATGAAATTCGAAGATCATACTATTATTAACAAAGTTGAACGAATTTCGTGTTCTGAGATTTTTGTTGTTGTTATACTCATAAATATCTCCCTTGATAATTATTTCAGATATCCATTCGCTAGGGAGGAAACACATTTTTCATGTATTTCCCCCCTGTGCCCCCACTGAAGCAAAAACTGACAGTTTAACAACTGTTTTGAAAAGCTCCCATGAAAACTTTCATTTAATACTCATACCGGCTACGTTTGATGAATTTTTATTTTCAGGAGCCACTCTCCTGTACTGTTATCATCGATTCATGGCCAATTTTTTCGAATCCTAGAATGGTTACTAAGCCCTTTTGCTAGGAGCTCTCTCCCGCCTCCTTGACTTGCTTCGCTTATGAGTATTGATTGTAGGTACTCATCTTCAGTCATTCATTAAATTGAATCAAGTGTTCAAAGCATGCACCTTAAACGTTGAAGTTGGGAAAAAATAACTCAAAATTACTCAATCTTCGCATTTAAAACAGCCACCATTTTGTTTTACGATTACTGATACCACTAGCTCAACCGATTCGCAAAGATATTCATGACACCTATCATTCCTGCAATTTTCATGCAAATCCTAGCAAAACTGTAGTGTCTGAGTCGGTAAAAAGCGCATGTTGTTCCATAGCCATATGTTGCCATAGTAATAAATGCAGCGCATATTGTTCCATAGTAATACAGGAAAATTCAAACCGCTATAACTTCGCTAAATATGATTTAATCTTTATGAAACTTTCAGGATAGATCAACCTTATGAATAGTCATCTATGCACTGAATTTCATTGAATTTAAGGGTACCGTTAAGATTTTATTCAAGAAAACATAAAATCGATAAATCCTACTATTACTAACAAAGTTGAGTGAATTGCGACTTCTAACGTGTTTGTTGTTGTTGTACTCACCAAGGCCTACATTCCTGATTTTTTTCAGATTTTTCGGATCACAGCTGTCCAATCGCGAGGGGTGGGGGACACAAATTTTTCGTGTATTTCCCCTCCCTGTGCGCCCCTCGAAGGAAACTTTGCCAAACAAAGACCTGTTTTGAAAAGTTCTCATCAAGACCTTTCATTTGATACCCATATCGGCCACCTTCAATGAAATTTTTTTTTCGGGGGGTCACTCCTCTATATGGGGAGACCCCCCTTAAATACCTTATAAATTTTTTTTTGTATTCGAACTTTGAAGAGAACACCACTTTACACCTACATACAAAATTTGATGTTTCTAGCTTAAGTAGTTTCCGAGAAAAACTGCTGTGACACACGGACGGACGGACGGACGGACGGACGGACAGACAGACGGACAGAAAGGACGCGATTTTAGAAGGGTTTTGTAAAATTATTTTACAAAACCCTAAAAATGACTTACTCGTACAAACCCTACTGCGAACTAAATTTTAAAACCAACTCGAGAGTCTAACTGTTTATTTTTTTTCTCCAATTATCCACTCGATACAAAATATAGCCTGAGATAAGCTATACTTAATGCAAACAAGCAGGGTGACAAAAAGTTTAAGCGGGTGGTTAATTGTGCCTGTGAGTGTAGTATTATAATTGATTTTTGGTTAATGTTGGCTTGTTTCTTCTCGTTTTTCCAATTGAATCAGAAAACATAAAACAATCTGAATCAAATTGCATTTGCTATTGTTTTTTGATTAAACGTTTTTGATTGATAATGTATAAAATTAGAGAGCCATTTGGGCTATTCAGTTTAAGTATTTTTATTCTTTAGAATTGATTTTGTATTCTTTTAAAATTTATAAAGATTAGTATTGAATAAAGCGCTTTTGACTGACTTTAATTGGTTATGTCGCCAAATTAAAAAATGTTGTAGTAGAACCCTCTAAAACATATGTTAATTGAATTCTACTCGAAATACTTTGAAAAACAATGTTTTGAATACTCTTCAGAAAAATTGTTTGCATAAATTTAAATCATATAATCATTTGAAATATAATAAAACAAAATTTATGATATGTCATACAACCTTTAATAGCAGTTTATTATATGTTTTTACACTTTTGTAAACGTACGTTTTGTAGAAAATATATTTGTTACTATCAATATTTAATATTAAATATCACACACCATGCCCGCTGTATTCCCACTCACTGGCTTTCCTAAGGACTTCATTCCCACTGCACAGGCAACTTTCTTTGAAAGTATTATAGACGACATCTTGGAGGAAATCCTTTACCCTCATCATGCCGAGTTCCTCCCCAATAGTTTTCCAACGATTTTAACCATGAACTCGTTCGTCGAACCTTTTACTCCTAATGCAGCCATTGATCAAATTGACGGATTCTGCGCGAAACGATGGAGGAAAGTTAGATTGCACCGCGATACAGGAAAATATGCATTGCAGAAAATGTATCGTGAGTACAGCGATCTGAAACCGACTTGTTTCTTGGTTTTGGGTGAACCGAGCGAAGAACGTTATGAGGCAGCAAAAACATTTGCCAAGATGACGCGCCGTGTGCACTTGGATGTAATTGATTTGGTGAACTTAGAAATGTCAAGGGAAAGTCAGTGTGGAAAGTGGATTTATACAAACTTGGTTGAGGGCAGATGCGTTCCTGTATCGGTGGTGTTGTACTTGGTCAAAATGGCGATTAGACAAAGCAACGTTCAAAATGCGGGTTACATTTTGACAGGATTTCCCATTATTCCTTATCATGATCTTACCGCAGAAAAGCTACCTCAACCTTTAAATAGAATGAAAATACTTAAGACACCTTCCTCTGAAAAAATTCAAGATTGGCGAAAGGATAGAGAATCTACGAGCCGTTTATTCACGCAAATAAATAGCAAGAATAGCGGCACACGTGTTGGTAAGCACGGAGAATCAATTGTACGGAGCGAAAAAAATCTGGAGCATAACTCATCAGAAGCATTATCAAGTTTTTCTAGTGAAGTAACAGTAGAAGAGGTTAAATATATCAAATCAATTTCATCAGAATCTGATTCACTGAGCTCTGATTCAATGACAGAGGAGGTATGGTTTGCTTCTTTTTGGAAAAGTATTGAATTTAGCTAGCACTGTTTTCTAGGATTATGAATACCTCCAAAATATTATGAATGATCAGAATCTGCAAATTCATCTCCAGGAATCCGACATAAAACACTGTGTGGGACACCAGTTTAATTTCCTACTTTCCTTAGAGCTTGATCCTGATGTCATATTTTTTATACGTAAAAACTATGGAAGCGCGCAAAAGTCTGATTCCGATGGAAATCTTCCGGTTCATGAGAATAAGGCTGATGATGCTTCGACGTATCAACATGGGCGTTACAAGAAATGTTTAACGGAAGTAGAATGGTATTTACTGCATTTTTGCAAGGAAGTTGTTTTCATGGTGAGTGAGCTTATATTTATTGCTTATGTTCTTTGGTCAGTCTGCATTGAATTATTTTTTATCATTGAACTGTCTTGGAAAATCGATTCTAGAGCTGATATAGGGTTTTCTAGGTATTCCTATAACTAATGATCTATCGCACAACAGTCCAAATCCACACCTAGGTGTAGATTTATTGCTGGCGTATTGAGATAATATGGTCAATACCACGCTCAACCATGCGATTATTACCTAATTTTCGAATCAGTATCCATTACAGCTGGCTGGATTGATAGTCCGATACCAGCATCAGAAGCTCAAACTTGATGCCAACACTGAGGCTTCAACTTGGGAGCTGCTGCAAGAGTGGAGTGTTCCATAACCCACTGCTCCACATGGACTACAGATTTTCCTGCTACTAAGGCTCAAATTTCGAAACAATCTTTTTACTCATCATTTTACTTCTTGACTGTTAGTATGTCGTATCATACTAGCAGCATATTCAATTACTCGATGCAATGTTACGAGTAAACAGAGGATTCAACTTAGTATTTAACAAAAAAAGCCTTGGGTATAGGGAAGCTCAAAGTTGGGCTAGGAGAGGTATGCCTACATCAGAAAAGTTTTATTAACAGTCAAAGAAACTCTATTTTCTATAACACATCATCAATGGGTGCCTTTTTGGAGTATAAAATAATAACGGAACACAGTTAGTTTTAATAGAGTTGAAAGTTTAAAACGTTAAAACGACGATGCTTAAGGAGATGGCTGATTATTTTTTTAAGTGCCTCCATTCCCTCCACTCTATCACTCTTCCTTTGTTGCACAAAACTCGGGTGATATGCACATTGTAGAATACAAAGAAGATGATGAGAGGCGAACACGATGAAGCCAGAAGTTTACTGTTTGTATTGTGAATTCTCACATAGGTAAATTTATGGTTTTTCCTTTGATTTTTTTCTTAAATACTAGTACATCTTCTTCTTTTTAGCACTACAGCCCCTATCGGGCCTTCGCTTCCTGCAAATAGCGCCTCCGACTGTCTCGACCCATTAACCGCGTCCTCCAATTTCAAAATTCGCGCAGCAATGAACTGTCTTCATCTACCGAGTCAGGCCAGCGCTTCCTCGGTTTCCCTACTGGTCTCCAGCCTTCAGCTGTCCCAACGAATACCATTTTGGGTATCCGTTGTTCGTCCATACGATTCATGTAGCCAGCCCATTGCAACTTTCGCAGTCTTACAATCATTGAGAGATCCGGTTCGCAAAAATTTCATACAACTCATGGTTGTATCGAATTCACCATTGATCGCCGTCTAGCTTTGCTCCAATTATTCGCCTCAGGACCCGTCACTCGTTAGGTTAGGGTCCATGTTATACACCCATAGCATAACACAGGTCTTATCACAGATTTGAATACTTGGAGCTTTGTTTTCCTGTGTATGCTGCTAGTCTTAAAAATCGTCAAAACTGAATAAAATATTTTATTTGCGAGCTGTATTCTTCGGCGTATTTCGTCTCTTTCATTGCCCGTTTACGTTATTTTGGCTGTATGGAGGAGCCCGACGGCTTCTCTCCGTTGGGGGGCCCTGGGGAGAATAACACTGTGAAATTGGCGGCAAGTGTCAACAAGCGAAGATACACGAGCACACACGACTCCGCAGATGGCAGCCGTAAGACTCAATTAGTCGAAGACAAGCAAGAAGTGAGTCAACTTCAAGCAGAAATTGAAGAATGAAAATTAAGAATCAAAACGTACGAAGATATGTTCGAGACAGCGAAGAAAGTGCAAGATACTGAACCGGTACTAAAAGTCGATACGCAAGCAAAGCTGAAGAAAGCTGTTAAACCAATGATCACAGAAGAAGTATTAAGTGCTGGAGGCACTAACGACAACCAGAATTATTATGCAGCGCTGGACGGACTCCAAGAAATGGAGGTTGATCAAAATATTGGAGGTAATGTTAGTCAAGATGGTGATAATTTTATACTATATTCAAAAAATAAAAATAAGGAGAAGAAACCAGCCCGTAGTGCTGCTGGTCCTCCTCAAAAAGTAGCCAAGAATGCAGAGAAAGTTCCGCCAATTAATGTCTTCGGTCAAAACGGAAAGGACATGGTTCGCCTATTGCCAACAGCAAACAAATTAAATAATTTTGAAATTGAACGAATCAATTCCGAGAAGTTATCTATCAGAACAAAATCACTGGTTGATATTAAATCAGCGAAAAATGCTTTAGATTCTGGGGAGGTTCCGCACTTCACATATACCCCCAAAGCGAGAAGAACCAGACGTTCTTGTTGAAGGGCTTGGACTGCGGACAATATACCAGAAATTGAGTTTATCTCAGTTAAAACATTCACTCCAAGAAGGTCGACGATAGAAAAAAAAATTTCCACTTTATTTAGTACAAATAACAAATAAGAGCAGTCCAAGCGCTCTTCAACAAATCAGATATTTGAATTGGTGAGGTGGGAACACCTCCAGAAACGAGAAATCAACCAGTGCTATCGCTGCCAATGATTTGGGCATTCGACTGCCAACTGCGCCATGCATTACCGATGTGTCAAATGGAAGGACGTGCATGCTCCCAGTGAGTGCGAATTGGCTCAGACGGAGCCAAAAGAGAAATTATACTGTGTTAACTGCGGTGTTTTTGGTCACCCGGCATCATATTGAGAATGCTCCCGATATCAGGATGCGAGAGTAAAATCTCTCCCAAAGCAAACACAAATACACCGCAGTTTCTTACCTCCAAACTTCGTCAAGCCCGGAGTATCATTTGCACAAGCCGCTAGAAGACCAGCAGAAAATGCGGTAAATAGTGTAAATAATGTAAGTGGCAATAATGAGCTGCTTCTCAAAATTTTACAACAGTTAAATTCTCTATCGGAAAGAATCGATTAACAAGATTCGAAAATTTATCTTGTTTTTCATCGTTTAGGGGTCTCAAATGCCTCAAAATAATTTGTCATCCAGTCACATTCCCATTGGTAGGACTCATCTCATTTTCATCAATGTCAACTCTATTGTTACTATACATCGGCGTGATTATCTCCTTGAACTCATCGTTAAGCAAAAGCCTGATATCAAGCTTTTCACCAAAACCCACCTCAATTCATAGCACTCCATAACATTCAAGGATTTTGAATTCGTCAGAAACGATAGGGTAATAGGTGATGGGGGAGGTGGCACCGGGATATTGGTTCCAAGACCCCATCGTTTCCAAAATATTGAAAAAGTCGAGTTCAAAAGCTTTGAATCACTTGAAGTGCCCGTTATCAAAATCTCACTGCCAGGTGGGGATAACCTCTTCGTTATCTCTGCCTATGCAACTGGTCAAAATGTTCTCAAACTCAAGGAGGAACTCAATTCCTTGTTTGAAATACTCGAATTGAACAGGCTGCATTACTATTATATTCATGCTGGTGACCTGAACGCCAAGCATACATCATGGCTAAACGCCACCAATAATCCAAGAGATGTATTCCTGAAATCGTGGATAACAGAACCAAATTGAATACAGGTGCAAACTATATGGGTCGGGGTTCCCAACATACCCTAAGACAAATTCATATTTGGACCTCTGCATTGCTGACGCAAGACTTGAACTCAGCTTTAACAGTCCTCAACGGAAACTGCAGGTGCTGCCGTACGGTAGCGGCCATAACGCAATTGTAATGGAAATCAATCATCAAAGGGATGATTTCTTCCTCATTCCAGTTCAACATGAAAATTATCGGTTGAATTTCAAAAAACAGATTGGGTTAAGTTTCAAAAGAAGTTTAATCGGGAGCATCAGAAGCAATGTCCGCGTTCTGATGGTGGCAACTCTTGCTTAATGGTTCCCAATGCCAGGAATCTAACTAACGATGAAATAGATGTCTATTTGTCGAAGTTAGAGAAGCTGACGTTGGAAACAGTTCAGAAAGTACTTCCCAAGATTAAACATCGAAACAATATGGAAATATATGAAACACCAACCATCGCAAGGTTGAAAAGATTGAAAAGCCTTCTTCTCACACGCGTCAACAATATTTATCGACGATTTTTGGACTACAACCATCCCTCGTTGGCTTTGTTGAAATTACACCTGAAGAATGTCCGGAACTTAATCCGTTCATACTTCAGGAGTGAGGTCAGGAATCAATGGGTGGAAAAATTGAGGGGTATTTGCCCACAGGACCCAGACGGCGTTTTCGCGAAAGTGAATAGCTTATTCCGCAAGAAGTCTCGAGTGAAGGTATCGAATCTTGAAGTCACTAGTGATGAGATAAATCTTCTCGATAGGGCTGGTATCGAAATTGATACTACGACTCCGGATAGAAATGGAAACAGGATTATTTGTGAGGGATTGCACAAACTTGCCCTGATTAGAACACATTTTGAATTGGTTCATCTACCAAACCCTGAGAGAGGGAATGAAATATTTTCAGAGGTCGTTGAAACAAAAATTTCCGACTTTAAATCAAGCCTGAACGGCTAATCAATTCTTCATTTCAATGAATCATTAACATCTGACCTCATACCAAGCTTGAATCTTATTGATTATTTTGTCAGCTATGACGACTTGTGTTTCATATTTTGCAGGATAAACAACATGAAATCATGTGGTACTGATGCTATTTCAAACCAAATGTAGTTTTCGGACATGAAAAATGTGTTTCCTCCCTCGCGATCTAAAAAATCTGAAAAAATTATCAAGGGAGATATTTATGGGTATAACAACAACAAAACAATAATTCGTTCAACTTTGTTAATAATAGTATGATCCTCGAATTTTACATTTTCTCCAGTAAAATCGTCTTTGACATGTTTTTTGATTTTATTCGTTGCTGGTTACTGCATTTTGTAAGCTGAAAGTCTACCCAACTTGTTCCAATTGAATTTCAAAATATGTAATAATCTTAATTGATTGAATTTGTTTTTTTTCGATGAAATGTGTTTAATGATAACGTATAAATTTAGAGAGCCATTTGGGCCATTAAGTTTTTGTATGTTTATTGTTTGGAATTTGCTTCATATTCTTTGAAAATTTATAAGGATTAGCATTGAATAAAGCACTTTTGACTTTGACTTGAGTACAACCAGGACAAAGAGAGAACACTATGTAAATCTCAGATGAGTAGCGAACAAGATAATTAGAACTAAGAAAAGAAAATACTATGACGACCAACTAAGTAGAGGTAAGTCTAGCGAACAACAATACATAACAAGCATATACTCGTACAGTAGTGAAAAGCCCGAATCGTGGTTATCGGCCTAAAACCACGCTCTGTCGTGATGACGTCAGCAATATTGTCGCTGATGAAACCAAGATTAAGGAAAGACGGACATCATATTTCAAGAACCTCTTTAATCATCCGCACAGTTCCAAAACTTCGGAGCCTATAGATGTATGCAGAGAGCTTCTATTGGCCCCACAAACTCTGGATGAAGTTTGTTCCATTATCAAAGCCCAAAAGTATAACAAAGCACCAGACATCGATGATTCCAGTGGAGCTCATCACACACGGTGGCGGCAGTGTTCATAAAGTGGTCCACAAAGTCATCCAGTACATTTGGCAATAAGAATATATGCCGAAAGAGTGGAGCCAATCAATTATATTACCTATCCACAAAAAAAGGTGACAAACTACAGTGCAAAAATTACAGAGGCATATCACTACTTTAGACGTACCCCAAATTTTCGTTGAATTTAAGCAAGCAAACGACCGTATTGATTGTAAGGTACTGTACCAAAAAATGCTTTGATTTGGTACTCCAGCCAAATTAGTCCGTCTTCTCAAAATGATAATGACGTCGACGACCTCCCACGTCCGCATCAATAACCAACTCACCGATATCTTTGATGCAAATATCTTACTAAACCAGGCAGATGGGCTGGCCCCATCGCTATTCAATTTGGCTCTGGAGTACGTTATGAGGAAACTACCTGTTGATACACGAGGTACATTACTATACAAATCGAGCCAAGTGGTAGCCTCTGCGGACGATATAAACATTTTGTCACTGTCATTAACAACTGCCAAAGAACTCTTCCTGAACTCGACAGCGAAGCAAAGCTAGTTGGGCTACAAATCAATGAAAATGAAACAAAAGTCATGACGCAGTCAAGGAAAAATTACTAAAGTACACAAAATATCACACTTGGCGAATACAGTATCGAAAATAAAAGCAAATTAGTGTGTTTAAGCGCCAAAATAACGAAAACCAGTAATGAAAGAGACGAAATAAGCCGAAGAATACAACTTGTAAATATAATATTTTTTTCAATTTTGACGATCTTGAAGACCAGCTGTACAACTAAGAAAACAAAGCTCCAAGTATACGAGTACAAATCTGTGAGAAGACCTGTGTTATGCTATGGGTGTAAAACATGGACCCAAACCCAAGGATTCGCAAATACATTGAACTCCCTAGAGCAATGGGTCCTGAGGCGAATAATCGGAGAAAAGCTAGACAAGGACCAATGGCAAATTCGATGCAACGCTGTACTGTATGAATTTTTTGACGAGCCGGAGGTCTCAACGATTGTCTGACTGGCTACGTGAATCGTATGGGCAAACAACGGATTGCCGAAAAGGTATTCGCTGGGTGAGTGAAGGCCGGGGACCAGTAGGGAAACTGCGGAAACGCTGGCCTGACTCCGTCGACGAAGTTAATCGCTGCTCAGATTTCGAAATTAGAGGACGTGGTCAATGGACCAAGACAGTTGGAGGCATTATTTGCTGGAAGCGAAGGCCCGAGAGGGGCTGTAGTGCTACGAGGAAGAGGAAGCCTCGATAACTGTCTTTGTAATTCATGTATGTTGTCGACATCTAATCATTTTCTCATTCTGCTTTTGGGCTCTGTAATCATATTTTTGAGCTCCATTAAGTTTTGAGGTTTTTTGTTTATTAGCAACTGTTGATATTTCGATTTGAGAAGATCTTTGTCTAAACATCTGAATATTTTTTGAGGTTTTGCTTTCTGAAACTTTTACCATGGATGACGATTTTCAAGCACGATGATCTAACTTTCAGTCGTCAAATGTAAACTCAATATTTTCAGCAATTTCTTTCTCATTTCTTGCTATGTGATCAATTTCGCTATTACTGACAATGACTGCTCCGATTGTTTCCAGGGTGTCCTTGTACAACCTAGATTCTGGAGATTGCGCAATCACGGCTAAGTTTGTACCAGCAACTGTGATCCAATTTTTTCAGAAAAGTATATTGTATCTATTACTGTGCAGAAATCATGCGCATTGAGATTATTGGCATTATAGTAAGTAACGATTTTTAGTTTTTTACCTGCGCAGGTTATTTCACTTATTATTATTTTATATATGTGGGATGTGACTCTCTTTGTCACGAAATCAATTGTATTTTTTATATAAACTATTGTACCTCCACCTCTTCCGGGCCTACAGGAGAAAACTGAGCTATATCTCAGAATATTGTAATACTTTGATTCTTCAGGGTAGATCCATACTAATCAAATCCGTTTCAGGATCTTGCTGCAGATAAATTTGAATATCGGTCAACTTGTGTCGTAGGCTTCTTATAGTGGCATGAAAGATAGTTAATTTGTCACTTAATTGAGTTGTATGGTTAACAATCATCATCCAAATTGTAGTCAGTACTCCTCCTAGTAATTACAATTCTTTGTCGATGCTCGTTGCACGAGTCTGCTCCGAATGAGTGATCAGTATTCTTATTATTACCCATACAATTGTAAAATTTCTCATGTGTACTTTTGCATTTCTTGAGCTCATGCTTTCCTCCACATTTCACACTGATTTGTTCTCCTTAGCATTTCGACGTTTTATGGTTGTAGTTTTGGCACTTAAAGCATCTCGTAACGTTACTCTTCCTTGACCAAATATGACACATAATCAATGTTGACGTATCTCTTAACTGATCTTTTATATATGCTTCCATTTACCTCAATAATGTGTAACCATTTCCCTTTTTAATCTGTCTGGCATGAAGAAGCTCCATTTTTAGGGGTTTGTACTTAAAATGCAAAACCCTATTAAAATCGGTACATGTGTCCGTCTGTCCTCCGTCCGTACGTCACAGCAGTTTTTCTCCGAAACTATAGAAGCTACAGCCATGAAAATTTGTAGGAAGGTTGGAAGTTAAGATTTCTAGAAAGTTTTGGGATGAAAAAAATTTTCAAAGAGTTTGAAGGGGGTCCCCCCATATAGAGGAGTGACCCTCAAAAATTTAAAGGTAGTCAAATGGGAAGTGATATGAAAGGTCTCAATGAGATCATTTCAAAACAGGTCTTAGAATTACTTTATCATTATCGAGGGAGGCGATAGAAGGGGAAATGCACGAAATGTATGCGCATAAATTTCGTGCATTTCCACTTCTATCGCCTCCCTCGATAATGATAAAGTAATTCTAAGGCCTGTTTTGAAATGATCTCATTGAGACCTTTCATATGACTTCCCATTTGAATAGATGAAAAAAAATTTTAATAATAGTACGATCTGTAAATAAAATATTTTCGCCTGTAAAGCTGTATTTGTATAATTAAATTGGATGAAAGTAGATAATTAATTGTCCTTATACTCTATGAGTTTTAATAGAATATACAGGTACAGTAGTTATTGCCGTTTGAATTTTTTCCGATGACAACAATTAAACACGGTTTTTCCACTACATGGGCTTTCCATCAAACCAGACTACACTTTTGATTGTTTTTTCTCGAAATATTTAATATACCAAAAAGACATTTAAGATTCGGCTTAGTCGATGATTTTAGCAATATTGTAACAACATTTTGGCCCGTTAAAATGGAGTAGCACTAGTTCTACTTTTAAATCAAAAATATATTTGTTGTGCATGTCAAGGTTTTTCTTGAATTAAATAATTCTGTATTCGTATGTCTGCATATCGTATGTTAAGTACAAAACCCTTCTGACATGAGCGTAGTTCTGTCTAGCCAACTTTTTTATATTTCTCTTTTGACGAAAACGTAAAATTAAATGTCAACTTCCGTGATTTTTTTCAGTTTTTTTTGGAGTAAAGTTGTCCAATTATTATAAAAGACGGGCACAACATATTCGTACACTTCCCCTCTTTCTGTACCCCTCAAATTAATGTGTTACTTTAAGACCTGTTTTAAAAAGTTCTCATGAAGACTTTTTTATTCGATTACGAGGTACATTTGGCTACCTAAGATGTAATTTTTCTTGAGTCACCCCTTTGCATTAAAAGAATATTTTTAAGCATTTTATATTTTTTTTTATTTAGCACTACAGTCCCTTTCGGGCCTTCGCCTAGACATAGAGTACTGCATTATTTTGATCAAATGTGCTGCCTGTTGAGTTTACATATTCAGTACCATGCTTTGGCTGTGTGTCCTTTGAACCAGCTACGATATGTCCTGATTTTAAACCCATTACGTATCATAACTGAACGGGCTTAAAGTCCATTCGAAGAATCACTCAAAAAATCAAACTGGACTAGTCTTGTACATTTTTTGTAAGTAGTGCAGATTTGAAGAGGGTATCGTTTTTGACCAACTAGCTAAATTTCATGTTTCTAACTTATGTGGCTGGCGAGAAAGTTTGCTATGACGCAGGGAATGGCGGGTGGACAAACGAACGGTCAGGTCGTGATTTGAGTAAAATTATGATAAATTATTTAACAAAACCCTAATAATAATCGTTCGAATACCGAAAAATAATTAAATGCAGAAAAGATCAGAAAATAGTAGAGCATCAATGGTCGTCAGATCAGCGTTTCTTCGGTTTTCCCGCTGTTCTCCAGCCTTCAGTGCTCCCAACGAATTCCATTTTGGGTATCCGTTTTCGCTCATACGATTCATGAGTCCAGCCCATTGCAGCTTCCGCAGTCTGATAATCGTTAAGACCTCCGGCTCATCAAAAAATTCATACAGCTCATGGTTGTATCGAATTTGCTATTGGTCCCCGTCTAGCTTCGCTTCGATTATTAACCTCAGGACCCGTCGCTCAAAGGCATTAATATATTTGCGGATGCTTGGATTAGGGTCCATGTTTCACACCCATAGCTAGGGATGCAAGCGATACATCGAATTTGTGAAAACATCGATGTTACGCTTCTAAACATCGATGTTACAATCCGCAAAACATCGATACATCGGTCATTATGAACGATGTTTTATGAACGATGTTTAGTTTTCAGAATGAAAGGAAGATCAGTGAAACTTTAGCTCGTGTGCACATTAGGGTTGGTCAGAAAACGCTTTTTTAAAATTGTGTATTCTAATAGTGCTAATAGACCACCGGATTTGGTCCGCCCGGACCATCAGATTTGGTCCGCTGCGTACCAAGTCCGCTCGTGTGGAGAGCAGTCCGCGGACCAAACTTGAGACCGATCGAGTTCGAAAATTAATTTCGTCATTCGTCAACAACGTATCAGTTCTAGTGCGAGTGTTTTGCGACAGAAACAGAAACTTGATTTAAGGTGTTGTGTTGTGATAAATATTGATTATTGGTAAGCAATTTTACTTGTAACGTTTTTTTTATTGTAAACGTTTTAAAGGCGATGCATCTGTTTTCAACCTATCGGAAATTGTTTTGAATATTATGATATACGAGTAGATTTGGTTAGACATAGTCAGTGGTCGATATTAGTAACTAGCCAACATTCTATGGCGAGGCGATTTGGCTACTATTCACACTATTGCTTTTTCCTTTCAGAAAAATGCCACCAAATAAAAGAAAGAGTGTAATTTGGAACTACTTTAATAAAGCTAGTGACAAAGAAGCTATTTGCATAGTTTGTAAGAAAAGTTTAAAGACGTCTGGCAATACAACTAATCTTAGAGGTCACCTAGAAAAGATTCATCCTAATATTATAGAGGAGATAGACTGCTTAAATAAGAAAACTAAGCACACTGATGAAACAGTGAAAAAAACTCAAAATCCGTTATCCGATGATATTCCTGATATTGAAATCGTTTACCAAGGAGCCAGCACTTCTCATTGTACCTCAAAAACAGTCGATAAGCAGCAACAAAATTTAAACGAACTATTTGGTAATATTAAAAGTATTACAAGTACGGAAGGTACGAAACACAAAAAAATTACGGACCCCATCGTGAATTACATCATAATGGATCATAAACCATTTTCAACAGTAGAAGGCAAAGGATTTAGACAGCTTATGAAAGAAATTGTACCATTATATAAAATTCAAAATACAAAGCTTTATCCATAGTGTTCAAGAATTCCATACAAGCTGCGGAATATTATTGCCTAACATATGACATCTGGACCGAGACCATGCAGAATAAATCTTTTGTTGAAATAACGATTCATTTTTTAGAAAAATCTAAGCTTGTGAGTGGAAATATTGGAATATTTTGAATTATTTGAAAAGCATACGGCAGAATATATACAAAGGCGGCTTACAGAAATCTTTGACGACTGGGGAGTTTCAATTGGTAAAGTTACTGCAATAGTAACCGACAATGACAGTACAGTTATGAAGGTGAACAGAGAAATGTTTGGCGAAAACAAATAGTACGATGCTTCGCTCACACAATAAACTTAATCGTGGTTAACTCATTAGATAAAGCTAAAGACTCTTCAGTACTCATTACAAAAGTAAGAGAAATTGTTAAGTTTATCAAGCGTAGTGTCAATGCCAGTGATGAATTACGACAAAAGCAAAAGCATTTTGGAGTGAAGGAAGGCCAAATAAAAAAATTAGTCCTTGATGTACGCACCCGTTGGAATTCAACATTTTATATGTTACAACGTTTTCTGGAGTTATTACCAACAATAGACGCAATATTGTTAAGCCGTTCTGATAGTCCAACGATGATAACATCAACCGAGGTGGGCTGCTTACGCGAAATAGAGCAGCTTTTGAAACCGTTTGAAAAGTTAACCAAAGAAATTTCAGGCCAAAATTATGTAACTGTCAGCAAAATCATTCCTCTAATAAGTTGTTTAAGAGAAATGCTGGATAATTTTGCACCTTCATTTGATAGCGCTGCTGCATTGAAGGCAGAAATTTTAATGCAGATAACAAAGCGATTTGAAAAAGTAGAGCAATGCTCAATCTTGGCAATTGCAACTGCTTTGGATCCAAGGTTCAAGCTTATACATTTTAAAGATGTCACTGCCGAAACTGAAGTATTCAATCATATCAATAATTATTTGAACAGTTTGCAACAAACTGATGCTGGATCTGAGACTGACGAGTTGGATAACGAAAATGCAGGAGATATTACACTAACACATGAAAATGTAAAAACCATACATACGGAAAAAGGTAAAGTTGATACCAAGTTTCACATGTACATATCTGCGCCAGTGTCTTCTATCAAAGGAGATGCGATTGAAATGTGGGAAGATATGCGGCTATGTTTTCCATCATTGCATAAAATTGCGATTAAATATTTGCCAATCGTGGCAACCTCAGTACCATGTGAGCGGTTATTCTCTGAAGCTGGACTAACAACTACACAACAAAGAAACCAATTACTTGGTGCAAGACTATCCAAATTACTATTTCTAAACTCATTTCTCAAATAATAATTACATGTATGTGTAAATATAGTATTGAAAAAAAAATCCTATATTCGTATTTTTTCATTTTTTTTTACAATTTATTTTAGTATTCCAAAAACATCGATATATCGACCTAAAACAGCGATGTTTTCGACATCGATGTTTCACTTTTACAAAACATCGATGTTGCAACATCGATGTTTTTATGAACGATGTTGCATCCCTACCCATAGCATAAGGTCTTATCACAGATTTGTGTACTTGGAGCTTTGTTTTCTTGTGTATGCAGCTGGTTTTCAAGATCGTCTTCTTGTTAGGGCTTTGCAAAATAAATTTTACAAAAACGGCTAGTTTCGGGTCTTGTCTGTCTGTCCGTCCGTGTGTCATAGTAAGTTACCTCAGAAACCGTAGAAACTAGAAAGCTCAAATTTTGTATAAAGGTCAGAAGTGGCAGTGCATCAAAAGTTTACATCTTAGCGAATATTTCAGAACTTTTTAAGGAGGGTTCCCCCTTATGCTGAATTGGCCCCGGAAAATGTTGTTTTGATCAAGTGTAGCCAAGGTGGTATCAAATTAAATATCTTGATTAGCACTTTTGGGACACGAAATTAAAAAGTCATTTTATGCATTAGGAGGTCCAGAAGAAGGCAATGTGTATAAACAAGTTGGGTAAACAGACCTACGCTCATGTCAGAAGGGTTTTGTATTCAATTTACAAAATGCAGTCACCAGATCGAATCAAATCAAGAAACATGTCAAAGATGATTTTATTGGAGAAAATATGAAATGCGAAGATCATACTGTTATTAACAAAGTTGAACAAATTTTGACTTCTGATGTTTTTAGTATTGTTATACTCATA
The DNA here is from genome assembly GCA_963969285.1 of Odontomyia ornata. NCBI lineage: Eukaryota > Metazoa > Arthropoda > Insecta > Diptera > Stratiomyidae > Odontomyia > Odontomyia ornata. Next base: position 133,523,533 of record OZ017738.1, on the reverse strand, counting down.
AATATCTCCCTTGATAATTATTTCAGATGTCCATCCGCGACGGAAGAAACACATTTTTCATGTATTTCCCCCCTGTGCCCCCACTGAAGCAAAAACTGACAGTTTAACAACTGTTTTGAAAAGCTCCCATGAAAACTTTTATTTCATACTCATATCGGCTACGTTTGATGAATTTTTTCTTTCAGGGGCCACTCTCCTGTACTGTTATCATCGATTAATGGCCAATTTTTTCGAATCCTAGAATGGTTACAAAACCCTTTTGCTAGGAGCTCTCTCCCACCTCCTTGACTTGTTTCACTTATGAGCATTAATTGTAGGTACTCATCTTCAGTCATTCATTAAATTGAATCAAGTGTTCAAAGCATGCACCTTAAACGTTGAAGTTGGGAAAAAATAACTCAAAATTATTCAATCTTCGCATTTAAAACAGCCACTATTTTGTTTTACGATTACTGATACCACTAGCTGATTCTCAACGATATACATGACACCTATCACTCCTGAAATTTTCATGCAAATCCTAGCAAAACTGTAGTGTCTGAGTCGGTAAAAAGCGCATGTTGTTCCATAGCCATATGTTGCCATAGTAATAAATGCAGCGCATATTGTTCCATAGTAATACAGGAAAATTCAAACCGCTATAACATCGCTAAATATGATTCAATCTTTATGAAACTTTCAGAATAGATCAATCTTATAAATAGACATCCACGTACTGAATGTTATTGAGTTTGAGGGTACCGTTAACATTTTATTCAAGAAAACATAAAATCGATAAATCATACTATTACTAACAAAGTTGAGTGAATTGCGACTTCTCAGGTATTTGTTGCTGTTGTACTCACAAAGGCCTCCGATTTTTCGGATCACAGGTGTCCAATCGC